>OX375884.1:2158051-2879719 GCA_947359465.1 Metellina segmentata
TGATCGATCTCTTAAGGATAAAATCCGAGGACAACACCTCGTAATTTTGAATTACGGTCAGATAACGAAGCAACACCTGAGCTGGCACCCCACTCTCCAAACCTCCACACCAACTAACGTGAGGACTTTCGGCCACGTCAGATTTAAGGTGCACCAGCCGCCTCTACACCATACGCTTACAAACATACATGCCCGGACCCAGATTCGAACCAGGAACCTTCTGGATCTAGTGGCTCTCTAACAACATAACCACTTTATCGGTTGGTCGGCCCCATTATGTAAGCACTTGCGAGGTCCCTGCAGACTAGTGTTTTTACAACTTAGAATTTTTTTTTCACACACTTAGGGCTGTTGTAGCCCAGTTATAAGAATAACGGATTAGCAACCTGAAGGTTGCGAGTTCGAAACTAGGTCCAACCAAAGACCGTCGTATATACGGTGGGAAGTGTGCACGTTAAATGTGTCGTGGAAACAAACATCCTCACGATGGTGTGGTGTGGAAGCTCGGAGAGTGGGGTGCCAGCTCAGGTGTTGTCTCGTCATCT
Organism: Metellina segmentata; assembly: GCA_947359465.1. Taxonomy (NCBI): domain Eukaryota; kingdom Metazoa; phylum Arthropoda; class Arachnida; order Araneae; family Tetragnathidae; genus Metellina; species Metellina segmentata. The sequence goes on from OX375884.1 coordinate 2,158,597, forward strand.
GACCGTGGTTCTAATATCGTGGTCCATAGACCTTTCTATTCGGAATTGATTCCGTGCAACTTTAATTAACTACCTATCCAACACACACATATTAGTAATTTGCTTAAATATTTGTAGTAAATGCACATAAAGAAGGTTCATAATTTAATTTTAAGTAACTTTACTTAAATATTAACCAAAAGTTTAACTTCTGCACTGATGATTTTTTATAGTACATGATCTTTAGAGATGGTAGGTATTTTAATCGTCACAATGCAGCAATACAACGGGTATTGGAAAGATCGAGTTTCGAACTCGCAAAGCTCGAGTTGCTAATTCGCTACTCTTCCACCCAGGCTACGACGGCCCTGATACTTTTATAGGTAATAATAATAAAAAAGAACACAAAATGTTGAAAAAATTTGAAGTGTATACTTAGAAACTGAACTAAAAACTAAAGTGTATAATTAAAACGAATTTTTTCTCAATATGTTTTGGCAATTTTCTGATTTTATTTCTTAAATATTTCAAATGTAATTTCGCCAGAAACTTTGTTAATTCAATGTTTCGGAAAGATTAACCTTTGATTTTTTTCTTTTGAAATTATAAGATAAGCTCTTTTTACCATTGTACAACAGATAACACAACAAGATCGCAAATATAATAAACGTAAAGAAATAGATGGGTATAAAAATATTCGTCCACATCACATTTTATTGTGTTGGATATTCAACTTTTCTGTTTGTTTTGGGGTGCAAATGATAAAAAATAGTGTTTGCTTAAATGTTTTTTTGTAACTTAAATTTAAAGTGTTAAAAATAATTTAGACAATTACCTATCCATACAAACGTTTACGTGTAACCAAATTTTTACTAAAAAAAAGCAAGTGAATATTTTGATGAAATGGATTAAAATACTATGGCCTATATGTCATTTTGATGTGGCAGCCAAGTAAAGGCACTTGCAAAACAATTTAAACCTGTATGTATCAAGTAATTTTTTTATCTGCTTTTCGAAATGATTCAATATGGTAGACGCTTCATCAAATTGCACTTTTACTGAACTCGATGTTTAGAGACATCCAACTAAATTATGAATGTAATAGAAAATCTGAAATAGTTGGTAGAAATTGAATCTCGACTTTTATGATGGAGTCTTAAAGATAAAAGAAACCCCTTTTCAGTAACTTAGTTTATTGGATAAAAACTAATAATACTCATTGCTCTCAAATGTAGCATTGCAAAGAAGTGCGAAATTTCAAGACGTATATTTTTTATCCAAATTGCAAATTTATTCCTCAAGTAAAGCTGCAATATAAAAAGGAATTTTTTTTTACTGTTTACACGTGAATTCGAACCTGGTTTTAAAATGAAATGAATTATTTGATAAAAACCTGTTTTTGTCAGCAAAGCAGTGCTCAGCGAAATGTAGTCAACTAGGCAAATATTTCACAATTTGATGGATTTTAATTATTTGATGTTCATATGTTTCATTGCCATGTTTAAAGAAATTTATACGCATTCCTCTTTTGTGCATAAGTTATGTGATTTTGAGTGCACGATTTTGAAAAATTATTGCACTGTAAACTTATTAAGTGAGCAGTTAACTGGATGGCACTTAAATTATTTTGAAATTGTCAGGGAAAAGATTTTTTAATTATGTGAGCAAAAAGTGGCTAAAAATAAACAAATTGCTCTGTTATAAATACAAAGGCAAACTTGTATTTCTTCTCAAAGAATTCATGTCATTAAATCTATTGTTTCATACACAAACAAACATGAAAAATATTTAAAAGACATTTTGTACAAATTACAATACATTTCAATGCGTTTTTGTGATTTGTTTTCTTTCCAAAAGAGTTTATCACAAGAATTAAGCTTTAATGATTATTATTACTAGTTCTAATTTACAGTTGAAACAACTTCTATTAAAAAATCTTGTTTTTCTGGGATGATATATTTTTCCTTCGCATAACTTTACAAGCTTTCTTGAGATTGACCAGGAACGCATTTCAACTTTAATTTCCATTCACTTGTTGATTTGAGGAAATATCCGTTTTTAGTTATTATCCAACCCATCCAACACACTTTGCGCCATAAAACCCAACCATCCATTTCTTCCCGCGCGCGCGCGGTCATCAACCCAGCCTCGATTTATAGACAGAGAATCTTAAAAAGGCGGGAAACGAGAGGGAAAATGCGTCTTCCTTCCACAAAAAAGGATTGCCTTTATTGGCAGTTTATGGCAAAGGCAAAATGGATCAAAATACTACATAGTCGCCAAAAACGGTGTTCTTACTACGTCAAACCTTCAGGCATGCGCAGTATTAAGAGCCAGACAGTGCAGAGTAAGGAGTTCTTACTCCGTTGAGACGTTCGTTCATGCAACGCGCCCGTCTCGTACACGAGCGGATAGATATGCAACGGTTTCCTCTGACGTCACAGAATCGATAACCAATGAGAAGAGAACCATGATAGTACTTTACGCAAGTCCAACTTGATTGGCTAGTTTCACGGGCTTGGCTTCACTTGGATATTTCGCCAACTTATCCTAAGGGTACTTATACTTTTAAAGAGCTCCTTTTTCCGAAAGCAACGATGGCCTAATGGCTAAAGTCACCTACCTTCAGACTGGTCTGTAGCGAAGTATGACTTCCCGAGTTCGAACCCATCTGGCGGAAAAGTTTTTAGATCCTCCAAATTATTTTTTAAAAATTCCAATTTAATTCCTTTTGATTCTAAATTACTTTTCCTAATTTTTAATACCCTTTTTATGTTTTTCCAAGCTTCCGTTGATTTTACATAAATAATCTAAGAACCACTCCTGAACTCACTACCAGCTGATATTTTCCAGCCCCTCTGCCGTCCCCTTTGCTTTAGGATGATGGTGTCGTATCCATCCCTGGCTTAGGACCATTCTGATGTAACAAAAAGCATACATAAAACACTAACTTATATAATTATTAACTTATATAATAAAAGGATACAATTTTCGATGATGATGTTAGATCAATGAAAATCATGTTACACACCTTATTTCCTATTTTCTATAGCCCCTCTTGATTATACAGCAGATCTGAATTTAAAGTTACCGAGTCAACTAAAATATATAACTAAACAGCAGCAAAGAAATTTATCCTCACATAAATTTCGAAGTACGCCAAAGGAAGAGATAAATTGCCAACAGAAAAATTCTTATGACATACGTATCTAGGTCATGTGATCCGATTAGCCAACAACTGCTCCCATTCTCTTCTCATTGGCTATCGATTCTGTGACGTCAGTGGAAACATTTGCATATATATCCACTCGTGTCTCCTACCGTCGACACTAGCGCGTCTATTGTTTGTTTGTTATCCAGAGGCTTGATTATCAATTATCATCGAAGATGGACACGTTTAAAGACAAATATTTAGGCGAGTTGAAGAAGGAATTCTTACTTGCATTAGACGAGTATAGTTGAAACGACGAAAAATCGTTTTTGATGGCGCAATCCAAACCGAGAAGGAAATGAAGATGTTTGGAAAGCTTCAGCTCACTAACCAACACGATGTCATATATATGTTTCAATGATATAACAACAAAATTTTTATTATTTGACTACTGTCACTTTTCTTGCCGGGGTGCGATTCGTATATTAGTCTCCATAAAAACTTAATTAATTTCAGGCATTACGCCAGAAAAGATGTGACTGTTTATGGAATTCAAAACAAATATTAAGTTGAAGTGGTGTTGCACAAAAACGGGTTTAAAATACACATCGGATGAGCTCTTGACAAAATGTTACAGCAAAACATTAAATTCTCCGTAAACAAACAGCGCGCGATCACTGCGGTTCGCGAATAATCTCGTGAAGCGCGAGGTTGGCATCAGGGATTGGCGTAGTTGCTAAATCCTTGGCGACGCGAGTGCCCGGGAGTTAGTCAATGTGGAATATCGCGGACGGGAGGCATACTCGGAAACCCTCACGCTTTCAGCACCTCTTGGCGAGTTGGCGATAGATGCCTGTATCGCCAACTACGATAATCCTAATGTTAAAACTTAGAGGAATTGCCGCTAGAAGGCGTATTAGTTCTGTCGGCGGTTTGAAAAATCGCGCGCTGTTCTGATGTTGAATGCATTCTGTTTTGTTTATGCTTATGAGAATGTGTGAGGAGCTCATGTTTTTCAACGGTCTTTGTATTGAAAGCGGAATAATTTGATTAGGAAAAGTTAATTTGTCTTTAGGCGTATTCTTTTGAAAGATTGTATTTACTTTTCAGTTATACATCCAATCTCCTTCAATTTTCAAATGTGTTTATTTGATGCTTTAGAGATGCAAGAAAAATTGTTTCAGCTTTGATTTTGAATTGTTTTATGCTATTGCGTTTAATTATATTTGTGAAGTGTAATTTTAGTAGAGGCAGTGAGATTGTTCTTTCTGCGATCAGTAGTTTTAATTTTTGATTTATAATTAGATGTAATCTAGTTTTTGAGATTACATTATATGAAAGTCCACAAATTGAATACATCTGATTCTATCAAAACGGACCATTTCTTTCGATTGTTAGATTGTTACAGGGAATGCAAATTTAAAATTAAGTGATTATTTTTAAAAATCAGTGATTTAAATAAGAAATTTGATTTCATTTCCTTTCTGTTTTATGTGTAATAATATTGAAAATGAAATAACTATGAAGAAGAGACATGCTATTTTATTGAAGTTAGTTGAATATTAAATCAGCCTTCCTTTGAAGCACTACATAACCTTTTTTGATAGGGATCATAATTACAAGACAACTCTTTCCCTTTTGGGCCATTGAACATATGTCACTCACAAGCCTGTTCATCAGCATAGGTTTTGTTTAAAACATTCCTTGTGACTATAAATCCAATGGGCAATTTTGAATTATTCTTCTTCATATGATGGGTGAAGATTCACTTAATATATTTACTCAAGCATTATACCTAAAAAAGTTCCAGGGCCAGTGCGACCCCATTAATTCAAATTAGAAACACATGCTTTTTCCTAATCTCTGCAGCTATTTTTTTATGTGCTTTCATTTGCAAAATCTTATATTAAGTATTATTTTTTGACCCCTCATATGCCTGTACCAAAACTTTAACATTATTAATTTTATATAACTTCCATACACCGAACACTGATGTGCTAAAAGTCATGGGATAGCAGTATGCAAATTTACTAGTGCTCACATTGCATTAAAAGAGTATAAAGAGTCAGATAGTTATCAGTGCTCTCTGTTAAACTCTTGAATGTCGACCTGCCAAGAATTAACCGAGTTTGAACGTGGAAGGATAGTTAAAGCTAAACGCATAAGCTTAACATTTTGGACATAGTTGAGACCTTGCTCCACATTGTCAAGGGTGTATCGAGAGTACCTCATAGAAGGCATTACCCATCACAAGTGCATTTGTGCTAACAGACTTGAAGTTCTCATATAGGTATGTTGAAATAAACAATGTAATATGTCGATTTGGTTTTCCAAAACCTCTGTTGAACAAAATTTGGGTAGTACTAATGATTTTGTGCTATTCTATTGATACACAAGCGGAAAGGGGAGGTGAGGTGTAGAGGGAATAGTATCATTACTGAGTACAAGGAGTGGGAAAGCAACTTGCTGGTGGTTCAGTGGGTTTCTCATTGTTAATAGCTTGCAAGCTGTAGATGACATAGGTTCAATTCATGTGACTACCCTGAGCGTATTTATTTTTTTGCGTCAAACATTTCCTGTTTGTATACGCACACCTAATTCTGTTTTTGCACAAACTTTTTTTTTTACTCAGATTCAAAATAAATATTTCATTCTCTATTTACTCCAGTTTGAATTTATTTGCCCAAATTTTACGAAATTTTTTTTTCTTCTATTTGTGGCATAGTAGTATCATCTGTTAAACTACATGGGTATTCGTAGCAATTACTGGGGGTTAGCAAGCAGTGGTCACACCTGACCCCATGAAAAGAACTATCACGGGCAATGCAGTGGTTAGTCAGTTATATTGCACCCACAAATAGATTGCATAACATGTAGTGTATGCGTTTGGGAATACATGTTTTCATTTACCAATGTATGTATCTACAATTTTCTAATTGTATTTGGTAACTAACACGACTGTATTCCCAACATCATTACAATGACACGCAACTGGAGGATTCAGTGATCTATCATTTGAAGATATTCATGAATCATTCGAGAAAGCCGTAAGCAAAGATGAATTATTAGAAGAGGTTGGCTTTGAGACTCCTAATCCCACAGAATGTAGTGATAATGAACAATAGGATCTTGTTCTAAATGCAGGTTTAGTAAAAGAATGTCTGGAACTGACCTGAAAATTGGGTAATCATTTTGTCAAACATGACCCTAATGAAAAACGCGCTAGGAAATTTCAACGTGAACTGAAGTTCTTGGTAGCCTCTTACAGATAATTATATAATGGCCTAACCAAAACACAACAATTAATAACTGAATTTGTTCGTAAAACTGTTGAAACATTCGCACAAGATGATACTCATGCTCGTCCAAACAGAATTAGGTGTACATTAGTGTTGACTCGAAAAGGTGAGTTTGTGATCTCATTTGTATTGTACTGATGTGCACACTTTATATTTTCAGGTTCCTCATCCTTCAGATTTTTAACTATCCCTTACTTGTATTTATGTTTTTGTAATTTCTATTATCAAAATGTGTTTCTATGTGGTTTTGTTTTTATTTCTTGAAGCAGGTGTTTTTGTGATAGCAGTTATTGCCAAAATGTTAAGTAATTTTTTAAATTACCCAATTTTTTACAAAAATAAACATTTTCTCTATAAAAAAAAAAAGTTAAGATTGGAAATACTTAAATTTGAATAATTCTACACTTAATGGTCATAAGTTAAATTTTCATGCAAAAAGTTTCTTTTTGAGTCTTGTATGGTTAATTATATTTACAGAAAATTCGGATATGCAGCGAAAACTTGAATCTCTTCAAAATTCTACTCTACGTATTATCAGTGGTTACCCCTGGTACTACCGAAACGCTAAAATTTGCGAAGATCTTGAAATTACCGAACTTAAAACTTACTTCAGTAAACTTGCTACTAATTTTTATGGTAATCTTGAATTAATTGATAACCCTGCCATCCAGTGTATCCCAGATATGACCCTCGTCAACCCGAATATAATAAAAGACCCAGAGTCATTCTTAATCCTTAATGTTCTTACTATTTAAATCTCCTGCTTTTATTTTTTCTTTAATTTAATAATTCTTAAGCCTTCCTTGTCATCTTATGTACTGTTCCAATTGGACTCGTCCTTGATCTGCCCAATTTCTAAGCCACCTGTTTTCATTGGACAACCAACTGCACTCACTCTACCTTACATATTTCAGTGAACTTCAAAACCTGCTCAGTTCCCAACTACTTTCTGAGGGAGATAGAAGGCCTTCGGCCTAAGTTCTCCGGCTCACCCATTATTTCATTTTCATTTACAGAAAAATGAATTTTTGTAATGTATGACTAAATTACTTGATATTTAAAGTTTATTGTGTATTGAAATGAAAATAAAATTTTTTATGTACCATTTTTGTTTCTTTGTTTTTCTTGTAAGACATTAATTAAAAAATACCTTCTATAATGAATTGAAGTACATATATTCACTGTAACTGAAACACTTCTTTTTGTTTACCTTCATGTGTTTGTTTACAAAAATATCTTGCAATGTCAGAATCAGTCTCAATAAATCATTCTGAATACATTAAATGTTGCTTACAATTTGTACTAAAAGATTTATATTTTGTTCTGATTTTCATAATTATTCAAGATTGCCAATGTTGTCTGGTACATGCAAGTATTGTTAACCTAGTAATTTTTTTCTGGATTGAACTGTTTTGGAATGTAATTTAAATTGAACTTTAGAACTGAAATAATTATACTTATATGTGGAATATAATATGGACCAAGAGAATTGCATGCATAATAACATTTAGAGCTTCGATGAAAATCCAAATTTTTCCCATATTGTGTTTGGAGAAAGCCTACTTGTGTGTAATGTCAACAGAGGTCCCTTGTTTTTCAATAACACTATATATCATACAGTATCAATGTTTTCTTGGGAACTTTCTGTAAGAAGTCGGTCAGACTTTTTCGTATCTTGCAGAGAACAGTGTTTTGAAATTTTTTTTACACATTTGTTTTGAAGGCACACGATGTAACCCAAAGTAATTTTACAATTTTCTAGAAGTCTCCATCATAGAGAATTCATTTTGATTAAATATTTTGCTAAAATGTGCTGAGATTCACACTCACTAACCTAGATCAGCTTCCTAAATAAATGACAATCAAAAGCTGTAGAGCAAAATGGTCTTAAGAAATCATGTGGATGGAAGACTAAATATGCAGTGCTGGCAGTCATTTGACTGATATTAAATTCAATGAATAATGTCAATCATTGAGTGCACAATGAAATTAGAAATGTTTTATTTAAAAGTTATTCCAAAACAAAATGATGTCCTATGTAAACATCCTGCATAACAACTGAAGAAATTGTAAACCAATATTTTGGTTGGTAAATATTTTCAAGTCGTAAAATTTTCTGTAGCTATACATTCTGATTCTTGCAACTTTAGCAATATTGGCTTTAGTCCGATTTGCATTCAAAGCTTATCTAGAACCATGAGTCAGCTAAACTTGTTCAAAGTAGGCTTCTGTGAAACTTATAAAAATGTGCTCATGCTATCTCCATATATTTAACTCACTCAACATCTGTCCTGATCAGGACATGAAAATTTTAGATAAAATAATTTTTGAATAGACCTTTTGAAAAATTAATTAAATCAGCATCATGCTAATATAACAGGTGCAGTGGTTTTAAGAGCAACCAGAGGGTTGGAAGTTCGAATCCAGCCAAAGACCGTCATGTAGAAGGGGGCTGGTGCATGTTAAATCTGTTGTGTTGCCTCGCTATATGACCATGATTCTAAATTATGTTGTCTTAATCTTTCCCTTTGGGGTTGATCCAGGATCGTCACAAATAGCCCATTGTGTTGCTCCAGTGGGGAGAGAGACGTTAAATAAAAATACCATTAGATATACCACATTTCATCAAAATGTTGGTTTTAGACTAATCAGTAGCATGTTATAACTCCTAAAAGGTCTTGTGAATAAATTATTGCACACTTAGTAATTAAACGAATAATATTGCTCAGATTAATATTGTAATTTTATTATAAAACAAATATTACTTTTCTTCTGTTCATAATAAGAAAAATTATATATATCTTGCCTCATAGCAGTGAAAATTTATATATTTTTTCATAGGTTATGTATTTTTTGGCATACGAAACTGACATCTGATGAACTAAAAAACTACAACTATAACAGGTGCCATGGTTGGAAGAGTAATGGACTAGCAACCGGAGGGTTGGGAGTTCGAATCCTGCCAAAGACCGTCGTGTAGAAAGGGGGCTGGTGCATGTTAAATATATTGTGTTCTTACATTAGCGTGGTGTGTAAGTTTGGAGTGCCAGCTTGGGTGTTGCCTCGTTATTTAAAAATGATTCAAAATTATATTGTGTCTTAATTTTTCCCTTTGGGGTTATAAAAATAACCAAGTAGCATAATTTTCATAATCGCCAAATTGAACTTACTTTTAGACCAAAGTGGGGCCAAGGGTCTGAAAAGTAGGGATGCGACATCAATGTCGATATTTTCAAAACATTAATGTATTGAAGCCGATGTAGCATCACTAGTTGCTAAACCAGTGTTATGAAATGGGGTAAAAAAGTTTACACAGAATTTTAAGAACATCGATGTATTATCAACATTGATGTTTAGCTGTCGTTGTTGCATCCGAAACCGCACAGTATACATCGCGTTACTTTGCGGGCCTCTAGCAAAGACTTTCTCAAGCCAACAGCAGGGTTCCCACGGTCCTTGAATTTTGTTTTCCTAACTAGGGGCCCTTGAAAATTACGAAACTTGGTAAAAAGTCCTTGCTTTTTTTTTTGGACTAGTACATAATTGCGTTGGAATTTGTGTCCAAACTAGTTTCCTTCACGGCAGGTGCGCAATTTGAGCGTCATTCTGAAGTGTTACGTGTTTTGACACCACGTTTTATATATATGAACAACCATAATGGGTGATGTATACATGAACACACAAGGTCATACACCATGTTTCATTGACGCGTCATCCCATCGCTTTTTTGCATTCAAACATGAAAGAGTTCCTTCCTTTGAACATTTCTTAAAATTGTCTCAGGGATTGATGAAGAAATACAAAGAAAATATTAAGGTTTTTGAAGGGGGTAACTGTCAAGTCGTACGTTCAAGAATGAAAACTTAACAGTTTAGGACACTGCATTATCCGTTTTCGTAAAACGCCGAATTCGTATTGAGAAAATATAAAAGTTGCAATTGAAAAATTATTTATTTACAGAAAAGCACATTTAAGGTATTCTTGTAAAATTTTCTACAGATTTCAAATCCGTTGAAATTTTTACTATCTTTAACGATTGTGACCAGAGAACAACTTTTGACACTACAGTCAAAACTTTGGATTTGTTTTGTTTCTCAAACAAAATAAACCACGACAGCCATCTGCTGTAGTGGCCGTGGGCGAGAGCAAAATGAAAACGGAGATTGTGTCGATCGAACCATGTGCAAGCTCCCATACTCTTCTTCGTGCCACCAAAGAATTTATCGTACGATATTTTACCTCACGACCGAAATTGATATGTGTGCAAATAGCCTGATAGTTAGCATTGAGACGTGAAGCCCACTTTGCAAAAAAGTTCACAGGTTCTGTGATAAAAGAAAATCCAAACTATAACCAAAATTGATGACAACCTTTCCTCTTTTCTTTGACTGTCAGTAGTTTAAAAAGGAATTAAAAAATGTTTTTTTTTTTAATAAATATTTTTCACATTTTTTTAAATTGACAATTTTTGCACGTGCTTTGTTTTAGGTCGCTATAAAAAACTTTAGGTCCTTGAAAAAAATATTTTTGGTTCTGAAAAGTTCTTGAATTTTTTTTGGACAAAGGCGTGAAAACCATGAACAGTAAACGGTTCATCACACTACTACTCAAAATTCCTACCAACTTACCTATGCTGTGAAGAATGGGAGGTTTGAAGAGTTAGGGTAAACGAGGTATAAGTTTGGCAGTCACAAATCTGTCCAAGGCCAGGAGGGCCTGGTGACACTGAGGGTGTTGCGAGTAAGTTTTGGTAGCCTCTTTTAGGAAAAGGAGATCACCCCTAAGGTGTTCCATGAGTTTACAGTGGAAGATGTAATGGTGAGTCGCCAATCTCTCCACACTGACACAGATCAGAAACTTGGTTTCTGAAGGAAAAAAAGTTTTTAAAAAAGTATTCCGGAAAGCAATTATGGCCTGCGAGTAGCTGGGATTTTATGGGGTGGTACACGTATTGACTAACATCTGGAGTGGGAAAAAACTTGTGCATTCTTCTACATATTGTATCTCTACTCCATCGTAGTTCCCACAACTTCATAAGGATCTTGAGAATTTTAATTGACAAGGCAATTGTGCCCACATTTCACAGACAGCGAATTTTGACAGGATCAGTCTTATCACCACCCATGTGACATATTGACTGCAGCGACAAAGTAATGTTGTTAGGTGAGACACGACTTCAGAGACAAAGCACTGTTGTCGTCATGTGAGAGGTGACTTACGACCACAGAGACATAGTACTGTTGTTATGTGAGAGGTGACTAATGACCGTTAAGGCTTAAAATGGTAATGCGTGTAAAAAAATTCTGCCTCCATAGCAGCCCAAATGGAAGTGCTATAATTATAGGATATGAGATAGAAAAAACTTTGTTTAAAGAAAGCTATTGAAAACAGTCAAAATGGAATATTTTTTCAATTTAAATTTTGTTGTTATCTTGAGCTCAAATGAGTGAAACAAATCGAGAAGTGTATTTGTTTACAAAAAATTACTTTGCTTAAATCTTAATACTTATTATTGATAACTGCTTTTACTAAGTTTATATTTACTACTAGTTGTCTCAACAAACAGTGGTGAGATTATATCAGGTAGACGATCAAACAAGAGATTTGATTCATAAGAAACTATATTATGAAAATACAAACACTGTGTAGGTTATAAGGACGAATAAGTTCCACAAAAAACAAATACATTCTCATCAATTCTTTCTATTTGACGAGTTTTAGAGTCAGTGATCATTTTATATTGTAAAAATCATAACAAAAGGCAATTGTTGACTAAATTTCAAATAATTGTAAACATATATAATTTGTTTACATGGGGGTACGTTTTTGCCGCCTGCTTTTTGCATCAACCAATTCTTCAAAGTAGTTACAAAACAGACAGTTAACGAATTACAAAAAAAATCTATACATTACAATATTGAATGTCAACATATATTTAGAATATCCACACAAAAAAATTCATACGGAAAATCATAGCACTCAGCGATTAAAAAAATGGCGATCTTTTTTACAACGTAGTAGGGTTGCTTGAGAAATTGAGAAGGATTGCCAATTTCCCCAGCCTTCGGTTCTCAAAGCTCTTTCTATCGCCAACTCGCCAAGAGGTGCTGAAAGCGTGAGGGTTTCCGAGTATGCGGCCGGCATATCTGCCCGATAGATAGCCGATATTTACGACCTTCGCGAACTTTCATCCCGAGGCATGCATTTTGTTAGCCCTGTTTTGAATCATATATCGCTTTTTGTGAATCAAACACGCCAAGTCCTTCCTCGCCAGATTCTCGAGAGAAGGCGGGGGGAGGGGAGCTCTCCCATAGGGAAAGCATGGATAGGAATTGAGGACACGTGTTGCCACCGGGATTGTTGCCCTTCTGAATGGGCGCCTTGGCGATGAAAACCACTCTCCTCTTGGCTACCTTTCGTTCATCTTAAATGTTGGTAACCATGTTTGTTTCTGAATGTCCGAGGGATGGGGACAAGAAAGAAATATATTCACGCATGCGCAGCAGTAGTACTTTGTTTACTTTGCATCGGGAGCTTGGCGTAGATGCGGCTCAATCCCATGATAGTACTTTACGCAAGTCCAACTTGATTGGCTAGTTTCACGGGCTTGGCTTCACTTGGATATCTCGCCAATCTGATTGTTGCAGTAACCATTTGATTTTGAATATGCGCGTTGTTTCATAGAAATACAATGCATACACTAGCGCCTCAGCGTTAGAGATGTAAAATTCCCACATTTTTTGGGAGGAGGGAAAAAACGCGGGATTTTTGGGAATTAACCGGGAATTTTTGGGGAACATTGGGAATTTTGAACGTAAACAAACACAACCATATTTTACCATCAGTTTTCATTTTCTAGGTACTCTTTTGAGGAGTTTAAGACAATTTTGGATATAAATTCACTGAAAAACTATTCTGCAATTGAAATTCTTATTAATATTGAAGTAATTTAAATAGTTTTAATCTGCCCATTTTCTGTTTCAATTGGCTAATTCAGATAACAAAGTGTGTTGCATTCTAAAAAGTGATGTCGTACAATTTGCCTTTCACTCTTTTTGAAATATAAGAGAAACTTTTATTAACTCATTACTTATAACCTTTTTACTCTTAAGCAAATCAGCTATTTAGTCCAATACTTCTTTATTCTGTGGATTTTATATTTCTTATTCTTGTATCTATTTTATTTGAAAAGATAGCAGATCAGTAGTTGTTTCATCTTTAAGATTGTTTGCAAATAGCATTAATCATACAATAAAACTGCTAACTAAGAGTCATTGTCTAGGAAAAAACTTGGCCAGAACAGTATCTATCAGATCTCAAATTAAAATTAATTCTTAAACTAAAGTAGTAAACAGATATAAATTGCAACAAAATATTTAAAGCATAATTAAAATGAGTTTCTATAAAAAGATGAAACTTATTTACTATTATTTTAATTTGATGTAAAATTATAACACCTACAATAAAACCTTAAAATTATACTATCTGAAAAATGTCATTACTCACCTTTACAATTTCATTCATCGTGAAAGACAGACTAATTGTGCCATTTTAAATATTATATGTATAATTTTAACAAACGTGAATTTTTTTTATGTATGATATCATTGGAGTAGACCTTTCTCAAAAATATGTATCAGACTACATTTATTATTAACATTTTTCATACCGTTAAATAATAACTAAATAACCTCGAAATTCATCTCAACTTGCCCAGTACAAATTTAAACAAATTTTGTAAGAATAGCAATGCAATGAGTGTTTTCTAATTAAGCATGATACATTTATTTACTTACAAAGTAATAAAATAATTAAACCCTGTTTCAAACTATCATTAAAGACAATAATATAAAACATTTCAAAGGTTGCTTTTAAAGTTATATCAAACAAAAAATAATTGTATTTTAAAAACTATGCATCATCACATCATCCTGAAAAATCAACTTGTTCATTTACTAAAAAGGACAGGTGCTGAAACCCAAGCTGAAAGAAATTCTATATTATGTTTGATTTCATCTCAGTAAGCATTTAAACAACACACATAGAAAAAAAATTTTATTTTCACACTTTCCATCAGGGTTATATCATACACTTTCCATGAAACCAATTGGTTTAAACCAAATAACAAGTGGTAATTAATATCAATTAATCATAATCTTTTCATAAAATAAAAAGGCTTAATTACATTAGAATATCAACCAGTTGACATTGACAATCCGCTAATTTATTTTACTTTAATTAATTTTAGCATATATTTCATAATAATAACCAATTTGAATTATTTTTGCTGCTTTGTTTTTCTAAAAAGAATCCTGTTTAAACCAAAAATACCTGGTATAAACCAAAAAAAAATCCAACCCTGCTTTCCATCTCATTGGTCCCGATCAAATCTACTCTAATTTTGATTGCAAGAGTAGATTTGATCTGACAGAGACAAGCTTAGACACTCTTTCATTACCCAACCTGTTTCGGGTTGCAGAGTGAGTATGAGAAAACGCAGAAAAGATTCTCTCACAAGCAGCTGAAGAAGGTGGGATTGAAAATAACCGCAAGGCAAGAGAACATAAACTTTGACCCTTAAAAAAACCCTTCCACCATACTTGAGGCGGTAACAATTTTGCACTTTGCCAAACAGAAACATTTTTATATGCCCCATACTGTGCTTTAAAAGGAACAAAATCTGTCATGATGCTGGAAGTTAATTCCGCTATAGCTAGATTTGATATAAAATCCAAACCGGATGTAAAACTGTCATCAGCCAAATCCTTATCAAAGTAACGAGGATCTAGAATATATCCTGCATAATGAATTGGCATACAAATCATTTCACGGCGTGTTTCAACTAAATTTTTAACTGCTTCTTCCTCTTCTGTCTGTAAAGGAGTTAAAACAAGCGACTCCAGAGATTCTTTTACATTTAAAAAGACATAAGGGACATCAGACAATGTGGCAGAGTCGGACTCAATAAGCTTGATTCCATCACAAATAGGCCTTATCATATTTACAAGACTATGAATACTCATCCAGAACAAATCGTTATCAAGAACTAGTTGCCTAATATTCTTGTCAACATCGAGTTCTTCAATAAGCACAGTCTCTTGAAGAGATTCTTTCCCATTTAGAAGACTCTCAAACATAATCAAGGTACTACACCACCTTGTCTCTGCTGGGAGTTTAAGAGTAGATGCAGATGAACCTTTTTTAGCTTTTTGCTTGGAAGTAAAAACAGCTGATAATGCCTGCTTGTTTTTAAAGTGTTTGACCAATTCTTTGGCATTTGAAATAATAACTTGAAAAGTTCGAACCTTGTAGATGTCATTTAGTAACAAATTTAAGCCATGAGCAGCACAACCAACAGTACATATTTGCGGGTAATGTTCTTGGACCAGAACCCATGCTGCTTTCATGTTACTGGCATTATCAGTTAACAGTGCTACTACTTTCTGAGGTCCAATCTCTTTTATAACATTGATTATTTCCTGGCTAATGTATGAAGCTGTGTGTCGGTTAGCCTTAGTTTCAGTAGATTTGAAAAACAGAGGTTCAGGCGTTGTTACAATGTAGGATATAATTCCTTCGTTTCTAATGTTGCTCCAGCCAGCGGTAATAATAGAAACGAATTCAGCACTTCTTATTTTTTCTTTAACACATTCAGTTACTTCATCATACTCCTTATCTAAGAGCCTGTTACTTAGATCATAACGACTTGGAACATTGAATGATGGCCTGATCTGTTTGAAGAACTGTTGCCAATAACTGTTCTCTATAAATGATAGAGGCAAATTGGACGAATATACTGCCTTGGCGAAAGAGGACTCCAATTTCTCCGACTCAACTTTGGTCATTGTGTCAAAGAATGACCTAAGAATAGGTTTCCTTAAGGGTGATTCAACCACTGAAAAAGCAGGAGAAGCTAGAGAATCTGTTGTAGGAAGAGTAGTGCTGATTTCTCTTGGTTGGTCTTGATCCCAAACACTTCCTTGTTCAAGAATTAGTTCTTGGTTTCCCACATGTGATGATTCACCATCAATGTTTGAAAAAACATGTACGGATAGAACTATGGGCTTTTGTTTACAAGTTTCCAAATGTTTAGACATCTTACTTGCATTTGGGACTGAATACTTAGTTCCACAGTACTTGCACTTGGTCCTTCTTTTATTACCTTCACGGTATTCTATAAAATGCATCCACACGTCAGATAATGGTCGAACCATGATGTCTGAAAAAAAAATAATGCAATTACATTTATTATGATTGTAATAGTAACATAACTATTTTGAAAAGCTACTGTAATGTGAAAGTCACAAGATAACTTCTGGTTCCTTCCCATAGTTATAAGTGTTTTCTCTTAAGTAAACTATAGTAGAGGAATCAGTACAACTTTAGTATAGGTACCCACTGGCAATATTTCTGATTTGGCGATTTTTTACAATGTGTAATTCGGAGAAAATCTGAATCTGGTAACTTAGAAAGTTGAAGAATATAATTACAAAACACTCGTCAAACTGAAATGTTGCGAATACCTATAATAAAGCTGTTCAGAGGAATCAAACTGCTATTAAGACAGAATGCTTTAATTTCTACTTATGTTCATTTAAAGCTCTTATTACAAATGGTTCACACAACAATAACAAACTTAAAAATCGCTAAAAATATGTTTGCATGAATGAACAATTTTGAATCGAGTCATGATCTCAAATGAATTGATTTTTTCATTCATGATTTAGATCATATATTTTAAATTTAAATGCTTACTGAAAATCTTTGTCATTCTTAATATAGTCAAATGATAATTTTAATCCAAATAAAATAAACAGGCAATTTTAAATAGCTCTGGTGCTATGAATCTTTTTTGTTTCCCTTTGAAATAAATAAAATTTATTTTGCTGCACTGAAAATTTATTGTTAATGCTCCTAATGTTTGTTTTATTTTCGGCTCAATATGTAGTTTACTTTTTAAAACATTGCAAATCGTACGATGAAGTAATTTTATTTCTTGATTGAGAGATTTCAAGCCAAAGGAATTTCTCTGGATTTAAAATTGCAAACAATCAAAAGAAATGCGCGATCATCAACTAATTTTGCTACTTATTGAGTTTATATTTAGATTGTGTGAATTTGTAAACTCTACTTTAGAATGTTTTTAGACGACTTCATTCGTTTGACAACTGCACTTAAAGTTGAACAGATATTACTAAAACAAAATTTTATTTATAACAATGGATCTTTTAATTAGTGAAACAGTAACTGTGTAGATGTATAGATATTATAGATTCCCTAATAATTTAACCATAGTACACAAGGTGGCTAGTAATTGTCAATTTAAAAATTAAAAATTTTCCCCATGTTTTTCTGAGAAAAAAATTATTTTGCAAATTAGCTCAAATGAACATCAAATTTAAAAATTGCTAAATTTCCCGTCTAAATGTAATTGTTTTTCTGAGAAAAAATTCTTTCTTCTAAAAAAACCTTTAGCAAATTAGCAAAGAGAATATCAAAATGAAAAATTGCTAAATTTCCTGTCTAAGTGTAATTTTATTTTTGCAAGTCGAAAAGTGTAATCAAGAATTGATATTTTAAACATGATCAAACACTAGTAATTTAAAGTTCTTTCTTTAAATTATTTAGATTAATTCAGGAGCTTTATAATATATCGCTTACTTCTGTTTCTGGCTTAAACCGAAATCCAAGTCATAGAATTAAAATTATACAAAAAAAGTACGAGGATATATATGAAAAATACTTCAAATCACTTACCTTTTTGCCACAACCAACAGAGTAATCAAAATTTTTGTGGAAGAAAAACTCTAAAATCGTGAAAACGTGCTTTAATATTTGAAAACAGTGGAATGTAAATCAGGAGTTGAGTTGTTCTTTTCTGAAAACTTCCGGGAATATTCAAAATTCCCATCCCAAAAAACCGGGTTTATTCCCGGGAATAAACCCGGTTTTTTCCAGCCTTTACATCTCTACTCAGCGTACAGCGTAAGTGTCCGACAAGTTGACTCTGATTGGCTCCTCATATATATGTTGTATGGTTGTTAGTAGTATTTCTTGCAAAGTTATATTAAGGGTACTTATACTTTAAAGAGCCCTTTTCGTGAAGCAACGATGGCCTAATGGCTAAAGTCACCTACTTTCAGATCAGCGTCGGCAGCGGAGGATGCATTCCCGAGTTCGAACCCAGCTGGCGGAAAAATTTTTAGATCCTCCAAATTATTTTTTAAAAATTCCAATTTAATTCCTTTTCATTCTAATTTACTTTTCCTAATTTTTAATACCCTTTTTATATTGTCCCAAGCTTCCGTTGATTTTACACAAATAATCTAAGAACCACTCCTGAACGCATTACCAGCTGATATTTTCCAGCCCCTCTGCCGTCCCCTTTGCTTTAGGATGATGGTGTCGTATCCACCGCTGGCTTAGGACCATTCTGATGTAACAAAAAGCATACATAAAACACTAACTTATATAATTATTAACTTATATAATAAAAGGATACAATTTTCGGCTGCCACCTCTACCCACCCATAGCCATGGATCTGAAAAGAAAAGAAGAAAGCAGAAAGGAAGAGAAAAATCGCCAACAACTATAAACCTTGATGACATACGTATCTAGGTCATGTGATCCGATTAGCCAATCAAGTTGGACTTGCGTAAAGTACTATCATGGGATTGAGGCGCCTGTGCTTGGCGTCGCCTCCGGCCATTGCCGTTGAATGAACGAAACTCGTGTGATTTCTGGTAAGTGTATTTTTATCATTAAATAAAACTTCGTATTTGTTTAATTTTATAAAAATTCTGTCCATCAGTTTTCAGTCAGTGCTCTGTTTTGAATCATAAATATGTGTTAATTTATATTTGTGAACTTACAACAAAACTTGGATATTTTTAGTCATTTTATTTGTGTGTTACATAGTTTTATTATTCAGATGTATGAAATAATTTATCTAAATATATTTATGCATTGATTTTGTCAGTTTCTTTTGTATGCATATTTTATTGTTCAAGACTGATTTTGCTCGGAAATTTTTAATTTTTACCCCAGTAATACAAATATATAGCAATTTATTATTTACCATGCGTAAAATTTACGTAGATGTGTAAGAAAATATAAAGGGCATAAACATTTTGTTGAGATATCAAATTTAATCTGGAACATGATTGTAGCAAGTTGTTTAAAGGTTATCTGAAGACAAACAACAGATGGTTGTTATTGGAAGGAAATTTTTTTAAGTCCATTTTTTTAGACAGTTCTGCTTTAGGTGTACATGTGTCAAATTTATCCAATCTCCTAAAAAAATGGTTTTGCTCCCCTATAAGGATAGTCAAGTTGTTTTTGCATTGTTACATTTAATTTATTTTTTTATATTTGTACATAATAAACTAAGGGACTGTCAAACATGTGTATCATCAACTTGGAACAAATTTAAATACCAAGTGAAAATCGAACACTTCAATTTCATTCTAATCGATGATTCACATGTTTGATAACCCCTTTGTAATTTTGTCACTTTATTTTATTTCAGACTAATTTAAAGATATTTTATTTCAGACTAATATTGAATCCGTTGTATGTTTACGACAGTAAGATTTACAAGTGAGAAAGATGCTACAGGCATAATTTTAACACAGTGGATTGATGGGGTAAATAACTCCTGGTTCCCTAATGTCAGAAATGAGGAAAGTAGCATGTCCTATAGGGTATTAAGAAAATTTTTGTAGTCCTGTAGCAATGAACAGGATATTAGTGTTGTCAAAAGTATTTGTTTTATATATATTTTTGCAGAAAAATTTTATATTTTATAATATTTAGCAAAATTTTTGGAAGAGCAGGAGGTAAGTATTAATAAAACACGGCCTGATTTTATTTAAGAAATTGAATTTTTAACTAAGCCCCATTCCTTGCCCTAATGCAATGATTTGAAAAATTTTAAAAAAATTTATTTGTCATGTCATACAATTAACATCCTGTATATTGAAAGATTTAGACAATTCAAAATAAATTAATTACTGAATAACCATCAAACAATAATATTTCCTGCTTAAAAAATATTTCATTATCTTTAAAAGTGCCATTGTCATTAAAAAATTATTTTGTGCAAGCTTAAATCAAAATTGTCTACTGCATGGTTGTTTAAACTTTGATAGTTTTGGTGGAGTGGTAGCATCGGATACGTTAGGCCGATAAAGCGATTGTTTACGCCAAATCAAGATGGAGGCCGATATAAGCAATTCCAAGATGGCCGCCATATAGCAAAATCCACACCGTGAACCTTTGCATACAGTGCAAAAATAATAATAATTTGTTTAAAAATTAAGAAAAAAGCAATATAAATTTCAATTGAAAATTTTCTAATATTTCAGTCTGGTTTTCTCCGAACATGTACGCAATTTTGCGTCAATTTCATCCTAGTTTTGTCCCTTTAAAAAAAAATTTTAAATAAAAAAAAATTTAAAAAAATTGTTTAAAAAAATTATTTTTTTTAATAAAAAAAAACGCGATTTTTTCAAAACGTCCGGATTTTTATTAATTTTGAATTAGAGACTTTGCAATGCATAGAAAATTCAAAACAAGAAATCTTTTTTTAATAAGGTAGTTCTTTTTTGTGATCATAATCCACACAAAGGTTTTTGATGAGAAAAAAAAATCTAAAAATTCTTCTGCTATCTATAAGTGTGAAAAAATATTTTTTCACAATTTTTCTAGCAATTAGCATTATGTGAGCAACTCAATGGGGATATTCCTGGTTATAGAGCCATATATGGAAAAGCAAAACACATTTTTTTATTGTAACGACTTTACAAGAGGAAATTGTTTTTTAGAGAAGTCAAAGCGTATTGCGCTTAAGGTTTCAATGCGTTTAAACCAGTATACCGGGAGAAATTTGTTTGTAGATAAGTCACAGCGTATAACGCGCTGTGACTTATTGCCGGCTACCTCGGCACTTATTGCCGGCTACTGCCGGCTACCTCGCCGCCCCTCCGGGGCCGACGAGGACCTTTCACCGTTGGCTTACATGCGTATAAGTCACCGTATTGGGTGCCCACCCAAGCATAGTCCAGTGTTTGCAATATAACCAAAAGCTAAACAAAAATCAAACTTACCCTCATAGCCGGGTCCTTGAAATTCTGACTATGGTTAACAGTCATATGCTCGAATCGATAACCCTTGAACTCTTTGTCTTTCGGGTATTGACAGGGCCGATCCTAGCAGGTGTGCAGCGCGTGCACCGCACGCGGGCGGCCAAAACAAGGGGCGGCCGCAAGCCGCATAAAGTTCTATAAATCAAGCAAAATTTTTTGAAACTTATAATAAGTCGAATAAATATGCTGAATTTTAAATAGTTATTAAGAAATCAAAATAAGTCCCAATTTCCCGATAGCATAGCATAGTTTAAGAAAAATAGAATGTTAGTGCACAGTGTGTTGGTCCATTGTCCATTAATGTCTACTCTTTACACATATTCTTCATTTGATAGCAAAATTCGTGGCAGAGCCGGCAATACGGCATAGAAAAGGATACCAAATTTTAAATTCTTATCAAAAAATAACCAAAGGGCATATTTTTGTGGTGCGAAATAAAGACGAGGCTGGAAAAAAATTGTACTATTGACGCGGAACAACAAAATGTTCACAATCGAGAGAAAAAAGCGATGGCGCGCCATCATTGAAAGAATAATTGCTGTAGTACAATTTTTAGACAGTCAAAATTTGGCATTCAGAGGAACTAGTACGAAGTTGTATCATAGAGATAGTGGTAATTTTTTAAAGGCAGTGGAGATGTTGGAGATCCAGTTATTTCAGAACACCTTATTAATGTCAGTAAATACAAAGGTAACAAAACACGTATTCCACACTACTTAACGCAGCATTTTCAAAATGAAATAATTAATATTTAGGCGAATCTATTCGTAATGAGATAACACGCATTGTCAAAAAAGCCAAATATTACACTGTAATTCTCGACTCTACACCAGATATTAGCCACACAAAACAAATAACGTTTGTAATTAGATGTGTGAACACTACTGATGGTAAGGTAGATATTTGTGAATTTTTTCTAGGATTTTTTCTAGTAACTAATACTATACTGGAGAAGGTCTGTGCAATTTTCAATTAGAGTAGCTATTACCTAGTCTGCAGCTCGAAGTTAAAGATATACGGAGTCAGGGCTACGACATTGGATCGAACATGAAGGGGAAAAATATAGGGCTTCATAAACGGATTCTAAATATCAATCCTAGAGCATTATACGTGCCGTGAGCGGCTCATACATTAAGACGCTGCCAGCTCCAGTGGTAAAATTTCTGGTATTTTGATATAGTACAAGAGGTATATAATTACTTTTCTGCGTCTCCATATCGATGGGATTTACTAAAAAAACACGTGAAAAGTCTAACTTTAAAACCATTAAGCGAAACAAGGTGGAAAGTCGTATCAATGCTATTATACCTCTAAAACATTATTACCGCGTTAAATGCCTTAATTGAAGATAACACGAAAACAAAAATGGTTGCTGAATCAATAATTAAAAGTCTTGAAACATTTAAATTTTTGTGTTCAATTTTAATTTGGCATGATTTATTATCAAGAATTGATGTATTGAGTAAAATGCTTCAAAATCCTAAATTAAACATCACGGAATGCATTGAAGACTTAGATATTCATAAAAAATATTTAGTTTCCCAAAGATCAGATGATAATTTTAAAATAGTTGTCGATTCAGCAACAACACTTGCTAGAGATTTAGGTATTGATCCCGAATTTCCCACCTCGAAGCTCAGGAAAAAGGTCCGTTTATTTGATTGCGAGGGCAGTGATAAACCAGTATCAAATCCCTTCCAGCAATTCAAGACTGCTTTCTATTTTGCAATTCTAGATCACGCGATCTCTTCGCTAAATGAAAGATTTACCTTATTATCTGAGTACCATTCAATATTCAGCTTTCTGTATGATTTTCACAACTTTTCTAATGCTGATCTCATGAAAGCCTGCATGGACTAAGATATTAACTTACAGGTACAGGAGGAAGGAAGTATTGAGAAAGATATAGACAGAATATATCTCTTTAATGAAATAATTTCATTCAAAGACATTTTTCCAGGTAAAAAACACAGCCAATTGAGGTATTAGAAATTATAGTAAAAATAATCTAATTCCCTGTTTTCCAAATTTTGCTCTAGTAATAAGAATTTTTTTAACCTTACCTGTTTCTGTGGCTTTAGGTGAAAGAAGTTTCAGTAAATTAAAAATTACTTGAAAAATAATATGACACAAGAAAGGCTTTCAGATTTGGCCATCATCTCTATTGAATCCGAAATCTCTGAAAAAAATAATTTCAACGAAATTATTGACAAATTTGCTTCTTAGAAAGCCAGAAAAGTTATTTTATAGTTAGGTAGTCTTTATAGAAGGACTGATTTATATACTTTTCCTTTCATGAGATTTATGCTTTAGTACTTTTTTTTTTTATTAGATTATATTTTCTGAGTAAATACTGTTGTTTTGCATTTCTAATTATAAAATGTCTATTTTTATTTCAAAGGTAATGTTTTTGTTTGTTTGTTATTTTTTAAAGTATTTTGTCGCTATTATAACCTATTAACTGGTTAAAAAATAAAGTTTTGCATTTCAAATATTATTTGCATTTTTATTAATGTTTTACTTTTTACTCTTACACAGATAGATGAGTTTAAAACGTCAACGTTAAGTATTAGTCAACTTATGAAAAATTCTCTAGAAGGGGCGGCACATTAGGCCTTTGCACGCGGGCGGCCGACACCCTAGGATCGGCCCTGGGTATTGATAGCAGCATATGACTTCCAATAGTCAGAAATTTTTGTAGTTCCTTGCAAAATCCAGCTCCGAATTACCTCAGCCAAAACTTTCTGGTTCCTATTTTTCACCTCAACCATAAAACATTTATCCGTCCCTCGTTCAAGTCCTCCAACACCCATTTACCCTCCAATTTCTTACTCCTGTTATACTTTCTTTTGCCAAACTTTTGTCCATTCTTTCTACATTTACACTCCTACCTATCACCAGCATCCTTTCTCAATGTTAAAATCATATCATTCTCACATGAAAGACATTTCACCCTCTTCCCAATCAAGCTACTACATGTTTGCAAAAAAAAAAAAAAAAACATTTTCAAACGTTCAATAACACTATCCACTGCTATATCAAATCAACTAAGGGGAAATGAGCAACCAAAAGAAGAAAAAAAATTCTAAATTCCAATCTGCAATTTCAAAAATCAAATTCAATCCAAATTTTTTTTCGAAATTTTAATCCAGATTTAAATTAAGTGACAAATTTAAAAAATTGTAACTTACAATCTGCTTTCCAAACTTATCCTAAAAATTTTGAAAATAAATAAAACAAGTCGATTTTATAAATCAAGAGCACAATTCATATGCACCCAACAATTTCAAAGACTGTCTAAATTTTAATTCCGTTCTACATTAAAAATAAAAGTGGAAAAGCGTATTTTCTTCCTTAACCAATCATGAGACCCGTTTATTATCGCCAGGAGAAAATATCTAGGGTTGCCTTAAAACTATAAAAAAAAACGCGAAAACGGAAAGGTTACCACATTTGGCGATACATCGCTCGAAAGTTGTAACGTATCGGATACTACATACCATCCATAGTTTTAAGAGGGTTCCCATATTCAGTTGATAACACTTAAATATACTAGCTCCCATGTAAAAAAAAATATATGCTAATTCTAAAGTATTCTTTTTTGCAGAGAGAAAAGAGCAGGTCCAGACATTGACTTTTATATGTAAGAATTGTTGTAAATTTGTGATGGTTATAAATTAATCAATAAAATCATTTTATTTTATATATGTCTTTTGTGTTAGTTCTTTCAAATAAGTTTAAGTATCAGAATGAATAAAAATCAATGTAACAATTTTTTAAATAATGAAAAGGGAGTGTTTTAACTCCATGATTTTTTAAACAACTTTTTAGTTTTATTCGTGTTTCTGAAAAGCAGTCCTGTGAAAATCTAGTAAGTATCGAGAAGTTCATTATTTTATTTTAATTCAGCAAAAAGTGTTAAAAAGTTTTTTTTTTCCAATTTAGAAATTTTTCTTTATTTTAAGGAATAATATCCTCATCTGTGTGTTAAAGAAATACAGTGTAAAAAATCAATACTGTATGCACTATGATTTTTGGGGTTTAACATAACCCATAGACAAAGTTTTGATCTTGCATTTCCATTGAATTTCATTTAGCATTAGCAACTCATTTTTAGCATACTGTTGAAGCTACTTTAAGTAATCTGCTGATTAGAGATGTTTTTCTTGTAAAATTGTAAATAAATATATTCATGTGTATTAAATGCTAAACTAAAATTTCAACTGTCTGTAAATGGGTGTCAAGATTTAAATCAATTATTAAAATCATTGATTTTAAATCGCAACTAATCTTACATTTTTATAACTAAGTAAATACATCCAGTACTGATCAGCTTTTGATAAAATGTTTGCACTGGACATTGCAAATAATCTGTTGAGTGTAGAGTAAATGATTCTGCCAAACAGTAAAGTAAAAAACAAGTTGACATATATTTGAAAGTTTTGACAATGTTCATGCATAATTTTATGTTACAAACAATAAAGCATTCATTTGGGAAAATATTGTATATTATTGTTGCACTTAAAAAAGTCTGATATCTATACCGTCTATGTGATCCCACTTCAACTACTTTTATTTTAAAATTGAGACATAAATACAAAATAACACATGTGATTAATAATTTATTTAAAAAAAATGCAACTGAGCTTTCTATTAGAAAGGATGAATAATTATGACTATAATTTAGGTCTGTCACATGCACTTGCTGATAAATTTTTTAACATGGTGTAATTTACTCAAGAAAAACTATGTTGGATGGCAACTTGTATTTTAAAGTTAGACAAATGTTTTACCTTTTGTTTTGAAAATTCACTTTTTTAATGCCTTACCATATTACAAACTATGATTTTTAGTAAAATAGATATTGATTCACATGTCATATCAAAAAATCTGATTTAAATAAAAAAAAATAAATAAAAAAAAAGATTTTACACCTGGTGTATGGTTTACTGCCCAGAAGTGCTTAAGAATTGGTTTGGGGTATGTTCATGCAAGATAAAACCAATTTCTTAAAATAGATAATATTTTAAAATCTGAAAAAAATTTGTGACACAAATGAAATGAAGTAAAATTTAAGTAGTAAAAAAGTTTTTACTATTTCCAACAAAATGAGATTCATTTATTATTTTAGGTGTAAATAAAAAATGCAGTGAAAACAAAATTCGATTTTCCTAAGTTTTGCAATTTTGAGCTAATAAAAAACATTGAGTATCGGGTTTTTAGATAATGTATACAGATTAGGCATAAAAATGGTATGACAAGGGTACGACAACCCAGGTAGCACAACAACATTGGCCAACATTCTACCAATATTGGCCAATGTTTTGAATGTCTGTGAATGTCGAATGTCGGAATTACGATATCTGTCGATATTGGCAGATATCGTTTAGTTTTATAAAACGAGGAAGACTGTAAATAAAGCTTTTAATAACCTTATAATCATGTAGTAATACTGTAAATAATGACACCATGTTGTTTCACCCATATTTTTTATAATTTAAACATTACGCAATTTTTCCCAATATTGTACCGATATTTGGCGACATTGTGAAAACAATATCCAAAAACCTATGTTAAGCTAATGTTGGCCGATATTTAAATTTTGAGCTGAAGCTATGCTTGGTCACGTGTTCGTTGTTTGGGTTAGACCGCAGCGATTTTTCGCCGAATCTAGCAGTGAATAAGAGCAGTCATCCCTAAAAGTGCAAGTCCTATAAGGTAAGGATATTTCTGTACATTATTTTGTAATGTTAATAATATTTAAATACGAATAATTAAACATATTTACTTGTTTCATTGATGAAGTTTTAGCCCGTGTTTGTAGTTTGTTACATTGTCAGTATACTATTTTTTAATGTGTAAATATTCATCGTTTACTGTATCAAATTCTCAAGTTTCATTCGATTTTGTGGAATGCTATTTCCATCTTTTATTGTTATAGATTATTTTGTTTTGGAAAGTAAGTTATTAGTATGTCAGCAGAGTTCTGTTTGCATTAATTATTAATATTAGTGGGACATTTTCAAAGTAGGTTTAAATATATTGTTCAAGCATAACATAACATTTAAAAATTTAACTGATTTTTGTTTTATCTAAAGACTATACCAAATGTTTCTAACATAAAAAAAAATCAATAAATAAATTTGAGATGTGAAGCTTTAAAATTGTGACCATGGGTAAAACTGCTTGTTCTTTTCAAGTTTTGTGTGATTTGATTAATTTCATTAAAAAAAAACTAACTTCAAAAGGTGAAGTATTGTGAATATTATTCATTCTAAAAAATTAGTTTACACCAAATTTTTCTTCTAAAAATTAATAAATCATAAATTTGAGTGTACCAAATGTATGCTTTTTGTCCTAACTTTTTATCATTTAAGATTTATAACTATACAAAAAATTTGCAGCTTATATTCAGTGATAAAACAAAACTATACATAATTTTACTAGCTATTTCTTTCTTTTTAAAGAACATCAGTATGGCATCACTACGACTGGTTTTTGTCATTATTCTCCATAGGGAAATGAAGATCTAGCACTAGATGTTAAGACTGTTTTGAATGGTGAACTCGATGAAATCTTATTTAGGGTACAACCCATGGGCTACAACAACAATAATAGTCGTGTTTGCAAATTTTTAAAAAGTCTTTAAAAACTGAAACAGGCACAGTGACAGTGGTACACAGGGGTTGACGAGCAGGGGCGGAGCCCCCTAGTAGTGCTGTATGTTGATGACCTACTGATTGCTGGTTCCTATGAATCAGTGGTCATGGTGGTGATACAACTTCTAAGTGATGAGTTTGAAATGTCCAGGCTTAAGTTGTGAAAGATTTTCTGGGCATATGTATTAAGTTTTCTCAGCAACAACTTTGCTTAGAGGAAAAGGCCTATGTTGAGAAAATTTTAAATAAATTCAAAATGACTCGGTGTAAACCAGCCGACACTCCTCTAGTGCCTAAAGCGACACCATCGTGTTTCGTGCAAGATGAAACTTTCCATGGACCCAATCAGGAATTTGTAGGTGCATTATTGTACCTATCCATGACGACACATCCAGATATTTTATATTCTGTGATAATTTATATTACTGTCTGAGCCAAATTCAAGAGCAGCCAATAGAAGCTACCTGGAGGAAGAAATTTTGGCTTTGGCTAAAGCTATGCAGGATGTATTTGTGCTACACAACATTAATTAAGCACATATTTAAAGCAATAATCAATAAAAAAATTGTTTTTATTTGCAATTCAATCTGTCATTTTTCAATATTTTTGGTGAAATAAATTTTTACAATATTGTTATAGTATATGCAAAAGACCTAGGGATAGATTTTTAAAATTTTATTTACGAGTTTTCATTAAAAAAAATATTTTACTCGATATGTGTTAAATTTCTATAAAAATGTCAAATTTTTTGTTTATTAATTTTTATAAATTTTTCTGAGCTATTCATAGAAAAAGTTCTCCCTGTGTCTATCAAATAGTTATTCAAGACCTAAAAAATGTAAACAGTTTAACTCTAAGTTTATTTGTCAAAAAGCCTTAGTACTTTGAACTTTGGCAAAATTGCAAAAAACTGATTTTGAGATAATTGCATTTTAAGTACAAAATACAACAAAAGTTAACTTATTTTTTGCTAGTGTTATTTTATTTTAGTAATTTCTATTACATTAAGACATTTATCAAAACAAGAGTTTTTACAGTAAGCTGATATATATATTTTTTTAAAGCCAGTTTTAACTCTGATGACAACTGAGTGATTTGTGATAATTCACTGAAAATTATTAATTTCTTGTTAAATGACCTGAAAAAGAATATTTTATTGGATCAGTACTATTTTAAAATAAACCACCACTGAAAAACTGTACCTTCTCTTTTTCTACAGCTATTTTTGTTTTGTAAAGAAGCCTTTTTTTTGTATTGATACACATGCGACAAAATTTTGTGCTTCAGTCAGTCATTAAGGCCATATTAAATGAAAATAATTGTTCCAGATTAAAACACTTCAATATTAAATTGAAGTATGCTCATGATATTGTAAAATTATTAAACATTTATACTGTATATGTTACAACTGAATACCAAATTGCTGATTTGCTTACAAAATCTTAACATAAACCTAGACTGAACTAAGACAAAAATGTATGTTAATGTTATTAAGGGAGGGTGTTGAGAATATTTACTAACTGTAACTCATCTTTGCTTAGCAATCGGGTAACACTTGTTCTAATTGTCTACTTCTGTTGTGTCACAGGTTGCTGTTTGTGTTCTTATTCATTATTTGTTATGACTTTATCTGTCATAGTTGTTTGGAAAAGCATTCGCTGGTGCGGCAGTTTGAGATGGCAAAAGAATTCACCCATCGGATAATCTGACTTGTTGAAGGGGTGACTCCGAAGAATGTACCTGATTGGAATGTTTGACAGTTCCCAGGGTTTAATCTGTCTTAAGAATAAAAAAAATTATTTTATTGTGATTTGTGATTTTTTTTAAAACTTATGGAAAATTCTATTTAAATGAAATTTGTAAGAACTGTTCATTTTTCTGCCAATATGCAATGTGCCCTTTTTTTTTCTTCTTATTTAACATTTCTAACAATATTGATTTTTTAACAGAAGTTTCGGGAAGTATTCCATTTTGAAATTAAATCAAAATTATATAAATCTGAATCAGTTCTTAGAATTACATACCATGCAACTGTTTATCAAGTTGCATTGTAATACAAGCATCAGCTTGATGTTTGTATTTATTTTACTGGTTTGAGATATAGTTTATACAATTGGCAATAATGAGTTTTAATAGCCTTAGATTCCTACAAAAGAAATGGAACAATAATTTAAAATATGCACTTAATAAAATAAATTAAAATATTAGCTGCTATATCAGCAGCTTAGCTAACATTTTTGACTGGAATATTTTTCTAAAACAATTTTCTGAATTGAAATCACAAAAATGGTACCTGTACGTGTTTTATGTTTGAAAATTTTTTTCAAGCTACCAAGGAGTAAATTTAAAGGGGAAAATGGATTTTAGAATGTCTGATTTGATAATGGATGCCTGTTTAGGTTTTAAAAAGCCAAGTTGCCCACAATTTTCTTTCATGTACTATACAATACAACAGTTACACAAATTGAAAAAAAAAAAAAAACATATTTTTAACAATTTAATATTATATGTTCTCTTTAATGTTCTAAAATATTGTATTATATAAATATTTTTTAATGATTAATATTTTTTAAATTTTACAAAATTTAAGATGGTTTTAATCTTGTGTACCCTCTAAAAAAAACAATCACATGCCATAAGAAGAAAATTTAATTAAAATATCCCAATATTATGTAGCAGATATTGAATAATGTTGGAAAAAAAACATCGAGAAGTATCTTAAAAGCTAATATTGAGCAATGATAAAAAACGAACATTGAATGTCAAGAAAACAATATCTATCAATGTCGTAAAACGACATTGGGGCGATGTCGCCAGAGGGGGGTCATTTTTACGTTGGCCAATGTCGGAAAACGATATTGAGCAATGTCGGAAAACAATATCTATCAATGTCGGAAAACGATATTGAGCAAAGTCGGAAAACGACATTGGGGGCGATGGCATTTTTACGTTGGCCAATGTCGTAAAACGATATTGGGGCGACGTCGCCAGGGGGGGTACATTTTTACGTTGGCCAATATCGACGGCAATATTGGCCAATATTTTTTCTCGATATTGGCCGACATATATGTGCTACCTGGGAAGCATATGAAAAGGGTAAGATAAGCATATGAAAAGGGTACGACAAGCATAAGAAAAGCTTAAAACAAGCTTGTGAAAAGCATGAAACAAGCCTGTAAAAAGCTTAAAAACGATGCTTGTGAAAACCTTGTTGAAAAGCTTTTTTTCTGTTGACTAGCAAACCTTTACACAAGCTTGTCACAAGGTTACACCCTTGTCATGAACAACCTTGTGAAAACCCTCTATCCTTGTCGACGACAAGCTTGTGACAAGCTTACATTGCTATGTGGTGGGGCGATGTCGCCAAGGGGGGGGGGGGTCATTTTTACGTTGGCCAATGTCGGAAAACGATATTGAGCAATGTCGACAGCAATATTGGCCAATATCGGAAAACAATATCTATCAATGTCGTGGAACGATATTGGCCAATGTTGGAAAACGACATTGGGGCGATGGCATTTTTACGTTGGCCAATGTCGTAAAACGATATTGGGGCGATGTCGCCAGGGGGGGTACATTTTTACGTTGGCCAATATCGACGGAAAAGACGTTCAGGGCAGCTTGATCCATCGAGCCAAACTCATCTCATTGGTTGAAAAAGGTCACGTGATTTTTCCTCTATTTTTGGGTTCGAGAGTATATAAGTAAAATAAGTAACTACGAATGTAAATAAACAACAAACAAGACAAGCGGATTTAGACAGAAGCGGCTCAATCCCATGATAGTACTTTACGCAAGTCCAACTTGATTGGCTAGTTTCACGGGCTTGGCTTCACTTGGATATCTCGCCAATCTGATTCCCAGGTAGCACATATATGTCGGCCAATATCAAGAAAAAATATTGGCCAATATTGCCGTCGATATTGGCCAACGTAAAAATGTACCCCCCCTGGCGACTACGCCCCAATATCGTTTTACGACATTGGCCAACGTAAAAATGCCATCGCCCCAATGTCGTTTTCCGACATTGCTCAATATCGTTTTCCGACATTGATAGATATTGTTTTCCGACATTGCTCAATATCGTTTTCCGACATTGGCCAACGTAAAAATGACCCCCCTCTGGCGACATCGCCCCAATGTCGTTTTACGACATTGATAGATATTGTTTTCTTGACATTCAATGTTCGTTTTTTATCATTGCTCAATATTAGCTTTTAAGATACTTCTCGATGTTTTTTTTTCCAACATTATTCAATATCTGCTACATAATATTGGGATATTTTAATTAAATTTTCTTCTTATGGCATGTGATTGTTTTTTTAGAGGGTACACAAGATTAAAACCATCTTAAATTTTGTAAAATTTAAAAAATATTAATCATTAAAAAAATATTTATATAATACAATATTTTAGAACATTAAAGAGAACATATAATATTAAATTGTTAAAAATATGTTTTTATTACAATTTGTGTAACTGTTGTATTGTATAGTACATGAAAGAAAATTGTGGGCAACTTGGCTTTTTAAAACCTAAACAGGCATCCATTATCAAATCAGACATTCTAAAATCCATTTTCCCCTTTAAATTTACTCCTTGGTAGCTTGAAAAAAAATTTCAAACATAAAACACGTACAGCAGGCCTCGAAATAGATTTTTTACTACAGGTGCACTTTGTGCACCTAAGTTTTTAAATTAGGTGCACAAGATGCACTGCGTGCACCTAGTGGGAAAAAATTAAGTGCAATTTCGAGCCCTGACGTACAGGTACCATTTTTGTGATTTCAATTCAGAAAATTGTTTTAGAAAAATATACCAGTCAAAAATGTTAGCTAAGCTGCTGATATAGCAGCTAATATTTTAATTTATTTTATTAAGTGCATATTTTAAATTATTGTTCCATTTCTTTTGTAGAAATCTAAGGCTATTAAAACTCATTATTGCCAATTGTATAAACTATATCTCAAACCAGTAAAATAAATACAAACATCAAGCTGATGCTTGTATTGCAATACAACTTGATAAACAGTTGCATGGTATGTAATTCTAAGAACTGATTCAGATTTATATAATTTTGATTTAATCTCAAAATGGAATACTTCCCGAAACTTCTGTTAAAAAATCAATATTGTTAGAAATGTTAAATAAGAAAAAAAAGGGCACATTGCATATTGGCAGAAAAATGAACAGTTCTTACAAATTTCATTTAAATAGAATTTTCCATAAGTTTTAAAAAAAATCACAAATCACAATAAAATAATTTTTTTTTATTCTTAAAACAGATTAAACCCTGGGAACTGTCAAACATTCCAATCAGGTACATTCTTCGGAGTCACCCCTTCAACAAGTCAGATTATCCGATGGGTGAATTCTTTTGCCATCTCAAACTGCCGCACCAGCGAATGCTTTTCCAAACAACTATGACAGATAAAGTCATAACAAATCATGAATAAGAACACAAACAGCAACCTGTGACACAACAGAAGTAGAAAATTAGAACAAGTGTTACCCGATTGCTAAGCAAAGATGAGTTACAATTAGTAATTATTCTCAACACCCTCCCTTAATAACATTAACATACATTTTTGTCTTAGTTCAGTCTAGGTTTTTGTTAAGATTTTGTAAGCAAATCAGCAATTTGGTATTCAGTTGCAACATATACAATATAAATGTTTAATAATTTTACAATATCATGAGCATACTTCAATTTAATATTGAAGTGTTTTAATCTGGAAAAATTATTTTCATTTAATATGGCCATAATGACTGACTGAAGCACAAAATTTTGTCGCATGTGTATCAATACAAAAAAAAAGGCTTGTTTACAAAACAAAAATAGCTGTAGAAAAAGAGAAGGTGCAGTTTTTCAGTGGTAGTTTATTTTAAAATAGTACCGATCCAATAAAATATTCTTTTTCAGGTCATTTAACAAGAAATTAATAATTTTCAGTGAATTATCACAAATTACTCAGTTGTCATCAGAGTTAAAACTGGCTTTAAAAAATATATATCAGCTAACTGTAAAAACTCTTGTTTTGATAAATGTCTTAATGTAATAGAAATTACTAAAATAAAATAACACCAGCAAAAAGTAAGTTAACTTTTGTTGTATTTTGTACTTAAAATGCAATTTTCTCAAAATCAGTTTTTTGCAATTTTGCCAAAGTTCAAAGTACTAAGGCTTTTTGATAAATAAACTTAGAGTTAAACTGTTTACATTTTTTAGGTCTTGAATAACTATTTGATAGACATAGGGAGAACTTTTTGTATGAATAGCTCAGAAAAAATTTATAAAAATTAATAAACATAAAATGTGAAATTTTTATAGAAATTTAACACATATCGAGTAAAATATTTTTTTAATGAAAACTCGTAAATAAAATTTTAAAAATCTATCCCTAGGTCTTTTGCACACACACATATACTATAACCAATATTGTAAAAATTTATTTCACCAAAAATATTGAAAAATGACAGATTGAATTGCAAATAAACACAATTTTTTTTATTGATTATTGCTTTAAATATGTGCTTAATTAATGTTGTGTAGCACAAATACATCCTGCATAGCTTTAGCCAAAGCCAAAATTTCTTCCTCCAGGCAGCTTCTATTGGCTGCTCTTGAATTTGGCTCAGACAGTAATATAAATTATCACAGAATATAAAATATCTGGATGTGTTGTCATGGATAGGTACAATAATGCACCTACAAATTCCTGATTGGGTCCATGGAAAGTTTCATCTTGCACGAAACACAATGGTGTCGCTTTAGGCACTAGACGAGTGTCGGCTGGTTTACACCGAGTCATTTTGAATTTATTTAAAATTTTCTCAACATAGGCCTTTTCCTCTAAGCAAAGTTGTTGCTGAGAAAACTTAATACATATGCCCAGAAAATCTTTCACAACTTAAGCCTGGACATTTCGAACTCATCACTTAGAAGTTGTATCACCACCATGACCACTGATTCATAGGAACCAGCAATCAGTAGGTCACATCAACATGCAGCACTACTAGGGGGCTCCGCCCCTGCTCGTCAACCCCTGTGTACCACTGTCACTGTGCCTGTTTCAGTTTTTAAAGACTTTTAAAAATTTGCAAACACGACTCTTGTTGTTGTTGTAGCCCATGGGTTGTACCCTAAATAAGATTTCATCGAGTTCACCATTCAAAACAGTCTTAACATCTAGTGCATAGATCTTCATTTCCCCATGGAGAATAATGACAAAAACCAGTCGTAGTGATGCCATTCTTATGTTTTTTAAAAAGAAAGAAATAGCTAGTAAAATTATGTATAGTTTTGTTTTATCACCGAATATAAGCTGCAAATTTTTTGTAAAGTTATAAATCTCAAATGATAAAAAGTTAGGACAAAAAGCATACATTTGGTACACTCAAATTTATGATTTATTAATTTTTAGAAGAAAAATTTGGTGCAAACTAATTTTTTAGAATGAATAATATTCACAATACTTCACCTTTTAAAGTTAGTTTTTTTTTAAAATGAAATTAATCAAATCACACAAAACTTGAAAAGAACAAGCAGTTTTACCCATGGTCACAATTTTAAAGCTTCACATCTCAAATTTATTTATTGATTGATTTTTTTTTATGTTAGAAACATTTGGTATAGTCTTTATATAAAACAAAAATCAGTCAAATTTTTAAATGTTATGTTATGCTTGAACAATATATTTAAAACCTACTTTGAAAATGTCCCACTAATATTAATAATTAATGCAAACAGAACTCTGCTGACATACTAATAACTTACTTTCCAAAACAAAATAACCTATAACAATAAAAGATGGAAATAGCATTCCACAAAATCGAATGTAACTTGAGAATTTGATACAGTAAACGATGAATATTTACACATTAAAAAATAGTATACTGACAATGTAACAAACTACAAACACGGGTTAAAACTTCATCAATGAAACAAGTAAATATGTTTAATTATTCGTTTTTTAATATTATAAACATTACAAAATAATGTACAGAAATATCCTTACCTTATAGGACTTGCACTTTTAGGAATGACTGCTCTTATTCACTGCTAGATTCGGCGAAAAATCGCTGCGGTCTAACCCAAACAACGAACACGTGACCAAGCATAGCTTCAGCTCAAAATTTAAATATCGGCCAACATCAGCTTAACATAGGTTTTTGGATATTGTTTTCACAATGTCGCCAAATATCGGTACAATATTGGGAAAAATTGCGTAATGTTTAAATTATAAAAAATATGGGTAAAACAACATGGTGTCATTATTTACAGTATTACTACATGATTATAAGGTTATTAAAAGCGTTATTTACAGTCTTCCTCGTTTTATAAAACTAAACGATATCTGCCAATATCGACAGATATCGTAATTCCGACATTCGACATTCACAGACATTCAAAACATTGGCCAATATTGGTAGAATGTTGGCCAATGTTGTTGTGCTACCTGGGTTGTTGCAACCATTTGATTTTGAATATGCGCGTTGTTTCGTAGAAATACAATACATACACTAGCGCCTCAGCGTAAGCGTCCGACAAGTTGACTCTGATTTGCTCCTCATATGTATGTTGTATGGTTGTTGTTAGTAGTATTTCTTGCCAACTTATATTAAGGGTACTTATACTTTAAAGAGCTTCTTTCGTAAAGCAACGATGGCCTAATTGCTAAAGTCATCCACCTTTAGATTAGAGTCGGCAGCGGAGGATGACTTCCCGAGTTCGAACCCAGCTGGCGGAAAATTTTTTAGATCCTCCAAATTATTTTTTAAAAATTCCAATTTAATTCCTTTTCATTCTAATTTACTTTTCCTAATTTTTAATAACCTTTTCATATTTTTCCAAGCTTCCGTTTATTTTACATAGAATAATCTAAGAACCACTCCTGAACTAACTACCAGCTGATATTTTTCCGCCCCTCTGCCGTCCCCTTTGCTTTAGGATGATGGTGTCGTATCCACCGCTGGCTTAGGACCATTCTGATGTAACAAAAAGCATACATAAAACACTAACTTATGTAATTATTAACTTATATAATAAAAGGATACAATTTTCGGCTGCCACCTCTACCCACCCATAGCCATGGATCTGAAAAGAAAAGAAGAAAGCAGAAAGGAAGAGATAAATCGCCAACAACTATAAACCGTGATGACATACGTATCTAGGTCATGTGATCCGATTAGCCAATCAAGTTGGACTTGCGTAAAGTACTATCATGGGATTGAGGCGCCTGTGATTTAGACACTAGCGCCTCAGCGTAAGTGTCCGACAAGTTGACTCTGATTGGCTCCTCATATATATGTTGTATGGTTGTTGTTAGTAGTATTTCTCGCCAACTTATAATAAGGGGAGGCAAAAATGAACTCTTCTTTTAAAGAGCTCCTCTTGGTGAAGCAACGATGGCCAAATGGCTAAAGTCACTTACCATCAGATTGGCGTTAGCGGCGGAGGATGACTTCCCGAGTTCGAACCCAACTGGCGGAAATATTTTTAGATCATCCAAATTATTTTAAAACATTTCCAATTTAATTCCTTTTGATTCTAAATTACTTTTCCTAATTTTTAATACCCTTTTTTTATTTTTCCAAACTTTCGTTGATTTTACATAAATAATCTAAAAACCACTCCTGAACTCACTACCAGATGATATTTTTCCGCCCCTCTGCCGTCCCCTTTGCTTTAGGATGATGGTGTCGTATCCATCCCTGGTTTAGGACCATTCTGATGTAACAAAAAGCATACATAAAACACTAACTTATATAATTATTAACTTATATAATAAAAGGATACAATTTTCGGTTCAAAATGTTAAAACCTTTCGAAAACCGTTCCTATCAGTCAAGCCGACCAACCGGTATAGTGGTTAAGGTGTTAGCCTCTAGATCGGAAGGTTCCTGGTTCGAATCCGGGTCCGGGCATGGATGTTTGTAAACGTATGTTTTGAGGCGGCTGGTGCTCCTTAAATCTGTCGTGGCCGAAAGTCCTCACGTTGGGTTGGCGTGGAGGTTTGGAGAGTGGGGTGCCAGCTCAGGTGTTGCTTCGTCATCTGACCGTGGTTCAAAATTACGAAGTGTTGTCCTCGAATCTTTCCCTTAAGGGACTGATCCCGGACCGTCGTCAATAGCCCGTTGCGTTTCTCTAGTACGACGTAAACTAAAATTACAAATTACCAATTCCTATCAGTCAAAGAGATCTGCGCCAAAACATAGATAAATAGCCAAATGAAACACCTTTACGTCTCAGGCACATGATCATACCAGCCAATCACAGTCAACTTGTCGGACACTTACGCTGTACGCTGAGGCGCTTGTATTTAGACACGGTTAACCGATAATATATGCAAGTTCTAGATAAGTAAAAAAAGTAACTAAAGATGTTTTAAGTCAAACTGTTATTTATTATATCAGTTTCAAAGTTTTCCCGTGTGCGATACGATTGGCCTAATATATTAGCTCTTTATTTTTTTTTTAGACTTAGCTTTATCACATTTAGTATAGTTTGTTTCGAGCACGATTGTATTTGGTGATTTTTCCAAACACCGTTTTGTGATGAATTCCGATCACATCTGTTCGATTTGCTGCAAGTCTTTCAAGACAAGTTCTAGAATGTTTCAGCATCAAGGGCAATTTCACGTTGCATCATCTGCAGTCACCAAAGCTGGTTAAAATAGTCTGACACAAGCTTTAAAGAATGAAATGGAACAAGCCACAAATTCTCTCTAAGTTTACTTAAGAACTGTTTACATATCAAAACCTGCCTGCATCACGTGTTCGTGATCACAGTTTATCCATACTTTCCCTCCATCTTGCTTTTCAAAAGAACTGTTTAAAATTCAAAATCCACCTGCATCGTATGTTCATGGTCAGTTTCTCCATGCTTTTCAAGGACTGTTTGAATTTCAAAACCTGCCTGCATCACATGTTTGTGGTCACAGTTTATTCCTTCTTTCCTTCCATCATGCTTTTTAAGAGTTGTTTATATAACTTCTGCAACACATGTTCATGGTCAGTTTATCCATGCTTTTCAAGAACTGTTTACATTTCAAAACCTACCTGCTTCATATGTTCGTGGTCACAGTTTATCCCTGCCTTCCCTCCATCATGCTTTTCAAGAACTGTTTACATTTCAAAAGCTGCCTGCATCACATGTTCGAGGTAACAGTTTATCTCTGCTTTCCTTCCATCATACTAGCGCGTCTTTTTAGTAATGGCTCTTCGTTACGTGGACGATTCTATTTAGGACCGTAGGGAGGTCGGTAGATATTAAACTCGTGATAAGTGAATCGATTCTTCAGTTTGATTCTTTCGTAACTTGTTTTGATCATTTGATCTACAGTGAGCTATGATTATTTACTTGTCTGGTAGTCTTTTTTTGTGTGTCTTCTATGATTTTTTGAAGCAGATTGATGGAATGTATGATTGATGGAAGGGTACTTATACTTTAAAGAGCTTCTTTTCGTGAAGCAACGATGGCCTAATGGCTAAAGTCACCCACCTTCAGATTAGCGTCGGCAGCGGAGGATGTCTTCCCGAGTTCGAACCCAGCTGGCGGAAAAATTTTTAGATCCTCCAAATTATTTAAAAAAAATTCCAATTTAATTCCTTTTCATTCAAATTTACTTTTCCTAATTTTTAATACCCTTTTCATATTTTTCCAAGCTTCCGTTGATTTTACATAAATAATCTAAGAACCACTCCTGAACTCACTACCAGCTGATATTTTTCCGCCCCTCTGCCGTCCCCTTTGCTTTAGGATGATGGTGTCGTATCCACCGCTGGCTTAGGACCATTCTGATGTAACAAAAAGCATACATAAAACACTAACTTATATAATTATTAACTTATATAATAAAAGGATACAATTTTCGGCTCCCACCTCTACCCACCCATAGCCATGGATCTGAAAAGAAAAGAAGAAAGCAGAAAGGAAGAGATAAATCGCCAACAACTATAAACCTTGATGACATACGTATCTAGGTCATGTGATCCGATTAGCCGATCAAGTTGGACTTGCGTAAAGTACTATCATGGGATTGAGGCGCCTGTCCTCCCCACGGTCCTAAATAGAATCGTCCACGTAACGAAGAGCCATTACTAGAAAGACGCGCTAGTCTTCCATCATGCATTTCAAGAGCTCTTTGTATATCTGCTGCATCACATGTTCAAGGTCAATTTATGCATGCTTTCCAAGAACTGTTTACATTTCAAAACTTGCCAGCATGCCATGAACTCTGCCTCTGTCGTTGAATTGGATATGGTCTCCTGTAGCTTGCTTCACAAGTAATTGCACTTCCACCGTAGAAAGAAACTACACCTCTGCGAAACCCGAGTGTTTCTGCACAGCTGTTATCTGCATCACTAAACAACATCGGGCTTCTGTCATCTTCATTATTGTACACAATGCCCATATCCAATAATCTTGCAAAGTTATCTTAATGTCTGCACGATTTCCCGATCAGTCTCTGTGGGGTTGTCCAACTTATGAAATACCAAACTCACTGTGTAAGCAATATCTGGTCGAGTCCCCATTGCCAAATAAAGCAAACAGGCAACTGCTAATCGTTAAGCAATTTCACTTCTTGGCCGGGCATGAATAAAAATATTACTGAATGTACCAAAGTGTGCGATAAAAAGAAAAGCTACTGGTATACAGTCGTCTACACACAGTCCAGAAGAAATGGTGAACTCAAATATGTCGTCAGAGCCATCGTTACTTTATCTGCGCAGTTAAGCGTCGCTAAAACCCATAACCTGTTGCAATATTAATGAAATAAAGTGATAGCTAGTTGAATTCGGGATTTAATAAATAGAAAGTAAGATGATAAGAACAGCACGTCTTACTGTTTGCATAAATTTTACTGGAATACAAAAGAAAAGGAGATGCCAGATACATATAATAACACTAAATTGCACATAATATTAATCTGTATTCTGTTCAAAAAAGGGATCCATAAATCATTTGAATCATGAAATGGGGATCATAAAAATTGTATTATGTCTTATTTCCTACACAAATTGTGTTATTTTAGTACTAATGATATATTATGTACAAAATTTATGTTTTGTAGCAATAAATGTACCTATGTATATGAAAAGGTGCTTCCCAAGTTACAATATCACATGAAAAAAATATACTTTGTGTTTCTAACCTATTTTAATTGGGCTTATAAAGTGATAATAAAAGAGCATTGTACAAAAACATGAGTTCTCCATCAATATCTTATCATTTAAAAATTATTAGGCTTTCAGCATAGTTGAGATCCGAGGTTGAAGTAATTCATAATTTTTATCAGATGAAAAAAAAAAAAAATTTATATGGTTTGTTGTGAAGAGGTTACATAGAGGGTAGAACTAGACATTTTTTTTTTTTTACTTCAATTACGTGTGATTGTCATTTGAAACCTTTTCTCTATATACAACATATAAAATTCTGTGTTAATAAAGATTATTTCTATGAGCACATTTCAGTTATGAAGAAATAGTAGTTCAAACTACCACTGTAATTGAGTGTAGTGGAGCGTTCCGGCATTGCTTATTTTCTTATAAACAATTATACATTGTAAATATAAAAAGCTACAGATTATGAACCATTGTTTTCTTGATATCAGTTATCAATTACATAAATAAAACAATGATGATTTATGCTATGAACAATTTAAGTATTAATAAATTAGTTATTTGTGAAAAAAATCTTAATATTTGAAACAAAATTCTTAACTGAATGGGGGGTTTGAACCACCACTCCTTTGGTTATGCCAATGTTTTCATACAGCTAATGTACCACTGTTTCATTGAAATCCTTTACTATTTACACAAGTTTGGTTTATATTGGGCTGCACAAAGGGAAATGGTCAATACGACCCATTCCTCAACATAATTTTTTTTTAATATTTTCACAAGTAAAATTGAGGAATTTTACTGTGAATAATTTGAGTTACATTTTTAATAAAGAATTGATTAAAAAAAAAACACTTGCAAAGTTTTTCTTAGCTGATGGGGTGCTGAACCCCCAAGCCTCCTGGTTACACGTATGTCGGGAAGTGGTGAGGGTGCTTAACGTTTACTACTAAAGTTTTAAAACGACCCTCTCAAAAGAGTCATTTTGCATAAAACCCCCAAAGGGAAGTGCAGGTGTCTGCAAGTAAATAACTGTTTACAAGACATTTAAAAAGCTAAAGTGTACCATTGTTTCATTGATATCATTAATTAATTATTCAAGTAACAATGATTAATTGTATTATGAACAATTTAAGTATAGGTATTGTTATCTCAATATTGCATCCTTCTGACTTCAAGATATTGAGAGTATACTGTAATTTTACTTAAGTTTACTAGTATTTTATTTTTTTCTCTACTATAATGTCATATCTGTCATTTCCCATGTCATGTGCAATAATCATTCCAAGTGTCAAGCTTTTCGTTTCAATTCTTAAAATCCGCCTTT
This sequence comes from Metellina segmentata, assembly GCA_947359465.1. Taxonomy (NCBI): domain Eukaryota; kingdom Metazoa; phylum Arthropoda; class Arachnida; order Araneae; family Tetragnathidae; genus Metellina; species Metellina segmentata. The sequence continues at coordinate 2,201,284 of OX375884.1, forward strand.
ATATCGGATAAAAAATTTCTTTTTGTATATCTAAATATTGACCATTATTTTACATACTAACATCAACATAAGCAAAAAATCCATAACTATATAAAAACATTAAACTTCAAGAAACTTTTTATGTTTTATTACAATTACTGAAATTTAAGTAGTAAAAAAGTTTTTACTATTTCCAACAAAATGAGATTCATTTATTATTTTAGGTGTAAATAAAAAATGCAGTGAAAACAAAATTCGATTTTCCTAAGTTTTGCAATTTTGAGCTAATAAAAAACATTGAGTATCGGGTTTTTAGATAATGTATACAGATTAGGCATAAAAATGGTATGACAAGGGTACGACAACCCAGGTAGCACAACAACATTGATTGAAAGAAACAAAAATATGCTAAGCTTCTCCTAACTTGCAACGTTAACATTTAAAAAGTATCAACTCTGAGGGTTGGATTTGTTATGGCTAATAGTAAAAAAAACTAATTTCCACTATTTTAGCCCTACACCTTGGGGTTATGCTCCTTCATTCAGCTGCCTCATTATTTTTGCATATTTTGATATAAATAATGGTTTTTAGCTTTTTATATAATGCAATAAAATAACCACAAAGATTCATTTTAATTTAAAATATTTAATATAACTGATCAGTATAAAACATTTGTTTTTATAACCATGAATTAAAATAAAATAACCTTCGAGAAGAAATTCCAGTAGAAAAAGAACTAAATATTAACCGAAGAACTCATTCTTTTACAATAAAATCAGTTTATCTGCAAAGTTATGTTAATTTAATTGAAACTGAAATTTAAAACTCTATTTCAACAGCCTACTATGATAATAATTTCATGAATCAAATTGTTTACTAGTTCTTTTTAAAATCAGATAATTATTTTAAAACCAATTTTCCGGAAGTTTTAATGCAAACGATGAATTAATTATATGAGTTTCTGGTATTTTTGACAACATGCACCAGTAATTCCTTTCAAATGACAGTTTTTTTTACCAAACCATGGTTGGAAAATATCTAGATATTTACATAAATATGAAAATATTGGATATTTTATAAAGAGGTTTGCTGGAAGAAAAATATCTTTCTTTTTTAAAGTTATGAAATGGTTACCAATTGCTATAAGTGTGTTCGGAAACGAATGCATTTTGGAAACTGTTGATGTAACGTAACATTAGTTAAACACACTACACAGCGTAAAAGGTAAACAAACTTGTTTGTCTTTACTTATACACTCTCGAACCCAAAAAAGAGGAAAATTCACGTGACTTTTTTCAACCAATGAGAAGAAGTTGGCTCGATGGATTGAGCTGCCCTGAAAGGGCTGTATATCGACAGCAATATTGGCCAATATTTTTTCTCGATATTGGCCGACATATATGTGCTACCTGGGGAATGGATTACAGATTGGATATTTCATGGAATATAATTATATTTGGGTATGTAAAGGTAATTTTGGATACGAGTGTATTTAAAGTGACTGATTAGTAGGGTGGGCCAAATTTTTATTGGGAAAAAAAGGCACGTAGTTATGATTTTTTAAATATCATTTAAACTTGTAATACCTAATACATATATTTTAGAGAATGAAAAAGCATGTATACAAGACGTCAGTAACTATATTACTCGACCTTCGGATACTTCCGTTCACGACATTGAGTTTAACTTATTCACTTGGAATCACTGTTGCAGCTAGACACTTGAGTAACTAATACAGCCCACTGTATCATTTACAAGTTAATTCTAAGTGTAACGCAATTGAATAAGAGTTACCAGCAGGGACTTGTTTTACGAACTAATACAATAAAAACGAGTTACTCCAAAGCGGCAATTAGAAGGCATCAAGCAGAATCCTGTTATTGGCACTGCAATTTATAAGAGCTTAACCAATAGAAGTTAAGATTAATGATATTTATACATTTGCGAAGATATATCGTCTGGTATAATATTCTTCAAATTAAGGTAATTGTGAAATTCAAAATTATCAGTCTTGATAGTTAACAACAGTAAATCGCACCCTAAGATATTACATTTCGTATGTCAAATACTGACAAAGAATACAAGTAAATAATACACCAACACATAATTATAACTCACCGAATTCTGCGAAGCAATCATAGTTGAGTTATCGACTTCGATTTACTGCTAATAGGTGGCTAATACATAAGCAGCGCCATTTACTTCCAAACTAAAAAAGACTATGAATCTCATCTGTCTTGCTTTTATTCTCATTACAATATTTCTTACTATTGGAAATGCAAAATACACCTGTAACTGCAACGGTAAGTACAGAAGAAGGCACTACAACTTATTCTGAATTATTGTCATCCTACTTGGAAGCCGCGCTATGCATGCTACTGCATTTTTGATCTTTAGACTTTAAACCCAATAAACTAACTTCTTATACTGATAAATTGGTCATTGCTGCTTAAATTCATCACTTACTATTCATTCTGATATAATAAGAGCAATATTTCTTATAAATATATTATTCTAATACGAATCTATATTCTCATTGGTTATTTATTTGATCTACTAACGAGACGTTTTAACATGGAAATCAATATACACAAGAGGTTGAACTTCCTACTATACGTTGATGCGTTTTAATAATACGTACGATTTTCGTACAATGTACAACATCTAGTAGGTATTTGAATAGCTGTGGTTTACATAGCTGTGGTATAAAATATATTTTTAACACAATCTGAAATAATGGGCATAGAGAACAAAAAGTGAACAACCGGAAAAAAAAAGAGGACATAAAAATATCCGCCTTTAAAATGAGAGTGAAAAAAGATCCGGGCAGAAAAAGAGGACATGTTCTCTTTAAAAGAGATGCTCTGGCAACCTTATATCTATTGCATAACTACAGCAATAAGAACTAAAAAAATTTTCATTAAATCAATATGTTGACAGCTAAGAAAAGATTTGATATATGAGGACAGAAAAAGAATTGAACTGGAAAGTTATTTTGTTTCCAAACAAATATAAAAACATTTAAATTTTGCAATTTATTTTTACAAACCTGTATATAGTCACTCAAAACAAAAGAATATATGTTAAAAATTCAATTTTTTCTTTTGTTGCTGCTATATACAAATACAAATATTGACGACCAGCTACAGGCTCAAGCCCAACAAGGCTGGTCCTTTGTTTATGAATTCTCCAATTCCCACTGACTATCCAATTGTGTCTTAAATTCGTACACTCCCTTTGAATTAACTATATTTTCTGGCAACGCGTTCCAACTGTCTATTACCCTATTAAAGTAGTAGTTTTTCCTTAAATCCCGATTAAAATGTGTCTTATTCAATTTATACCCATGGCCCCTTGTTCTGTTATCCCTATTGAAATTTAAGCCCTCTGTGTCCCCTTGTTTTACAAACTTGAAAAGCTGAATCAAATCCCCCCTCCTTCTTCTTCTTTCCAGTGTATACATGTTTAGCTTACTTAAACGTTCATTATAGTCGAAATTTGCTAGCCCCTTTATTATTATTGTAGCTCTGTGCTGAACCCTTTCAATTGATTCTATGTCCTTTCTCATATATGGAGCCCAGAATTGTACAGCATATTCTAGATGTGGTCTTACTAAACCCTTATATAATGGCAAGATTATATTCTTATCCCTTGAAGTTACAGTCTTTTTAATATACCCCAATAACCTATTAGCCTTTTTACCCGCAGCTGAACATTGGTGACCCATTTTAAAATCCCTGTGAATTATCACCCCAAGATCCTTGACTGTTTCTCCCTCCTTTACCTTTACTCCCTGCAGACAGTACTCGGCTCCACTATTCCTGTAACCCATATGCAGAACTTGACATTTCCCTACATTGAATGACATACCCCATTTTACAGCCCATTCGGATATCTTATCAAAATCCCCTTGTAAATTTTCTATCTGTAACTTGGTATCCACTGTCCCCCATATTTTTAAGTCATCTGCAAATATACTGATTCTATTCTTGATCCCCTGACCTATATCATCTATGAAAATTATAAATAAAATTGGTCCCAAAACTGATCCCTGAGGCACCCCACTTATAACTTCTGTCCACTGTGAATAATTTCCTTTTACCTGCACTCTCTGCTTTCTACCCAATAACCAATTCTTTATCCATATTAATGTTTTTCCCTGAATCCCCAGCCTTTCCAATTTAAACAGTAATGCCTCATGAGGTACTTTATCAAAAGCCTTTTGAAAATCTATGTACATGATATCCACACTGCTCTTATTATCCAGCTCCTCAGTAATTTTTTCGTAGAACTTCAAAAGGTTTGTAGAGCAGGATCTGCCCTTCCTAAACCCATACTGATTCTCTGATAACAGTCCCCCCTCCTCCAAGTATAACATTATATGCTTTTTTAACAGAGATTCAAATATTTTGCAAATTACTGATGTTAGACTTACTGGTCTATAGTTGCCCGGATCACTTTGTATTCCCTTTTTGAAAATTGGAGTTATGTGGCATTTTTTATTTCCACTGGGTGGCAAAATCTCTTATGTCATTAGCTGATCCAATAAAAGTTACAACCAAATGTATATAACAAAATAGAATCAAATCATAAGGAAAACAATTAGTGTTTTGCTCTCCTGAAAAATGCAGTTTTTAGACATACAACATTTTGCACTTTGAGTGACGATATATATCTTACTAAAAATATATTTAAAAAATCATATATTTGAATGCTATCGCAATACTTTTAAGAAAACCAACGACTGGCACAAAGCATAACTAAAATTTTTATTTTAAGACCTTTTTGGAAATATACAATAAAAATGTTAAACAAAATGAAGTAAAATCTTATAAATTTATACCGTCATTTTATTTTTCATGGTTCATGTACAAATCATGTATGAGGCGATTTCCGAGAGTTGCTTTTACCTGACATGACAAATACCTCAAACATAATGACAAATTAACTACATTTACTGGTTGAATGAATCCCAGAAAGATTCTATAGGCTAAGAATGTCAAAATAGGTTAGAAGTCCTGCAAGAAAGACTGCAAATAAATCAAACGGGTCATTGCTGCATAATTTTCTACTTAAAAATATGACTTTGATAAATAGAATATTTTCAAACACATTACTGTATTGTAGGTTGTATTGCTTGCAACAATAAAAAGAGAATGACTACAAATACATACATTTTTAAATATAATATTAAATAAACATGGGAGCAAATAAAACAGTACTTAACAAAAATGAGACCACATTTCACAAAAATATTGTATTGAAATTAAAAAAAAAAATTATCTTGGGACGCAAGAGCTGCATAGTCACATGGTCAAAAAATTAACATCATGCGAGAACAAGCGAGTTTTCGAAAGAACAAAAGTACTATAAATTATTTGGCGGTCATAATCCTTAAATGTTGTACTATGCATACAATTCTTTTTATTAAGCCCAGCAAGGCGTAAAAATGCATAAATACAGCTGTCAAGCTATGCACAGTATACTGTTCAATATACAAAGTAAAAAAGTTCAAAACCTAATGAGCTATTTTCAGTAACTATAAATAGATACTTTGCTTTTAGTTCGTTTTCTAAAATATAAACTTTCTGTAATGAAACCAAAAAGTTAAGGAAAAGGGAAATTCCTTTGAACTAAATATAATATTTCAATTAATTTGTTCTCATGCAGCATCTTACACTGGCTAAACCACAAATAGTATTATATTTGATTAATTAAAGAAGTCAAAGTTTTTTTTATATTGTTTTAGTTGAAAAGTGCTGAACAGCAGGCAAAAAAAAAATCCCATTTTAAAATAATTTTCATTCATACTAAAATGTTAAACAAGGTTGATCATTCTTCATAAAGAAATGACATTTTGAATTGATACAAATGCACAAAAGAATACATAGAATGATAGAAAAGAATACACATAGAATGATAAATGAAATGATACAAATGCACAAAACTAAAATAATTCATTTAGTGTTGGGAGTCTTGTCTGGTACGCAGTATGCTAACTGCATCACTAAATGGACCAATTCGATAGTATACGTCAACAGCCCGAAGAGTGAAGTAGTACTGATTTCCTTCCACAACATTTGTAAATGTAAGACATGAAAACCGCTGCGCTGCAACCATCTCCCACAGGGAAGAGGTGACTGGACCTGGTTTTTTTACATAACAAAAGACTTCGAAATACTTTATTTTAGCATATGAGCTCAATAAGCCCACGTCCCAGCTCAGACAGATACCTAAAAGTAAATAAAAACAGAACGTATTATTTGCAGGGTTCCCACTCTATTTCAGAAATAAAATTCCTTGACTTTTCCAGGTGACAATAAAAGACAGTGAGACAAATAAAATTACGGTGAGGTTTGTAAAAGTAAGGTTTCACTATGTTTAAAATGCAACAATGTTCAGATACTTTTGATTGATATAACAAATCTTTAAATTGTTAACTTTCACAGCATACATTCCAGTAGTATTGACACAAAATTATTTTTATATTACTGAGTATGCAATTGATGTTACATTTTTACAACAACTTATATAATTTTGTTTCTTTAATCTTTTACAATCATATTAGATACAAAGTTACATATGTTGTCCATTTTATCCATTAATGAGATTCTTAAGCAGTGTCATTTTACTCAGCGGTAAAATTGAAGCATGAAGCACCAAAATGGTCCCTTGCGCACTTTAAACTCAATGCACAGTTAAGAGATTTTCTTTGCTTGGTTCTGAAACTATTATTGGTTCACATTTCCTTTTTTCCACAATTCATCAACTTTTCAGTCCGACTCTGTGTTTCCAGTAGAGATTATGGATTTCACATGTATTTAATGGGTATGGGTACATGTGTATTCATGAATCTACTTAATCCGTGAAGCATTTAATATCTGTGTACTAGGCTGTAACAGATCTGTACTACATGTGTATATAAATGTGTGCATGCATTTAATATAGGTAAATAAGAAGTGTAGTACAGATTTGTAAACATGCACACATACTGAAGATTACATGATTAAGATACAGATTCGTAAATACATATGTACATGTGTGAAATAACTTGTGAATTGATCAACTACTGCACGTTACTTAAACAGTTGCTTATTGAAGCATCAAGTACAGTAGTACACTACACAGCAAATATGCATGGTCTATCTCTATTCAAGGAATGGCAGTAGAAACCTTTCTAGTGATTACAGTTACAGTTATTCATATTATTCACAGTTACAGTTATAACATATTATATAACAGAGTAGCAAGGATGCAACACCTCCTTCCCACTTAAGTTAGATAGTCTCTGAACCTCAAGGGGTACTTATGGATCTGGAGGGTCAAGAAGAAACTGCCTGATCAGGCTATGATGGTGGAGCATCCTTACTACTTGGAGTGGCAAGTACATCAGCTGTGGGATCCCGGCTATCTGATCCAGATTACGGCTGACTGTGGTTTTGAACAGGCATGGTTGAACTTTCTAGTTCAAGCCGAAGTTTTAGTTGGTCTGAATGTCTCTCGGCTACTGAACCATTTGAATGGATCACCCTGTACATTTTGTCACCCATAGGGCTTTGAATCATACCTGGTGTTATGTATGTAACTGTAACCAAGACCTTTTATATGTAACTGTAACCAATAGTACTGTAGCTTTAACTGTTGTCTTCCCGCTCTCATCATCGTATCATGTGATTGTATGTTTAAGTTTTATCATTTACCATGCTTAAATAAACTAACTAATTATTTTAACATCCAAGTCTTATTTGCCTCATCTCAGCAAATACCATCAAACATAATATGGTATCAGAAGTAAAAAAAAAAAAAAAAGTGGTACGCCTAATATATATTTTTATTATCATCAAACTTCTCGACTTGGCATGGCGCATAACTTTCTGAAACTCGAGCCATTTCTTCCTGGCGACAACCCAGCAGAGGCGTGGACGGATTGGCGTCGAAGTTTCGAACTATTTGAAACAGCAGTCAAGTATAATAAAGAGGACAGCGAAACCCGCATAGCACTTCTCTTGAGCGTGATAGGTAAATCTTCATACAAAGATTATCTCACCTTTACCTTCCCTGACCTTCCTGCCGGATAATCCAGAACCATCATTGAAGTACTCGACAAATTCGACGAACATTACAAGCCTTATAGAAACGTTACGCTCGCCACATTCGTATTCAAAACATCAAACAAAAGGCTGGTCAGAACTTTGATTCCTTTGTCACCGAAATCAAAGTGCAAGCAGACCAGAGCGAATTTTGATCGGCATGCGTTCGCAATGTCAAGGATCGTATCATCCAAGGTTTGCGCGACGATGTGCTCCGTGAGCGCCTCCTTAGACAATCGGAAACTTCTCTCAAGAAAGCAATAGAGATTTGTAAATCTTCTGAACTTTCTAAAATGCACTCTCTTGCGATGTCCCATTCAGTGGCGCCGGATCCAGTTCAAGTGGATGCTGTTGATCGATCAAGAGGAAAAAAGGGTCATAACAACAACAGTAAGAAAAATCATAACTTCAACAAGTACCAGAGTCAGAATTCATCTAAAGCACAACAGAATCAAAGACCTTGCTCACGATGTGGTTCACATGACCCACCTAAAGAGTGCCCTGCTTATGGCAAGACTTGTAATAACTGTCACATGGTAAATCACTTTTCCAGTGTTTGTAGACAACCCAGACGTCAGCAACAACCCAGGCGGTGGCAGCAAGTATCAACAATCAACTCAAACGATGAGTATCAAGTTGCTTACATTGGTGCTCTTTCTACATCTAACAACAATGACTGGCTCCAAGAAATTAATGTTATCAATCCTCTATAAATCCTGCAAAAAATTGATAATTCTCCATCTCCTCAAGCAACATCTATAATTGTGTGTACATATTCTGGTAATCCTTTGTCAGTTGTTGGTGAATGCATGCTGCAGTGCATTGTAAATAACAAGTGTCATCTGTTTAAATTTATGATTGTGAATCTCAATGTACAACCTGTGCTAGGAGCAGCAGCCTGTGTGAAGTTTAAACTTGTACAGCGTATTGATACCTCAAATAATACCAAAAAATGTGAAATTAACACTGTAAATGGACACTCTTCTTCAGAATTACTCAAGATTGTTGATGAGTACAGAGATGTGTTCGAGGGAGTTGGTCGTCTCCCTGGAAAGCACAAAATTGTTCTACATGAGGGAGCTGTACCTGTAATTGCTGCATGTCGCAAAATCCCATTGGCACTGGAAGATAAAGTTCAAAATGAACTGTTGCTGATGGAGAAAAATGGCATCATCGAAGTATCCAAACCTACTGATTGGGTCAATCCAGTAGTTATTGTCCCAAAGAAGGATATTGCCATAAGAATTTGTATTGACCCTCGACATCTCAACAAATTCATCAAAAGACAACACTACCAAATTCCATCACAAGATCAGTTGTTATCAAGGCTTAAGGGTTCCAAATTCTTTTCTTTAATGTATGCAAAAAATGCTTTTTATCACATCCAACTAGATGAAGAAAATGCTGACTTGTGCACATTTATTACTCCTTTCGGAAGATATTGCTTTCTAGTATTACCTTTTGGTCTCAGCTGTGCTCCCGAAGCTTTTCAAATGGCTATGCATAATCTATTTGAAAAAAATCCTGATGTTCATCCATATTTTGACGATATTATTCTGCATAGCAAAACTCTTGACGACCATGCAGAACAGCTAAGAAATGTTCTACAAATTGCTAGAAAAAATGGTTTGAAATTTAACAAAGATAAGATGCATATTGCAGTACCTGAGCTGAAGTATTTGGGGCACATAGTCTCATCTACCGGACTTTCCTCAGACCCCAAGAAGGTCCAAGCAATTGCAGATTTCCCCACACCAACAAATAAACAAGACCTAATGAGGTTTCTGGGGATGGCAACATATCTAATGAAGTTTGTTCCACAATTCTCTAGTGCAACTTCTGGATTGAGGAATCTACTGAAAAAAGATATCAGCTGGTCATGGGATGTCAGGAGCGATGAAGCATTTTCAAGGGTAAAAGAACTGCTTCAGTCCAATACTGTGCTACAGTTCTTTGATAAGGATAAGCCAGTTGTTCTGTCAGTTGACGCAAGTTCCTTTGGACTTGGTGGCGTTCTTCTACAGGATGACAAACCTGTGGCTTTTACATCAGCAACCCGCTTGAATGTGCAAACCAGGTATTCACAGATTGAAAAGGAACTACTTGTCAATGCTTGTGAACACTTTCACTATTTCGTGTTCGGAAGACAAATAGAAATCCAAACAGATCACAAGCCTCTGTTAGGACTTGTCCACAAATCTTTCGAGGACATCTCCCCAAGATTACAACGTCTATTACTGTGACTACAACGCTACAGCTTTAAGCTGACACATGTTCCTGGCAAACTACTGGCTGTGGCTGATGCTTTATCTAGAGCTCCTCTGCCAGTAGATCCTACAGTTACCACTGACATAGATCCTGTGAATGTAATGGTCTCTGTGGTCGTTTAAGCATCAAAATCCAAGCTAAATGAAATCAAACTAGCTACTGAAACAGACACAGAACTATAATCTGTAAAACATTACATTTTAAATGGGTGGCCTAAAAATAAGCACACTGTCAATATTCATGCTAAACCATTTTGGAACTGTCAATCGGACTCCATATTGAAGATAATATTATTTGTCGTGGGCAGAGACTTATAATTCCCCAATCTCTCCATTAGGATATTCTCCAGCGTCTCCATGTTGGACACAGAGGCATAGTTACATACAAAAATCTGGCCCGACAATCTCAGTACTATCCAGGTTTAAGTGTAGAAATTGAAAACATGGTTTCTCATTGTGCCACTTGTCTATTAAATCAGAGGCAAAATATCAAAGAGCCGCTGTTAGACCGAGAATTACCTGAGAGACCATGGCAGAAAGTTGCTGTTGCCTTCTTTCATTTTTCAAGTGCTACATACATGTTAATAATTGATTATTTCTCAAAATACATTGAACTTCAACTTCTGCAACAAACAACAGCACCGTCAGTCATAAATGCACTGAAAATTTGTTTTGCTCATTTTGGAATACCAGAGGAAATTGTAGCAGACAACTGTCCACCATTTGACTCGAAAGATTTTGCACAATTTTGCCAGAGTTGGGACATACTTTTTAATCCCTCAAGTCCTGGTTTCCCACGATCAAATGGACAGGTTGAGAGATGTATTCAAATGGTAAAATCAAGTCTTCTTAAAGCTGAACAAAATTGCACTGATGTCCACTTGGAGTTGATGGAGTATAGGAATGCACCCATGGATGGTTTGCACTCTCCAGCTGAAATCTTGATGGGCTGACGCATCCGTACACTGATTCCAACACTACCCACTCATCTAAATCCTCTGTGACTGCTCTGCTGTTCGTAAACGTCTTGAATTCAGACAGCAGCGGCATCATAGATATGATCAGCATTCTCGTCCTCTTCAACCATTGCAGCAAGGACAAAGTGTAATCTTCCGTCACCAAAACAAGTGGTGGAAAGGAGAAATCTCACAAGTAGGGCCACAATCAAGGTCCTATGTCATCATGGCTGAAAATGGGAGGTGTTACAGAAGAAATAGATTTCACATCAAACTGTGGAAATCTGAGCAAGCTGCTACTGCCAGAACCACCACTGAAGACCTGTTTAATTCCAGCAGCCTGAACAGTCCCAGCAGCAACAGTCCTAAACCAACCATCCCAATTGCTCAATCTGATCCTCCAACTAGTGTTACCAGAGTGACATGTTCCGGACGTGTGATCAAACCTCCTCCTCGTTATCATGAGTGATGAGTCACACATTCTGTTTCAGTGTACAAACTAATCCAGATTCATCTAATAATGTATATTATGCTTATATTTATCTACTATTATTATGCTTATATATTTTAGCAGATCTAATAGTGTATACTGTATCTATTATTATCATACCATATCAACAGCATTGGTAAAGTCAAGGCTATTAGTTGAGGAGAAGAGAGTGTCAAGAACTAATACTGAAAATGTAGTTCAAGAAGAAAGAGCACTCCATACCAAGTTTAACAAACCTACGAAGAAGTATGTGACAAGGAAACCAAATGAAGCAGACATGCAGAGGAGAAAGAATACAAAGTGCTTCAGCTGTGGTCTTTGGGGACACATCTCAAGGGACTGTGAAGAAGCCCGACAACACAACCATAGCAGTGCTAGAACAGTCATAGGCCTCAAGAACTGGGCAATTTCCACCTATGAGAACAACGGTTTTATGTCAACTACATGGATCCTGGAAAGCGGCGCCACAGATCATATGACATCAAACAGAGAGAAGTATTCCAGTTTTCAACACTATACCTCCATGGTTGAAGTCGCCACTACAGAAAAAATAGAAGTGACAAGAAGGGGAGATATTTTGCTACCATCCTACAGTGACACTAAAGGGTACAACAATATCACCTTAGCAAATGTGCTATATGTACCAAGGCTCGGAGGGAACCTACTCTCAATTGGGAGAATAGAAGAACTTGGTTTCAAAGTTGAATTTTCTGATGGAGAAGCAAAGGTGACAGAGAAGAATGGAGGAACTGTCCTGAAAGCCCAGAAGAGAGGAAGGCTGTATGTGATTGAAGAAACCAAACCCTCAGCATACATCACGAGAACCGACAGTGAGAAATTATGGCACCGCCGAATGGGACACCACCATTATAATGCCATCAAGACACTAGACTGCTGTGCAAATGAACCTGAGTCATCTTCAACCTTGGACGAATTATGCCCCACTTGTGTCCAAGGGAAAATGAAACGCAAAAAGTTCCCCAGAGCTACCAGCACTCAAGCTAAGCAGTTGCTGGAAATCATTCATTCAGATGTTGTTTTTGTAGGATTTCTCCTTCATCCTTTGGTGGATCAAGCTATTTTGTAACATTCACTGATGATTTTTCCCGCTACACTAAAATGTATATGATGAAATCCAAAGATGAAGTTCTGGAGAAATTTAAAGAGTATCAATGAGTAGCAGAAAATTTCCACAACAAAAGAATAAAATTCTTAAGAAGTGACAATGGAGGAGAGTTTAAAAGTGAGAAATTCAATAAATATCTTGCTACACATGGGATACAGAGACAGCCAACGGTTCCTGAGACGCCTCAACAAAATGGTGCGTCCTAAAGATTAAACCAGACTTTAATTAACTCTACCAGATGCTTACTCATAGAGTCGGGAGCAGACCCTGAATTCTGGGCTGAAGCAGCAGCCACTGCGGCCTATCTTCACAACAAATGTCCATCCACTGCAATAAATAGAATTACCCCAGAGAAGATATGGTCAGGATCAGAAGCCAAAACTGATCATCTCAAGGTTTTTGGATGCAGAGCATGGAGTCATGTGCGCTCATACTCGAGAAAAAGCAAACTCGATCCAAAGGCAGCAGAGTGTGTTTTTGTGGGATACCCTATTGGAGTCAAGGGTTTTAAGCTGTATGACTTGGGAAAGAAACAATTATTTGTAAGCAGAGACATAATTTTTGAAGAGAATATTTTTCCATTAAAAACTCATAGAGGCTTGTGTCATTTGAACACCACAGAAGAAGCAATACTTCACATCCAACATTTTGAAAATGAAGATCGCCTAAACTCTGCTGCACCAAATATTAAAGACTCAACTTTAGATATCAGTGATTTTGACAAAACTGCAAATCAAAACCCCGAACAGTCAGACCTAAGTCAAGAAGGAAGTACAAATCAAAACCTTAAAGATATCTTTGATTTAACAGAAAATGAAGACCTGAACCATATGTCTAAAGAAACTCAAGATATATCAAACCCCTTTGAACCTCCAAAAGCACATGAAAGATCCAACTGTGAAAGTGATAGAAGGAAAGGAACCAGACCCACTAACACCCCAAAACATTTAGAAGACTACTACTTGAATAATGCCCGAGAAACACTGATGTTAAATGCTAACCCAGTAACTGCAAAAGATGCTCTGAATTCCCCTGAAGCTGAGATGTGGCAGAAGGCTATGGAGGAAGAGATAGAATTTACAACGAGCCCAGACATGGGAGCTAGTCACCAAACCCCCAAACACAAAGATAATTTCATCCAGATGGATATTCCAAAAAAAGAAAGGAGAAGTAGGAGACTGTGTAAGGTTCAAAGCCCGGCTGGTGGCAAAGGGTTATTTACAAGTGCACGGTGTAAATTTCAATGGTACTTTTTCGCCAGTCGCAAAATTGAAGTTCATACGCATTTTACTTTGCTGTGGCTGCCGAGATGGACCTGGAAATGTACCAAATGGACATAACGGCGAATACACTTCTAGATTCCAGTTTTCTGGAATCTCAGCTTTCTGTTCTTTGTCCCCTTCAAGTATCTTAGGATGTGTTTAACTCCCCTCCACCTCCAGTGTTCTTCACTAGGTCGTTCATTGAATTGGCTCATAAACGTAGAAGCGTATGCAATGTCGGGACGCGTTCCACAGGCCAAATACAATAGGCTTCCAATGGCCTGTCTGTATGGTATCTTGCTACTTACTTCTTTTATGATTTTCCACTGCTGATCTTCAACTTTTAAATATCTTATACTTGGATCTAGAGGTGTAGCTGCTGGCTTGGTTTCATTCATCTTGAATGTATCTAGGATCTCAGATCCATAAGTATTCTGATCTAAAGTTATTGAACCATCTTCATTTTTGTTGATCTTCATTGAGAATTTGGTTGGCTGGACCAAGGTCTTTTGCAGCAAACTGTTTCTTGATTTCACCTTTTAGATTATTTTTTCGTCGATTTTTCCGTTTTTTCCGTTCAGAGATAATCTACATAGACTCTTATTGTAATGCCTTTTTCATGGTTATAATAAATGCAAGGATCTGCCATTGATCTCTTTAAGCTGTACTGAGTCAAGAATTTATCCAAGCAAGAGTTCCACACACGACCAGATTGTCGAAGTCCGTATAGACTCCTTTTAAGGTGGCAAACAAGATGTTCGCTTCCTTCTTATGGGTTGAAAAAGCTGCATTGCCCATGGAGAGCTCTTCTATCAGAGCTCTTTTCCTCTCTCAGAGCTTCGGCATTAATCAGTCTTTGAACTACAAAGTCCAATGTTAGAGTCTCTTTTGGCTGATTTTCAATCGTAGCTTTGATAACGTCATATTCTGGCGGTAGGGACATAAGCAGATACACAACAATGTCCATGTCCTTCACATCTCCTCCGAAAAGCCGCAACTCATTAGCAACAGCTAAAAGTTCATTCACATATGCTTCTGCATGCTCTGCTCAGGACGCCTGGTCATGGTCTCCAACTCTTCTTCTGGACCAGGATTTGACTAACAGCGCTAGTCCTAGCGTACTTTTGAGCAAGACCTTGCCACATTTCCTTGGCAGTATTTTCAAGCACCATTGCTGCCAGCTCAGTATCGTCCAAGTAAGTCAGAAGCATCGCGTACGCTTTCTTGGCATCCCTCACCTCTTCGGTTTTGGACGGGTCGCATTCTTTCTCAAGATAAACATCCAGTCCTTTCGCCTACAACACGGCCTCCACTCATCGCTTCCAGATGGGATAATTCTTCCTGCTGAAAGGCTCAATCGCCAGCCCCATGCTTTCCGCCATTTAGGCCTAACTCGTGTCGCTTCTCTCGTTCAACGAAATTTCTAAACCAATGCCTACTCAATAGTTTCTCTCCAGCGTGTTCAGTCGGAACCACGCTCTGCTATTCAGAGAAAAGTCAGAGGCCAAACTCTACATTGGAAATAGGTTTATTAGAATAACGAGAAAGCCCAGTCACGCCGACTCACATCCAAGCACATGCGATTCAGAAATACATAAATACAAAGTGGAAGTTGTATTTACAGCGTGGTGGAAAGTGTTGCCAGATGTAGATTACATAAAGATTACACACAGATTGATTACTTCTCAACACATTCATTTAAAATACTATCCAACATGAGATTAGATAAGTGTAGACAACTATATACAGGCAAAATTTCAAACATTTCTATCCAATTTCTACCACATAAATTTGGACCCCCACTCTCCACAACCAGCAGAGACAGCTTACACGATTTATTTTTGTAATTTACCAAGCATGTTAAATTGCCCCAAACCGAAATTTTCTGACCTGTAAAGGTCGACAAAGCTGTTTTATCAAAGATATTCAAAGATGACTTCAGTAGTTATCGAGTGGTAAAATCCCTGAAACATAAAAGTGACACTCTTGAAATGTTCAAAGAATTTGTTCAGCTGTGTGAAAACAAATTTGGTCACCATGTTAAAGGGTTAAGGGTGGACAATGGAACAGAGTACACAAATTAGAACTTCAGTGACTATCTGAAAAGCAAGGGGGTAAAGTCTGAAATAACTGCTCCCTCAACACCACAGCAAAATGGGAGGTCTGAAAGGGACCTTCGTACAATAGTAGAAAGTGCGAGGTCCATGCTACACTCCAGGAACCTGCCCGTATTTCTTTGGGCTGAAGCTGTAAACACAGCTACCTACATCCTAAACAGGACGCCCATCACCCAAGTTCCAGACTCCACGCCGTTTCAACTATGAACTGGAAAAGAGGCAGTGCTCGATCATCTCAGAATCTTTGGCTCAGATGCATATATGCATGTACCTGATGCTCTACGGAGAAAGCTGGCTCCTAAGGACAAGAAGATGATCCTCGGGCTACGAGAAGTATTCTAAAAATTATCATTTGTATGACCCCAACAAAAGGACAGTGAAGGTAACAAGGGATGTGGGCTTCAACGAAGACATCTTCAGATCCTCTTGTCCCTCAGTCACCCCATCATCTATGTTTCGAGTTGAGACTTCTGCTGATAAAAATGTTTCTGATCACAAGACACCTGTTTGTCAACCAACACCCCCAACAGATGAAGACTATAGTCTTCGCCCAAGAGATACACTTAGAAGACCAGCCCGATATGAGGTCAAAAGAACAAACATCAATGTCATTTTTGGAGATATCCTTCAACTTTTTTTTATCAAGTTCTTTTTTTCAATTGATAAATCTCAATAGAAAGATATTCGAAATGTGAAGTAGCCTTCACTATGGTTCTATGGTATTCTTCTGAATTTTAAATTTCAGTTAAAGCCTCTTTTATATGGGTGAAATCAAGTTTTATAGCTAATACAGTATCTGCTCTTGCTGACCATTTTGCATCAAAAACTCTTTTCACTGAGACAGAATGTTTACACATTTCTAGATTTCTGGTTAAAACTTTCCAGCAATGGTTTGACGCAGAAAAAAATGTGAAGATGTTCTGCACAAACATAAAATACTAAATTGCAGCGCTACAACTTTATGCAGTGAAATTTCAATTAAATTTTAGGAATGATTAGCACATGGAATAAAAACCGCACTTGGGCTATGTTCTTTAATAACATTCTTGCAATCCCGAGTACCTCGCTGACATATTGGAAGCATTATTAAATGATGTTCTCGATGGTTTTCAATATACACTCCTAATCTTATAAAAATTTGCAAAACTTCTTGTTCCAAATATGTTTATATATGGGAATAAATTCCATAACTCTTTCCTTTATATTACCACAGAATGAAACATCTTATCACTATAATATAAGTCGTAGATTTGATTTTTTTTTTCAATTATTTCCGATCTTACTTTATTACAAGACCTACAAATTCGTCACAAATATGGGATAAATTGTTTACATTTCCTCGTACTTTATTTGAATTTTTTTGTAGATGTAACTTCAAGAACTCGTCGTATTTGCTTAAGTATTCTAAGCAAGTTAAATAATTTCCATTCCTATTGGAATCTTTGCCTTCACCGTGAACCCTTAAATCATAAACCTAAGAGACTCAATAATTTTATTGTTGATACAAAGTACACACAGTACCACAGTAGCATACTTATTTTTCCTTTTCCTGAAAAAGTTGAGTATCAATTCTATTGATCATTTATACATAGTACACATACACACATGGCTGACAAGTGTTCTTTTGAAACTTCGTGGTACGATAAAATAACAGTAATTGTTTTCAATTTTTCATACCAGTTAATAATTTACGCTTACCACTTACTCCGCCTCTGATTGTAGACCAGAGATGTACCATAAAGTCACGACGCAGAGCTTACATAACTGTGAAGATGTTTGTATTTATATGGATGATTTGATTGTTTATGGTAAAAACATGACTGATAATTATGTTAATTTAAGAAAAGTGCTGAGTGTGCTACAGGAAGAAGGCCTCATATTAAATAAGGAAAAATGTGAATTTAGGTTTAAAGATATCACTTTTTTAAATCACCACATGTTCAAAGGGAGTTCAACCTATTAAGAAAAGCCAAAATGAAGTGGAAAATTTCAGGCAACCCAAATCTGCGACTGAAATGAGGAGTTTTCTAGGTCTTGTGAATTTCTCTGCAAAATTCATTCCAGATATAGCAACCATAGCTGCACCCCTGAGAAAACTGACCAAGAAAGATGAACAATTTAATTGGGGACATGAACAAACAGAGGCATTAATACATCAAAGAAGATGATTGCACAACCACCAGTTTTACGATTTTATAACCCAAACGAACCTACAAGAATCTATTGTGATGTTTCACTCGTAGGACTAGGGATTGTCTTAGTGCAATTTCATGATGATGGACCAAGAATAATAAGATATGCCAGTAAAGCATTGACAAGTGTTGAACAAAGGTATTCTCAAACAGAAAAGGAAGCATTAGCACTGGTTTGGGCATGTGAAACTTTCCATATTTACACATTTGCTAAGGAGTTTGAACTAGTGACTGACCACAAACCACTTGAGGTAATATTTGGCCCACATCATAAAGCATGTGCCAGAACAGAGAGATAGATACTAAGATTAATGAGTTACCCATTTAAGTTTGTCTATAAACCTGGAAAAACCAATATAGCTGATTCTCTTTCAAGACTGTTGGACCTGTCTATAAACAGAGAAGAGGATGAGAAAGTGGAAGAAGAAAAGTTAATCTATAATATTGTTGAAGCTGCAATACCTTACGCTCTCTCGGTAGAAGACATGCGACAAGCCACAGAGCAAGATAAGACTCTACAAGAACTAATTAAAAGCTTAAAAACAAACAAATGGGTGAAGGAACAGAAGCAATTAGAAATTTTAAAGAACGAATTTTGTGAAATGGATGGAATTGTGTTACGAGGAAAAAGGATTGTCTGCCCTGAAGAACTTCAGAGAAAGTGTCTTGAATTAGCACATGAAGGACATATGGGTATGACAGCTATGAAGCGGCTACTTAGAAGCAAGATTTGGTGGAACAACATGGAGAAATATGTTTATGACTTTGTTTGGACGTGTCATGGATGTCAACTGGTAGCTGTACCTGACCCACCAGAACCGATGACTAGGACAGAATTGCCATCTGAACCATGGGAATATATTTCTATGGATCACCTGGGACCTCTACCAACTGGAGAATATTTGCTTGTCATAGTGGACTATTACAGCCATTTCTTTGAAGTGGTGATCACAAGGTTGCTTAATGCTCAGACACTGATTACTCAGATGACGGAGATGTTTGCAAGATATGGCTTGCCAAAGCATGTCATGACTGACAATGGAGGAACCTTCATCGACAAATCATTTAAGTCATTTTTAATGGAACGTGGATGTAAACACCATCATTCTACTCCACTGTGGCTACAGGTTAATGGACAAGTAGAGACAGAACAGGTCAATCGTGAAAAGGTTATGAATTGCTCACGCTACAAACAAGAACTGGAGAAAAGAACTTCAAGAGTTTCTCTTTGCATACAGGACAACACTTTATTCCACCACAGGTGTACCACCAGGAGAACTGATGCATGGGAGACTAATGCACTGTAAGTTACCTGATATCCAGAGGAGTACATCATATCCATTGGATGAAGCTGTGAGAGACCGGAACAAGACTCTTAAAGAAAAAGGAAGGGTTTATGCAAACTAATACAGAAGAGCAAAGGTATGTGACTTAAAGCCTGGTGATCAAGTTCTATATAATTCATCAAAACAAAGAAAACAAACCAACGACTAATTTCAGACCAGTGCCCATGACTGTTGTTGAAAGAAACGGGAATGCTGTTCGTGTTGAAGATTCTAATAGAAAGGCATTCACTAGGAAGAAATATGAACCCATGCGAAGAAATACTTCCAACCACCCCCAGAATTTGAACACAGACACCCAGACGAGGAACAGAGAAAGCAACCAGATGTGATGCCACTGCCAAACAAGATACCTCAAGAAATTCTGAAGAACAACACCAAGGAGCATTACACCGAACACCTGAAGTTCGACCTGGTAGAGAGAGGAGAAAACCGAACTGGCATAATAACTACAAGATGAACTGAGTCATATTGAACGGGACTGTTTTATGATTAATGATTTTGGACTGTTTTAGATTAATGATTTTGGACTGTTTTAGGACTAATGATTTTGGACTGTTTTAGGATTAATGATGTTGGACTATTGTTGTAACTAAATTGCATATTAATAGACTAACTAATAAGCCTAATCTTAAATATGATGATCAATAAAACAACTATAGAAATTGTACTAATGAAAATTTTAAATTAGATTTTCTTCATGGAAAAAGAAAGGGATGTAATATCCATGCTATAATTCAGCCACACTTAAATACAATATCTGACTACTTGAGTCTTAACTGTATATGTATGTTACTGTAATTGTTGACTATAATAAATGTTGGGATCGTAGCAAAGCCTGCAGGATATTTTTGTCTTACTTCAATGCCGTATATTGATAATTACTAAGAGCTTCAATGCTAATACTAGCTTAAATGCTGAGAATAGCATACATACCCATAGAACACACTTTCTTTTTCGACAATCTATTTTTCTCTTCTTATGAATGTGTGGGGTGGAAGAAATAAATGTGTTTTTTCTTTTTCCACTCGAATACTTTTTGTCTATATCGGAGATTAATTCCAATTTAAAATTGTAAAGAGATCTTCACCTCTTAGGGGTCGGCATGCTTGTAAGACATGCATTATTGACAGCTGTATCAAGAAGGAAGTGAAATTTAATACTTCCACCATTTTGAGGATTTTCTTGAAGTAGTGTGGTATTTTCTCTTTTGATCAGCTAAATCCACTCCACCCATATGCTTATTGTACTTCATAAAAGTGATAGGGCAAATTTTATCTTTTTAACAGAATTTTGCCTTCTTGCACAAGACTTTTTTCATTGTTTGCAGTTGTGGACAGCATAAAAACATTTTTTTTTGTCCATCCACGCCGTGCAAAGTTGAAATTAGTTTTGCTTTGGAAACCTTTATATTTTTTTCCTCAGAAAGTTTTAAGGCCTTGATGTTATTGGGCAAATGCTTTCTGTTTCCATTCAGCGTCCTGCAACCATAATGTCCCATTTTTAATAAATCTAAAAGAAAACTGAAAAAAAAACGGTCAAAATGTATACTGTGGCCTTTATTCTTCAGAGTACTTATCAAATACGTGATCATATTGTATCCAAGTCCTTTCAAGGACTTTGGAACATTACTCATCTTTCCAGCATATAGTTCAAAATTTAACACATAGCCGGATTTTGATGAACAAAGAAGCCACATTTTCCGACCTCATTTGGCCCACTTGGCGCTTAAATTTTATTAAGGTTTTGTCAATACAAACTTCCCTAGGAGCATTGAGATGCTGAGAACATTTGTTTTTCACTGTAGAATACAGAGGTTCAACCCTCTGTACGTAAGAAAACTCGACATTTTCTCTCTTTCTTCCAACTTCCTTCTCTCTATTTGTAATGTGAAAATAATGCAAAATTAAAAAAAAAAAATTATCTCTGGTCATAATTTTTTTTACCATCATGTTACCTAATATCGGATTCTGCTACCAATAGTCAGAAAGCCTAGCAAGAACAATTCCAAAATACCACCACAGTTCATCAATCCTTTCGATAGGTTGCCAATGTTTGTTCTCTAATCCTCTTTTCTTTGCACAGAGAATTGCATATTTATTCGTGTTTACTTCAATAACTTCATTCATCAAAAATTTTGTTTCCTGTATGCATTCACTCTGAACGTCCTTTGACCAGTCAACATTAAAATTAAGTGTCGACTTATCAAGGCTTTCACTAAAATTCATTTCAAATTTCCCCTTATCATCTACTTGAAAAAAACTGCTATCTAAATCAGTTTACTTTCTCAGTACTTTTAGAAAATCATCATGATCCGATTTTAAAAAATACGATTTGTGAGTACCTTGAAACAAAATTGCTTCAATTTCCCCTTGGGTCAGCAGTTTGCTTTTGAGTGACATAATAATCACGAATCAAATCCGTATTTATTTCAAGCCAGTAAACCAAATAGATTTAAGGCTAATAATATTTGCCGAAATAGGAAGTCTTGAAAAAGACTTTAAAAAAAATGAGAACAGAATTACAAAACACAACCTGAAAGCACGGAGAGAAGGTAAAGTAAACGTGAGAAAATAATTCAAGAACACAATGGCACATACAACGGCACAGATAAAAACTTCCACATTAGCCCGCATGAACTGGTTCTGTGTCACAGAATACCATGCTTCGGAAAGATAAAGGACAACTTCTTGAGTAGTTTTTGACCCCCTATGGCCCATACAAAGGAGATGGTCAAAAAGAGTGACAGGGTCACCTAGGGGAAAGCACTAATCTCGGGCACTCTACGTATTCTGCTTTTCCGGGCGCTTCTTGTAACAAGATGTTGATTTGATATTTCTATGCTTCATATGCAGAGGGTTAAAATAACCTTGTTTAAATACTAACTCACTGTTATATTTGAACTGTTATTGTTTGTGTTTCTCCTTACATTGTCTTACACTAGACGGCACCACTTGAGGGTTTGTCAATGCAATCAGGTTGTGTGTGCTTGCAGCACTTCACACCACACGCCAAGCAGTAAGGTATTATGATTTAGGTTTTCAATAAAGCTTTTGATTACCTTTAATCAGTATTGTGACTTCTTAGTTACAACAACTGGCGACGAGGATGAAACATATTCACGCCTGATACATGTTTTTCAAGCAAGCGCAAAAATAGCTGTTTCCATATCTTCCTCCACGTGGCCGAGCTAAGCCTAACATATAATGCTTCGCGATCGCATCATGTGTGGAATTTCCGATGAGAGCATCCAGAGGAAGCTGTTGGCTGAAACAGGACTTACGTTAGTGTGAGCAATGGAGATCGCAATTTCAATCGAGGCAGCCGCACATAATGCAGTGGACTTAAAAACTGTGTTGTTTACATAACTTAGATCAAGTTGTAACAAGGCTGAAGGCAGATGAAGTAAAACTGCACCCAGTAAAATGTGGTAATGTCATATATGACAAAATGTTCCTCATGAAGAGGAGTCTTTTGGGAAAGCCAAAGACACCTTAAAAAACTCTTCTTTGCTTGTACATTTTTAATGTCAAGAAAGAGGTAATCCTAGCCTGTGATGCTAGCTCCTATGGAGTGGGTGCTGTCCTATCACACAAAACGGTGGATGGAGATCGCCCCATAGCTTTCGCTTCTCGCTCCTTAATGAAAGCAGAAAGAATTTATAGCCACATTGAAAAGGAGGCATTGGCATTGGTCTTCAGGGTTACTTAGTTCCGAAACTACTTACTGGGACGCCACTTCATACTACTAACAGATCATCATCCATTAGTAAGTCTGCTGTCAGAGTCCAAGCCAGTTCCCAATATGGCAGCAGCATGCATTCAGCGCTGGGCATTGACATTGTCTGCCTATTCATACACCATTGAGCTCTTCCAGTATTTCTGAAGATGAGGGACAGGTGCTTGGTCTGCTTGAGGTACCGAAAGAGGTGTTTAATGCTCCTCCAATGGAATTCAGAGGGTCTCTCGTTGAATTGGCTCATGTAGGCGGAGCTGAATGCAAAATCAGGACATGTTCCACAGGCAATATACAGCAGACTTCCAATGGCTTGCCTATAAGGGATCTCGTCACTCTTCTCTTTCATGCTATACCATTCTGCATCACTTACTTTGTAGTGTTTTACGCTGGGGTCTAAAGGGATTGATGTTTTTTTAGCTGAACTTGCCCCAAAAGTTTCCAGGATTTCTTCGATATAGGCTGTTTGATCCAGTGTTAGTGAACCATCAGCCTGCTTTTTAATTCTCATGGATAAGATTTCGTTTGCTTCTCCAAAGTCTTTTGCTAGGAATTTGTGCATAATTTTATGCTTAAAAGTGCTGATGGTTTCTGAGGTTCCAACAGTAAGCATATCATCAATGTAGAGGCCAAGATACAGTGTTTTCTTTGGATGATAGTAAATATATGCATCACCTTTAGAATGCAATAAACTGAAATCTATCAAGAAGGTGTCAAAACACTCATTCCATTCTCTTCCGGCCTGTTTTAGGCTGTACAAACTCATTTGAGGTGACAGATGAGATGTTCTTTGCCATGTTGTATTCCTTCAGGCTGCAACATGTAAATATCTTTTTACAACATTCCATTCAAGTAAGCTGTAGTGATATCCATTAGATGAGAATTTCCAGGTCCAGCTCTATGGCAAGGGCTAAAAGGATTCATATACACTTTATTTTTTTAACAGTGGAAAAAGTATCAGAGAAATCTCTACCTGGGACCTGTGAATAGCTCTTTGCAACCAAACGAGCTTTATATTTAATCACTTCTTCTGCATTTAATTTTCTCTTGAATACCCATTTCACACAATAGGTTTGGTATTTGCTGGTTTTGGAACCAATTCCCATGTTTGGTTGCTGTGAAGGTGGTTCAACTCTCCACATTTCTGCATGTGGTGGCTTAATAGCTTCTTCCAAGGTGATTGGATGTTCAATATTTAGGGTGGAAGCTTGCTCTTCACTGATCACTTTGTATAATATTGGATCCCCAAAGTAAGCTTTAGGCTTCCTTACTCTGCTGCTTTTTCCGACTTCAGGAGATTCTTCTGTACTTGCTGTTAATTATTCAGGACCAGAATCTACCAAGTTTTGCTGGGTATATTTGACTTCAGTTATGTCATCTGCTAGAGGGATCTTCAATTCATCCATGCTGTTAGTTAGGCTTAGATGTGCACAGTGAGTTTTTCCGCTTTGTTTATTTACGTAATTATCTGTTATCCCATAACTCACATATAAGAAACTTCTTCAGAGCCTTCGTGCTGATAACATGTTAGAAGTACAACTTAACAGGTAATACAAAATGAGGAAAAACTCATAGCTCAAACAAAATTCACGCCAAACTGTTTGCATATTTATTAAAGAGAGAGAAGGGGTGGTTGCCATTCGGCAATTACAAAATTCAGTGTATCGTTAAATTGAGCTGATATTGTAGCACTGCTTTGGCATAAATACAATTAAAGCACAAATTAATTTTAACAAGCAAACCAACACCATGGGCAAAACCCCCACGAAAAGAACTGTCATGGGCAACTCCATTATGGCTGTTGTCCAATAGGCTACAAATTTGCAAACCAAATGGGAATTCATGGTGGCTGTTATCCAATCGGCTACGAATTCCCATTTGGTTTGTGAAGAAAACCAATAACTCCACAAAAGCGACTGGCACAGGCAATGCCGGGTTTGCCACACAGTGGCTAGTTTGTATCATAAAAAATGAAGCATGTATGTGTAGCTTGGAAATCTCCAGAAGTGTAGCTTAGAATTTTCAAGTTTTCTACACAAAACAGATTACATACAAAAATATAAGATATTTTATTAGGTTATTGGTTTTTTTTTTTTAAAGTGCAAAAAAGGGAACCATGAAAATTTTAACTGTTTCATTAAGAAACATGCTACTTTCATTGAAACACTACTTCAGAATTTTGAATTGAAAAATTGTGAGGTTTAAATAAATAAATAATTAACTAGTATTTCATTACAATTCAAAATTAAAAACTACAAATTTTCCTCAGAGTAAGATAATCACTCACGAACATAAAACAAAGTCAAATACTTTCAACAAAATTTGATACATCTAACCTTGCTACAATGGAACTTACAAAATAGCCATTTCAGATATGAAACAGATTAAATCGAGAAATCATTATTACTCACCATTTGGTACGTTAAACACTTTTAGCGATGGCTTTGGTGGAATAGCTTTAAGCTTGGAATCGTAACAATAATATGGACTTGGATAAAATGGTGCTGGATGCTGTAATAAATGTCCAAATATACATATGCAGTGATAGCATAAGATAAAAATAACAGAAAACACAGAATTTGCAAATTACGTAAATTCTTGAAAGGGTATGAGTTTAAGGTTCTACAAAGCTTTATGTTGGTTGTGAGAACATTTATCTTTACCATGTTGGTAACACCTTGTTCTTCACTGTGTGTTAGCAATGGTCGTTGTGCGTGTAATGTTCTGCACATGTTGTTAAGTTTAAATAAAAAATATAAAAAGAAAAGTTATGCCTCTATAATTATTTCATCAAGTGACATTTTAACAGAGTTTACTTAACATGGTAACAGAGGTTCGTGGTTATTGAATATTAGTGTTGCTTAAAAATATACAGATACAAGCATAAAAAAGAAACATGTGCAAGAAGCAGTTAAATTAGTATACAGCTATTTGAAGGTTCAGACTATTTTAATTATATTAATTGGAAAGTACGAATGATAAAATTTCTGCAGTTTAAAAAGTGTAAGGAAGTGGGTACAACGAAAAGTTCATGCAAACGATGATCAAGAAAAATGGGAAGAAAAATATGTTCAAGCAAAAAACTATATTTATGGAGCAATAACAAACAAGCAATTGGAATACATCCATGAATGTGAGTCTGGTTTTCATATTATAGCCAAATTTGATACGATGTTGTCATGATCCGCGCATGCGCATTTTAACCGGAACTGGCGCGCAACGCTTCCCAGAGACACTTACGAGAAACGATGGTCGACACAAACGAACACTGAATGTCATCTATACATCCAGAAACTTAGAATGTGTAAATTATTGTTTCTATCATTTTAAATCCACCCTGTTGTACATAGATTTTCTGTGTGTGTGTCGTCGTTAAATAAAGGTGTAATTCATCTAAAAATAGTATGTGTCATTAAGAAGTGTATGCTATGAATAATTACACTACTAAAGAACCCAATCCTGATATTACGAAGTAAGAAGATGTTCACAGCGGTTTCAGAAAAGCGAGCTATTTTATTGGATTACACACTACGTCCGATGATTCAACAGAAAAGGTAGGAGGAATTTTACATGTTTTATTCTGTCTAAGAAGAAGTTAAGACTCTTAACAGAAATAGCTGAAACAGAACTAACGAAACTAAAGAAAGAAAGAAAAGGTGTACGTTCAGCAATAATGAAAGTCATTGGTTCAATTGAATCGTTAAATGGTTCCAGTAATATTTAAGATCCAGAAGAACAATTATAAATTCTTAAAGTAAAATCAGCTGCATTGAAAGCTTTAGATATAAAAGTTAAAGATTTGACAGATGTTAAAGACATTGAAACTGAAAACGAAAGTACACTCTATTATGAAGAAAAAATTGCAAAATGGAATTATAGAGGTATCAAATTATTAAAAGAAAGGCAAAATGCAAACAATACTGTTTCTGATGATTCTTCTAATGATGCTAGGGATATGTCTATTGATTCTGAAGTTGTTAACCAAAGATCTGATTTTAATTTTAAGCTACCAAAAATTATGATTGATAAATTCTACGGGATTCCTCAAGAATGGCAAACATTCCTTAATTCTTTTGATACTGCCATAAATCAAAATAACAAACTATCCAAAATTGATAAGTTTAAATATTTGCTTAGTCTAATGAGCACCGCAGCTTTAAAAATTGTTGAACGATTTTCGTTATCCCCCAAGAATTACGATGAAGTGATTTAAATTCTCAAAGAAGGATTTGGTCGAAAGGACATTCTCATTAGCGCGTATATGCATAAACTGTTAAATTTACAACCCGTCCGAAGTTCGAGTGACATTTATTCATTGAGAAAATTATATGATACATGTCATATAATTTTCAAACATTCCTTAATTCTTTTGATACTGCCATAAATCAAAATAACAAACTATCCAAAAATGATAAGTTTCAATATTTGCTTAGTATAATGAGCACCGCAGCTTTAAAAACTGTTGAACGATTTTCGTTATCCCCCAAGAATTACGATGAAGTGATTTAAATTCTCAAAGAAGGATTTGGTCGAAAGGACATCTTCATTAGTTCGTATATGCATAAACTGTTAAATTTACAACCTGTCCGAACTTCGAGTGACATTTATTCATTGAGAAAATTATATGATACATGTAACGTACAAATCAGGTCACTGAATTCATTAGGAATTAAAAAGGAATCATGCGGAAATTTATTTTACCCGCTATTACTAAAAATATCCCCCATGATTTAGCACTTGATTTTGCACGACAAAAAGCAAATAGCGAAGATTTTAATGTTGACGAATTAATGAGTTTTCTGAAATTCGAACTGCAAAGCAGAGAAGTAGTAAAAAATTTTTCTTATGATAAGAACTACCATAACAACTCTTTTAATTCGTCGAACAAGCATTTCAATACTCACGATGAAAAAAATAAACCATTTCCTTTCTCACAGTCCTATCAAGGTTGGCGCCAAACGGAACAAACGCATAAAATCAACAAAATTGCAACCGACAAACGTTTTGTTTATTCTGCGGAAGCGAAACTCGTGTTAAGGAAAAATGTTTGATGACTCCAGAAGAAAGAAAAAATAGTTTAAAAGAATTCAATCCCTGCTTTCATTGTTTTGAAAAGAATTGCTTTTCCAGGAACTGTACTTCCAGATTACGCTGCACCAAATGTATTTCAAAATTTCATAATGAGCTTTTGCATGAAGACAGGAAGAGGAATAAAGTCGAAAATCAAAATGAATCTAACGCCTTAACCGCAAAGATTTCTTCCAAATGTTTTCAAACGTAGACAAAGAAACGAAAAACCGAAACAAATTATGTGATGACTTGCTGACTGTTAAGCTTACTTGTGAGGGTATTATAATTAATGCTGTAGCAGATACAGGTGCACAATCAACTGTAGTTAAGACTGTTTGTGCCCAAAATTTATAGAACGCCTCAAAGATCAGTAATTCTCACGTCAGCTGTTGGACAAAGTTTAAAAGACCCTCTCATCAATTTACCTTTATCGAAGTATTCTGAAGATGGTAAATTTAAGTCCCCTATTAACATTGCATGTGCTATGGTTGATAAATTATGCAATGATATCCTTTTGTCATTGAGAGTTAAATGGAGATGATGAGCAAGGTTTGAAATTGAAGATTATTGTGAAATATTTGACCATGATAACGAAAGTAGTGTTAAGGAGAAATGCGAAAAAACAGTTAGGAAAACAATTGAATGTTGTGCATTATTGTCTAAGTATAATTCTATAGATGATATCAAACGAAAAAAACTCCGTTTCGGATTCAGAAATGTTCCGAAATCAACAATTAAATGATCCATTTTTACAATCATGTTGGCAAGATGCTAAGAAAGAAAGTAATAGATTCCTTGTTATCAACAAATTTGTATAAGATAAAGTTAAAATTCTAGGAGAAAGTGTTCACCAATTAGTTGTTCCCAACAAAAGAAGAAAACAACTTTTAGAGTTAGCTCATTCAAGTTTATGGGGAGCTCACCTTCAAACCAAGAAGACGGCTGAACGGTTGAAATACTCCTTTTATTGGCCTGGGATTAAAAAAGATGTTAATGATTACTGCAACACTTGCACTTCCTGTCAACTTCAAGCTAAGAAGCGTCGCTTTGATGAAGTTCCTATTACGCCAGTAACGCGCCCAGACGAACCATTCCAGATAATCGATGTTGAATTAATTGGACCCGTCGAACCAAGCTGCCGAGGTTATAAATACGTACTTTGTGCCGTTGACCAATGACACTAATTATACTCATCACAAGAAAAAAAGGTAAGTTTCAATTAATTTACTCTATAATTAGGGCTTATCTGCTTTTACTTACTAGGCTCTGGGCTTGGCACTATCTTTTAAATTGGTAAGAGGAACATTAACTTGTTTTCAAGACAGCAGAGCAATGGAAAGAGTAATGTAACATAAGATTATGTTTAACCTATTGGGACAGGGAAACCTTACCTCCAGCTCCACCTCATCTTCCATCACCTCTTCTTTTACCATCACTTGTCTATCGTGTTGTTGGAAAGCATCTGGTCGTCCATTGTCGTCATCTGGTGAAGGCTCTTCTTCATGAGTATCCAGTGATTCCTGTGTAGCTTCCATTAACTGCCTTCTGCCAGGACAATTCAGTGAATTCATTATACAAACTTTGTTTAATTTACTACTTATGATTATTTAAGATATCTGCATATGGTATCAACACTTCAAAAGTGGCACAGAAATACAGAGATAATTGGACAAATAAGATTTAAATATTACTTCAATGTTAGTTGTAATGAGTATCTTTATAGTGAACAACCACTTACAAATTATTTCGACATTTGGTACAACCAAGATGTATCAGTCCTTGCCATGAAATTACCTTAATCAATAGATTAAACACAGTGAGTTTTTTAGTAAGGAATTATGGTCTTGATCAGTGGTGGCCAACATGGCGCATTGGATGATTACGAGTAGCGCATTGCATCCTTTTGACTACTTATTCTTTTGAAGTAGACGCCATAACTGAATCCATCTTCATACTTTCAACACCAGAGTGCTCCCAGTTCAATTCATACAGCCTTCGTACTCATCAGTCTGTCACAATTTTTTTTAAACAAATCCATTGTTCAAAATGAAATTCGATTAGCATTATTCAGATCTAAATAGCTTTTGACCTGATTAATTTCTGTGAACATTGAAAAACCCAAGAACTAAGAAAATGTGCAAAAAATAAATAAATAAATCGTTTTGGAACAGCATACATATATGAACAAACATTTTCATCCATGAAATATATTGAAAGCAAAACAATTTCGCAAATAAACTTATTCAAATTTAAAGAAATCTCTGCTGCTCTTAGTAACAAATTTAACACCAAACATTAAAAGACTAGCGAAATCGAAACGGGATTTTATTAATGTTAAGTAACGTTTATGTGCTATGATACGTGCAATAATTGAATCATTTAAGGTGTATGTACACACTAGAAATCTTGAAAATCGAACAGACCATCTACATATTTTATTGCTTCAAAATATTCTTCAATGATTTAGCTTGCAAACGATGCAGAGATCTTGCAAATGTGCGAAATAGTTTTCTAGTTACAAGAGTTTTTGTTAGGTGCTGTCTTCATGAACAAATATGTTTCGAAATTTTAAGCTCGATTTCTGAAGAATGGTGTTTCTGCAATAGGATGCTTTGTTCAAACAGTTATAACTCAACAATAAATTCATCTATTATAATTATACTTGTATTATTATGATCTATATAATACAGTGGATGTTTTGACCCTCAATCAGAGTTATTAGGTAAGAAATAAATTTGTAACAGATTTTTAAATCCTAAATTTCCAGAAAAATCTTGATTTTTTATGCATTCTTGGTAAAAAAAAAATTGTAACAGAAAAACTTTTCTCTATCAACTTGATTGAGGGTCAAAATATGAAGGGGAAAAAAATCATTGGAAATAATTTCCAACTAAGATTGTCTTTCAAGACAAATTAGAATTTGAGATATCACTGTTACATATTACTAAACATGTTGATTAGCACATTATATCTTAATTATCTAATTAATAATTAGTTTAATATGATTTTTTTCACTGAAATGGTTTTAAGCATAAACCCATGACCTACTGTGAAAAAACTGGATTTCTAAAGTTGAAATTAAAAAAATATTCTAGTGTGTTCGTACACCTTAGGGAAATGTTAATTATGTCTATAAACATACTTATAAACATACATAAAAGATATTAAGGATATTCCAAGTCACCCTCTAGCAAATAGAGAACTGACGACTCCAAGTTCCAACCTGACCTCGCTCTCAGAGCTCCATTTCGCTCAGAGCTTTCTCGTTCATCACATCCGTCAACTGTGGTCCAGAGTTATGTTCACCAAAAGGCAGCTGTAGCACCAAACCATAATTTATTTACTCTGCGGGCTCCATGACTGCGATCACCCTATTGTCCAAGAGATCATCTCTTACTACTGTATGTTGGTGCTCCAATAAACGCGCGTCTTTTGTACTACAGTACATTAATTAATTTAGTTTCACCTAAGTGAAGCACATCCTACCCCAATCGCTATTTTCCAACCACAATCATGAACCTAAGAAGGTAGAATAGGTGCATGAGTTATGGCGCATCCGAACTCGTATGTGAACTAAAATTGGCGTAAGGTATGTAAAAGGTTGGCCGCCCCTGGTCTAGATCTTCGCTCAGCCCTATCGAAATGATATCTCAACTACATTTAAAAAAAAAAAAGAATGGTGTGCTTTAGGTTTTCCTAATTTCACAGTGAAGACTGAATAGTAAGATACTGAAAATTGAAGAGTAGTGTAGACATTCCAAATTAAATAGTGTTAAGCCACTTGAAAGTTTAAAAAAAGTTTTTTGTGAAATAATGTAAAAATAGGCAAACTACAATGGAGTTCCTAGGGAACTGCAATTAAATTACCTCTTAGGCCGATATTTTGCAGCAAGTCGTGAAGATCTTCTCAGGCTGTCAACAAATAAAAATTAATGATTTTCATTAATTATTCATAGAATTATTTTTTATCAATAAGAAATAAATCATTATCACCTAAATTAAAGATCGTTGATGCTTTTATGATAGTTTTAAATTAAAAATCATGAATTCAGAATAAGTAATAATCTGCTTAAAAATAACTTTTTCCAACAAATATCACCTCAAATCATAAAGAAAACACTAAAATTTTACTGATCACGATTTCACTTATCTCTAACTATCACCTTATATATGATTTTAGTTTATGTTACTATTAAAGAACACAAACAAAAGCTACCTTACGCTCCTCCTAAAATTTTTTTTGTTAAACTTGTTAAATTACTTAAATACGTTTGGGTCATAAATCTGAATAATTGGGGCCACAAAATTATCTGTGCCTATCTGTGTTTGAAATGACTTGATCTACTGATTAGATCTATTTTAAAGATAAGAAATATTTAGAATGTGAGATTACCTGTCTGTCTGTTGGTCCTCTCTTCCTTTTCTGTTTTTTAAAAGCAAAAACTCCAACAAATCAACCTTTTTGCCAATAAAAGGCATAAATGTGTTTGGACAATCTAAGAAAAGCAGGGGCAAGCTGTAAACTACCAGTGAAGTAGAAAAGGGAGGTGTTCAGACTCCTGGATATGACACAATTTTCTCACTTCATGATTGATCTCTATCAGAACAGATCATGGCTTAAAAAAATACGGACAAAAGACAAGTCTTAAAAAATTCAATTTAAAAAACTGACTTGAATCTCATTTTTACAAAAAAAAAAAAAAAATTAGGATTTCTTCAAATTTATCTCACTACTGAGTCACAACTAAAGCAAGACATCTTAATTATTTAGTCTTATTTTTATAAATAAAACAGTTAAATTCTTATTAAGTATAGAAACTAATTTTTATTTGTAAGCATGTATAATCAAGGTCTTGTGCATAGCCATAGGCTTTAACTTATTTATGTAAAACTCGAACCTTCCAATACATAAATGAAGTAATTGTAAAATAATTCTTTTGTTACTGTATAAAAAAT
The DNA here is from genome assembly GCA_947359465.1 of Metellina segmentata. Lineage (NCBI taxonomy): Eukaryota > Metazoa > Arthropoda > Arachnida > Araneae > Tetragnathidae > Metellina > Metellina segmentata. The sequence goes on from OX375884.1 coordinate 2,234,867, forward strand.
TGATTCCTGAATTGTTTGTACTTTTTAATTTAATTACTTAAATATAATTTGATTATAAATCTGAATAGGATCCACCCAATTATTTTTTCGTCTAAAAACAACAACTACAATTAACATTTTTGACATCAAAATGTGAACACATACAATTGTTTTGACAGTCTGAGTACTGACATTCTAAGAAACTCAGGAGATACTCCTGGATGACACATATTTCTCAGTGACAAATTACATGATCTCTTTATGAACAGATCTTACTCATTAAAAATATGGATGAGACGAGTCTTCAAATAGTTAAAAAACTAACTTAATCTCCTTTTTTCAAAAATATAACAGATTTTTTTTAATGCATGGGTTGTAACAGGTTTCAAGATGTAAAAAAGTGACTAATCGAATAAAAAAAGTGACAAATGACAATAATGCCAATTTATCCAACTACAAAGATAGACAAAACATCCTTCTCAGACACTCTTATCTTATTCTTTTCTTTCTTTGGAAGGATATTTATTTTCTTCATTTAAAAAGCATTTATTTTGAAACAATATTTAACAAAAAAATTTGTTTAATCATGACTTTTAAATATGTTGTTCTTTTTGACATTGCTTGAATAATTTCTTCCTTTTCTATGAAAGATTATGAGAAGAAAATGTATTTTTTAAAGTCTGTCTTTGCTGACCAGCATCATCTGAGACTTTTACCGCCCCTTCAATCATTGCCTGAGCAAATGCTGCTTCCTTAAAATCTTTATTTTTTATTGCCTTCTTGAGTCTATCATTGGTGTCCTTTAACAATTTTGAAGCACTGTCCAATGCCTCATCCTCTTCCTTACACATAATTTTAAGTTTTAGTTCTTCTATTACCTTTATTTTCTTTGCCAGCTACTTAAAAAAAATTTTCTCTGCTTCCATTCTGTCTTTTTCTTTCCTGTCCATATTTTTCTTGTGCTTTCCGTTTTATATCTTCTAAATAGGAATTGTAGCTTAATATCCAACCCTTCCCATATCCATTAGCTTTGATATGATCGGCACCACTAACAATGATGATGACTTAAGATTTGTTAAAGGGGTGACTCCGAAGAGTGACAGCTATACGACTAATAATCTATTGTACTGAGACCACTGCTGATCCACTAAAGACCTATAGCCGACAGTTCCCAGGGTTCGATACAGTGGTATCCCAGATATTCTAATCGATTCCTTTATTCCAGATTTTCGGCGTTAGACCCCAATTATTACCAATGGCATGACTACAAGTCCTAACCACTATTTGGCCTTGCTTGTGCAGTACTGAAGATGTGAGCTCCATGTCAAGGTTTTGTCAAAGATAACTCCTAGATACGTAACCCTTGCCTGAGTATGCAAGTGGTGTGACGAAGAATTTTATCAAGTGCATATCTTGTAACCTTTTTGGATGAAGAGGACTAGGCTAGTTTTGTTGGGGTTAACCAGCACAATCATCTTTTTTCACAAATTTTAAATCTTTTTTAGGGCAGTGTTCATGAGGTGCGTTGCCATGTTTTGGAACTTCCCTCTTATTACCAGCGTTATGTCATCAGCATAACCCAAGTACAGGCCCAAGAAGTGAGTCCTGTTTAGGAGCTCGTCAACCACAAGACTCCATAGTATGGGTGACAACACACCACCCTGTGGGCAGCCTTTACAGTTCCCAACAGTGAGCGTGTCGCCCAGTAAGGAGGCCTGAGTCATCTTTGCCTCAAGCATGTTTTTGATCCAGGCACAGACCAATGGATTAACATTTCGACTGATGAGTGCATCAATGATTACGCTTATTGGAACCTTATCAAAGGCTCCCTCAATATCTAAACAGGCTGCTAAGATAATTTCCTTTCCATTGAGGGCTCTATGAAAGACCGTAACAAGATCGTATAGAGCAGTCTGAAGATTTCACAGGGTGGTAGGTGTGTTAAAATCTCAATAGTGGTTTGGCTTTTAGAACCTTGTCCCTAACGTATTTGTCACTCAATTTCTATTAAAATCTTAAGAAACTATGTCAGACTAATAGGTCTGAAGGCTTTGGCTTCACTGCAGCATGTCATTCCTGGTTTATGTATAAAAATTACCTTGCAGGTTCTCCATGCATGTGTCATGTACCCATATACCACGCAAGATCTATAACTTTGCCATGTTTGAGCAGAGCAGGTATAATGACATCTACACAAGATGCTTTGAAGGGCATGAATGAGTTAATCGCCCATGCTATTCTTTTTGGAGAAATTATACTTCTGGCCAGTTCCCAGTCCTCCTTCACACTACGCAGCAAGGGAACAAATGGAACTGTCAGTTCGTCATTGATGTTTGTGATTCTGGAATCGGGGAAGTGCGCTCTAACCATTTCTACCAGGATGCTCCTACCTTCTTGTGCGAATGTGCCATCATCCTTCCTAATGGAACTCAATTGGCACTGGTTATTTTTGGTTAGTACTTAAGTCAGCTTAGCTACACTAGACATACTGTCCACTTGGCCAGACTCCTGTTTCAGTTTCCATATGGCCTTGTTATAGACGGTGAGTGCCTCTTCGTATCTCGACCACTCACCTGTTTCTTTTAGCTCTGTTAAAGAGCCTTCTGCAGTTCTTTTTAAGACCACAGAGACTTTTGTTCCACCTAGGAACTCGCCTTGGTAAACTTGTGGTGACTGCCTTGCAATTTGACTGAGAATAGATTGTTGCATGGAGTCAACAGCCAGTTCCAAGTCCACCAGTGAGGGAAAGTTGTGACTCCTGCCCTCTAGAAGGAGGTGAAGGTCCTCCCTATAGGAATCCCCATTTTTTGTGCCTGGGATTTCTTTGATTCTACTGGATATTCATAGAGGACCTGTTAGAGATTTGGATTGGATCTGTCTATGGTCTGACAGTGTGGTACAGTCAGACAATTGCCAGTCTTTAATGCAGTTAACTGCTTTAGCATTACAGAAGGTGATGTCAATGACTTCCCTTATGTTGCTGTTGACAAACGTCAGTTTACCTGCATTGAGGATAAAAAGGTCATTACATAAGAAAATATGAAAATTATTATTTGAATTCTGTTGTATGGCAACACCAATCTATACAACGTATCTGGCAACAGCTATGTTCTGTTATGTTTGTTGATCTTGCTCATGTAGCTGTGTGCACGTGAACGGCGTGTGTCGCCAAGTCCCATCCATTTCCATCTATTTAATAAATACTATTTTCTAATTGAAGTCTTGATAGGTTATGGGCCCAGATCTACGCGCCGATAACTAACGGAAGCATTTGTTGCTAAAAAGAAAACACTGTCTGAAAAATCTGCGAACTCAAACCTAACGGAAACTTGAAAATGGCTGGTGTAGATGTTTCGTCCATAAACAAGTTCAATGGACAGAACTACTCACAATGGAGATTCCAAATCACATGCGCGCTGAAAGCAAAAGGAGTTTTCTCCACCGCGATCGGAACCAGGGAGCGACCTGCCACTGACGGAGCCGAGCGTGAGAAATGGGAACAAGATGACGCCGTGGCGATGTTCACCATCTCGTCGGCCATGGATTTCCGGCAGATCACGCTTATCGAAAGCTGTGATTCATCTCGCGATATGCTTTCAAAGCTGGACTCTGTGTACAAAATGAAGTCGGACTACAACAAAATGCTGTTGCTTGATAAATTTCACCAGTTAAAAATGGAGTCCAACGAGAGTGTTATGCAGTATATCTCTAGGGTTGAAAACCTAGCCAACCAAATTCTGGACTGTGGGGAAAGAATTGGCGACAACATGATCATCGCCAAAATACTCGGAACTCTCCCGACGAAGTACCGAAACTTCCGCCAAGCATGGCTATCACTCGATGAGAAGAGACAAACGATGGACAACCTCGCAGCAAGATTGATTGATGAGGAGATGTCGTTAACGCAGAATGAGGAAGCTGACATAGCCCTTCTCACTTCTAGAACTCGTAAACCTGCTGCTTATCAAGAACCCCCGGCACAAAGAAAAGGGAATGACAAGTCAAGAATAACTTGTTACAACTGTCACAAGAAAGGACACTATGCCCGTGAGTGCAGGTCCAAGCCTAGAGGGCAAGGTGCATTTAACAGATCCAGTTACAGTGCTTTTACAGCAAAGGGGGACCAAATGCCAGACAGCTCTGAAGGGCAATGGATTCTTGATAGTGGGGCATCTGCCCACATGTGCCATGACATTAAGATGTTTGAAACCATCACTCAGTGTGATGCCAAAGAGAGCATTCGTCTTGGAAACAACCAAGAGTTACCAATCAAGGGCAAGGGTAACATTCATATAGAAAAGTTCATTGCTGGAAAATGGCAAAAAGGGGCCATTCATAATGTCCTCTATGTTCCTGACCTCAAAAGAAATCTTCTTTCTGAGGGTGTGATCGCCAGCAAAGGAATGGAAATCACGAAATCCCTTGATAGTGCAAAAATCCATGAGGGCAACGAGTTGGTTGGAACAGCTGTACGCTCTAGCAACAACCTCTACATCATGCTGTTCAGATGTGTTGGATCCTATGAGGCTCATGCTGCTGCCAAAGACAGCTTAAAGCTGTGGCACGAAAGGACTGGTCATCTTAACATCAAATCTCTCTACGAGTTAAGTAAAAAGGGTGTAATTGAAAAGATTGACTTTTCATCTAAAGACGAGTTTTTCTGTGAAGGATGCCAATATGGCAAACAGCACTGGTTTCCCTTCCAGCAGAGGGATCACAAGGCTACCAAACCTGGAGAGCTCATTTACAGTGATGTGTGTGGACCTATGTCAACACAATCTCTTGGAGGTGCAAGGTACTTTGTACTCTTTAAAGATGATTACAGTGGTTTCCGAGTAGTGAGATTTATAAAACACAAGAGTGATACTCTAAAAATGTTTAAAGAATTTGTACAGCTGTGTCACAACAAATTTGGACATGATGTAAAGGGTCTAAGGGTGGATAACGGTACAGAATACACCAACCTGAACTTCAGTGACTATCTCAAAAGTAAAGGCATTGAATTTGAGACAACAGCACCCTACACCCCTCAACAAAATGGTAGATCTGAGAGGGATCTTCGAACCATAGTAGAGAGTGCCAGATCCATGCTGCACTCCAGAGACCTGCCCTTGTATCTCTGGGCAGAAGCTGTGAACACTGCTGTGTACATCCTCAACAGGACCCCTACTACTCAAGCACCAGACTCCACTCCTTTCCAACTATGGACAGGAAAGATGTTCAAGCTAAATCATCTTCGAGTCTTTGGATGTGAAGCCTACATGCACATTCCTGATGCCCTTCGAAGAAAACTAGCTCCAAAGAGCAGGAAAATGATCTTTGTGGGTTACGAGAAAGACTCCACAAACTATAGACTGTTTGATCCCAACACAAGGACTGTTAAGGTGTCCAGAGATGTAACCTTCAATGAAGACATCTCTTATTCACCCATTCCATCGCCAACATCTCCTGTTGAGATCACTACTGAGAGTGAACAGGAGGTGAGAGACAGTCAAGAGGCAACTGATATTCCAACACCTGAAACAGATGAATATGGTCTTCGCCCAAGGAACCTACTGAGAAAGCCAGCTCGGTATGAAGTCAACATTGCTGACCTTGTGACTCCTTCAACCTACGAAGAAGCAGTCACATCTCCCGAGGCCGAGTTCTGGAAATCTGCAATAACAGACGAGCTAAATTCCCTTGACAGAAACCGCACCTGGGATCTAGTGACTCCTCCAGAAAATGCCAACATCATTGGTTCAAAGTGGGTATTCAGAGTCAAACAACTCCCTGATGGAAGCATTGAACGCTTCAAAGCAAGGCTGTGTGCCAAGGGATTTGCACAAGTGGAGGGAGTCGACTTTCAAGAGACTTTCTCACCCACAACAAGATTCGACACCATTCGAGTGGTACTTGCCCTAGCTGTGCAGAGAAAATGGTCCATCTTACAAATTGATATCAAAACAGCTTTTCTTTATGGAGAGGTAAAGGAGGAGATTTTCATGGAACCTCCTCTGGGCCTGGATGTTGAAGCTAACCTAGTGTGTCGTCTGAACAAGTCTCTGTATGGACTTAAACAAGCGTCAAGATGCTGGAATCGGACCTTTTCCGATTTCCTCACAAGCTTCGGCTTTCAGCAGAGTGCTGCAGACTCGTGTGCCTATGCTGGAAATTTTCGTGGGAAAAGAGTCATTCTAGTGCTATATGTGGATGATGCAATGTTGCTTTCTGAAGAAGAAGAAATACTCCACGAAATAGTCTCTGACCTGGGAAAGAGATTCGAGGCAACCATTTGCAACAGCGGGTGTTTCGTAGGAATACAGATCGAACACAACCCCAGTGGTTCAATCTTCATTCACTCAGAAGGATACATTGAACGCCTCCTAAAGAGGTTTCACCTGGAAGATGCCCATCCCAACAGCATACCTGCTGATCCTGGTACTATCCTGTCATCGGAATCTATTCCTGTTCCAGAAGGGACCCCCTATCGGCAAGCCATTGGGTCACTGATGTTTCTAACCAGCACTACTCGACCAGACATAGCTTTTGCTGTGAACCTGGTCAGCAGATTTCAATCAAATCCTGGTCAGATCCACTGGAATGCCGTGAAACGCATCTTTAGATACCTGAAAGCTACCAAGAAATATGGTATTGAGTATCTTTGTGATCCTGAGGCTGCTTTGCAGCCAATAGGATACTCCGATGCAGACTTTGCCAACGACATTGATACCAGAAAATCTACATCTGGTTATGTATTCATGCTTTCCAGAGGACCTGTGACCTGGTGCAGCCAGAAACAGGCAACCGTGTCAACCTCAACCACCGAGGCTGAATACATTGCAGCGGCAACTGCCGTCAAGGAAATAGTGTGGCTTCGACAATTACTTCAAGACCTGGGTGAGCACACAATGATTAAGAATGCAATTCCCCTCCTAGTGGACAATCAAAGTGCTATCAAGCTCATTAAAAACCCAGTATATCACAAAAGGACCAAACACATTGATGTTCGTCATCATTTCATTCGTGAGAAACTTGAGGACGACACTGTAAGTGTCAAATATGTGGAATCGAAGAAGCAACTGGCAGATATTTTAACCAAAACACTGCCTAAAATGGCCTTTGAGAACTGTTGTGACCTTTTGAACATTAAAGGACCAAACTGAACTTTATATTTATCATTTGTGAATAACCCAGATTTCTTTTTCACCTATATGCTATTGCTTATTTTATGTTATAATCTGACAATATTATTTAGCTACTATTAATGTAAACTGTAATTTCATGTATATGAAATAATGTGTAAAACCTAGGGACAACAGAATTGGAGGGAGTATGAAAATTATTATTTGAATTCTGTTGTATGGCAACACCAATCTATACAATGTATCTGGCAACAGCTATGTTCTGTTATGTTTGTTGATCTTGCTCATGTAGCTGTGTGCATGTGAACGGCGTGTGTCGCCAAGTCCCATCCATTTCCATCTATTTAATAAATACTATTTTCTAATTGAAGTCTTGATAGAAAAATACATTCTTTCACATCCCATTGACAGCCTTGCAGCAGATCAGACAACGAAAAATTTTTGGATACTGTTATGTATGTAACTGTAACCAATAGTACTGTAGCTTTAACTGTTGTCTTCCCGCTCTCATCATCGTATCATGTGCTTGTATGTTTACGTCTTACCATTTACATGCTTAAATAAACTAACTTAATCTTTTAACATCCAAGTCTTATTTGCCTCATCTCAGCAAATACCATCAAATATAATATGGTGTCAGAAGTAAAGTGGTACGCCTAATACATATTTATATTATCATCTAACTTCTCGACTTGGCATGGCGCATAACTTTTTAAAACTCGAGCCATTTCTTCCTGGCGACAACCCAGCAGAGGCGTGGACGGATTGGCGTCGAAGTTTCGAACTATTTGAAACTGCAGTCAAGTATAATAAAGAGGACAACGAAACCCGCATAGCACTTCTCTTGAGCGTGATAGGTAAATCTTCGTACAAAGACTATCTCACCTTTACCTTCCCTGACCTTCCTGCCGGACAATCCAGAACCATCATTGAAGTACTCGACAAATTCGATGAACATTACAAACCTTATAGAAATGTTACGCTCGCCACATATGTGTTCAACAACATCAAACAAAAGGCAGGTCAGAACTTTGATTCCTTTGCAACCGAAATCAAACTGCAAGCAGACCAGTGCGAATTTGGATCGGCATGCGATCGCAATGTCAAGGATCGTATCATCCAAGGTTTGCGTGACGATGTGCTCCGTGAGCGTCTCCTTAGAGAATCGGAACTTACTCTCAAGAAAGCAATAGAGATTTGTAAATCTTCTGAACTTTCTAAAATGCACTCTCTTGCGATGTCCCATACAGCGGCGCCTGATCCGGTTCAAGTGGATGCTGTTGATCGATCGAGAGGAAAAAAGGGTCATAACAACTACAGTAAGCAAAATAATAATTTCAACAATTACCAGAGTCAGAATTCATCTAAAGCACAACAGAATCGAAGACCTTGCTCACGATGTGGTTCACATCACCCACCTAAACAGTGCCCTGCTTATGGCAAGACTTGTAATAACTGTCACATGGTAAATCACTTTTCCAGTGTTTGTAGACAACCCAGACGTCAGCAACAACCCAGGCGGCGGCAACAAGTATCAACAATCAACACAAACGATGAGTATCAAGTTGCTTACATTGGTGCTCTTTCTACATCTAACAACAATGACTGGCTCCAAGAAATTAGTGTCAACAATTACCCAATAACATTTAAGTTGGACACTGGTGCACAGGTAAATGTTTTACCTTTATCAATCCTGCAAAAAATTGATAATTTTCCATCTCCTCGAGCAACATCTATAATTGTCTGTACATATTCTGGTAATCCTTTGCCAGTTGTTGGTGAATGCATGCTGCAATGCATTGTAAATAACAAGTGCCATCTGCTTAAATTTATGATTGTGAATCTCAATGTACAACCTGTGCTAGGAGCAGCAGCCTGTGTGAAGTTTAAACTTGTACAGCGTATTGATACCTCTAATAATACCACAAAATGTGAAATTAACACTGTGAATGGACACTCTTCAGAATTACTCAAGATTGTTGATGAGTACAGAGATGTGTTCGAGGGAGTTGGTCGTCTCCCTGGAAAGCACAAAATTGTTCTACATGAGGGAGCTGTACCTGTAATTGCTGCATGTCGCAAAATCCCATTGGCACTGGAAGATAAAGTTCTAAATGAACTGTTGCTGATGGAGAAAAATGGCATCATCGAAAAAGTATCCAAACCGACTGATTGGGTCAATCCAGTAGTTATTGTCCCAAAGAAGGATAATGCCATAAGAATTTGTCTTGACCCTCGACATCTCAACAAATTCATCAAAAGACAACACTACCAAATTCCATCACAAGATCAGTTGTTGTCAAGGCTTAAGGGTTCCAAATTCTTTTCTTTAATGGATGCAAAAAATGCTTTTTATCACATCCAACTAGATGAAGAAAGTGCTGACTTGTGTACATTTATTACTCCTTTCGGAAGATATCGCTTTCTTGTATTACCTTTTGGTCTCAGCTGTGCTCCCGAAGCTTTTCAAATGGCTATGGATAATCTATTTGAAAAAAATCCTGATGTTCATCCTTATTTTGATGATATTATCCTGCATAGCAAAACTCTCGATGACCATGCTAAACAGCTAAGAAATGTTCTACAAATTGCTAGAAAAAATGGTTTAAAATTTAACAAAGATAAGATGCATATTGCAGTACCTGAGCTGAAGTATTTGGGACACATAGTCTCATCTACTGGACTTTCCTCAGACCCCAAGAAGGTCCAAGCAATTGCAGATTTCCACACACCAACAAATAAACAAGACCTAATGAGGTTTCTGGGGATGGCAACGTATCTAATGAAGTTTGTTCCACAATTCTCTAGTGCAACTTCTGGATTGAGGAATCTACTGAAAAAAGATATCAGCTGGTTATGGGATGCCCAGAGCGATGAAGCATTTTCAAGGGTAAAAGAACTGCTTCAGTCCAATACTGTACTACAGTTCTTTGATAAGGATACGCCAGTCGTTCTGTCAGTTGACGCTAGTTCCTTTGGGCTTGGTGGCGTTCTTCTACAGGAAGACAAACCTGTGGCTTTTACATCAGCAACCCTCTTGAATGCACAAACCAGGTATTCACAGATTGAAAAGGAACTACTTGCTATTGTCAATGCTTGTGAACACTTCCACTATTTCGTGTTCGGAAGACAAATAGAAATCCAAACAGATCACAAGCCTCTGTTAGGACTTGTTCACAAATCTTTCGAGGACATCTCCCCAAGATTACAACGTCTATTACTACGACTACAACGCTACAGCTTTAAGCTGACACATGTTCCTGGCAAACTACTGGCTGTGGCTGATGCTTTATCTAGAGCTCCTCTGAAAGTAGATCCTATAGTTACCACTGACATAGATCCTGTGAATGTTATGGTCTCTGTGGTCGTTCGAGCATCAAAATCCAAGCTAAATGATATCAAACTAGCTACTGAAACAGACACAGAACTACAGTCTGTAAAATATTACATATTAAATGGGTGGCCTAAAAATAAGCACACTGTCAATATTCACGCTAAACCTTTTTGGAACTGTCAATCGGAACTCCATATTGAAGATAATATTATTTGTCGTGGGCAGAGACTTATAATTCCCCAATCTCTTCGTAAGGATATTCTCCAGCGTCTCCATGTTGGACACAGAGGCATAGTTACATGCAAAAATCTGGCACGACAATCTCTGTACTGGCCAGGTTTAAGTGTAGAAATTGAAAACATGGTTTCTCATTGTGAAACTTGTCTATTAAATCAGAGGCAAAATGTCAAAGAGCCGCTGTTAGACCGAGAATTACCTGAAAGACCATGGCAGAAAGTTGCTGTCGACTTCTTTCATTTTTCAAGTGCTACATACATGTTAATTATTGATTATTTCTCAAAATACATTGAACTCCAACTTCTGCATCAAACAACGGCACCGTCAGTCATAAATGCACTGAAAATTTGTTTTGCTCGTTTTGGAATACCAGAGGAAATTGTAGCAGACAACGGTCCACCATTTGACTCGAAAGATTTTGCACAATTTTGCCAAAGTTGGGACATATTTTTTAATCCCTCAAGTCCTGGTTTCCCACGATCTAATGGACAAGTTGAGAGAAGTATTCAAACGGTAAAATCAAGTCTTCTTAAAGCTGAACAAAATTGCACTGATGTCCACTTGGTGTTGATGGAGTATAGGAATGCACCCATGGATGGTTTGCCCTCTCCAGCTGAAATCTTGATGGGCCGACGCATCCGTACACTGATTCCAACACTACCCACTCATCTAAATCCTCTCTATGACTGCTCTGCTGTTCGTAAACGTCTTGAATTCAGACAGCAGCGGCATCATAGATATGATCAGCATTCCTGTCCTCTTCAACCATTGCAGCAAGGACAAAGTGTACTCTTCCGTCATCAAAACAAGTGGTGGAAAGGAGAAATCTCACAAGTAGGGCCACAACCAAGGTCCTATGTCATCATGGCTGAAAATGGGAGATGTTACAGAAGGAATAGATTTCACATCAAACTGTGGAAATCTGAGCAAGCTGCTACTGCCAGAACCACCGCTGAAGACCTGTTTAATTCCAGCAGCCTGAACAGTCCCAGCAGCAACAGTCCTGAACCAACCATCCCAATTGCTCCATCTGATCCTCCAACTAGTGGTACCAGAGTGACACGTTCCGGACGTGTGATCAAACCTCCTCCTCGTTATCATGAGTGATGAACACATAATTCACACATTTTGTTTACTTTTACAAACATTACAGAGAATTTTCCCTCCTTGTTCCTGTTCCCTACCTGCCAGTCCTGATCACCTTCTTCTCTGTCTTGGCGCTTCATATAAGCAGCTGTTGGTTGATCAGGACTTTTTGCAGGTATATGGGGATCTGGCACGACGGGGCCTTCTGGACCTGGTGTAGGCTTTCCTACACCAGGGGGATGTGCAACAACAACAACAACAACAACAACTTTTACAAACTAATCCAGATTCATCTAATAATGTATATTATGCTTATAATTATCTTTTATTATTATGCTTATATTTTTAAGCAGATCTAATTGTGTATACTGTGTCTATTATTATCATACACATATCCAGGTTCTCTCTAATGTTGTATTTGTATGTTCTCAAATTATTGCATATTTAATTGTATACATTAATTGTTATACCTTTCTTTAAAAAGAGGAAGATGTTATGTATGTAACTGTAACCAATAGTACTGTAGCTTTAACTGTTGTCTTCCCGCTCTCATCATCGTATCATGTGCTTGTATGTTTACGTCTTACCATTTACATGCTTAAATAAACTAACTTAATCTTTTAACATCCAAGTCTTATTTGCCTCATCTCAGCAAATACCATCAAATTTAATAGATACATAAATTCAAACTTAAAAAAAAAAAAATGATTTTGCTAACCGAGTTTTTGATAACATGTAATGTAGTGAAACATGAGTAACCAATCAAAACCATGCAGATGGCGCTACTTGTCTCCTCTTATCTGAAATCCTCAGAACGATTTTAGTGTGATTTGATAACGATCAGCTTCATGCTGAATTTAGGGGATCTCCCCTTACTTCTTACCTATCATTTTCGACTGTAAATATTGTAACTATAGTATTCATTAAAATACTAGATGTTAAACTTGCTCCTGGTCAAATTATTTATTGCCCATGCATTTATAAATTACTGAACCACCTCAATGAAGAATAATCCACTAAAATGTATGTACTTGTGTTAAAAAAAATGTATGTACAATTAATGAAAAAATGCACTGGTTACAAAGAAGCTTCAAATGATAAATTTTAGAAAACTTGAACATTACACATACAATAAGCCTCCAGAAAATAACTTACATTCTTGACGTAGATATATCATCCCTTGGGACTTCCTGTGGGGTCTAAATGAAAAATAAAATACTTTAATAGCAACAAACAGCAAAAAAATAACAACAAACATTTCACTATGCAAAAACTAAGAAAAAAGTTTAACGTAAAGACAAAACCTTGATTTACTTGCAAAAACAAGTGAACAGAAATATAGGAAAATTACTCCCAACACATTAAATAAATGATTCCATGAAAACAAGTAGAACTGATGATGCAACGTGTATTGTAAATATTAGATGATTGAATCAGAACACAAAATAGTCAATACAGGGTGGCTACAAAAATTGAAGTAAAAAGTTCCCTGAGTTTTCCCTGATTTCCAGAGTATTTTTCATGAAATTAACTGAGTTTCTCAATCTGTTCGCAGAACAATTTTTCGGTAATTATGATAAACTTGACACTTGATGAACTAAAAAACTATAGACTGATAGATGAATAAAAATAAGATAAGTAAAATATATTTTTACTGTATTCCATAATAGACCAAATAATATAAAGTTATAGATATAATATTTAATTTTACACTTTTAACTATTTTGATGTGTTTGTAAAAGCAGTCATCAGCCCCTGAATCCGTCAATGGCGCCAGCACTCGGTACATCTCTACTATTATAAAAGGAAGTGTTTGTCTGTCTGTCCTGTATGCAGTGTCCTAACGAATCGATGGCACTTACAATAGTGAAATTTAGCACACACGTGGTCCAAATTTTTTGTAATTTTTCTATCGCGCCCAAATTTTAAAATTTAATCTAAAACATTTAAAAATTAATTAATTGGAATTTAATTATTATTATTTTCCGAAGAATGGCATACGGTATAAAGACATGACATTCTAAATTTATTTTTTCCGTTTCCGTTAGATTTTCTCAGCAACGATTTTAGCGGACGAACAAAACAAATAAAGTTTTAACTGGAGTTATGTAGTTCTTTTTTCTATCTCCTAGATCGTTAAAGATAAAAGAAAAAATTCTACGGATTTCAAATGTGCGCAAAATTTAACAGCAGATCGATACGGTATCAATACTATCATACCTAAACCGATAGGTACAATAACTAAAAACATGATTTTCTTTAAATTGTAACTTTTATATATTTTCCAATACGAATTTGGCCGCCAGTGCCGTGAAAAATTCTACCTTCGTGGTTAAAAGATCAGATTAATTCATTTTGATTTCCTGAGCAACGGATTCGAGTTCGTTCGTTCTGGTTCGAACTGCCGTTCTTCGTTGCTTTTTTCTATCTTTGCGATCGTTAAAGATAGAATAAAAATTTCAACGGATTTGAAATCTGCCAATACGAATTTCGTCGCGGAGAAGAATGACCTTCGTTGGATTCATTCATTTTGAAGATTAACGGATTCGGGTGAAGCAAAATAAATTATTAAAGTTATGACTGGCGTTCTTCAGTGCTTTTTTTCTATCTCAGCGATTATTTAAAATAAAATGAAAATATCAACAGATTTCAAATTAGCGGACCCCACTCACAGGTAGCAATCACCTCAAGAAACCAGCAATAACGCAATACCAAGCTTGGGCCACCAACACTATCAGTAACAATCAGGCTCAAATAAAAATTATGAATGTTATGAAATTCTTAGTGGAAAACATTAACATTATCACCAACTAACAATCAGAAGACTGTGTACATATGTATTTTATTGTTAATTTTTTGTTTCATTCTTTTTGCTGTACATAATTAATGGAATTAATCGCTTACTTTTTAAATATTGTGTAATTTAGATGATGTCAAAAATATTATTGTTACTTCGTTAAATCAACTTTGTGTACTAGAGGCTGGTGGGAAAAACAGGACTGCACCTGATATTTTAATTAAAAATTGGGGAAACTATTAACCTTTCCAAAAGAGGAAAACTAATTTAAATTTTAGTCTCATGCAAAATAGTAAGGGAAAATCCTGCAGACCCTACCGGCCCATGTCTTAAATGTTCTATCAAAAGGATTTTATAACATTATTTTCAAAAGGGTATTTAATTAGTATTTTCAAAAGGATGTTTAACTCATGTAACATGTGTCTCAAATGTATTTACAGAAATTTCGTCACAAGGTTTACCAGATTAGCCCGGTTTCCTTTGACGGGTTCACTCGATTTTTCCGTGGGTGACTAGTAAACCCTTTAACCTGACTAAAGTCGGGAGGTGAGGGGGTCACCTGCGGTGACCAACCAACCAGATAGATACCGAATCCGTTTGATTTTCTTTTAATAAATAATTTTCCAATTAAATATTTATATTTTCATAAGAGATTGTGACGTTACGCTGATTGGATCGCTTCGTGAACGATTTTGGCCGCATTTGACAAAGACGAATCCATCACGAAATGAACTGTAACGGGCAGCGCAAGCTTTTCAACAACAAAAAAACCTCAGAGTTCGAAAATTTTCGAAAAAAATAATAACTTCTAACACATATGTATTAAAAAACATATGCATAATATAAATTAGTACTTTTCAGTTTGCCGGGCGCAATTTTGCACCAAAATCAAAATCGCCAATCTAGGTATTTTAGAAAAATATAATTAAAAAAAAAAATGTTGATTAAATTGGAACCGGATGTTTAACCGGCCGTTAGTATTTTTCAAAGCCGCAAGGCACTACGTTCCTATTATTGACATTAGGGAACGTGGCACAGCTGTAGACTTCGGTTATAGGATTTCCGGCCGTTACAGGTTTAATAAAACAGTATACAATGTATACAACTTTTTTTTCTGGATGTTTACGTAAAAAATACACTTCTCATTTTTGGAATAAAAACAAAATTGGCGACATTTTGATTTTGGTTAAAAGTGGCGCCCCCATGGCTTACGGAAAAATTGGTACCAAATTGGTGCCATTTGCAAAACGAAATTCCAACTTTTTCCCTGAGTTAAACGAAACTTCCCTGAGTTTTCCCTGATTTTTCCAGAAAATGATTCTTCCCTGAGAAATCCCTGAATTCCCAGTTCTGTCGCCACCCTGCAATAACTCATTGTCGTTATTAAATATTTCATAACTAGCCACAGCGTGACTAGCCTGGCATTGCCCATGCCAGTTGCTTTAGTGGGGTTATTGGTTTGCTTCATAAACCAAATTGGAGTTTGCAGCCTATTGGATAACAGCTATAAACTGTTAAATTTACAACCTGTCCGAAGTTTGAGTGACATTTATTCATTGAGAAAATTATATGATACTTGTAACGTAGAAATCACGTCACTGAATTCATTAGAAATTAAAACGGAATCATACGGAAATTTATTTTACCCGCTATTTCTAAAAAATATCCCCCGTGATTTAGCACTTGATTTTGCACGACAAAAAGCAAATAGCAAAGATTTAATGTTGACGAATTAATGAGTTTTCTGAAATTAGAACTGCAAAGCAGAGAAATAGTACAAAATTTTTCTTATGATAAGAACTACCATAACAACTCTTTTAATTCGCCAAACAAGTATTGCAATACTTACATTGAAAAAAATAAACCATTTCCTTTCTTGAAGTCCTTTCAAGGTCGGCGCCAAACGGAACGAACGCATAAAATCAACAAAATTGCAACCGACAAATCTTTTGTTTATTCTGCGGAAGCGAAACTCGTGTTAAGGAAAAATGTTTGATGACTCCCGAAGAAAGAAAAAATAATTTTAAAAATGTGAATCGCTGCTTTCATTGTTTTGAAAACAATTGCTTTATCAGGAACTGTACTTCCAGATTACGCTGCACCAAATGTAATTCAATTAACTGTTGTTAAGACTGTTATCGTGCCCAAAATTTATTGAACGCCTCGAAGATAAGTAATTCTCACGTCAGCTTTTGGACAAAGTTTAAAAGCCCCTCTCATCAATTTACCTTTATCGAAGTATTCTGAAGATGGTAAATTTAAGTCCCCTATTAACATTACATGTGCTATGGTTGATAAATTATGCAAGAGATGATGAGCAAGGTTTAAATTTCGAATGCCATAATTTAAATGCTATTGATGATAGTCTTATTGAAATGCCTTTTTATGAAATTGAAGATTATTGTGAAATATTTGACCATGATAATGAAAGTAGTGTTAAGGAGAAATGCAAGGAAACGGTTAGGAAATACTTTGAATGTTGTGCATTATTGTCTAAGTATAATTCTATAGATGATATCAAACAAAAAAACTCCGTTTCGGATTCAGAAATGCTCCGAAATCAACAATTATATGATCCATCTTTACAATCATGTTGGCAAGATGCTAAGAAAGAAAGTAATAGATTCCTTGTTATCGACCAATTTTTTATACGATAAAGATAAAATTCTAGGTGAAAGTGTTCACCAATTATTTGTTCCCAATGAAAGAAGAAAACAACTTTTAGAGTTAGCTCATTCAAGCTTATGGGGAGCTCACCTTCAAACCAAGAAGATGGCTGAACGGTTGAAATACTCCTTTTATTGGCCTGGGATTAAGAAAGTTGTTAATGATTATTGCAACACTTGCACTTCCTGTCAACTTCAAGCTAAGAAGTGTCCCTTTGATGAAGTTCCTATTACGCCAGTAACGCGTCCAGACGAACCATTCCAGATAGTCGATGTTGACTTAATTGGACCCGTCGAACCAAGCTGCCAAGGTTACAAATACGTACTTTGTTACATTGACCAATGCACGAGGTGACCAGAAGCAGTACCATTAAAGACTCTTGAGTGCCAAATCAACATGTGATGTGTTGTTGCAGATCTTAACTCATACGGGAATTCCTCAAATCCTTGCATCAGACCAAGGGGCTAATTCTACTGCATCTTTAACCCAAGAAGTTATGAAGAGGATTGGATCTTCACCAAGATTTTCTACCCCTTACCATCCAAGCTTGAATGGCCTTGTGGAAAGATTTAACGCTGTTTTGAAGGGAATGATACAACATACAATCAGAGAGTTTTCTCAAGACTGGGAGATTGGACTGATGAAATCCCTATCCCTTTAGGACAACTACGCTCAGTAACAGACTATCGGAATGACTTGAAGATGAAGTTGAAAAAAGCTACTGAATACGCAGGACTTATGTTGGCAAGTAACAAGCTTATGCATTCTACCATAACTGGAAGACTCGTCATAAAGAATTTAAGGAAGGTGATAGAGTTATAGTCCTGATACCAAATAGTGAAAATAAAGTCTATGCCAGATCAACTGGACCCGCAACGATCATCAAAAAGCACACTACTTATAGTTACATAATACAAATGCCTGATAACAGTTCGAAACATGTTCACGCAAACAAGATACGAGAATTCAAGACTGCTACCAACAATGTTGGAGTGATATATGATGTGGACATTGATTTTGGTAATGTTGAAAACGTTCCAAATAATCATAACTTTTGACCCATCACGAACATTATGACTGTTTAATTTGAATTTTCTTTAAATGCTGAAATTCTGAACTTTAAGATTTATATGACGATATATGATAAACATGTAACTACATTGTATACTATGTTTAATTCCATATATGGTAAACTTTAACTTTAATGATTAGTGTGTATTTCTTTCATGTATGCAGAAATAATTACAATTGATTAAGATTTTAAAAGTTCATTTATATGATGCTTTCTTGCTAATAATCTTATATGTTACCTTAATAACTTTTTTTTGCTTAGTGAATGCACGTATGTATAAATTCTTTAACTATCTTTTGATGAAATTAATATTTTTAGTTTTGTTTATTTCTAGAGGAAAATATTTAGTATGTAGGTTGGAATAGATGAGTAAGAGTTGTGTTTATCATTATTGTTCTAAATTAAATGTGCAATGATTTTTATTTTCTCTAGCTAACCAATCTTATTGTGAATTTGTGTTGAAATAATTTCAATTTGAAGACCATTTTCCATTTAAGAGTTAATCATTTAAGCTAGAAAATTTTGTGATTGTTAGATATTTTTGAGTTTAGAAGTGTTGACATGAGGATTTGAAAGGTCTATGAAAGACGCAATCAAATCTTTTAGGGGAGAGGTGTCCTGATCTGCGCATGCGCATTTTAAGCCGAACTGGTGCGCAACGCTTCAAAGAGACGCTTACGAGAAACGAGGATAACTAAATTCAAGCAAATGTTTAAATTCATATAAATTTTGTTTATGTCAGAAAATTAAGTAAGCTAAATTCCATTTAAAATTTTGTTTAACATTTATGTAAAAGAAAAAAATTTTGAAATAATTTAGGTGCTTGTTTGTGTTAAAAGTTGAATGTAATTAATGCTATTTCTGTTATGTTTGTAATTGGTAAATATAAATTTAAGGAGGCGTGTTGGTTTGTGAGTACATTTATCTTTACCAAGTTGGCAACACCTTGTTCTTCACAGTGTGTTAGCAATGGTTGTTATGTGTGTACTGTTCTGCACGTGTTGTTAAGTTTAAATAAAAAATATAAAAAGAAGTTATGCATCTATTGGGTCATCCGGAAAGTTCTGTGCGTTTTTTAAGATAAATACCAATGAAGCAGTACAAGAGAATAAGAAAACTTTATCGAATCACATAAGCCCCAATTTGTTATACGAGTTTTTGCCATATTTCTGACAGCTGGAATATTCCATTTTTTTAAAAAATCATTGAGCTTATTTGTAAAGAGGTTACTGAGGGGCTGTTTGACAGTCCCCAAAGAATTGAACTACAGGCCGTTCAAAGAATTTTGAAGTGACCTGAAGAGGTGAAAATCTGAGGGGGCAAGGTCTGGTGAATAATGCTGGGTGACACAAAACTTCCCAGCCATACTCAATAAGTCTTTGTCGGACATTCAGCAAAATGTGGGGCCAAGCATTGTCTTGCTGGAAGACAATACCTTGACGAGTTGTCAGTTCTGGCTTCTTTGCTTCGATTTCTGCTTTTAATACTGCCATTTGAGAATGGTGTATTTTTCCGAATATACTGTCTGTTTTTGTGGCACCAATTCATAATAAACAACTACTTTGTAGTCCCACCATACAGAAAACATCACTTTTTTGGGATGCAGTCCCCCTCTCGATATTTCTTGGGAGGTTCATTTGACTTACCCCGTGACCTTTTCCTTGTAACATTCTTGTAAAGTAAACACTTCTCATTTCCAGTAATTAGCCATTTCAAAAAAGGAGCTTCTTCATTTCGTTACAGCAAGGCATCAGATGCCGATATTCGAGCAACCATATTCTGTTGAAGAAAATGAACTTTCTCTTTCACCATTCTTAGCACTGCAGTGAAACAAAAATGATGCTACAACAAATGCTATAATTACGCAGTGTAAGCAGAAAAGACCGAATTTAAACATCTGCTTCAATCAAGATCACTCATCATCGGTAGCAAAATAATAATAACAAAGCTAGCTTCAATTTGAAAATGTGCAGAACTTTCCGGATGACCCAATAGAATTATTTCATCAAGCAACATGTTAACAGAGTTTACTTAACACTTTCATAGCATTGTCTGTGCTGAACATCTGTAGTTCTTGATATGATTCTAAGACAAACCTGAGAATAATTATACTCATCACAAGAAAAAAAAGGTAAGTTTCAATTAATTAATCTATAATTAGGGCTTATCTGCTATTACTTACTAGGCTCTGGGCTTGGCACTATCTTTTAAAATGGTAAGAGGAACAGCAACTTGTTTTCAAGACAGCAGAGCAATGGAAAGAGTAATGTAACATAAGATTATGTTTAACCTATTGGGACAGGGAAACCTTACCTCCTGCTCCACCTCATCTTCCATCACCTCTTCGTTCACCATCACTTGTCTATCGTGTTGTTGGAAAGCATCTGGTCGTCCATTGTCGTCATCTGGTGAAGGCTCTTCTTCATGAGTATCCAGTGATTCCTGTGTAGCTTCCATTAACTGCCTTCTGCCAGGACAATTCAGTGAATTCATTATACAAACTTTGTTTAATTTACTACTTATGATTATTTAAGATATCTGCATATGGTATCAACACTTCAAAAGTGGCACAGAAATAACGAGATAATTGGACAAATAAGATTTAAATATTACTTCAATGTTAGTTGTAAAGAGTATCTTTATAGTGAACAACCACTTACAAATTATTTCATCATTTGGTACAACCAAGATGTATCATTCCTTGCCATGAAATTACCTTAATCAATAGATTAAACACAGTGAGTTTTTTAGTAAGGAATTATGGTCTAGATCAGTGGTGGCCAACATGGCGCATTGGATGATTACAAGTAGCGTATTGCATCCTTTTGACTACTTATTCTTTTGAAGTAGACGCCATAACTGAATCCATCTTCATACTTTCAACACCAGAGTGCTCCCAGTTCAATTCATACAGCCTTCGTACTCATCAGTCTGTCACAATTTTTTAAAAACATATCCATTTTTCAAAATGAAATTCGATTAGCATTATTCAGATCTAAATAGCTTTTGACCTGATTAATTTCTGTGAACATTGAAAAACCCAAGAACTAAGAAAATGTGCAAAAAATAAATAAATAAATCGTTTTGGAACAGCATACATATATGAACAAACATTTTCATCCATGAAATTTATTGAAAGCAAAACAATTTCGCAAATAAACTTATTCAAATTTAAAGAAATCTCTGCTGCTCTTAGTAACAAATTTAACACCAAACATTAAAAGACTAGCGAAATCGAAACGGGATTTTATTAATGTTAAGTAACGTTTATGTGCTATGATACGTGCAATAATTGAATCATTTAAGGTGTATGTACACACTAGAAATCTTGAAATTGCGTAATATTTAAATAATAAAAAATATGGGTAAGACAACATGGGGTCATTATTTACAGTATTACTACATGATTATAATGTTATTAAAAGCGTTATTTACAGTCTTCCTCGTTTTATAAAACTAAACGATATCTGCCAATATCGACAGATATCGTAATTCCGACATTCGACATTCACAGACATTCAAAACATTGGCCAATATTGGTTGAATGTTGGCCAATGTTGTTGTGCTACCTGGGTTCAAGACAAATTAGAATTTGAGATATCACTGTTACATATTACTAAACATGTTGATTAGCACATTATATCTTAATTAGCTAATTAATAATTAGTTTAATATGATTTTTTCTCACTGAAATGGTTTTAAGCATAAACCAATGACCTACTGTGAAAAAACTGGATTTCTAAAGTTGAAATTAAAAAAATATTCTAGTGTGTACGTACACCTTAGGGAAATGTTAATTATGTCTATAAACATACTTATATAAAAATATTTTAAGGATATTCCAAGTCACCCTCTAGCAAATAGAGAACAGACGACTCCAAGTTCCAACCTGACCTCGCTTTCAGAGATCCATTTCGCTCAGAGCTTTCTCTTTCATCACATCCGTCAACTGTGGTCCAGAGACATGTTCACCAAAAGGCAGCTGTAGCACCAAACCATAATTTATTTACTCTGCGGGCTCCACGACTGCGATCACCCTATTGTCCAAGAGATCATCTCTTACTACTGTATGTTGGTGCTCCAATAAACGCGTGTCTTTTGTACTGCCGTAGATTAATTAATTTAGTTTCACCTAAGTGAAGCACATCCTACCCCAATCGCTATTTTTCAACCACAATCAAGAACCAAAGAAGGTAGAATAGGTGCGTGAGTTATGGCGCATCCGAACTCGTATGTGAAATAAAATTGGCGTAAGGTATGTAAAAGGTTGGCCGCCCCTGGTCTAGATCATCGCTCAGCCCTATCGAAATGATATCTCAACTACATTTTTTTTTTTTTTAAATGGTGTGCTTTAGGTTTTCCTAATTTCACAGTGAAGACTGAAATGAAAAGATACTGAAAATTGTGAAGAGTAGTGTTGACATTCCAAATTAAATAGTGTTAAGCCACTTGAAAGTTTAGAAAAAGTTTTTTGTGAAATAATGTAAAAATAGGCAAACTACAATGGAGTTCCTAGGGAACTGCAATTAAATTACCTCTTAGGCCGATTTTTTGCAGCAATTCTTGAAGATCTTCTCAGGCTGTCAACAAATAAAAATTGATGATTTTCATTAATTATTCATAGAATTATTTTTTATCAATAAGAAATAAATCATTATCACCTAAATTAAAGATCGTTGATGCTTTTATGATAGTTTTAAATTAAAAATCATGAATTCAGAATAAGTAATAATCTGCTTAAAAATAACTTTTTCCAACAAATATCACCTCAAATCATAAAGAAAACACTAAAATTTTACTGATCAGGATTTCACTTGTCTCTAACTATCACTTTATATATGATTTTAGTTTATGTTACTATTAAAGAACACAAACAAAAGCTAACTTACGCTCCACCTAAAAATTTTGTTGTTAAACTTGTTAAATTATTTAAATACGTTTTGGTCATAAATCTGAATAATTGGGGCCACAAAATTATCTGTGCCTATCTATGTTTGAAATGACTTGATCTATTGATTAGATTTATTTTAAAGGTAAGAAATATTTAGAATGTGAGATTACCTGTCTGTCTGTTGGTCCTCTCTTCCTTTTCTGTTTTTTAAAAGTAAAAACTCCAACAAATCAACCTTTTTGCCAATAAAAGGCATAAATGTGTTTGGACAATCTAAGAAAAGCAGGGGCAAGCTGTAAACTACCAGTGAAGTAGAAAAGGGAGGTGTTCAGACTCCTGGATATGACACAATTTTCTCACTACATGATTGATCTCTATCAGAACAGATCATGGCTTAAAAAAATACGGACAAAAGACAAGTCTTAAAAAATTCAATTTAAAAAACTGACTTAAATCTCATTTTCACAAAAAAAAAAATTTAGGATTCCTTCAATTTTATCTTACTTCTGAGTCACAACTAAAGCAAGACATCTTAATTATTTAGTCTTATTTTTATAAATAAAACAGTTAAATTCTTATTAAGTATAGAAACTAATTTTTATTTGTAAGCATGTATAATCAAGGTCTTGTGCATAGCCATAGGCTTTAACTTATTTATGTAAAACTCGAACCTTCCAATACATAAATGAAGTAATTGTAAAATAATTCTTTTGTTACTGTATAAAAAATTGATTCCTGAATTGTTTGTACTTTTTAATTTAATTATTTAAATATAATTTGATTATAAATCTGAATAGGGTCCACCCAATTATTTTTTCGTCTAAAAAACCAACTACAATTAACATTTTTGACATCAAAATGTGAACACATACAATTGTTTTGACAGTCTAAGTACTGACATTCTAAGAAACTCAGGAGATACTCCTGGATGACACATATTTCTCAGTGACAAATTACATGATCTCTTTATGAACAGATCTTACTCATTAAAAATATGGATGAGACGAGTCTTCAAATAGTTAAAAAACTAACTTAATCTCATTTTCTCAAAAATATAACAGATTTGTTTTAATGCATGGGTTGTAACAGGTTTCAAGATGTAAAAAAGTGACTAATCGAATAAAAAAAGTGACAAATGACAATAATGCCAATTATATCCAACTACAAAGATAGACAAAACATCCTTCTCAGACACTCTTATCTTATTCTTTTCTTTCTTTGGAAGGATATTTATTTTCTTCATTTCAAAAGCATTTATTTTGAAACAATATTTAACAAAAAAATTTGTTTAATCATGACTTTTAAATATGTTGTTCTTTTTGACATTGCTTGAATAATTTCTTCCTTTTCTATGAAAGATTATGTCTGATATTTTTTTGTTGAAAAAGTCTGAAATTAATTTGGTCTTTTTCTTCTTAAGAGAAGAAAATGTATTTTTTAAAGTCTGTCTTTGCTGACCAGCATCATCTGAGACTTTTACCGCCCCTTCAATCATTGCCTGAGCAAATGCTGCTTCCTTAAAATCTTTATTTTTTATTGCCTTTCTTGAGTCTATCATTGGTGTCCTTTAACAATTTTGAAGCACTGTCCAATGCCTCATCCTCTTCCTTACACATAATTTTAAGTTTTAGTTCTTCTATTACCTTTCTTTTCTCTCTGCCAACTATTTTTAAAAAAATTTCTCTGCTTCCATTCTGTCTTTTTCTTTCCTGTCCATATTTTTCTTGTGCTTTCCGTTTTATATCTTCTAAATAGGAATTGTAGCTTAATATCCAACCCTTCCCATATCCATTAGCTTTGATATAATCGGCACCACTAACAATGATGATGACTTATGATTTGTTAAAGGGGAGACTCCGAAGAGTGACAGCTATACGACTAATAATCTATTATACTGAGACCACTGCTGATCCACTAAACACCTATAGCCGACAGTTCCCAGGGTTCGATACAGTGGCATCCCAGATATTCTAATCGATTCCTTTATTCCAGATTTTCGGCGCTAGACCCCCAATTATTACCAATGGCATGTCTACAAGTCCAAACCAGTATTTGGCCTTGCTCATGCAGTACTGAAGATGTGAGCTCCATGTCAAGGTTTTATCAAAGATAACTCCTAGATACGTAACCCTCGTCTGAGTATGCAAGTGGTGTGACGAAGAATTTTATCAAGTGCATATCTTGTAACCTTTTTGGATGAAGAGGACTAGGCTAGTTTTGTTGGGGTTAACTAACACGATCACCTTTCTTCACAAATTTTAAATCTTTTTTAGGTAAAGGTCTATGATAAAAATACATCTTATTGCAACTTTTTATAAACAAATGGAATAAGCCTCCAGAAAATAACTTACATTCTTGTGGCAGATATATCATCCCTTGGGACTTTCTGTGGGCTCTAAATGAAAAATAAAATACTTCAATAGATTTACAACACACATTTGACTATGCAAAAACTAAGAAAAAAGTTTAACGTAAAGACAAAATCTTGACTTGCAAAAACAAGAGAACAGAAATATAGGAAAATTACTCCCAACACATTAAATAAATGATTCCACGAAAACAAGTAGAACTGATGATGCAACATGTATTGTAAATATTAGATGATTGAATCAGAACACAAAATAGTCAATTACGCATTATCGTTCCTTTCATATTTTATAACTAGCCACCGCATGGCTAGCCCGGCGTTGCCAGTGCCAGTTCCTTTTGTGGGGTTATTGGTTTGCTTCATAAACGAAATTGGAGTTTGTAGCCTATTGGATAACAGCTAAAATGGCATTGCCCATGACAGTTCTATTCATTAGAGTCATCTTGCCCATGGTGTTGGTTTGCTTCGCGAACCAAAAACTATAAATATTTAATTGAAAAACTATTTATTAAAAGAAAATCAAATGTATAAGGTATCTGGTGTCAAATTTTCCGCAGATTTCAAGTACGTTGAAATTTTTAATCTTTAACAATCCCAATTTTACAAAAAAGAACTAAACAATGCCAACCAAAATGTTTTTTTTTTTTACTGTCTTGCTCTGAAATTGTAAGAGGGAAAGAAATGTAATCTGTTTATCATTTGAAACGTGACGTCACAATCTCTTGCAAAAATATAAAAGATACTCAATTTAAAAATTTTATTTATTTAAAGAAAATTATATTCATCATCACATCATTCAGTATCGATCTAATGTAAAATTTTCTGCAGATTTTAAATCTGTTGAAATTTCTACTTTATCTTTAACGGTCTAGAAGATAGAAAAATGAACTAAATAACTCCAGTTAAAAGTTTTTGTTTTTTATCGTCTGCTGGAAAATCATTCCTCCGCGCAAAATGAAAACAAAATTTAGAATCCATGATCTTCTATGCTGTTGTATAAAAATTAAATTGCTTATTAAATTCATTTTAAAATGTTCTAGATTGAATTTTAAAATTTGCTGCGACCCAAACATTGCAAAAAATTTAGACTACCTGTGTGCCAAATCCCATTACTGTAAGTGCCATAGATTCATATGGACTTTGCGAGAAGAAAACAAATATACAAACACTTTCTTTTATAACATTAGATATTACCAAATTCATTGCAAAACGATTGTAATTGCAAGAATTATGCAAGTCTTTAGAAAATAACTATTTAATTTTAATAGTAAAATAAATTTCACACATTGTTAGTATTGGATAGGCAGTTATTTTTAAAGTAAAAAACGAACACTTTTCAGGGAACCAGGTGTTTTTAGGCTAATTTAACATCAAACATTAATTGAAAACCTAAACACTGATATGGAGCCCCATTCTTCCCCTCTCTGGAATATAACCTAATCCTAGAAAAGAATTATTTAATTTGTGACAGTTGGACTCATCCACTGAAGGCACGAAAACAATAGCTCTCTCGATTCTAAGGATTGCATTTCAGTAGTACTAAGAGAATCAAATTCTAGATAGCAAGGATTTGGGTTGGTTGCATTGTTTTATGACTCAACAGCCACATTTGGACAAACTGTGCCAAACAATAAAATTCCAAGACATGCACACACAAGGGAAGTTTTACAAACACCGAAGAGAAATAACACCCAAGAAGGTATCAAATCTGTACCCCTTCCAACTTACAGGTTGCTAGTAGGCATACCTACTGAGCTCACTTCCCCCCCCCCCTTAATTTGTAGGTAACATTTAGAGATAATAAAGGAAAACTGTGTTATTATATAAAATCAATAATAATCCTTATCGTTTAGCAACTTTAAGTTTCTAAATGATAATACTAGTTTTGGCAACCCCCCTTTCTGTTTATAACGTTATACAAATCGGCGTGCTCGCCGCCTGAGTGTAACTTTTCGATATATCTGTTCAATAAACTGTTCGGTTGGCCAATTACGTGTATTGATCTTATATGTAGTTGGTATGAAACGTTTTTAAAACCGACACCATTTCTTTACACTAAAAACTTTAATGAAGAATATTTACAAATGCATTTTTAATTTGAACCGCGACATTTAATTTCATACTAGTTCATCAAACGAAACCGCATGGTAGCTAGGCAAGGAGAATCTTTGTGTCTAACGGAAACACGCACTTTACCTTCTCGACGGCGAAGATAGTTCGTATTATTTTTTAATCACGTGCTCGCATTCAAACGGTGGAAATAAACATTTAACAGTACGCGTTTATGGGTAGCCGCGCCGGAAGGAGAATAAACAATTTTCTCCAACCGTGGTTTTCGCATACCGCTACAGCACTCCCCTGCCAGTGTTGTAAGACACTAATTTCTTGGGAAAATGTACTTTTCGTCCAGAGCAAATTTGCCTCACTGGAACTGCAGATGCGGGTGGTGGAAGTAATGGGTCCAGTTCATTCAAAAGAAATGCTGGTTTTAATCTGCCGACAATCACAGTGTTTTCTTTCCCATTTCTGAAGATTTTATAGAACTTATCTTCTTTTTTGATGACCCGGAAGGGACCATCAAACGTAGGCTGGAGAGGACGACATTCAGCATCATGTCGTACAAAGACATGAGTACAGTCTCGAAGTGAAGGGTGAACAAAAATTGTTTTATTAGTTCGATGACACACAGATGTTGGCGTCAGCTGGTTCATAGCTGCTCGAAGTTTCTCGACAAAATCTTAAGGGTTTTCTTCCAAATCCTCTTTTAGTACGGTGCGGAAACCTAAAAGAATGAGTGGCAACACTTCTACCCATTTGTCCATCATATAGCATTTGATTGCGGCCTTCAAGGTACGATGGAGTCTTTCCACCATCCCGATGGCCCTCAGATTATATGCTGTTGTTCGTAACTTTTCGATGCCGAGAAGTTTGTTGAGTTGCAGGAAAAATCGCACTTCAAACTGTCTTCCCTGATCGATGGTAATGTGCTGGGGAACTCCAAAACGAGAGATCCAGGCGGTAAGGAAAGCAGTTGCCATGGTCTCTGCAGAGAAGTCTGTAATTGGAACAACTTCTGGCCACCTACTCAGGCATAGTCGTCAAGGCATATCTGTAACCTTGGTATAATGGCAACGGTCCCACTAAATCCAAATGGACGTGCTCGAATCGTTGTCCTGGAAGCTCAAACTGTCCAAGTGGACTAGTGATATGGCGATGAACTTTTGCTCGCTGGCACGCAACGCAGGCTTGTGTCCATTTATTGCAATCGGCATTGATGGACGGCCACACAAATCTGCTGGTGAGCAACTGTCTGGTTGCTCTAACACCAGAATGTGATAGGTTGTGCACTAGACGGAATGCTGGAATTATTGAAGAATTAAACATGAGCTGGCTGACATGCCACCTGAGAGAAAAGCCATTGGTAGCCGATGGGTATCTCTAATATTATAAAAGGAAGTGTTTGTTTGTTTGTTTCTAGCACGCAAGTCCTGACGAATCTGGCACTTACAGAAATGGGATTTGGCACAATCCAATTGGTAGTCCAAATTTTCTGCAATTTTAGGGTAGCTGGGAATTTTAAAATTCAATCTAGAACATTTTAAAATAAATTTAATGAAATTTAATTATTATTGTTTTCTTTGAAATCGCAACAGCATAAATTATCAGATTCTAAATTAATTTTTTCCGTTTTCATTTTGCGCAGAGGAATGATTTTCCAGCAGATCATAAAAAAAACAAGGTTTTAACTTTAGTTATGTGGTTCTTTTTTATATCTTCTAGACCATAAAAGATAGAGTGAAAATTTCAACGGATTTTAAATGTGAGTAAAATTTCACATTAGATCAATACCTAAAAAAAAATTTTCTTTAAATAAATAAAAAATTTTAATTGAATACTTTTTATGTTTTGGCAGGAGAATGCGATGTCACACCAACATCCATGTTCACAAAATAAGCAGATTACATTTCCTGCCCTCTTAGGATTTCAGCGGAAGAAAGGAGAGAAAATAAAAACATTTTGGCTTGCAATATTTAGTTCTTATTTTGTAAAATAGGGATCGTTAAAGATAGATAGAAAATTTCAACTGATTTCAAATCTGCGGAAAATTTGACACCAGATAGGTACCTTATACGTTTGTGATTTAAAAAAAAATATTAATAATGTTTTAATTAAATTTCTATATTTTCGCAAGAGATTGCGACGTTACATCAAATTCTTATTTGGTTTGCGAAGCAAATCAAAAATACCGACAAATCCGTTTTGACTGTTATCCAATTTGCGAAGCAAATCATAGTTCACGATATTCATAATTTTGTTTGTGAAGTTCATAAGTATTCATATTTGGTACACGATATTCAGAAGATGGTTTGTTGGTCCAATTTGCAGGGAATTCATTCCAATACATCACGAGCATTATGGCTGTTATCCAATACGCTAGGAATTCATAGCAATCACTGGGGGTTAGCAAGCAGTGGTCACATCCGACCCCACGAAAAGAACTGTCACTGTCAACGCCATGCTGGCCACACAGTGGCTAGTTCAAAGAAAAGATGAATGCTCATGGATCAATACAACAATTCAAAGCTCGTTTGGTTGCCAAGGGTTTCGAACAAAAATATGGGGTTGCTTTTTCAGAAACTATCAGCTCAGTAGTTTGGTGGGAAACTATAAGAACAGTTCTGAGTATTGCTGCTTGCAAGAGACTGAAATCATCAGTTTGACATAAAAACTGCATTCTTTATGGAAAATTAATCAAAGAAATTTTTATGGTTCAGCCTGAGGTTTTAGTGATGGAACTGTATAAAAGTATATATATGGACTTAAACAAGCCCCACAATGCTGGAACAAATGTTTCAAAGAGATTTGCTGAGAACTGTGAATTGAAACAATTTATTTAAGATCTTTGTTTATTTTATAATGAAGACATAAGTGACTTATTTTAATCGCGTATGTAGATTATGTTAAAATATCACGACCATATATATCTTGATTATACATTTAATATTTTGGAAGAAAAATACACAAAACCAAATACATAAAAGAGACCTAATACATAGACGAGCTAAACACCCCAGTGGAACTATATGTGTAAATTTATCTTTTACCATACGTAATGCAGCTTTCATGTTTGCAACATTGTCAACAATTACTACCAGAAACTTCTGTGGTCCATGCTTTTCCATTACATTTGTGATGATCTGAGCAAGGTACTAAGCTCTAATACTTATAAAAAATGGTGTCAATGTCAATGTAAAAAAAGTTATCTCTTTTTAATTTCATAAATGCCCAGATTTTGTGTGCGCTTAAAAATGCTTTGGGCAAATGCCCATTTTATAAATGTCCAGACCACAGGGCATTTGCCCGGCCCACATCATTATCCTGTACCTAAAAATGTTAGTGAATTAATGTCATTTTGTGGATTTATAGCCTTTTATTCAAAATTCCTCCCAAACATGAGTACAAGGTTAGCACCTCTGTATAGCCTCTTGCAAAACTCAGTCATTTGGAAGTGTAAAGAAAGAGAAAACTCAGCATTTGAGGAGGCTAAGGATGTTATTTGCAATACAGCGTTATTGGTTCATTTTGACCTAGACAAAGAATTAATCTTAGCATGTGATGTGAGCTTTTATAGTGTAGGAGCTGTGTTGTCTCGTACCATTGAGGGTCATAATATGCCTATTGCTTTTGTATCGAGGACCTTGTCCCCTGCTGAATGGAATTATTTGCATCTTGAAAAGGAAGCATTGGTCTTAATTTTTGGACTAATTAGGCTTAGGGTATATTTGTCGGGTCGTCCTTTTGTTTTGTACACTGACCATGGGCCACTAGTTACCTTGTTGTAGAGAAAACCTGCCCACTCATGGCCAATTCTCGAATTTAACAATGGGCTATAATCCTTTCAGCATACACATACACTGTTCGTTATCGTGCTGGTTCCAAAACTGGAAATGCTGATGTGTATAGCAGATTACCTCTGCCAACCCCTATTGTGGATCCGCCACAACCCCTTGAGCCTGTTTTAATGATAGAAAGGGTAGAGCTTGGACTTGTGTTCATTGTTGATGTAGGCAAAGCCACTAAAAGCAATCCTATTTTGGAAGAGGTATCTAAGTTAATTTCAGAGGGATGGCCTGACAGTTTGAATGATAACCAATTAATGCCATATTTTAAGAAACCCTATGAGCTTTCAGTAGTGGGGAATGTTGTGATTAGGGGAAATAGGGTAGTTGTCCCAGAAACTTTGTGATATTAAATTTTTGCAGGTTTTGCACAGTGCCCATCAAGGAATAACTGTATGAAGTGCATTGCTCGCTCTTTGTTTTGGTGGCCCTACCTCGATTCAGATTTGGAAAATCTAGTCAAGAGCTGTAAATTATGCATACAAAATGCTAATATGCCAGGTAGAAGTTTGCAACCATGGCCTTCCGCAAAGAGGGTCTGGTTTTGCATTCATGTTGATTATTTAGGGCTTGTGGATAATCATAGGCGTAACCAGGGTGGGTGGGGGGGGGTTCAAACCCCCCCCCCCTTCAGTTGAGAAAATTTTGTTTGCTAAAATATATATATATATATATATAATGAGTTTTTCACAACTTAATCCCTTGTTAATAACTACAATAACTATTCATAATTTCATTTTAATAACTTAATATTAATTAATGATTTACTTGTGTAATAAACATAGCCGTCAGGGGGGGTTGGGAATCTAACCCCCCCTGACGTATATATATATATATATATAATATATATATGATGAGTATATATATAATGAGTTTTTCACAAATTATTCCCTTGTTAATTACTACACAAACTATTCATAACTTAATTTTAAATCATGTTTTTCTTGTGTAATAAATAAATGTAATCGATGAAACAATAGTACATTAGTTCATAGACGTAACCAGGGGGAGTTGGGGGTTCAACCCCCTATTCAGTTCATCATAAAAGATAGTCAAATTTGTTAATGAAGAGCAATCAGATCTTTAAGCTTTATGGCTATTTAAACTAGATCATATGAAAATTATTATTTGAATTTTGTTGTATGGCAACACCAATCTATACAATGTATCTGGCAACAGCTATGTTCTTATTGTTATTGTTGCTGTTGCTCATGTAGCTGTGTGCACGTGAACGGCTTGTGTCGCCAAATCCCATCCATTTCCATCTACTTAATAAATACTATTTTATAATTGAAGTCTTGATAGGTTATGGGCCCAGATCTACGCGCCAATAACTAACGGAAGCATTTGTTGCTAAAATAAAAAAAAACTGTGAACTCAAATCAAATGGAAACTTGGAAATGGCTGGTGTAGATGTTTCGTCCATAAACAAGTTCAATGGACAGAACTACTCACAATGGAGATTCCAAATCACATGCACTCTGAAAGCGAAAGGAGTTTTCTCCACCGTGAACAGAACCAGAGAGCGGCCTGCCACTGACAGAGCCGAGCGTGAGAAATGGGAAGGAGATGACGATGTGGCGATGTTCACCATCTCGTCGGCCATGGATTTCCGGCAGATCACGCTTATCGAAAGCTGTGATTCATCTCGCGATATGCTTTCAAAGCTGGACTCGGTGTACAAAATGCAGTCGGACTACAACAAAATGCTGTTGCTTGATAAATTTCACCAGTTAAAAATGGAGTCCAACGAGAGTGTTATGCAGTATATCTCTTGGGTTGAAAACATAGCCAACCAAATTCTGGACTGTGGGGAAAGAATTGGCGACAACATGATCATCGCCAAAATACTCGGAACTCTCCCGACGAAGTACCGAAACTTCCGACAAGCATGGCTATCACTCGATGAGAAGAGACAAACGATGGACAACCTCGCAGCAAGATTGATCGATGAGATATGGTTAACGCAGAATGAGGAAGCTGACGTAGCCCTTCTCACTTCTAGAACTCATAAACCTGCTGCTCATCAAGAAGCCCCAGAACAAAGAAAAGGGAATGACAAGTCAAGAATAACTTGTTACAACTGTCACAAGAAAGGACACTATGCCCGCGAGTGCAGGTCCAAGCCTAGAGGGCAAGGTGCATTTAACAGATCCGGATACAGTGCTTTTACAGCAGAGGAGAACCAAATGCCAGACAGCTCTGAAGGGCAATGGATTCTTGATAGTGGGGCATCTGCCCACATGTGCCATGACATTAAGATGTTTGAAACCATCACTCAGTGTGATGCCAAAGAGAGCATTCGTCTTGAAAACAACCAAGAGTTACCAATCAAGGGCAAGGGTAACATTCATATAGAAAAGTTCATTGCTGGAAAATGGCAAAAAGGGGCCATTCATAATGTCCTCTATGTTCCTGACCTCAAAAGAAATCTTTTTTCTGAGGGTGTGATCGCCAGCAAAGGAATGGAAATCACGAAATCCCTTGATAGTGCAAAAATCCATGAGGGCAACGAGTTGGTTGGAACAGCTGTACGCTCTAGCAACAACCTCTACATCATGCTGTTCAGATGTGCTGGACCCTATGAGGCTCATGCTGCTGCCAAAGACAGCCTAAAGCTGTGGCACGAAAGGACTGATCATCTTAACATCAAATCCCTCTACGAGTTAAGTAAAAAGGGTGTAATTGAAAAGATTGACTTTTCATCTAAAGACGAGTTTTTCTGTGAAGGATGCCAGTATGGCAAACAGCACAGGTTTCCCTTCCAGCAGAGGGATCACAAGGCTACCAAACCTGGAGAGCTCATTTACAGTGATGTGTGTGGACCTATGTCAACATAATCTCTTGGAGGTGCAAGATTCTTTGTACTTTTTAAAGATGATTACAGTGGTTTCCGAGTAGTGAGATTTATAAAACACAAGAGTGATACTCTAAAAATGTTTAAAGAATTTGTACAGCTGTGTCACAACAAATTTGGACATGATGTAAAGGGTCTAAGGGTGGATAACGGTACACCAACCTGAACTTCAGTGACTATCTCAAAAGTAAAGGCATTGAATTTGAGACAACAGCACCCTACACCCCTCAGCAAAATGGAAGATCTGAGAGGGATCTTCGAACCATAGTAGAGAGTGCCAGATCCATGCTGCACTCCAGAGACCTGCTCTTGTATCTCTGGGCAGAAGCTGTGAACACTGCTGTGTACATCCTCAACAGGACCCCTACTGCTCAAGCACCAGACTCCACTCCTTTCCAACTATGGACAGGAAAGATGTTCAAGCTAAATCATCTTCGAGTCTTTGGATGTGATGCCTACTGTGATGTATGTTATTATTGTGATGTTATTATGTAATCTATCAATAGATGGCGCCACGAAGTATTTCAATAAATACAGTGATCGTGACTCACAGGTCAGATCACACTTGGAGCTAGAGCTTGTAGCATGTCTCTAATATCAATCTTGATACATCAATATCAATTGTCTTAATATCTTAGGATATTTGTAACTAGGATATTACATGGTGTCAGAACACCTATCCTACGCACATATTAAAAGCTGCTCATCCAATTTATCCTGAAAATCTTGAAAAGAAAAGGCAACCTGTGGAAATGGCCAGTAACTTGCTGACGATACCACCGTTTGAATCCGGAACAAATCCACGAGAAGCATGGAGGCACTGGAGACAAGATTTTGAAGATTATGTTGAAGCTCTACGATATAGCAAAGAACCGGAAAGGACGAAAACAGCATTATTTCGTCATATTTGCGGGGACGAATTGAAGAAACAATTCCGATCGTTCGACCTGAAACCCGAAGGAGCCGCTGCGGAGGTCACCCTAAAACAGATTCTTGACGAATTCAATAACTTTTTCAAAGATTATCAGAACAAGATTTATGCATCTTTCAAGTTTTTGGAAATGAAGCAAGAAAGAGACGAGAAATTTTCGGACTATTATTTCAGACTGAGAAGTGCAGTTACGGAATGTAACTACGGAACTTTTGCAGAACGCATGGTTCGTGACAAAATAATTCAAGGACTACTTGACAAGCCTTTGCAAGAAAGACTAATAAGGGAAACTGCTAGAAAAGCGAAGACCTTACAAGATGTAGTCAGTGATTGCAAAGCCGCCGAACATAGCAAAGCACAAGCCCGGGAAATGAATGAGAGCCAACCAGTAGCAGTTGACGCCGTAAATCGCGCCAAATCTCGGAATGTGTCATCACGAGAAAATCAAAACAACAACATTCCCGATCGTCCCGGAAGATATCCAAACAAATTTAAGTGCAGGAATTGTGGCCGTGTTTACGAACCTCGCAATTGTCCTGCCTTTGGAACGAAGTGTAAGATCTGTTCGTTAAAAAAATCACTGGGCTTCCGTCTGCAGATCGAAAGTGCGTTCAAATTATCAACAAAGCAGCCGCCGAGTCAATGCTGTTGAACAGGACGATCGCTTGCGCCCGGCTAACGGAAATATATCTTAGTTTTTTGCGAAATTAGCGGATCCGTATATAAGCCACTACGGAACTTTTGCAGAATGCATGGTTCGTTTTTTAATAATTTTTATTAATGTTCTACGAAAAAAAGTATCAATATATTTTGTGTGATTTTTAACATAAAAATACGAACATTTCCCTGAGAAGGTCTCCAGATGCTTCACCTTTTTATTGGTGTACAGTTCATACTTCTCGGGACTCAACTCCTCCCCCCTCAATCATCAACCCTAGTCACGCCTATGCTTCTGAGTACTACAAGGATCCGTGCAAAGGAATTCTCGATACTACACTCGTTAATTAATAGAGATTTTTGGTGGTTCATTTCCTTTTCGACATACATTTATATATTACTCATTAAGGTCTACTAGTTTCATTTTATAATCATGGTTTCTTAACCACCTAAATATTATTAGAAGTCCAAATTCCTTAAGGGTGAGAGGACATATTCTCTTTATAGAGATGTTCTGGTGATTCTTATCCACATTACATCTTCTGTACTACTGCTTTAAAATGTTTCACTATTAGAAATGTTGCATACTTCCTTTAAGTGTTTATATTATGAGTACTGTTAATCACAAATGCTTATACATTACTCTCCCGGCATTTAGATTTATGATGTGATGTGTTAAACATTACTGTTTCTAGTAAATATATATATTCTAATCAGTTACAACAGGCTGATGTAATCTTTTATAACACGCAGTAATTGACCCAATTGCCTCTGAGTCATTACGCTGCTCGTTTCTTACTTATCCCTGTCTATTGTGATGTCCCTTTATAATTATTAAATATCTTGTTGGACTTGGAAGTACACTCTTTTTCCTTTATTACAAGACATAACAAAAAATAACAGTGCGAAAGCATTATTGCAGTTTTAAGGTAAGACATATTTGATGTAATTATGTTAGAATTTAAATATTACTTTCGGGAGATGACTTTTTTACTAAAAAAAATTCAATAGAAACATTAATGTGCTAAGTATAAGTTATTTTTTCCTCTTGTTGACATTACAACAGTGATGTTTCTTCCAATACTGATGAATGAATTCATGTCTTAATCTTATCATAAATATTACAGTTGCATGTAGTTATTCACAAGTATATAATTAATACACTTATTAAAAAATTGTGAGCACTTATAGACGACACAATCAGAATCGAGATAATTTTTACCGATGTTCTTCAAGCAAATCAAGTTTAAATCTAAGAAGTTACGAAAAAATCGACGTTTTAATTTCTAATTTAAATGTATTGTAAATTTTAAAATTCACCATAAAAACATCTGGTAAATATTGTATAAACTAGAGGGCAACGCCCACTGCTCGCAAACCCCCGGGAATTGCTACTCAATCCTTTTTGGTTTGCTTTGCAAACTAACATTCTTTTCGCAAGTGATTTCTCTTTTCTTTATTTTAACACTTAATGTAACAGCAACGCATCAGTAAAAACCTTCTCCATCTTGTTCCCTCTACAATTTTAAATAGATCTTGTTCTAAGTAAAAACAGCCCAGTGATCCTGAATATTGATCATACAGGACATGGTGTCAGATAAGTTCCAGATGCAAGGAGATAGCGAATCCTAAACATCGACGCGAATTCTGAAACGTGGTAATTCCTATTGTGGAGCGAAACCATGGAAGCGTTCAGAGCACCAGGGGAACTGAAGTTCTCATCGGGTAACGTGAAAGAAAACTGGAGGAAGTGGCGTCAGCAACTTGAGAACTACATGCTTGCGACTGAAAAAGACACCTCTGGCTGGATAAAACGAAAATTGCGATTCTCTTAAACCTACTTGGCGATGAAGGCGTGGAAGTGTTCAACACATTCAAATATGAAGAACCATGTAAACGTGATAAATACGACGACATAATGGACAAATTTGAACAATACTGCCTGCCAAGACAGAATGTTGTGTTCGAGAGGTACAAGTTTTTTTCGTGCATCCAGCAGGAGGGTCAATCGATAGACAATTACGTGACGCAGCTAAAAACACTAGCCGCCACATGCGAATTTAAAGACCAGGAAGAGGGCCTTATCCGGGAAAGGATCGTCCTTGGGATTCGAGACAACGGGCTAAAAGAACGCCTATTGCGGGAGCCGGTGCTGACTGTCGACAGAGCCGGAGATATTGTTCGAGCCTCAGAAGCAAGCAAACAGCAAATCCAATCCATGAAGGAGACTAGAATAGCCTCGACTAGCAAGGAAAGCTATGTGCACGCTATAAAGGGCAAGAAAAATCCACGAAAGAACTGTTCCAAATCGTCTGAGTACGATTGCAAAAAGTGCGGTCGTCGACACAAGCCACGGGAGTGCCCTGCTTTTGGGAAAATATGTTCCAAATGTAAAGAGAAAAACCACTTTGCAATCGGGTGCCACCAACGAGCAAAGAATATCCATGAACTGGAACATTGTGAAACAAGAAAATTGAACGCTTTTTATTGACTCTGTTCATCACAAGCAGATAGAAACGGTAAGTGAAAAATCGTGGTGTAAAAATGTGAATGTAGCCATACATGATAAGAATATGGACATTAATTTTAAACTTGATACTGGCGCAGAAGCCAATATATTACCATGGTATATTGTAAAAAGAGTAGACCCTAATATCAAATTGAAGGCCACTGAAACGACACTAATGTCGTATGGCGATTTTAATATCAGGCCTAAAGGCACAATTGTTTTAAGTTGTTCAACAGATAAGTTAAAGGGTATTGCATTGGAGTTCTATGTGGTTGAAGGCAAGTCTAAACGTATACTAGGGCTGAGTGCATGCTTAGATTTAAAACTCATTGAAAGAATTGTGACCAACTTAAAATGGGAAACAAAGATGATCTAGTAAATAGGTACAGAGATGTATTTAGTGGCATAGGAAAATTCCCAGATGAGCCATACAAAATAGTATTGACGGATCAGGCTATACCTGTAATTCACCCCCCTAGACTTGTTCCTCAAGCATTGGAGGCTAGACTAAAATCCACTTTAAATAATCTAGAGAGGGATGGTATAGTTTCGAAGGTCAACAAGCCAACTGATTGGGTACAGAGTTTAGTAATTGTAGAGAAGCCCAATGGTAACCTAAGATTGTGTCTGGATCCAAGGGATCTAAACAAGGTAATAAAAAGGGAGCACTACTTAATTCCATCAGCAGAGGACATAATAAGTAGATTAGAAGGGAAAAAAATATTTTCTGTATTAGACCTAAAGGATGGCTTTTGGCATGTGCCGCTAGACGAAGCGAGCTCTGAGATTTGTAGTTTTAATACACCATTTGGAAGGTATAAATTCAATAAAATGCCATTTGGAATAGCATCTGCCCCAGAGGTCTTCCAAAAAAGAAACCAGAAACTGTTTGGAGATATTCCAGATGTCGAAATCTATTTTGACGAGATCATCATCACTAGTGTGAATGAAGCAGAACATGATATGACCATGTTTAAGGTCCTTGATAGGGCTAGAAAGCAAAATGTAAAATTTAACCCAGACAAATTTCAGTACAGGGTGCCAGAGGTACGCGATACATGGGACAGATAATATCAAACGCAGGTTTAAAAGCTGACCCGAGTCACATAAAAGGAATTATGGACATGCCAACCCCAAGAGACAAATCAGAAGTTAGAAGGTTATTGGGAATGTTAAATTTCCTGTCTAAATTCATACCTAACGTATCAACTGTTACTACCCCCCTTAGAGAAATAATTAAGGATAAGGTTAAATTCACCTGGGAGAAACAAGAAGAGTCTTTAAAAAAAATTAAAACACTGCTAACAAAAACCCCAGTATTGAAGGTATTTTCAGGCTCAGAGCAGGTGACTATACAGTGTGATAGCTCGAAGGATGGGTTGGGTGCATGTTTGATTCAGAAGGGTCAACCTGTTTCATTTGCTTCTCGAAGTTTAACAGAGTGTGAGAAAAATTATGCTCAGATAGAGAAGGAATTACTAGCCATAGTATTCTCATTTGAGAAATACCATAATTTGGTATATGGACAGAAAGTGATAATACAAAGTGACCACAGACCCCTCATGTCCATTGTAAACAAACCCATGCACAAAATATCATCTTGAATGCAAAGGATGTTACTGAAACTACTAAAGTATGAGTTTGAGGTAGTGCACGTGCCTGGAAGTCAAATGTACCTAGCGGACACTTTTTCAAGAGCATTCTCAATCCATGAACAGGTTGAGAATGATCCTGAAATGTTGAATATTGTACATAGTATTACAAAATACCTACCAATGAGTGCTGTTAAGAAAGCACAAATTCAGAAAGAAACTAAAGCCGACCCTGACCTAAGTCAGATTCTCAAATTCCTAGAAGAGGGATGGCCCCAATCCCAAAAAGAAATACCCAGTAGTATAAAGACATATGTTAAACTTAGAAATGATCTGCATACCAACAATGATCTAGTATTTCTGAATGATAAAATTGTAGTCCCTTCTTCATTACAAAAAGACATGCTAAACTTAATTCATGAGGCACATTTTGGGATGGAGAAATGCAAAAGTAGGGCTAGGGAGATATTATATTGGCCCAAAATGAATTAAGATATAGAGAAACTGGTATCGCAATGTGAGATATGTGAGAAATTTAAGAGAGCAAACCCGAAAGAGCCTCTAAAGCCACATACAGTCCAACATAGACCATTTGAGAAAGTGGGTGTAGATATCATGAGTTTTGACAATATAGACTACCTTGTCCTTATGGACTATTATTCAAAATGGTTGGAGGCTTCTATGCTTAACAATAAGTCGGCCAATGAGGTCATAGATAAGCTCAAGGGTATCTTTTCTAAGTTTGGGGTACCAGATAGTGTATTTTCGGATAATGTTCCTTTTAACAGCCATGCTTACAAACAATTTGCCAATGAATGGAATTTTGACTATATATATGTAGAATTTTAGTACAGAGATAACGCAGAGTTTTTTCTCGGCTAAATAGGTTTATTTAAATATTTAATAAATACATCACACACAACAGGCAACTAGACAAGCAGTAAGCACATGCTTCAGAAGGTAAAAAAGTAGTCTAGTGTTGCCACTCCAGATTAACTAACTTGAATAATTATATCTCAACACACTCCCTTAATTATCAAAGTTTTCATAAACATAAAATACAACATTGCAAAGACTAAAAAATTAATCACAATTTTACACATTTAGAAATACTAAATTATTATACTTCAGTAATCAAGTTATATTACTAATTCAGATTTAAATTTCTGAAATTTAATAGATCCCAAAGCTTTAGTGAAAATATCTGCAATTTGTATGTCAGTAGGACAATACTTTATGTTAATTAAACCTTCATCTGCCTTTTCTTTTATGAAATGGTACCTAACATCTATGTGTTTACTACGTTTATTAAATACCCCATTTTTAATTAAACTTATAGCACTTTGGTTATCAATATTTAAAGTAACAGAAATGTTTTCATTTGTGAGTTCTTCAATTAAACTTTTAAGATACACAAGTTCTCTACAACATTCTGCTGCTGATATATATTCAGCCTCTGTGCTTGAGGTAGCTACAATGGACTGTCTTCTAGAACACCAACTTATTGGTCCACCACAAAAATAGATCACATATCCAGTAGTACTTTTACGTGTTTCACTATCTCCAGCATAGTCAGAGTCACAATATGCAATAAGTTCTTTATCACTGCTCTCTTTTGAGTAGCTTATTCCTGAATTTATGCTTCCCTTTAGATATCTTAGAGTTCTCTTTAGATTCACAACATCTTCATTAGATGAATTTTCAACATGACGACTGTTAGAATTCACTGCAAAAGTCAAATCTGGTCTAGTTCTCCACGATAAATATAAAAGACTTCCCAAAGCTTCTCGAAAAGGGAAAGCAATTTCTTCATGTTTTTCAGTATCATCAGCTGAAGTCTTCAATATGGATGTGTTCATTGGTTTTGCATCTTGCATTTTATATTTTTGTAGCACTTGGCCCGCATACGCTTCCTGGTGAATTTTCAGTGCTTCAGAATTTAATTCTATACTAATTCCCAAAAATGAATCTGGTTTATCATATAATGT
Source organism: Metellina segmentata (assembly GCA_947359465.1). Classification (NCBI taxonomy): domain Eukaryota; kingdom Metazoa; phylum Arthropoda; class Arachnida; order Araneae; family Tetragnathidae; genus Metellina; species Metellina segmentata. The sequence goes on from OX375884.1 coordinate 2,276,856, forward strand.
CATTTCAAACTCTTTTTGAAGGATTTCCAAGTATTCAACTAGTTTGGATCTATCTGGCCCAATTAGAATTCCATCGTCTACATAAAAAGCCAATATTGTGTCAGTTCCCACAAAAATACATTGTTCAGATTTAATTTGACGAAAATTTTTACTTTTCAAAAAGTCAGTTAGCCTTTTATTCCACCTTAAAGGAGCTTGTTTCAAACCATATAATGATTTTTGTAACTTACATATTTTAGACTGATCACTGTAACCCACTGGCATTTTCATGAATATTTCCTCATCCAGTTTTCCATACAGAAATGCTGTCTTGATGTCAAATTGCATAATATGATATCCTCTATTTGCTGCCAATCCAAATAAAATTCGCAGGGATGTTATGTTCACAACAGGACTAAAAGTCTCTTCATAATCTATTCCATAATTTTGTTCACATCCTCTGACCACTAATCTTGCTTTATACGTGTCATCATCTTTAATTTTAAATACCCATCTATTACTTAGAATCTTTTTATTTCCAGCACTACTTCTATCCACAATTTTCCAAGTTTCATTTTTTTCTAGAGATTTCTTTTCATTTTCTATAGCTTTCTTCCAATTTTCTTTATCAGGGCCATTTACTGCTTCTTCATATGTAAGTAAGACATAATCAGTGAGATGAGTGGGTGGTTTCTTTATTCTTTTGCCTCATCCAAGTTCCTCTTCATTTTCTTCATCTGTCTGAACCAATTCTTCGGAATCTTCCATACTTTCTTCTACATCAATTGGAAGAGACAAAATATTTCTTTCTTCAGTTCTTGGAACAAGAAATACCACATCTCTTGAAATTTCTATTCTTCTTTTCTCTTCATCCCACAGCCGATAGCCATTGTGAGTATATCCAACAAAAATAAGTTTGTTACTTCTACAGTCCAACTTTTTTAGGTGACCAAGTTTCTTTGCATAAGCCACACTTCCAAATATTTGCAATCTGGACAAATCAGGCTTATATTGGTACCACATTTCAGCAGGTGTTACCTCAGTAGCTTCTGTTGGACTGTGGTTTATTAGATATGATGCAGTTCTTAATGCTTCACCCCACATTAATTTCTTAAGGCCAGAATCAAAAATCAATGCCCGAGTTTTCTCAAGCAAGGTTCGATTCAAGCGTTCAGCTATTCCTTTTAATTGTGGTGTATGTGGAGTTGTGTAATCTAACTTGATACCCTTTGACTTGCACCAACTTCTCATTTCATTTGAAGTATATTCGCCTCCATTATCACAACGTATTTTAGCTACACGAAGTGACCATTTTGCTTCAGCTTCTTCTGTATACTCTTTTAGGCCATTGAGAGCTTCATATTTGTTTCCCCATCAAGACATAAAGACATCAGGGAACACAATAACAAGAAGTGGTCGTGTAAGTAAGAGACCTGCATACCTAAGAGACTATGAATGAGATACAGGCCTATTCGGACTGTTAAAACTATTAGTTACATGTTGGCTTTAAGGAACTCTTGTAATGAAGTATATGATATGTAATATACTTTATGTAAATGTATATATGTTAATGAACTATATAATATGTAATCAAGAATCTTAAAAGGGAGGATGTCGGGTGACTGTAACCGAATGATCTGATTTGTAACCACAACCGTGGAAACGCTACTTTAGTTCAGTTGTTGTCCTGCCAGCGTCATGTAAACACGCTCTTTAATATGTAACCATTTGTGTATGATACTTCGTAATTGAACTGTAAATAAAAGTTATTTAATATGTAAATAACTACTTGTTCTAAGTAAGAACAGCCCAGTGATCCTGAATATTGATCACACATGACAGAAATGGATTTCTTCAAAATATATTTAATACTAGCAATGTAATGCTTCTGAGCCCTTAGAAAAAGAAATTATTTTCCTTATCGTTCACATTCTGTAGCAGTTTAGAAATATGATCTCCAGACACAATATCAGCCAGAGACAAGTTTCTGAGGACATATATCTTCCATCTTGAAATCTCGAATGAATTTCTCTTTGTAGATCTTACCCCAAACTGTTCTTATCAATAATCAGTTGCAAATGAAGGTTATGTATTAGGGGTTCCTTATACAGAAGAAATTTAGTCACACAATTAAATATACTTGCAATTGATACAACAAATATCCCCTCAGCCTTCATAGTTTCTCTTCTAAGTAAATGAACAAATTTCATATAGCATGGTCTTCCTATCACATGTTTGGCTTCTTTATTGGATATACTTTCGCATTGCAATCCACTGTTCAAGCTACCTTTCAGCATCTGGCTTTAGGCTTAGCCACCTGCTTGAACAATGCTCGAGGAAATAAAGATTGGAAAGTTTCAAGTCTCTTTGAATTTGTTAGTATATTGACCAATGCGTAGGCCACTGATAAAAATATCTGTGAATAGAAAAACTAGTTCAGACACACCTTCCCCAAGCTCTTATAGACCTTTAAGAAAAGCATTATGTACTGTGTGAATATTACATGTCTCAATGTTAATTAGTTCTTATTTTGGAGTAGAAAGTAATGAGTCATTAATCTTTTTAAAAACTGACTTGTTGAAATTGGGCCCATCTGAGCCAATCATGAGCAGTTGAGATTTTACCTTATCAATCTGATCAATATCTCACCACCAGTTAATAATTCTCTCTTTCACACCAAGTTCCATAACTTTCAAGGGCCCCTGAATTCAGGAAAAAAATTCAAGGACTTTTAAAAACCATTGGAACCCTTTTTTCAGGGCATCATCGCTGAGGGGAAATGAATACCGAAATAAATTGCTGGCAAATTTTTAAAAATCTAATTTTAGTGCCTTTTTTTTTTTTTTTACAAAAAAAAATATGTAAGCACAAAAAATTCCAATTTTTCAAATTTAATCGACATTTTTAGGGGAAAAATTAATTTTTTTAAATGTTCTTGTCCAAGTAGAATTTAAGAACTCAAACACCTGAAAAAGTTAACGATTAGTCTTGGGGTGTATACAACCAAGCTTTAAACGTATTTAATTAAAATAACAAGCACCCAGATTAATCCAATTTCACACAACATACTACTTTAATAAAAAGTAAAGGAAGTCAAAACTAATTGAAAACAATAGAACATTTCAATCAGTTGATTTAAATCTTCATTTAAACTAAGCTGCTTTAAATCTGCATACCCAGGTAAAGTAATTGATGAAAATGAAAGCTAATTTATAGAGGGAAAAATCAAGATCTTACCAGCGTGTCAGCAAGCACGTTCCGTAGAACTACTCTGGGCAACATATTTACCGGGGAAACATTTGCCTGAAAATATATTAAACTCCTTATGTAGTTAACTAACTTTAAATAAAAAAAAAGATGGTTGGTATGGTTTTATAGTGCACAATCCAAAAGAGAATAAGCTTAATCAAACACAAAACAGAATACAACCCAATAAAACAGCAAGGTCATTTGAAGTAGAAGCCAGACCAATAATTAAATGGGTGTTAGATTTAAAATTATGAAGGTGCATTGGTCATAATGTTTATAAAGTTATGTAGACACAGAATAAACGAGCCACCCTCTTTAATTCAAGCAATTTTAACAGTAAAGAAAATTCAAAGATATGTTTGTTAGAAACCTAGCGTCTTCTATAGATTAAAATGCACAAAATTTGCATATGGAGCCATCTTCATATTAAATTGAGCACCTACTTCATAATTTCCAACGGAAAACATCTATTTCGACACACAATTTCAAATCTATATCACAATTTAACTTCAGATACCAAATTTCATGTCATTAGGTCTTACCATTTCAAAGTTAGGGGTACAAAAAGATTGGAGCTCCTAATCTTAAATCAGTTTCTTAGATTTTTATGGATATCTTTCTGAAATAATATTTTTATAGCTCTGATATTTTGTACCATGTTACTCTGTTAAACAACCTCAACAAAATCCACCTAAAACTTTATTTAAAAAAAGTTTTAGCATGCAATAATAATTATTAAATTAATGTTTGAAAAAATTATGAATTGCAAACTGATTATATTTCGATGAGAATCGATTCAAAGATTTTAATATGGTCATGAAAAATTTCTTCTCTATCTGATAATTAGTTTTTGAGGTTTATTAAATTTTCCTTATTGCAATTTTAGAGGCAACCAAAAGTTTAAAAAGCATCTGACAAACCTCGGATAATTCTCTGATTGTTTGCACTTGCATAAACAGAATAATGTAATTCTCAAATGGTTTGTACTTGCATAATAAATATAATAATTCTTGGGTTGCTGAAAAATATATTTGAAACAGTGCTCAAATTTAAAATTTTTGTAGTTGTAACTACAATTAATCCAATCAACAAAGAGCGCATTTCTTTTTTGAGATGATCCCTGAAATTTGCACAAACCTTCGGATGGAATATCTCATGACATAAAGGTAGTTAAGTCATGAAATTTCATATCTAATTTAACGATGCAGAATCTGATTACAGCATAAACATGACGTTTCCTTTAGAAATTGTATTATTTGTTCAAAATTTGATATGAAGATGACCCCTTGTTTGAATTTGTAAAAGTTGTTATTCCTATTAATTACTTTTAAATTTGCTCTAGTATGAATAAGGCTTAAAATAAAGGAGGTGGTTCAATTTTTCCATAACAGTACATGCCAGGCAAATAAGATCAAAACACTAATTCTAAAGGTAAGAATGAGTTTGATGATGATGTTCAATACAAATTAATGAACATAAATGTAGTAAAATAACTTTAAAAATGACAGCAATGTGCATGAACAAATTAAATGTGGTGCGGTTTAAAAGGTTCGATGGATAAAAACATTACTTATCTGAAATCTTAAGTAAATGTTGTGCAAAAAATTATAATAGATTGAACAAGGATTTTCTCTTACCAAATCGTGTATATTTAAAACTGGATTGCCGAATAAGTTTTGACGATGATGGTTAAAAATTCGGCAATTTTATAAAATGGTGATGAATGGTAAAAGTGACTACACACAGGGACACTCTCTTCTAATTAATTATGCCTGTGTATAAAACATGTCCCCAATGTGAAGGTGAGTTAACCCTCCTGGAGATTGCTTCAACAAGGTATGTCATTATTAGCTTCCTGGATTAGACCTTATTGCCTATTTTTATCATTAGAAGGAATACGACCAGAATAATTGGAAGAAAACTGACCAGACCTTGAGCTTTTCATCATCTAAAGTTGACTAGATATTATGTCATTGGCAAAATTCGTCAAATCCTGATGGATGAAACTTCTCGTCAAAACCACTTGGAGGATTAAAAAGCATATCAGAATATGCAAGCTCCAATTATTTTGTCCATCATTCCATACAAGGTCCGATATCATACTCAAATAGATCAACAGTATTTATTGTCACTGTATCCGCTCATTCAGTGCTGACAAACACCACATGTGCCGGTGTACAAAACCAAGCTGGGTAGGTCTACGATGTAATTTCAAACAGCAAGTGGTTGAGCTGGACAAATGCGAGGCAGGCTACTCTTAAGTCCGAAATTAATAAATTTGACTTTTCTGAGTGTATATGTGTCTAAGTTATACAATGCAAAGAAATCGAATTCATATGTAAATACAAAGAACATATAGGGTAGAGCGTAACTCATGTTTGTTGAACAGCACCTTTAATATATTTGAAATCAAAAGTTTTACAAGTTGTCTTACTGTGTTTCCTCTAAACATGTCCCACAGGACAACCCTAGGTTGCCTAGCAGGGAGCTGCAGGGCTGCTGGTTGAGGAGCAGCTGCATTTGTCAGTACCGGAGCAGTAGTCGGTGCGAGAACTGGAGGCATCACCTGAGGAGCAATGGCTTCTGCCTGAAAACAAACAAAACTTACTTTAATTACACTAGGTTACAACAAATTTAAGTAAGTACTAAGGTTTCGTGAAAATGTCTGCAGCCTGACATTCACTGCTACAGTACTGAATGTCCAAAAGTCCATCCTGGAACTTTTCCCGTACAAATTTGTATCGAACATCAATATGTTTTGTTCTATTGTGGAACTCAGGATTTTTAATCAGACTTATAGCACTTTCATTGTCTACCTGATGGACAGGAACACTGATGGAAGAAATATCCAGGAACAGTCTGTGTAACCAAACAGCGTTTAGATGCCGGACTGGCAGCAACAAACTCTGCTTCTGTTGTAGACAACGTCACAAATTTCAGTCATCTGCTGGCCCAGGTAATCGCTCCTCCACTAAACTTCAAAACCATTCCTGATGGGGATTTTCTGGTAGTGGGATCACCAGCGTAATCAGAATCACTGAAGTCTTCTAATAATGATGAGCGTTTGACATTTGACTGATACAAAATGCCCCATCTAGTGGTTCCTCGTGTTGAGGTATAATTATTCAAGTTAGTTAATCTGGAGTGGCAACACTAGACTACTTGTTTACCTTCTGAAGCATGTGCTTACTGCTTGTCTAGTTGCCTGTTGTGTGTGATGTATTTATTAAATATTTAAATAAACCTATTTAGCCAAGAAAAACTCTGTGTTATCTCTGTACTAAAAATCTACAGGTTATGTGCCCAGATTATCGTTTGGTGGCTAAATGAAATAGAAGTAAAAAGTTCCAGGCAACGCCAAAAACAACTAAAAATGGCTAACGTATCGGAAGACTTGAGCAGTATTGATAAACTGAAAAACAAAAGTGATTTTCCAGTGTGGAAGTTTCAAGTGACTATACTTTTTAAATCCCATTCTTTATTTGACATCGTAAGTGGAACGGAATCAAAAGAAGGCTTAGCTGATGCGGCATTTCGTTTGTGGGTGAAAAGAGATGCGCAAGCACAAAGAATTATTGCGACAAGTATCGATAAAAAGGTGATGATGCATATTTTAAATTGCGGAAACAGTTGCGAGATGTACAAAAAACTTTGTTCAATATATGAACAGGATTCTGAGCAGCAAAAGTGTAATCTGTTGCAAGAATTCTTCAACTACAATATGGATTCTGAATCGGATCTTGCCACCCATATTAGTAAGTTAGAAAACATTGCATTCCGTTTAAAAACACTTGACAAGAACATAGATGACGAAATGATTGTATCGAAGATTCTATCAACTCTTCCAGAAAAGTATAAACATTTCCGAAGTGCATGGGATTCCACAAACAAAGAAGACAAGACCTTAGAAAACCTAACAGCTCGGTTATTAAATGAAGAAAACTCAAGTAAAATTCCAGAAGTGCAAGAGAGTGTTGCATTTAAAGTCCATGAAAAAAAATGCTTCAAATGCAACAGCGGAGATCACCTTGCCAGATCCTGTCCTAAAATTAAGTTACAAGAAAAATATGGTAAAGAAAGAAAATGTTTTAAATGTAACAGTTCTTCGCATTTTGCCAAAGATTGCAGGAACCAGAGAAATCAACCCCATTGCAGCATTTGTAGAAAAACTAATCATATTGAAAAAACTAATCATATTGAAAAAGACTATTTTTTTAGAAATAATGCCAATGGAAGAAAACAAGTTTCCTTTCTTGCTCCTAATGGAAGTTTTACAAACAAATGGGTTGTGGACTCTGGATCTTCAAGTCACATGGTTAATTCTGAAACACTATTGGAAGATTCATTAAAAATCTCGACTGAAATCGGTCTTGCCAAGAATTCAGAAGTGATGGAAGCGAAAAGTGTTGGAAGTATCAAAGCAGAGGGTTGCATATTAAATCAAGTGTTATATGTTCCTGAACTGTCTAAAAATTTACTGTCTGTAAATGCTATTACTAAAAACAAAGGAGAAGTGAAATTTCTTGAAGATAGAGTTGAAATTTCCAAACAAGGTGAAATTGTGTTGAAAGGGTATAAAAATGAAATAGGACTCTATGAAATTGATCTGAATAAACAAAATGAAGCATTGTTGACAGAGAGTAAAAATTATGCAGACACATGGCATCGTAAACTTGGACATTTGTGTGAAAAGAACATGAAACTTCTATTGAAGCATTCAAAAGGCATGAAGCTGTTAGAAAAAGAAATAAAAGGTATGTCAAATTCTTGTAAAGTATGCCTAAAAGCTAAACAAGTTAGACCTTCTTTTAAAACTGAAAGAACTAGAGCTACAAGACCATTGCAAATAATACATACAGATATATGTGGGCCTATAGAAGTTGAAACATGGGACAGAAATAGATATTTTTTGACTTGCTTAGATTATTATACACATTTTGTTATGGTATTTTTGATTAAAAACAAATATGAAGCTCTCAATGTCCTAAAAGAGTATACAGAAGAAGCTGAAGCAAAATGGTCACTTCGTGTAGCTAAAATACGTTGTGATAATGGAGGCGAATATACTTCAAATGAAATGAGAAGTTGGTGCAAGTCAAAGGGTATCAAGTTAGATTACACAACTCCACATACACCACAATTAAATGGAAAAGCTGAACGCTTGAATCGAACCTTGCTTGAGAAAACTCGGGCATTGATTTTTGATTCTGGCCTTAAGAAATTAATGTGGGGTGAAGCATTAAGAACTGCATCATATCTAATAAACCGCAGTCCAACAGAAGCTACTGAGGTAACACCTGCTGAAATGTGGTACCAAAATAAGCCTGATTTGTCCAGATTGCAAATATTTGGAAGTGTGGCTTATGCAAAGAAACTTGGTCACCTAAAAAAGTTGAATGTAGAAGTAACAAACTTATTTTTGTTGGATATACTCACAATGGCTATCGGCTGTGGGATGAAGAGAAAAGAAGAATAGAAATTTCAAGAGATGTGGTATTTCTTGTTCCAAGAACTGAAGAAAGAAATATTTTGTCTCTTCCAATTGATGTAGAAGAAAGTATGGAAGATTCCGAAGAATTGGTTCAGACAGATGAAGAAAATGAAGAGGAACTTGGACGAGGCAAAAGAATAAAGAAACCACCCACTCATCTCACTGATTATGTCTTACTTACATATGAAGAAGCAGTAAATGGCCCTGATAAAGAAAATTGGAAGAAAGCTATAGAAAATGAAAAGAAATCTCTAGAAAAAAATGAAACTTGGAAAATTGTGGATAGAAGTAGTGCTGGAAATAAAAAGATTCTAAGTAATAGATGGGTATTTAAAATTAAAGATGATGACACGCATAAAGCAAGATTAGTGGTCAGAGGATGTGAACAAAATTATGGAATAGATTATGAAGAGACTTTTAGTCCTGTTGTGAACATAACATCCCTGCGAATTTTATTTGGATTGGCAGCAAATAGAGGATATCATACTATGCAATTTGACATCAAGACAACATTTCTGTATGGAAAACTGGATGAGGAAATATTCATGAAAATGCCAGTGGGTTACAGTGATCAGTCTAAAATATGTAAGTTACAAAAATCATTATATGGTTTGAAACAAGCTCTTTTAAGGTGGAATAAAAGGCTAACTGACTTTTTGAAAAGTAAAAATTTTCTTCAAATTAAATCTGAACAATGTATTTTTGTGGGAACTGACACAATATTAGCTTTTTATGTAGACGATGGAATTCTAATTGGGCCAGATAGATCCAAACTAGTTGAATACTTGGAAATCCTTCAAAAAGAGTTTGAAATGACATCATATGATAAACCAGATTCATTTTGGGGAATTAGTATAGAATTAAATTCTGAAGCACTGAAAATTCACCAGGAAGCGTATGCGGGCCAAGTGCTACAAAAATATAAAATGCAAGATGCAAAACCAATGAACACACCCATATTTAAGACTTCAGCTGATGATACTGAAAAACATGAAGAAATTGCTTTCTCTTTTCGAGAAGCTTTGGGAAGTCTTTTATATTTATCGTGGAGAACTAGACCAGATTTGGCTTTTGCAGTGAATTCTAACAGTCGTCATTTTGAAAATCCATCTAATGAAGATGTTGTGAATCTAAAGAGAACTCTAAGATATCTAAAGGGAAGCATAAATTCAGGAATAAGCTACTCAAAAGAGAGCAGTGATAAAGAACTTATTGCATATTGTGACTCAGACTATGCTGGAGATAGTGAAACACGTAAAAGTACTACTGGATATGTGATCTATTTTTGTGGTGGACCAATAAGTTGGTGTTCTAGAAGACAGTCCATTGTAGCTACCTCAAGCACAGAGGCTGAATATATATCAGCAGCAGAATGTTGTAGAGAACTTGTGTATCTTAAAAGTTTAATTGAAGAACTCACAAATGAAAAAATTTCTGTTACTTTAAATATTGATAACCAAAGTGCTATAAGTTTAATTAAAAATGGGGTATTTAATAAACGTAGTAAACACATAGATGTTAGGTAACATTTCATAAAAGAAAGGGTAGATGAAGGTTTAATTAACATAAAGTATTGTCCTACTGACATACAAATTACAGATATTTTCACTAAAGCTTTGGGATCTATTAAATTTCAGAAATTTAAATCTGAATTAGTAATATAACTTGATTACTGAAGTATAATAATTTAGTATTTCTAAATGTGTAAAATTGTGATTAATTTTTTAGTCTTTGCTATGTTGTATTTTATTTTTATGAAATCTTTGATAATTAAGGGAGTGTGTTGAGGTATAATTATTCAAGTTAGTTAATCTGGAGTGGCAACACTAGACTACTTGTTTACCTTCTGAAGCATGTGCTTATTGCTTGTCTAGTTGCCTGTTGTGTGTGATGTATTTATTAAATATTTAAATAAACCTATTTAGCCGAGAAAAACTCTGCGTTATCTCTGTACTAAAAATCTACACCTCGCATATACTTTAAGACTCTCTTGATTAAACACCAATGTATTTTTAATGGCTTGTCCAAGACCTGAGGTAACACACAAATTGCATAAGCAATATCTGGTCTTGTGACAGTAGCCAAGTACATGAGGCTGCCAACAGCTTGTCTATAGGGTGTTCCACTGTCAAGTTTTTCAGATGATTCTACTGATAACATATCCTTATCAATAGGAACACAGACAGGATTGGCAGTAGACATGTTGAAACAATCCAAGACTTCCGTACAATAATTTTCTTGATGAATGAAAATGGACCCATCCTCTAAATATTGGATCTGCATGCCTAGAAAATAATTTGCAGATTCAACATTGATACTAAATTTAGCTTCTGAGAGTTTTCCAAAAAATCAAATCAAGCAATTTTTTACTCTGGTAGAAACAATTCCATCATCAACATAGAGAACTAAGAACAAAGATTTACCGTTGTTCACAAACAAACAAGGATCACTATCCATCTGTTCAAGTTTACAGTTGTGAAGAAAGCTCTTGAACCTTTGGTTCCAACATCTGGGATCTTGCTTCTATCCACACAGGCTTTTTAATAATTTGCAGACCCGTCCAGAACCATCTTCATATTCTTGAAGCTGCTTCATATATATTTCTTCACTGAGCTCTCCATATAGGAATGCACTCATCACATCAAACTGTGCTAACTTTAAATTATTTTTTGCAGCAACATTTATAACAGTTCTGATGGTATCCCAACGAACAACTGGACTGAAGGTTTCTCTTGATAATCAATTCTGCGCTTCAGTGAAAAACCTTTCACCACGAGTCTGGCTTTTAAAAGCTCTACTTCAACATTAGCATTTTGCTTTATCTTGTAAACCCAGCGATTGTCGATGGCTTTTCTACCATCCGGTTGGTCCACTAACTTCCATTCCTTCCGTCCACTATTTTCATTCAGTGAACTCAATTCCTCTTGCATTCTCTTTTCCACCCACCTGTGTTAGCTGAATGAATGAATGTGGCTTCTTGAAACGTTGCTGGCTCCTCCTCTTCAGCAAGAATGACAAAATCATCAAATCTTGATGGTTTCTGCATTCCAGCTCTGTCTCGTAGATTCATTTGGTTTTCATCATCCTCAATGGAATCTACATTCTGAATTTCAGCAGCTTTCCCATTTCTGGTACTATCTGTTTCACACAAGTTTTCTGTAGAATGCATAGGAATCTGATTCACTAACATTTTCTGTGAAGTAACCTCACTTTTAAAAACAATGTCCCGTGATAAAATAATTTCATTTTTATCTGGAATCCACACTCTATATCCTTCATTTCCACAGTATCCCACAACATGTCCCTTCAAAGCCTTTTTGTCGAATTTTTTTCCTTTTCTGTTTAGTGATATGCACAAAGCACTCTACACCAAAGATTTTCAAATGATCAATTGCTGGGGCTTTACCAAACCATTCCATATGGTGATTTACCCTCTTCTGGAGAAGGACCTGTGCAATTAATCACACATGCAGCTAAATTAAGAGCCTCACCCCACAGTCTTTCTGGTAAATCCCTAGCATGCAGCTTCAACTAAAATTCTATTCTAACTTTCAATTACTCCATTTTGTTCAGTAGTATAAGGCATGGATGTTCGATGATTTAGCCCAGCTTTCTGTACAATATCATTGACTTCAGAGTTGTTGAACTCTCCACCTAAATCAGTAAATAATTCTTTCATTGTATAACCAGCAGTCTTAAATTCTCTCAAAAATCTAGACAGCATGATTTTAATCTCAGACTTTTCTTTTATCGTATAAACAGAAGGACATTCTTGGCGTGAGCCAGAGCTAAGTCTATGCATTTTACCATACATACAGGAATCACAAAATTCACTGTTGAGCTTTACATCAATACCTTTAAGTTTTAGAAACTTTTGAACATGGCGCTTATTTTCATGTCCCATTCGCTCATGCCATAACTGAAGACTATCAATGTCGACAGCCACACAATAAGATTCTGGAACTAAAACACATAAAAGAAGTCTGTAAGCACTATTGGGTCCTATGCCAACAGCTACAGTTTCACCATTTTTGTTTTAGAACAGTCGTACTTTGTTACTAGCATACTCACAAAGTCCATTGTTTAATGCAGCACCAGATGAGAAGAGATTTTGATCACAGTTGGGAACATACCAAACTTTAGCGAGTCAACCAGGTTCCCATTCACCTCTAACAGGCATTTCAATTTGTATCTCACCAATACCTTAGGCAAACATGGATCTTCCATCGCCTAATTGTAATGGCTTTGGAATATCAAATTGTTCATAACAGCTAAACCAATTTAACTTGGCTGATAAGTGATGTGATGCATCTGAGTCTCTAAGCTAGTAATCTTGAGTTTTCAGCTCAGCAATTGCCATAACGGCTTGACCAGACTTTGATTTGTCTTTATCAGCATTAGTTCCACTTTTTAGTGAATAGCAGTTCTTTTTCAAATGTCCAGGATGGCCACATGCATAACACTTCATTTTCTTTTCCAATCTTTTTGATTTACTTTCTTTTTTTAGTGAACTTTCTACCATACCTGCTATTTGGCTTCACTACAAAACCACACTTTTGCTTTCAGCAGGAGGTTTTACTTCTTCCAAACGTTGCTCATATAGGCGTAACCTTTCAGTAAGACTTGAAAGAGTTCTTTCACTGTTTTGAACAGATTCCCAGGCATTTTTGAACTCAAGTTATTCATTGGATAGTGTTTAAAACTCTGTTCAGCAACATAGATTTTTAGTAGCTGCACATTTTCATTCCTCAGTTGTTCCTGGCAAATTCTTTGCAAATTGGACACATGGGTAGCAATATTGTCCAAGGAATCTTTTGTCGTGTAGTTGAAAAGTTGGGAGTACAGCAAATCTAACATTCGCTCGTTTTTCTGCTCGTACACAGAATGAAGAGAATCCCACATTACTAGTTTTACATGTTAAAATGTGCTATTTAGGCTCAGGCATAACACTCGAACCAATTACAAATCGAGCAACTGCATTTGCTTCTTGATAAACTTTCAAGCTTGCAGCATGGGCATTTCTTCCATCTTCTGTAGCAAATACTGTGGTCGATTCAGGCCTAGTCATTTCACTCAGTACTATGGGCATGGCTTTCTGAACTGTGTGCTGCAGTTCAATATCAAATTTCCAGCTCACCAAGTTCTTTCACTTTCTAATTTTTCAATGAAATTAAATTTCTCCATGCTAGAGTTCATCGACAAACAACTGCGCAGAATGCGCGTACCTTTGACGATCAGGAACTTAAGCCTATTGACTAGCCGGTCACGATATTTATCTCTTTCAAAGACTATTATTCAACAATGCGCAAATCAGCACATATCTGGGCCCATAACCACTTAAACATATTACCAAAATGTAATAAGTAAAGCAGTTAAATAATAGTTTATTGAAGATATTGTAAGGACAAGAATAGCAATCCAAAAAAGAACAGATAATAAAAAAGACTTGACTAACTCTAGTGAAAGTTTTAGTTACATAGTTACAGTTACTGAGGTATACTGTATAATATTACATGCCAATTTTCAAATGGTATGTATAGCTAGACAGATATTCAACTTAAAGAAAAAATTTTATCATGTCTTTTCTGGATGTCTATAAGATATATCTTCCCAGAGAAAAATATCCCTCCCACAACAATCATGCCTTATTCATGTTATCGCTATTTGAGCACAGCTATTGTCAAGGATGAAGAGCACAAAGAATAAAACTGGAACAAAAATATTGAGCATCTTGAGAACTTGTCGAGAATAGCAACTACTTCCATTGAACCAAATATTGAAGCATTAGTCTCAAAAACAATGCCAAATATATCACATATTTCATGGTTCTGTCTTGTATTTTACTTTTATAGTAAAACTTTCATGAATTACTTAAAGATGTCAACTATATATATTCAAAGTTTTTTGCTTATCAGCTATTATTACTGTTAGTGTATCAGGGTTCCCACTCTTTTTTTTCTAATTAAAAATAAGGACTTTCTAAGCACTTTCTAAGACAAAATAAGGACTTTATAAGGACTTACATAAAACATTATAGAAACCGTATTACACAATGTAATACCTAAGTTTTGACCAAATGGGGATGCTCTTACAGATTAGATAATCTTATAAGAACAGTAGTACGTAAAAAATTTAATATTCAAGTCTATTTTCTAAAAATTATACACAAATAAGGCCACACAAATATGAGATTTTTCTAAAAAAGCAGTCTGATTTTTACAAAATTCAGCAGTTAATATGTGGGCATTTACGTGTGCACATATCTATACTATTATAAAAGGAAGTGTTTATCTGTCTGTTTGTTTCTTGCCCGCGAAGTCCTGACGAATCTATGGCACTTACGGTAATGAGATTTGGCACACAGGTAGTCCAAATTTTTTCCAATTTTACGGTTGAGGCGAAATTTAAAATTCAATCTAGAACATTTTAAAATGAATTAAATAGGTTTTTTCACCATTCTTCATTCTACTGCGGTAAATCAGAGGAATAAAGAAACATCAAAATTTAGACTTCTTGCCCTCACGTGTCCGCTTGACATCAGCCTTTGGAACCATGCCAAGTTTTTTTCATCTCCAAGGAGAGAACACATTCGAATGACCTTCGTTTGCTTCGAGATTCATTCAGAAATTATAATTAGTGGCAAACTATAAATTTACTAAAAGTATGCAAAAGGATTGCAAGTTGCATACGTCAGAGTCAAATTTGACTGGATCGATAACCGACCGAGTTTCGAAGAAAATATTTTCAAGTGAACCAAAACAGATCATAAGAGTTATGCAAAAAAAAACTTTGATAAATTTATAAAAAGGTTAAAAAAATAAAATGCAACTTTATTGAATAGATATTCAACTAGTTGCCACAGTCCCAGCCTAAGCCATTTGGTGTATTACCACATAATTTTGAACCACGGTCAGATGATGAGACATCTGAGCTGGTGCCCTACTCTCCAAACTTCCACACCAACCCAACATGAGGACTTTCAGCCACGACAGATTTAAAGTGCACCAGCCGCTTCTACACGATATGCTTACAAACATCATTTTAATGAAACAAAATTAATTTGAAAATAATCATCTTAGCTGACAATGGAAACAGATTGCGCATGGCATAACAAAAGAAAGTGAAGTTAAAGCACAGTCGGCCATTGAGTATTTGTCACCCAGTTACAAATTTTAAAAAATTATAAAGCATAGAAAAATTACTTTCGTTTTCGGTCAGCAACCAAATGCGATAAGAGTCCGAAATTTCCAGTTTTCAAACGACTTTTCCTGATTATTGAAATTCCTCGACTATTCTCGGTTCTCCAGCACTAAGGTTTACGTTTTTGCGATATTTTCCTCCAATGTTTCTTTTAAATGAGTGGGTTGGGGTTTTTTTGGAACTGATAACCGATTGCTTCAAATTTTCAAAGCAGAATCACCCTCGAAAATCTTCAATTTTTTTTTTTTTCCTGGAATAGTTGTTACAAAGAACTAAAAGCATTAAAAAAAAGCTAGATTTTAAAAAAATTACCACTCTTATAGCAGTATTAATTAAAATAAATTATTTTTATATTGTTTTTGATTCACCCCTACAAACTTAAAAATACAATTCCCCATAGTTATAATACATTTTTAAAATATTGCACCCTCGGGTAACTGAATAAAACAAAATTAAGTAACATTGGATGATTGTATTCTAGTTTCCTTTATCAGGACAACTATTTTGTGCATTGCAAGAGACACTCATAAGCCGAAAACAGGCCGATTTTCATGGGTTTTCAAGTTTTTAAAGTGTTTTATGAGCTCATCAAGATACGTACTCATCAAGAGTCGTACTCATCAAGAGTCGATCGGCGATTTGTGTATCGCGTATCAAGGGTTGCCATTCTAGCAAGCCAGTTCCTGAATTATCATTAAAACCGTACTTGCAAGCAGTTTTATCGCCGATCAGCTGCTAAAAAGAGGTCGGAAATACTGTGAAAAAATATCGTCATTTGAAAACTGAATTTTGTTTTTAAAGGAAAATAAGCACTTTCTAAGGACTATTGATGCAAAATAAGCACTTCTAAGGGCCCTTAGAAATGGAAGGTCAAAATAAGCACTTTGTAAGCACCCGTGGGAACCCTGTGCATTGTATTGTATTATGTGTGGCCCAAAACTAGTCTTCCTCCTATGTGGCCCAGGGAAACTGAAAGGTTGGACACCCCTGCACTAGATGATTATATAAGCTTTCCAAACAAAAACAAAACCGATTAGAAGTCATGCAGGGAAATTTACAGGTAGAACCAATGTGTGAACCTTTTCCAGAAAATCAATTCATACCATTAAAAAAATTAGACCCCTTAAAAAACCCTTCAAATCTAAAAAACCCCTAATAGAAACTCTTAAGAGGTTTGTGGATTTGGAAGTAAAGTTTTTGTGTTGTCTAATTTGTAAAGCACAGAATTGGGTGGAGGGTTTCTCTTGAATGTAATACTATACTGTAGATGGATGCATGGGTTTTTATGGCGCAAGGGCCACACATGGCCAAACTGAGCCAGATATAAGATAAAAAAGTCTAGGTGAAATAAAGATTGATGTATTAAAAATTTATCAATATACAATTTTGAATTGAGAATAATCCATTGCATAAAATTTAAATAAAATTAGCAAAACCAATATCGGAGATAAATAAAAACAAATTTTTATTGTAAGGACTCCCTAAAAGGTCTTTTAAACTTGGGTTTGAAACTCCAAAGCAGACTAATCTGTGGTTATTAAACACCCTACATTCTGTCAAAATGTGTCGGAATGTAAAAATACAATGGCAGGTTGAACATAATGGGGCAGGTTCTCTGATCAGTAAGTGTTTGTGGGTAAAATGGGTATGGCCAATGCGAAGTCTTGTCAGTTGTACTTCATTTTTCTATTTAAATTTTTATTGCAGAGTCCTGTCACAGATGGTTGTGTAGAATGGAGTTTATGAATCTTGCCATTTTGATTTTGTTTTTGTCTTTAAGAACATTTCAATGTCTTCAATAGGAATCGGTAAGTATATTTGTGTCGCTGATGTGTCTTTGCTACAACGTCTGCTCTCTCATTTCCGGGAATACCTACATACCCAGATATTCAACATAGCATGATTTTGAAATTTTGAGATTTTAGATTTAGAAATAGATTTATTGATTTGAGTACTAAAGGATGACTTTTTATTGAGGTATTTGCAAGGGCTTCAATGTTGCTTTTTGAATCAGAGTATACTATCCATTTAATGTAAAGTTTAGATGTTTTCCAGTGCTAAAAAATAAGGCGTATATTTCTGATGTAAAGACAGCTGCAATGAATTAATTTCCAGGCAACAGTTCTTTCAAATACTGTTGCAGAACCAACATGTGTCATACACTTTGAACAATCACTAAATACTGTTTTAAAAGATGAAAAATATTCTCTGTGAGAATAAAATAATTGCAAGTACATATAGTCTGGAGTTGATGATTTGGTCAATATCATAAGAGGGTATTGAAGAGGGTATGAATGATGGTTTCAGTGAAAAATGACTTCCAAATTTTGAGTTAGTAATGCTGTTGAATAATAGATGAGATGGATTAGTTTAAATTTTAAAATAATATCTGAGGGCAAGTCTCTCACGTACAAGTTTTAACAAGGTTCTGCGGATATGATATATAGACTCTAGATGGGGAAGTGCGGTAAGCGCCTATCGATATACGGATACTTTGATGATGTATAGTATCCAAAGCTTTGAGAACTGACTTGGCTGCAGGGCCGTACACAACACATCCATAATCTAATTTGGAGTGCATCAAGGTTCTGTAAATTCTCAGCATAAAGATAGAATCAGCTCCCTAAGATGTTGTTGATCATATCTATATATTCAGAGTTTTGTTACGTTTCTGTTAGAAGTGTCTCACATGTTGTTGAATTTTAACTTTGCATTAAAAATTATTCCCAAAAAATTAATTTCTGCGTTTGTAGGGATCATTGATCCGTTGAGGCGTATTTCAGGATCATGATGAATTCCTATCTTTCTGCAAAAATGTACGCAAGTGGGTTTTTGAGTAGAGAAAACAAAGCCATTTTTGTTTGCCCAAGTAGTAATTTTTTTAACTGCTATTTGAAGATGTTTGATGATGTACAGGAGATTTGGAAGTCATCGACAAAAAGACTTCCATGAACACTTGGAGGCAATGTGGTTTAAAATTTTCTGAATTTTTATAATAAACAAGACAACGCTCAGCACTATTCCTTGAGATATATCTTGTAAAATATCGTCTGATAGTGTGTTCTTTATTTGGACACGGTATAACCAGGATAGCAGAAAATTTTAGATCAAGATTGGTAGATTTCCCAAAAAAACAATATTGAATTGTTCCGAAGAATACCATATCTTATATATCAATCATAAGATTTCTCCATGTCAAAAAAAGATTGAAACAAGATGGTGGGTTTTGACAAAAGCTTCACGAATGGAGGTTTCCATTAGAATTAGATTATCTATGATGAAATCCACTTTGGAAAGGTGAGAACTGGTTCGTTTCTAAGTAGTATACAAGACATGCATTGACCATATGTTCCATTATTTTGCATAGATAGCTGGTAAGGGCTATTGGTCTATAATTGCTGGGATATTGAGGATCTTTACCAGGTACTGCAATAGGGATTATAATAGCCTTACGCCACAATGTAGGAAATTTATGTTCATGCCATATTCTGTTAAAAAGTTTCAAAATCTCTAATATTATAAAAGGAAGTGTTTGTTTCTTCCGCACAAAGTCCTGACGTATCTATGGAACAGTATGGGATTTGGCATAGGTAGTCCGAATTTTTCGCAATTTTTGGGTTGCAGCAAATTTTAAAATTCAACCTAGAACATATTAAAATGAATTTAATAGTTTTTTTCACTCTTATAATTTTGTTCCACTCCACTCCGGTAATTGAAGGACAGAATTTTGTTATTTTCCCCTCTGATGTCACATGACAATCGTCACTACTGACATCAGCCTTTGGAACTAAGCCAAGAATTCTTCACCTTCCACTCTTTGCAATTAAATGGGAATACATAGTCTCCACTCAAAAGATTCCACAGCAAACATTTCAACTGGCATTGTTTAGTTTTTTGTACATAGTACAAATGTTTTGTACATTTGTACATGTTTTTCACGTATTTTGTACATAGTAAGTTCGGGATGGTAAGATTTTTCACTTGAGACATCTTAAAATGTCTTTCCCAACACATTGGTAATGCCTCTAAGATTAGAGATAATTTGTGCATCATTTTTTGATATTGCAATATATGGGGCTTGTTTGTAGTCGAATACTTGGTGATGACTTAGGAATTGCTAAGTCTGCTGCTTTTAAAATAGTTTTTGTTATATTTTCGACTGCATGATCAATCTTTAAAATATTTTCCATTTCTTGAGTTATATTAAATTTGATGAAAATAAGGGCCAATTTGCTTTATCATATTTATTGCACTGGCTGGATGGAAGGATCTATAACATTTTTTTTGTTAGAATAATAGGAAAGTGCTTGCTATTATACCAATCACTTCCTACATTGAAGTCCCAAGATAGTAATATAGATGGTGAGCATATTGCCAAATCAATGCAGTGGAATGTTTGAGTAGGTTGATGGAAGTAGGTATTATCGCAATCATTTACTAGACAGAGGCAATGATTATCCATCATCTGCTCACCTCTGGGATTAACATCTCTACTACCCCACAAAGTGTTATGACTATTCATATCACCAAGTATAACATATGGAGCAGGTAGTTGATTTATTAAATTATTCAATTGTCTTTGGTCAAGAATTTCACTTGGTGATATATATATATATATATATATGCAGCATATTGTCTCTAAGTATTTTAAATTTATCTGAACGGCAACAGCTTGTAGATTTGTTTGAAGATGGACAACCAAAGATGGGTAATACCGACAAGTTAGAAGAGCTACACCAACACTAGCATGATAGTTTTTTACATTATATTTTTTCTTGTGATATTATATCTTCTGATTTTTATATATACTAGGGGCTGGTGTTAATAAAGTTTCTTGTAGACCAAGACATACAGGTCTATAAACATCAAAGCTTTGACATCTTCAACATGGTTATGGTAGCCATGGCAATTCCAAGATTTTTTAAATCATTTTGAATCTTTCAGGGACTTTTTGCGTTTAGTATTACTTATTTTATATTTGTCTATATCCATTTCTTCACCAGGTGAGTCAGATGAAGAATAGGTTGTAATATCCATGCTATAATTCAGATACACGTATTTACAATATCTGACTACTTGAGTCTTAACTGTAAATGTATGTAATTGTTGACTACAATAAATGTTGGGATCGTAGCAAAGCGTGCGCGATATTATTGGTCTTGCTTCAATGCTGTATATTGATAATTACTAAGAGCTTCAATGCTGATACTAGCTTAAATGCTGAGAATAGTACATTGGCGATAAGAAAAAAGTAATATTTTGAGTTGAAATATAATGGCTGAAAGAGATGACATTACCAGATTTCAGTCCTACGGAGACTGAGGAACTAGGGCTATTCGATGGAGAAAATGGATGCGAGCCTTCGAATTTTACATCGATTCAAAGGGGATCAAAGACGCACATCGAAAGAAAGCATCGCTACTTTATCTCGCTGGACCGGATGTCCAGGACATTTTTGAAACTTTGGATGACCAAATAATTCAACAGGGAGATGGAGATGCTTCAGAAGTATACACCACTGCTGAACAACAAATTCATGGTTTCGGGCAACGAAACTTATGAAAGTTTAAAGTTCCATGCTATGAATCTGCTGGAGAACGAATCGCTGGAGTCCTTTATCGTTCGTCTTCGACAGCAAGCTGGATTGTGTGGTTTTGTGAAAGAAGAAGTGAACTGACACATACAGAACCAAATCGTTGTAAAGTGCCCTTACAAAGACTTACAATTGAAGAACGTGATGCCTTAACGTTGGATCGAGCAGAAGAACTGTGCTGGTCATACGAAAATTCCAAGTTGGAGTCAGATGCCATGGACAAAATGGTGCATCTAGAAGAAACTGTTAATCAATTACAAATTCGAGACAATCGAAAAAGAAATGGACCGCGCTATCGTCAGACTGATGACAAGGCTTCTAAATCAGTGTGCTGGAAATGTGGACTTACAGGCCACACATAAAAAGACCCCAAATGCCCAGCCCAAGGTAAGAAGTGCTTGAACTGTAGTCAAGTTGGACATTTTGCTAAAGAAAAAACGATTTGATCAGCGAAAAACTGTGAGAGTATTAAATACTGAAAACAATAATTCAAGTGACCATGCCTTTGTTTTTTCCATCCATGCTGTACACATGAGCAGGAAAGAAGAGCTCCTGAACTGTACCATAGGGCACGTTGAAGTAACCATGATCATAGACTCAGGTGCAAGCTGCAACGTTATTACGAGAAAGGAATGGGAAAAATTTTAATCTGCTAAGATCAAATGTAGATAATACCTAGTTGAAAAAAAATTGTTTTCATATGGTGGTGAACCATTAAAAGTGTTAGGTGCATTTAGGGCTAACATCAGTGTGCCAAATGGCGAGGATTTAAAAGACATTGAATTCTTTGTGTTCAATGGTGAGGGTAGTTCACTATTAGGAAAAGACACTGCACTAGAATTGAGTGTTTTAAAAATTGGACTTGGCATAGATGCCATAAAATAGCTAAGAAACCAAGAAGGCCAGGAATTTGTTAAAAATTTTCCAAGTGTGTTTAAAGGTGTGGGAAAATTAAAAGGGTATCAATTAAGAATACCGGTCAAACCTCATTGTAAAGAGGTAGCCCAGCCTGTAAGACACCTGCCACATAACTTGAGACCCCAAGTTGCAGAATTGTTAGACAAGCTATTAAAGCATGACATTTTTGAAGGAGTGTCAGGCCCAACTCCATGGGTATCACCTATTGTAGTCACACCAAAAAAAGGAGGAAAGTGGAAGCTGTGTGTTGATATGAGATTAGCTAACCAAGCCATTGAGCGAGAACGGTTTCAAAGTGTTTAGTAAACTTGACATCAAATGGGCCTATCATCAGATAGAACTAGAGGAAAGCTCGAGGAACAATACAACCTTTTGTACACCACTACGTCTATACAGATATAAACGTCTGATGGTAGGTGTTAACTGTGAACCAGAGATGTACCAAAAAGTCATGACACAGAGCTTACATGACTGTGAAGGTGTTTGTATTTATATGGATGATTTGATTGTTTATGGTAAAAATATGAATGATCATGATGTTAATTTAAGAAAAGTGCTGAGTGTGCTCCAGGAAAAAGACCTCACATTAAATAAGGAAAAATTTGAATTTAGGTTAAAAGAGATCACTTTTTTAAGTCACCACATTAGTTCAACCTACTAAGAAAAGACAAAATGAAGTGGAAAATTTCAGACAACCCAAATCTGCGACTGAAATGAGGAGTTTTCTAGGTCTTGTGAATTTCTCTGCAAAATTCATTCCAGATATAGCAACCATAGCTGCACTCCTGAGAAAACTGACCAAGAAAGATGAACAATTTAATTGGGGACATGAACAAACAGAGGCATTAATACATCAAAGAAGATGATTGCACAACCACCAGTTTTACGATTTTATAACCCAAAAGAACCTACAAGAATCTATTGTGATGTTTCACTCGTAGGACTAGGGATTGTCTTAGTGCAATTTCATGATGATGGACCAAGAATAATAAGATATGCCAGTAAAGCATTGACAAGTGTTGAACAAAGGTATTCTCAAACAAAAGGAAGCATTAGCACTGGTTTGGGCATGTGAAACTTTCCATATTTACACATTTGCTAAGGAGTTTGAACTAGTGACTGACCACAAACCACTTGAGGTAATATTTGGCCCACATCATAAAGCATGTGCCAGAACAGAGAGATAGATACTAAGATTAATGAGTTACCCATTTAAGTTTGTCTATAAACCTGGAAAAACCAATATAGCTGATTCTCTTTCAAGACTGTTGGACCTGTCTATAAACAGAGAAGAGGATGAGAAAGTGGAAGAAGAAAAGTTAATCTATAATATTGTTGAAGCTGCAATACCTTACGCTCTCTCGGTAGAAGACATGCAACAAGCCACAGAGCAAGATAAGACTCTACAAGAACTAATTAAAAGCTTAAAAACAAACAAATGGGTGAAGGAACAGAAGCAATTAGAAATTTTAAAGAACGAATTTTGTGAAATGGATGGAATTGTGTTACGAGGAAAAGGATTGTCTGCCCTGAAGAACTTCGGAGAAAGTGTCTTGAATTAGCACATGAAGGACATATGGGTATGACAGCTATGAAGCGGCTACTTAGAAGCAAGGTTTGGTGGAACAACATGGAGAAATATGTTGATGACTTTGTTTGGATGTGTCATGGATGTCAACTGGTAGCTGTACCTGACCCACCAGAACCGATGACTAGGACAGAATTGCCATCTGAACCATGGGAATATATTTCTATGGATCACCTGGGACCTCTACCAACTGGAGAATATTTGCTTGTCATAGTGGACTATTACGGCCATTTCTTTGAAGTGGTGATCACAAGGTCGCTAAGGTGCTAAGACACTGATTACTCAGATGACTGAGATGTTAGCAAGATATGGCTTGCCAAAGCATGTCATGACTGACAATGGAGGAACCTTCATCGACAAATCATTTAAGTCATTTTTAATGGAACGTTGATGTAAACACCATCATTCTACTCCACTGTGGCCCCAAGCTAATGGGCAAGTAGAGAAACAGAACAGCTCAATCTTGAAAGGTTACGAATAGCTCACATTACAAACAAGAACTGGAGATAACAACTTCAAGAGTTTCTCTTTGCTTACAGGACCACACCTCATTCCACCACAGGTGTACCACCAGGAGAACTGATGCATGGGAGATTAATGCACTGCAAGTTACCTGATACCCAGAGGAGTACACCATATCCTTTGGACGAAGCTGTGAGAGACCGGGACAAGACTCTTAAAGAAAAAGGAAGGGTTTATGCACAAAAATACAGAAGAACCAAGGTATGTGACTTGAAGCATGGTGATCAAGTTCTATATTCGTTAAAACAAAGAAAACAAACTAATGACTAACTTCAGACCAGTGCCCATGACTGTTGTTGAAAGAAACGGCAATGCTGTTGGATAAAGTTCCGATAAATTGAAGTTGTGCAAATAATTTTTATTGTTCTGGTGCAACATGACAGAACAAACTAATGTGACTGTTATCACAGGAGTGGTGGCAAGCATAAACCAATTTAACATGAATGATGTTTGGTACTTATTTATTGAAAGGCTAGAGCAGTATTTCCTTGCTAATAGTTAATCTGAATTCGTGTTAATCTGAAGAAATTTGAATTTTTTCAAGGAGAGTGTTAAATATTTAGGGCATACTATTAGTGAAAATGGTTTGCAAAAAGATGATGCTAAGGTTAAGGCAATGTTGAAGTTCCCATGCCCACGTAACGTTAATGAGGTTAGAATATTTGCGGGTATGATTAACTTTTATTCAAAATTCATTCCGGATTTATCACAAAAAATGAAACCTTTGTATGATTTATTACAAAAGGGTGTCGATTTCAAATGGACTACTAAATGTCAACAAGCTTTTGATTATGCTGGGAAAGAAGTGGTATCAGACAGGGTTCTAGCCCACTTTGATAGATCAAAACCTTTAAGGTTATCATGTGACGATAGTCAAAATAGAATAGGAGCTGTGTTATCACATGTTTTGGAAGATAAGTCTGAGAGACCAATCTGTTTTGTTTCTAGGATCTACACCCCAGCAGAACAAAATTATTCAATGATACATAAAGAAGCTTTGGCCATTTATTGGGCTTGCCAAAAGCTATCAGTATTTGATAGGAACTAAGGACTTTAAGGACTAAGGACTTAAGGACTAAGGCCACTATTGACTTTATTTGGAGAAAATCGCAGATTACCACCAATGGTGGCAGGATATCTCCAACGTTGGTCATTGTTTCTATCTGGTTTTAATTTTAATTTTCGGCATATAAAAGGGAAATTAAATATTCAGGCTGATGCTTTATCTAGGTGTCCTGTAATTGACAACCAATTACCTGAAACAAAGAAATATGATTATGTTCACCTTATCCAGGAACAAGTACCAGTGGATCTTTTTAAAATAGATCAGAAACAAGAAGGGATCCAATTTTGGGAAAATTTTTTAATTACATTACTTATGGATTTCTCCAGGAGGCTACTGAGAGAGAAGTTGCAAAGTATTTTAGCCGTAAAAATGAACTAAATATTGATCAAGGGGTAATAATGTGGGGGTATTGGGTTGTTATCTCTCATAAGTATAGAAAACAACTGCTAACTGAGCTTCATAGTACTCATGAAGGTATAGTCAAAATGAAAAGTAATGCTAGAGCCTATTTCTGGTGGCCTGGTCAAGATTCTGACATTGAAGATTTTGTCAGTGGATGCAGTATTTGCTCTGAAGCTAGGCCTGAACCTAAGAAATGAAAAATTATTTCAGGGAACAAAGCTAGCTACCCTTTTGAGAGAATCCAAGCAGATTTTTTAGGACCTATAAAAGAGAAAATTATTTTAATTATTGTAGATTCATACTCTAAATGGGTTGAAGCTTTTATTATGAGTAATACAGATTCTAAATCATGCGTTGAGAGGTTTAGGGAGTATTTTGCTCATTTTGGTTTGCCTAGAGTGGTTGAAACTGATAATGGAAGGCAGTTTGAAACAAAAGAATTTATTAATTTCTTACAAATCAATGGAATAAAAATCTTGACATCAACCCCCATTTCACCCTGCAACCAATGGGTTAGCTGAGAAGGCTGTGAAGAACTTTAAAAGTAGTCTAGAGAAATTGTTAAAAACCTAAACAGATAACAGTGCAAGCTTTGAAACATTGATGAATAGGCATCTCTTTCACTACAGAAACTCAGTTCAAATGATTACAGGGGTTACACCTGCAAGTTTGATACTTAAAAGTAAAATAAGAACGAGACTGGATTTACTGAAAGAAACTAATAAATCAGGTACCATAATTAGCAAAGGTTCTAGGGAGGGGATATTTAGGGATGGAGATAGGGTGTTGTGTAGAGAATATCGAAAACCAAACAAGAAGGGTTGGGTTCACGGCATGATAGATGAGGTGCTGGGTGATAGAGTATATAATTATACATGTGTAAACTTATTATTGAGGATTTAATTTGGAAAAGACATTTAAATCAGATAATTATTTATAAGAGTAATAACGTTTTTATTATTATTAGTAGTAGTAGTAGTACTTATAATAACAATTGTGTAAACTCTAATACTGTGTTTAAAAGTAGTAATTGTGTAAACTCTGATACTGTGTGTAACGGCAGCAATATTCATAACCATGATGATAACAAGGTTATGAAGAATCAGGAAGCTCCACCGACAGGGATAGAAGTTGATATAACCCTGTAAGGTTCACAAAAAGAAACAGATAACGAAGTAATAAAATCCACTAACTCTCATTCAAACGAAATAGACTTTAATAAAGATAATAGTAACCCACAATCAGTAAATATTAATAAACGCCCTAAGCGTAACATAAAGTCTGTTGTACATCTGAATTTACAGAGGAGGATATGCAATTTATTATCTGGCAATGCAATAATAATTGTTTATCTGTGAATCTGGTAATAGCAAGTATACTATTCTGTATCTGGCAACTGTAACTAATTCAATCGTACTTGTACGACTCTTCAAGTATGCAACTATCATAAACTTATGTTTTATCTTTGTTGATCCTGTATAATTTATTGTTTGGTTCAGATCAGATATTACACCACTGTATCGAACCCTGGGCACTGTCAAACGTTCCAATCAGGTATTTGCTGAAATTTATTTTGACAATCAGTCTTTAGTGAATCAGCAGGGGTCTCAGTTCAATAGACTATTAGTCGCTTTGCTGGCACTCTTCAAAGTTACCCTTTTAACAAGTCATAAGTCAACCCAAATTACTTAAGACCAGTGAAGTCCAGCATGACAGAGGGGCCAAGCATTCTGAAGTGGTGAAATCCAGAGAACTTAAGCTAGCCGATTGACTAGAGCGGGCTCACTCCAGCCACCTGTTTACGTTGAAGCATGGGCCAAAGGGCACGCATCAGGTATCCCAGAATTCCATTTTCAACGGATACAGAACACTGCACACAGCAAACATGCGGGTCAGAAGAAATACTGACATTTAATGTAGTAAAAGACAAATCAAAGTGAAAGAGTGAAATTAAATGGAATTTTGATATGGAGATAGGATAGGATTGATGATATATATTCAGGCCCGTAATGGCCAGGGGGACATGTCCCCCTACGCCCTTTGCCTCAGACGCCCTTTTGAAATGACACATCTGTGTTTCTCATGTCTTCACAGGACACAGCTTGTTAAAAGTGCATGTCGGCACTGTAAATATTCTTATTTCCCGAATTGGGCGCTGCTGTGTATTTACAGGGCGGATTTAGCTAAAAAGGTACTTCGAAATTGAAAGGCCATCGCGGTTTTTTTTTCAGAGTGCCCTCCTCAGTTAAACAGGTACCTGGAAATTGTAAAGGTGCCGTGTTTTTTTTTTCAGGGCACTCTTAGTTAAACAGGTACTTTGAAATCATAAGGGCGTGAGAGGATAGGAAATTAGAAAGTGCTTTTTGTTAAACGTGTACTCTGACATGGTAAATATCCATGATTTCTGAGTTGTGCTCTGTAGTGCCTTTAACAGGTCACCCTTTGTTATACGTGTTATAAATATCCATGATTCTCAAATTGTCACGATCGGTGTTTTTAAAGGGGCTCGCCGCCAGATATAGAAAAAGCTTCATAATTCATTAAAAGCTAGTTAAGAAGTTTTTATAATATCTTGTGTCCATTTAAAGACTCGATTAAAGAGCACACGATTTTTCTGTCTGCAAGAATTATAGATAAATTTAATTTACTAATACTGTCTCTGTTGAAGGAAATTGGTTTTGAAAACAAAATTACTGAAATAATTATAGTGCAAATTTTTTGGGGGGATACAAAATAGCTCAAATGTGTAAAACTACTTGAAAATTTCTTATGGTATATAAAAAGGGAATTTATGACATCAGATTTTTTATTTGAGAAAAAGTTTCTAGCAAAGACACTGCAAGAGCAGACTTTATATGCTTTGAAAATATTGTATTAAATATCTAGTTCCAAATCTAGACATACAACCAACCAATATTCTTTAATTTTACTTTGGAGTTATCATTTAAGGGGCATATCATGTGGGGTAATTTGAACCGTTACGTGCTCTGAGCCGTCTGTGGCCCGGAGCCATTACATGTGCAAGGACCCACAGTTGGCTGTATAAGGTGAAATTAAAAGAAGAAATTATTTCTTTTGTGAATGTTTGGGCTAGTATTTCAAAAAAATCCTTGGATGAAGATTGTAATACTGAGTCATAAGAATATCAACACCCTGAATATCAGGAGGAGGAGGATGGTGTTTTTACTACATGTAATTTCAAAAATCAATGTAACAACTGCATCAAATGTGCATTGGGAATAATAGTTGAATTCAATATGTTCAGTCTCTAATATGCCGAAATATAAAAAGTTTATAAGTATTTACTCACCATACCATTAATGCAAGCAAGCTGTTAAAGAATTTCTTCGAAATTGAAGTTAATTAAAATTAGACTGATTGCATATATGACCAATGAAACTACCGAAGCTTTTGTCTTGATGAATACTGAGATATACACAGTCCAGTCACATTAATGTGACCACCACCTACTTTCAACGTCAACGTGAAATAATCAATCACAAAAGGCAGGTGGCAGCACATTGCAGTGGAGTGTATATAAAGGATGTCCTAGGGCATCGGAAAACATTTCAATCGTTGGCGTAATGCAGAAACGTAGCGATTTATCCGACATCCAAAAGGGCATGTTTATTGGCTTTCAGGCCAAGGGTGGAAGCATTTCGGAAACGGCTAATTTTGTGACCTGTTCACGTGCCGCCGTGGTAAAAGTATACCGTGCATGGCAAATTGGCACTATCCAAAATCAACGGCATGGCACATGTGCTGCACCACGGGCTATAGATGACAGAGGCAAACGAAGGCTACTGAGATGCGTTCGGGCAAATAGACGTGCAACTGTTGAGCAACTGACTGCCCAGATGAACCAAGGGGCTACCAAGAGTGTATCCTCAACAACGGTTCAGCGAACGTTGCTGCGCATGGGCCTCTGCAGCAGACGCCTGGTTAATACTCCTATGCTGACTGCTGTTCATCGGCGACAAAGGCTGGAATTTGCACGCCAGTACCGCAACTGGACGTCCACAGAGTGGCGACAGGTGGCTTTTTCCGATGAATCATGTTTTATGCTCCATCGAACAGATGGACGTTGGCGTATATGCCTTGAAACGTCTGAAAGCAAACACCCTGCAACAATTGCTGGAAGGATCCAGGCTGGAGGAGGGAGCATTATGGTTTGGGGAATGTTTTCCAGGCATTCACTGGGTACACTCATCCTTGTGGAAGTACGCATCTGTCCTTGCGGACCATGTCGACCCCTACATGCGAATTATTTTTCCTCAGAATGATGGCATCTACCAGCAGGACAATGCGAGGTGTCATACAGCTCGCAGTGTATGTGCGTGGTTCGAAGAGCACCAGGATGAGTTTACCATACTCCCCTGGCCAGCAAACTCACCGGATTTAAACCCAATCGAGAATCTCTGGGACCACCTCGATCGGGTTGTTCGCGTCATGGATCCTCAACAGCGTAATCTAGCGCAGCTGGCCACGGCACTGGAGTCAACATGGCTCAACATACCAGTGAACACCTTCAGAAACCTAATTGACTCTCTTCCTGCACGTCTCGCAGCGTTCCGCTCTGCCAAAGGTGGTTATTCTGGCTTTTAACAGGTGGTCCCATTAATGTGACTGGACTGTGTATTTTAAACACCATCTAACCAGATTTTATAATTAGCAAACTGTGAATCAAGTTCTGAAATGAGGCGTCTTCTTGTTATAAAAGGACACTGAAAAATTTCAAATGTACAAATAAATCGACTTTATCCAGCTAATTTTAGGTTTGTAAGACAGTAGGGACAGCAGTTCTTTATCGGAATCCACTAAATGTGCATAGAAAATTATAGTATATAAAGTTATTTATTTTTAGATCCATTGAAAGGAAATGTTATTAGGAATTTAATTCTTGAAAAATTACCACTCTTTTTAGAATATTCAAATTAATTTATACAAAAACAAGTATACTCTTTTTTTGAATTACCATAATTTCGGTTACATAAGCTGGGGTTTTAAGTGTTTTAACGCTAAAATTAAACATATGCAGCCGCTTATCTGCCAGGACAGACTATCTGATACAATTTTGTTTTTAATGTCTTTGCAAGTTAAGATTGTAAGTTATGCACAACCAAAACGGTTAATGCAGAAAACAATGCGAGACAACCTCAAACCAAAAAGAAAATTATATACTTTTAAGCATCAAAAACCAGTGGATGTAAATTAGCTCATAAAGAAACTCACTCGGTTTTTTTTTTATGTTTTTATTTCAGTATGAAATTTTTTGAGTCGTTTTTCAATATGAAACATATTTGATCATCTAATTTACATATACTTTTTCACAATATAACTTATGGGGATAAACAAATTTGATGTATCATAAAAATGACGCTAATTTAGAAATCAGCAAATGATAATTGTAAATAATTTTATTATATTTTAAAATAATATAATTTCTAAACATATTTTATAATATTGGAAATTCATAAAAGTGTTCAGGCTTGATTAGTTATTTATTTCAATTATATTTTTTAAATAAGCAAATTTTTACAGTGGTTTTTATAAAAATTTACTCTTAGCGGAAAAATGAAGCAAGTGTGACAATAAGTACGAAATTAGAAGGCGCCCCTATCATTCCTTGTCCACCGCCCTCCCAAGGCACCCAGCACGGGCCTGTATATGATAGTTGTATTTAAAAGCAAAATTTTTTGTAATTTCAATGCTGTTCACAAGTTACATAAAAGGGAAGAAATAAGAAGGAAGATAGAGTAGTAGGAGGAAAAGGAGAAAAGATCACTTGGGTGTCACCCAGGAGTGTGATTCCCGTATTTATCATAGACAGTAAATCCCATGAGAGAAAAACAGTGCACTCAGGTACCTCAAGTTTGCGAAGCAAGTACACATCTAAAGATACATGTGCCTCTGAGAAGGGACTATAATGTAGAAATAGCATAACTTACATTGTTAACTTTCTTTTTCTTTTTGATGTTCAGGGAAAAATTGGAAGTTGACTGAAAAACAATGAAGATGTCAGACATGTCACATAGCTTACTTACATCTACAAGTGAAAACTTCATTAAGATAATGGAAAAATCCTTTTTTTCATAACATATATGCTGTGTGAATACACATCAATCACTGAATAAGACTTAAATAGTTAGATTGGCCAATTTTTAAATTAGTTTTGTAGACCCCTGCTGCAAGTGGAATTCCTGCTGAAAATACCTCAAAATTTAAAGATTGCACTTACTAAATCAGATTACAATAACAGTGATTTTAAATCTACTGATGAAGCAGGTAGTTTTCCAAATTTCAAGTCTGATAAGCTTTATGACCCCAACTTTTGAAATGCATTTTTAATATTTGATTGCAATTTAAAACCACCAATTGACATTTTTTATTCCGAAAATTAATGTGCACATAATGTAGTTACTCGTATCTGTATTCACCAAGATGTCATTTAGTATTTGATTAAGCAATTACAGGCACAAAAAACTGCGAGCCAAATGGTTACCAGTAAACTGGATAAAACCAATAGATGGACCCTATCCAACCAATTGACTCTTCAGTGTTTTACAGGGCTGTCACAGCATTAGTAGTCTTAAAAATAGCAAGTTCTCAAGACTATTAACTAAAACTGACTTTAAGAGTCAGCTAGGGCAGTGTGTCATTACTGCTATCAAAGAGAACAAAATTCAATTTTCTCAGTGTAGCAGATTATCAAAAATACATCATATCTAAAAAGCAGTATGTCAACTTAGCAGGACTACAGGGGTAGTATCCTAAACAATTTCTCCTAACAGGGGAGTTACAGGAGCCAGAATTCTTACTTTTAAGCATTGGTAAGAAAAAAATGTGAGAATACATATTGGTATTTTGAAGAAAACTGCAAAATAAAGCTCCAATATTTTCTAAAGTGCTATTTGGAGGATACTATCAATCTTCTGTTTGAGGCTTTTATTTCCTATCTTGGTGTTGGTTTGTAAGTACATTTATATTTGCCATGTTGGCAACACCTTGTACTTTTTCTCGGAGTGATAGCTATAGTCGTTGTGCGTGAAATCTTTTTCATGTGTTGTTAAGTTCTAATAAATCCTTAATAAAGAAGTTGTGCATCTGTTAATTCATCAAGCAACACGTAAACAGAGTTTACTGAACAAGGTAGCAGAACGTGGTTATTGAAAATTAGTGTTGCTTAAGAATATACCCATACCAGCGTAAAAAGAAAATGGCGCATGCAAGAAGCAGCGATATTAGTATACCGCTATTTGATGGTTCGGAATACTTTAATTGGAAAATAAGAATGATGACATTTTTGCAGTTTAAAAAATGTAAGGAAGTGGTACAACGAAAAATTAATGCAAACGATAACCAAGAAAAATGGGAAGAAAAAGATGTACAAGCAACGAATTATATTTATGGCGCAATAACAAACAAGCAATTGGAATACATCCATGAATGTGAGTCTGCTTTTGATATAATAGCCAAATTCGATACCATGTATTTGAAAACTTCAACGTCATTGCAAATTGTATGTAGAAATAACTTTGAAAATGTCAAATTGAAGAATTACTCCGATTTATGTTTATTTTTTGATGAGTTTGAAAAGTCTGTTAACGAGCTTAAACAAGCTGGTGCAACCGTGACTGAACAAGAAAAACTTAATTACATGTTAAGAGCATTACCATCAAACTACAGTCATATTGGTGATTTAATTGATGTTTTACCGGAGAAGGACAGAACAGTTGATTATCTAAAAAGTAAAATTAAGTAAAAATCGCTCGAAGAGAAAAATGATTGTGAAGACAGACCACCAATAGAAAAATCGAATGCATTTAAAATTGAAACAAACAAATCGGGCCCACAAGGAAATGTCTGTTTTAATTGTGGTAAATATGGCCACATTAAAAAGTACTGTTGGTATGGCCGTGGTCAAGTGAACTATCGTGGCAGTGGTTCTAATTATCGTGGTCGAAGTCTTTCAAATTATCAGGGTCGTGGTTTTGGTAAACATCGCGGACGTGGAGCAAACTCTAACCACAGAGAAAACTATAGTCAGCCAGGAAACAGTTTTCATACTACAATAATTGAAAGCAACGTGTCAAGCTCAAATGAAAATAATATGGCAAATAAAAATCAAATTATTTGGCTACTGGACAGCGGGTGTACCGATCATATAATAAATAGTGATGAATATTTTGAAAACCAAGTAGCATTGAAGAACCCTATTAAAGTAAAAGTTGGTGATGGAAGGATGTTAGAAGCGACAAAGGTTGGTAATATTACAGTCTCTTTTCATGTTTATGACACTGAATCCATAGTAACTTTGAAAAATGTATTTTATGTTAAAGAAATGAAGGCAAATTTATTAAGTTATTCAAAGATCACTGACAATCATAAAATAGTATCAAAAGGGCAGTTCTCAAGAATTTATAAATTAGATGGTATATTATTAGCAGTAGCGAAAAAAGATGAAAGATTATATAAAGTAACAAGTTATGTTTCAAATGCTAGTAAAATATTTGCAAATGTGACCAATAATACATTAACATTAAAAGAAAAACTACATCGTACACTTGGTCATGTAAATTTTAAATATCTGGATATTATGTGCAAAAATCAGTTACTAGAAGGGTTACCTAAAGAAATAGAATCAGAATATATGAAGTGTGCTATATGTATTGAGAACAAGATGCATAATTTACCCTTTAAGAATAATAGAAGAAGAGCAGAAGATATACTGGAGATTGTTCATACTGATGTAAATGGACCTCATAGAACAACTGGATGTAATGGTGAAAAATACTTCGTGAGTTTTATCGATGATTATAGCAAATTGGCAAAAGTCTGTTGTATTAAGTCGAAGGATCAAGTCTCTGATTGTTTTATGGAATATGTAAATGAAATTCAAAATTTAACTGGGAAAATGATAAAAGAACTGAGATGTGATAATGGTAAAGAATATATGAATAGCAAGATATTTAAATTTGCAAGAGAAAAAGGTATAAAGATAAAGTCGTGTCCACCACATGTACATGAATTGAACGGCACTGCGGAAAGCTATAATAGAACAATAATGGATATGGCTAGATGTCTTCTAGCAGAAGCAAAAGTTGACAGACGTTTTTGGCCTGAAGTGATTAAAACAGCAGCTTATCTGAAGAATAGGACATTGGCAAATACTGTAGTGAGGAAGACACCTTATGAAATATTTTTTAATAGGAAACCATCTGCAAATGAATTAAAATTGTATGGAAGTAGAGTTTATGTTAGAATACCAGAAGGAAAGAGAAGATCAAAGTGGGATAAAAAGGCTGAATTTGGAATTTTACTTGGATATGCAGAAGTTGGATATAAAGTTTTGGTGAATAACAGATTATTAGTTGCAAGGCATGTTGACATTATTGAAGAAGACATTATGTGTATAGGTTGTGCTGATGAAGATGAGGAAAAATCCGAAGAAGTGTCAAATGAGCCAAGTAATGATGAGAGTATTGTCAGGACAGGACAACTGATTTAACTCTACCATCTGCCATAGACTCTCGAAAGTTAAACTTTAAAGTTCCTCAATGCATCGCTTCGCATCAATTTTGAATTCTGAGCAAACTTAAACGCCAAGATTAGAAAACTCCAATGCCAAGCTGAGAAAACACCATTGCAAATAGTACCTCAATGGCCGGGGAGCGGTTTAAGGCGCCCCCTGCCCAGTCCTCGCCCCAATTCTGGGGAATACTCTCCTTCCGTGGTTGGCCACAAAAAACCGCTCATAACCTGCTATCACAGCGGGGACGAGGGGGCCACCTGCGGTGCCCAAACCCAAGTAATGATGAGAACTCCATGGACGATGTGAAAAATGATGACAAAATAAAAAGTGGAATGAGACCAAGAAGGCAAATCAAACCACCAGTTCGATTTGATGAAGAATATGGGTATTGTGTTTGTGCAAATTTTTGTGATGCTATGATTCCAGGTAACTTCGAGGAGGCGACAACATGTAATGAGGCTGAACGATGGAAAGAAGCAATGGACAGTGAGATGAACAGTCTTGTAAAGAATAATACTTGGACAATAGTAAGTAAACCAGAGGGTAAGGCAATTCTAGATGTGAAATGGGTATACAAAAGAAAACCAGGTGATGTTTTTAAAGCCAGGTTAGTGGTTCGAGGTTTCCAGCAAAAAGACAGTATTGATGATACATACTCACCTGTTGTTAAAATGCAAACTTTAAAGTTATTACTTTCATATTCTTGTCAGTATAGTTTAAACATACATCAAATGGATGTTGAGACGGCGTTTTTAAATGGAAAAGTAATATCTGAAGTTTATGTAAAACAGCCACATGGCTATAATGATGTTTCCAACAGAGTTTATAAATTAAACAAAGCATTGTATGGTTTAAAAGAGAGCCCACGTGCTTGGTATGAATGCTTTAATGATTATATTGAAACTCTGGGTTTTCGTAGAAGTAAATATGATTGTTGTCTTTATGTTAAAGCTGAAAATAATAAAACTGTATATATATTCTTTTATATGTCGATGATTTGTTGATATGTTGCAAAGATATTCAGGTAATTAATGATATTAAAAAACAACTACATAATAAATTTAAAATGAAGGATTTAAATAAAGTAAAAAGCTACATTGGAATTTATATTGAATATGATTATGAGAAATGTAGTAATACCTTAACATTGAGTCAGAAAAAATATATAGAATCGCTAGCTAAACTATATAATATTGAAAACTCAAAACTTTATAATACACCAATGGAGATTAATCTTAAACTGAGTCAATCAAGTTTAAATGAGAATGTTAAATATAGAAATTTAATAGGAGCACTTTTGTATATTAGTCATGGTACTAGACCAGACATATCTTTCAGTGTTAATTATTTAAGTAGATTTCAAAATTGTTATGATGAGACACATTTCAAATATGCATTGCGAGTTCTAAAGTATTTGTATTTAACCAAAGATCTTAAATTAACATATAACCAAAGTCATAAAGCTGATATTATGAATTGTTATGTTGATGCTGACTGGGCAGGAGATATTGTTGATAGAAAGTCAACTACTGGGTTTGTAATTGAATTGTTTGGAAATTCCATTTATTGGAAATCCAAAAAACAAAATTGTGTAACTAAGTCATCCACCTTTGCAGAATATATTGCTTTATCTGAAGCTGTAACAGAAATAAATTTCTTAAGAAATGTTGTCAATGATGTTTTTGTTGAAATTGCTCAACCTATTAAAATTTATGAAGATAATTCTGGAGCTCTTGATATAGCTAAATATGGAAACTTTACAAAAATTCTAAGCATATAGAAGTACAATATCATTATGTTTATGAAAATGTTAAAAATGGAGTTATTGAAATTGTTAAGATAGATTCAGATTCAAACACTGCTGATATTTTTACTAAGTCATTAGGAAAAATTAAATTTACTAAATTCAAGGAAATGTTGAAATTGATATAAATTTTGTTTATGTCAGAATATTAAATAAGCTAAATTGTATTTAAATTTTTGTTAACATTTAGGTTAATGAAAGAATTTTTGAAATAATTTAAGTGTTTTGTGTTAAGGGTTGAATGTAATTAATGCTTGTTTCTGTTATGTTTGTAATTAATAAATATAAATGTAAGGAGGCGTGTTGGTTTGTAAGTACATTTATATTTGCCATGTTGGCAACACCTTGTACTTTTTCTCGGAGTGATAGCTATAGTCGTTGTGCGTGTAATCTTTTTCATGTGTGGTTAAGTTCTAATAAATCCTTAATAAAGAAGTTGTGCATCTGTTAATTCATCAAGCAACACGTAAACAGAGTTTACTGAACACTTGGGAACTAATTCATTAATTTGCAAGAGCCTTTTGAATTTGTAGCTTTCGCAACTGCAGATTTCAAATTTCAACTAGACATTTAACACATATACCATTATATTACTAAAACATTACATGTGTATTAGATAGCCCGACTCATTTTACGTGCTCAAAATCAAATATTTCTTGCTCAAGTTTACGTAATTGAGATATTCCTTAAATTTTAGAATGAATGGAAATTTTTCATCACTCCATTTTTGAAATTTGGGTGATATATTCTACGCAAAAACAAAAATCGATGAAGACGAGACGATCGAGAATGACGATCGAGAAGAAGAAGGAGGGGGGATTTGACTCAGCTTTTCAAGTTTGTAAAACAAGGGGACACAGAGGGCTTAAATTTCAATAGGGATAACAGAACAAGGGGCCATGGGTATAAATTGAATAAGACACATTTTAATCGGGATTTAAGGAAAAACTACTACTTTAATAGGGTAATAGACAGTTGGAACGCGTTACCAGAAAATATAGTTAATTCAAAGGGAGTGTACGAATTTAAGACACAATTGGATAGTCAGTGGGAATTGGAGAATTCATAAACAAAGGACCAGCCTTGTTGGGCTTGAGCCTGTAGCTGGTCGTCAATATTTGTATTTGTATTTTAATAAAAATTTCTCAAGAAATGGATGAACATTTGTAACCAGATAATATTGAAGAAATTAACTAGTTAGTTGGTTCCAAATAA
The DNA here is from genome assembly GCA_947359465.1 of Metellina segmentata. Taxonomy (NCBI): domain Eukaryota; kingdom Metazoa; phylum Arthropoda; class Arachnida; order Araneae; family Tetragnathidae; genus Metellina; species Metellina segmentata. Next base: position 2,315,415 of record OX375884.1, read on the forward strand.
TGTTAAAGTGAGGATTCTTGAATTACCTGCCTAAGAATTGAGCAAAACAGGAGTTAAGTGAATAAATAGGCAGAGAAACTATTCCTTAGAAAAGATTATTCTTGACTTCAAGAAAATCTTACCTTTTCTCATACTGAGATTTTTAAAGATCTGCCGAATAAATCACAAAGTGGTTTGAAAAATAGGCCTAGGCCTTAAAAAGATTTAAGCCTGTAGTTTTCAAGTATAGAAAAAGAAACATGTAAACCTAAGAAACATCTAGTCCAAAAGAATTGTAAATTGACTCTGAAGTAAATTACGAAAGTCAGATATATGACATTCTACTTCAAATTGTAGGAGCTCTGTAACTTCCCATAAGAGGTACAACTATGAAAAAAAACACGTCTTTTTAAAAAGTCAGTAAAATTATCTCCAAAACAAGTGTTTGGGCACTAAACGCTAATAATAATAAACGCTAATCTTTCTATGCACCAATATAAAATTATATAAACGAAAGAACATTAACTCTAATCTGTATACTGTCTAACAAAAAATTAAGCAAGCTAAAAGGTTTCTACTCTTCTGGGATCATTATCACAGAAACTTCAGCTGTAGCATAATCAGTCACTTATCAACTGCTCTGTTATACTGATATGTACAATTCAAGAACAATCCAATTGTCCACAGATTTTGTCGAAAGATAGTATCATAAATACAATTATATGGGGCTGTGATGCACTTAACAGAATAGATACCAGCAATTTGACAGGGAAATATCAATCTGTCTAGTATGTTAAGTGTTTCGATGGTATCTATGCATGAACCTTTGAGGGGTTTTTTACAAGAAATTAGTAGATTCAACTAATAGGTATGTTAATAATGTGCAACCAAACATAAAACACGGAATTATAACAGAAACACTGATCATAGTTTTCAGAAAAGCGGAGAAGTCTGCTGAAATAACTGGGATTAATGTAATCCAGCTCTAACAAGTTATTAAAATATTTAAATTCTGGCTTCCAGATAAACTGATAGGTTATCAGAGCACAAAACAAGTACAAGACATATACCTCAGAAAATATCCTTGGAGCCCCAGTGCCCGCAAACCAGAGTTTAAAAAAATATATTTGTTTTTTAAAAAATCAAGTAAGACTTTTTCTTATTTAAATCCGATTTTTTTTAATTGAAGAGCGATTTTCTGAGAGAGGCACTCTCTCACTATGGGATCTGTGATAATGTTAATTTTTGATTTCCCTGAAATTTTCAAATAATAACTAAACTTAATAAGAAATTTTCAATAAACAAGCAATAATTGTTGATACAAAAAACTTGCATCAATATGAAGTCAAATTTCTTCATAAGATCAAGATTTGGTTAATCAATATGATTGGCCAAAGCGTCCTGACAGAATGTTTCAGGAGATGTCATATTCTATGGTCCGTTGACCATAACAGGGATGCCTCCGTTTTCTCTTTTGAAAGAAGAGGAAAAAGATTTAAAAGAAACGTACAAAAAGGTTAAAAGGAACTAAAAGAGATTAGCAAAATGCCAAAGTTTGGATTGTAATTTGTGTGTAAGCAATAATAGGCCAATGTCAGCTAATATTGTCTGTGGAAGTAAATAAGAGCATTACAACATAGTACCATATATGGTCAAGTTTTATATAAGTTAGCACAAATTATACATGAAATGTTTCATAGTGCCATTAAAGTCAGCTCAAAAGTAAGAGCAAATCATTTTTAAGGGACTTATGGTTTATGATTATTTTAAAGTACCGCAAGTCTACGAATTTTATTTGTATGTTTTCTCTTAGTTTCAAAAATTTGCTGCATGTACAAATTTGAATATATATGTATCATAGATTCTTTGAAATTACATGTTATTTACTCAATTTCATAAAAAACTACATGCATGCAAAACAGTAATTGTAGAAACATATATAGTCATGCTGCTATAATTACTGTATCCATATTTCTTCGTTTTCAAAGATTAAGAACATTCATTGTTTCAAAAATAGCTTAACTTCAAGTAGATGCCAAAGTAATGAAATCTATTCTTAACTTTGAATGGTTTTGTGAATCAAAAAAAATTAAAGAAAATACTTGGCACAAGCTTGCAGTTTATATCATCTGAGGCAAATTATCGATTGTGCTGTTTTGGAACATTTTGACCACATTTAACATCGTTCTCCAATACAAATGAGCAGAGGTGCCAAGAAACAGACAATAGCAGTGTTTAGTACACTGAAATCACTCTCTGTTAGCATCATCACCTTATTTTTCAGATTCTCAAGTTTTGAGATTTTTGGCCTAATAGTCTAAAAAAACAGATTTTTGACTGACCTGAATGGAAAAACTTCAGATAGGTGCCAAAGTTTTTTACGCTAAGTATTATGTTTGTGATGTACAATCACACAACAATGCCAAATAATTGGCACATGTGTGAAGTCAGATAAATTTTAGCGCTGAAGTAGTGAAAAACGATGAATCGAACATATTTTGGACCTCCACCTGTACCATAACTTCAGTGATGTGCCAAAAAAATAGCATCAATAACAATCAATACCAGGGCTCCTAACAGGCTTAAAGGTCTAAAAAGGTGACAAAAGAGACTAATTTAACCAAAAAGGTGACAAAAAGTGACTAATCAAGCAGAAAAGGGTAACAAAAAGTGACTAATCGAGCACAAAAAAAGTGACAAATAACAATAATGCTAAATATATTCAAGTATAAAGATAGAAAATAAAAAGATCCTCACCTATCCTTTCTTTTTCTTTCTTTGGAAGGATATTTTTATTTTCTTCATTTAAAAAGTACATAATTTAAAAATATTAACAGAAAAATTAAAAAAATCGTAATGAGGATTTTTTAATTTGTTCATTTTTGATACAGCTTCAAGAATTTCTTCCTTTTCTTTGAAAGATTATGTCTCATTTTTTTTTGTTGAAAAAGTCTGAAATTAATTTTGTCTTTTTCTTCTCAATAGAAGAATGTGCATTTTTTAAAGTTTGTCGTTGCTGACCAGCATCATCTGAGACTTTAGCCGCTCCTTCAATCATTGCCTGAGCAAGTGCTGCTTCCTTAAAAACTTTATTTTTTATTGTCTTCTTGAGCCTATCATTGGCTTCCTTTAATAATTTTGAAGCACTGTCCAATATCTCATTCTCTTCCTTACGTATAATTTTAAGTTTTCATTCGTCTTCTTTTATCACTTTTCTTTTCTTTGCCAGTTGCTTTTTAAAAAAATTTCTCTGCTTCCAGTCTATCGTTTTCTTTCCTGTACTTCTCTAATTTTTCTTGCGCTTCAGGTTTTATATCTTACTAAGGGCTTCCGACCCTTGTTCGCTTACACTCGCCAACCTGGGGGAAAGTTACGCAATCCCATTTGGTTTGCTTTGCAAACCAACATTACTTTCGCAGAGTGCACCTCCTGGACAGCGAAACTATCTGAATAATTTGTACAATCCTGATTTTACTTTCCGGTCACAGCGAGGGCTTCGCCCTCTGCTCGCTTGCATTCGCAGATCCCCGGAGATTGCTATGTAATCCAGTTTGGTTTGCGAAGCAAAATACTACTTTTGCAAGTGATTTCACTCTTTTTTACTTTAACACTTAATGCACCCTGAACTAATAGCTGCATCAGTAAAAAAACCTTCTGCATCTTGTTCCCTGTACAATTTTAAGTAAACCGTGTTAATCTCCTAACTTTACGATCTGTACTTCATACTTTCTCTGTAAACCGTCTGATTACAAAGTGAAAAAAGCGAGCATTTTTCCTTGCCAAATAAAAAGAAATCCTTTTTATGGCAATTGTTGCTACGATAAATTTGATATAAGGCAAACCCGATAGTCAAGAATACAACCCACAACTACGTGCGGAACCTGCTATGCGAACTAAAAAATACGAAATTTATGTTTGAAATTGACCAAATTTTGATTGCATTGAATTTATTTATGAACCAATTTTTTAAATAATTGTATCGTAAGAAAGAATACATTCTGAGGTATACTGGGATATTTTCAAAATTAAAAACTAATGGTAATACGATATAGATATGACAGTTTTAGTTTTGTATCGGAAATTACCATCTGAAAGTTCCTAAAATTATATAACCAACTTTTAATTGCATCGATTTTATTTATTAACCAATTTTAAAAATAATTATACCATAAGAAAGAGTAATATAATGCATTCAGTGATGTTCTCAAATTTAAAAAATAACAGAACTAAGCTGTAGATATGACAGTTTTAACAAAAAGTAGGGAAAATATCCAAAGATTCCGAATTTTGTATGACCAACTTTTGATTGCATCGAATTTAATTATTAACCGATTTCAAAAACAATTGTACTGGAAAAAAAGTACATTTTGGGGTATTCTGCAATATTTTAAAAATTAAAAAGTAATAGTAATAAGATATAGATACCTCAGTTTTTAAAAAAAAGCAACAAAAATGTCTCGATTGTTCCCGAATTTCAAAAAAATATTATCATATTCTAAAACAACTTGACGAGCTGCAAAAATTTACGTTGAGAGGAACTCTTTAAAAAAACACACAGCTGAAGACTGAAAATTTGCATGTGTTTTGCTCACTCGCAGAAGAAATTTCACTTTTTCAATTTTGACACTTAATAAACCCTAAACTAATAGCCGCATCGGAAAAAAATCCTAATAATTGTCCAGGGAATACGATAAAGAACAAACCATGTTAATTTCGTTTTTTTCTGATCAGTACTTTCTCAGTTAATTGTCTAAGATTCGAGCTAAACAACACAGTTTTCAATCCTGAAAGGGTTAGGTTTTAGAGGTTCCTTTTTCTGAAGAAATTCGGTCACACGATTAAATATACTTGCACTTGATACGACAAATATCACTTCAGCCTTCATAGTTTCTATCTAAGTAAATGAACAAGTTTTTTGTAGCATGGTCTTTTTATCATATTTAGCTTCTTTATTAGAATGTAGTCAAAGAAATAGTTTCGCACTGCAATCCAATGTTCAAGCAACCTTTCAGCAGCTGGCTTTAGGCTTAGCTACCTGCTTGAACAATACTTGATGAAATGGTGAGTGGGAAGTTTCAAGTCTTCTTAAATTTGTTTGCATGTTGACCAACACTTAGGCTACTGATTAAAAAATTTGTGAATAGCAAAAACTAGTTCAGACACATCTTCCCCTAACTTTTTTAGACCTTTAAGAAAAGCATTATGTTTTGTGTGAATGTTACATTTCTCAATGTTAATTAGTTCTTTTTTTCGGGTAGAAAGTAATGAGTCATTAATCTTTTTAAAAACTGATTTTCACTAAAAAAAACCTCAAAAATTTGTAATAATCAACTTCGATGATAACAGAGAATGATTTTCAATATGTTCGCAACGTTCCTTCAACATTTAACCCTCTGCATACAGAGACGGACTAAATTTTTGCAATCTCTGGTTACGGAGGGGTTTGGAATCTTTCAGATCTCAAGCTCCTTTAAGAAATGGCTGATGTTCATTAAGATTTCCTTGCCCTCATTTCTGTGCCACAAAGAGAGCAGCGGGCGAATAGCCTCCGTTCCGTACACAGGAATGTTGGTGTTCTCGATGGGGAGCTTCGAGCGCTTAGAATGTGTTAGAGGTTGATGATCTATTCCCTTAAAAACTTTGCCGAAGACACCTTAGAATGTAAATTATCATACATATAGAAGATTCCACCGTCATTTCAGTGTTTACCCTGACCTATCAATACCTTCTAGACAATCAGACCCACAATAAAAACTGCAACATGTGATGACAAAGATACTAAACGCATTACCTCTCCTCCTGGGTTAACATTGAGTTAATATCAGCTTGATCCGTCCGGTCTCTTGACCTCTCCATTCTCGTCTTATTCCAGAATCCGAAAATAAAACGGGTCTGTTGAGGCCGCCAACAGATCTGTGTGTGGAGGATGTTATCCCCCCTTTTAAGTGACCACTGGCATCGATCACCATTTACGAGCTGTCAGCGTCTAAGCTCCTAGGGGGTTACTCCTATTGTTTGACCCTGTCGACCGGTGATATCTATCTTGCGCCAATTGATACGCCACACTCTACTATGAAAGGAAAACGTTAGTCGTAAATGCCACTCAAGTTCTATCATTCAAGTTAGGTAATTAGGTAAGAAGGGTCGGACATGCAGATGGACCTGCTTCCCTTAAACTTCGCTGCTTCGTTTTACTGATAGACTTTTCTTTGGGAAAATTTCCAGAACTTGCTGCTAATACACTGCGGGCAACATGAAGTATCCTTTTACAATTGAAACGGTACGCTTTTGAATCCATTCTTGCGGTGGAATGTAGCGCGCATTTCGAAATTAAATTCGTACAAACCCAGTTTTTTTTTTAAGAGAAAATGATTTTTTTTTTACTGCCCACCAAAAAATTTTCTTCTTTAAATAAAATTTAAGAACTTAAAACCCCTGAAAAGGTGACAAATGTCAAAAAGGTGACAAAAAATAAAAAGGTGACAAAAGGTGACGTGTTAGGAGCCCTGCAATACTAATTGTCTATTAAATATTTTTTTAACCAAAAGTCAGGCACATGCAGGAAGTTTTGTAAAATAATAATTCTAATGATAGTTGTATTTTTTATTTAATAAATTATGAATCACATTAATTGTGTTATTTTGTATTTTTAAAAAAAAAGTAGTTGAAAAATCACTATTGCAATGTTTCCCAACGTGGGGCCCACTCCCCACAGGGGGGCATTTTTGATTGTTAAGGGGGGCAATTCGAAAATGGACTCGATACGAGTTTAACTCTTTTGCTCCGGGCCATTTAAATGCAATGCTAGATTTCGGTGCCAAAATTGAAAGAAAAAGACAAATTCTTAAATAATTGCGGCCAATAAATATTATAAATTGGTTTGACGAGACCAAAATATCAACTGGGTTTTTGGCGGCGTCAAGTTAACCTCCCTGTGGCAGACGGCAGGCTCCGCGTGGACCCCCGGACGCTTTCAAATCTCGCTAAACAACTCAGTTGTTCGCATATGAATAGCCCGTAGCAACTTCTGTAGTGTTTCGCAGCATTCAGTTGGTGTTAATTTGAAATAGGCGTCCGTAAAAACTGCTGTAAAAGTTTCGTTGATTTAAAAAATATATACATTGTATTTATATAATTGGTAAGTATTTGATTTGATTTTTATTTATTTTAATTTTAGAAGCATAATTTTCCTGAAAAATTTGTAAAATGGAAAAAATATGTTATTTTGCGGTGGCGGTGTGGTAAATGTGTTATATACATTTAGATAAATATGCATTTTTTAGTATACGTTTCCTCTATGTCACATTAAATCAATTTTAACACATACATTAGTTTAAGTTTTTAATTGATCTTATATATATTTCTTTCAGCCCATAGTAAAATGAGTGGTGCAAGCAAGAAAAAAGTTCGTCCATATTCGGAGGAATATTTAAAATTTGGGTTCATACCTGCTGTCCACGATGAGCAGTTTCCTTTTTGTATTTTAATGCTTGACCAACGAATCAATGAAACGAGGTCGTCTTGAGGCGCATTTGAAGGCGAAACATAATGATCATATTAATTCAGATTTGAATTACTTTCAAACTTTAAAGAAAAATTTCGAAAAGAGGACAACAGTAAAGTCTCTATTTACTGCTCACGCTTCAACTCATAATCGTATTCTTGAGGTCAGATATCAAATTTCTTTATTCATCGCTAAATCTGGAAAAAATCATACTATAGGAGAGAATTTAATAAAACCGCCAATATCAGCATTTCTTAAAACGGTTCTTGAAAAAGATGACAAAGATGTAAAAGCTATGCCACTCAGTAACAATACTGTTAGCAGAAGAATAGACGAAATGAGTGAAGATATTGAAAAACAACTTGTTGAAAAGCTGAAAACAAGAAAATTCTCAGTGCAAATGGATGAATCAACTTTGAGATACAGTGAGGCAGTATTGATAACTTACGTAAGATATATTGATAAAGGGCATTTTGCTGAAGAAATGTTGTTCTGTAAAATATTAGAAAGCACCACTACCTCCAAAGATATATATATAATAAGCTAAAAAACTACTTAGATGTCAATAATATACCAATAAAAAATATAACATCTTGTGCTGCAGATGGTGCTCCTAATATGATGGGCAAGAAAAATGGCTGCTTAAAATTGATGCAAGATGAGAATCCAGAAATGATTCTTGTGCATTGTGTTATTCATAGGGAAAACTTGGTAGCTAAAACATCTCGCCTATTCTAAATGAAGTACTACATTCAGTAATAAAGTGTATCAATGCTATTAAAGCTAATGTAAAATGTGAGCGTCTCTTCAAGCTGTTTTGTGAAGAACAAAATGCAGACCATGTGAGACTTTTACTTCACGCTGAAGTAAGATGGCTCTCTAAAGTTAACTGCTTGAAAAGATTTATGGAACTGTTTGATACTCTTAGTGATTTTTTAAGCGACAAACTTGAAATGAAGTATCTGTTAACAGTATATGGTAAAGCATTTGTGAGTTATTTAGCTGATATCTTTGAAAAACTAAATATATTAAAAAGCAACTTCAAGGAACAAATAAAACTCTTGTTGATGCAAAAGCGAATATATTTGGTTTCATTACCCTTATTGAGTTATGTCAGAAATATATTAACAACAAAAACTTTGAACAGTTTCATTGGCTCCAAAAATGCGAAGTAAATTATACCACTTTACTTGTTATTGTCGATCATCTGAAAATTCTATCGGCTGATTTAAAAGAAAGATTTTCCGATTTAAAACAAATTGATTTTCCAACATGGATGATGTAGCCAATGTTAGTGGATTTGTCTGATATATCAAATATACAGTATCAAGAAGAACTCGCAGAAATGCAAAATGATGAGTCAGTTAAAACTTTATTTAATATAAAAGGAGCGATGGCATGGCTTTGTGAGGAAACAGAAATCAAATACCCAAATTCAACCAAATGTGCAAGAAAACTATTGTTACCGTTTCCATCTTCATATTTAGCCGAATGTGGATTTAGTGCTGTAAATGATTTACTGGTAAAATAAAGAAACCGTCTGGATATAACACAACGGGGAGACTTGAGACTGAAGCTAACCAAATTGGAACCTAACATAAAATCTCTGTGCAGCAAGCATCAAGCGCAGGGATCACACTAAATTAAAATATTAAATTATTATAGAAAAATCTTTATTAAAATTATTTCGAATTTGAATTTGAGTTTTTCATTATATGTTTGGAAAATTTATTTACTGTGTTTCGTTAACAATTTCCTAATGATTTCTTCCTAAAACCTATCATTTAAGTTTCTTAAGGGAACAATTCAATTTTTTAATATTACAAATTATGTATATTTTACATAGGGGGCATAAGAATTTTAAAAAGGCTTAGGTGGGGCATGGCACAAAAAAGGTTGGGAAACACTGCACTATTGCTAAGCCATTAGCCGCAGTCAATTAAAGGGGTAAGAAGTAGTTTAGACCTACTAGTAGGGTCATAGACAATATAAATATCTGAAGACTTTTTTAGTATAATATTAGTGTACAGTATTTTCCCATGCTTCCCACACTTGAATGAATGAATGCTTTATTGTTCATAACATATTATAAAATTATGCAGCAACATTGTCAAAACTTTCAAATGGATGTCAACTAGTTTTTTACTTTACTGTTTGGCAGAATCCCTTACTCAACACTCAACAGATTACTTAATCCATAGATACCTCAGATTATTTGCAAGTGTCTAGTGCCAAACATTTTTTCACAAGCTGATCAGTACTGGGTGTAGGGTGTAGCCTTTAGTACTAAAATTACCATGAGTGCAGTAAGTTTTTAAAAAAAAAAGTTGATTTAAAAAAATAATAATTTGATTAAAATCATGATTTTAATCATCGATTTAAATCAACTGATTTAAATCTTGACACCCTGCCATAAACTATACATAAAATACTGGTACATAGAAATATCTATTTTGCTTCTTGTATTCTTCTAATTGGTCACTCTTAGAAATGCAAGAGACAAAAAATAAACACAATGGGCGACAAAGGAAATATTTTCTATAAAATGTCAACTGATATGAATATATTAAATGAATAGATCAGTCATCTCAGATCCAATAATGCAAATTTAAGAGCAAGGTCTAAAACTTAATGCAGCTCAATGAACATTCCCTTCCCCATCAGTAGACTAATTATATTAACACAGTTGAGATTCCAAGTATATAATTTTGTTATATTTATTCACTACATTAGTTTATCAAACATTTACTTTATTTTTAAATGGAACTTATGAAAAAAAACTCACCATTTTTCAGGTGTATAGACTACGTTGCTGAGAAACAGGCCGTTAATGTGAGCTCAAAACACCCGCGAATGTGGATGGCGTTGAGGTATTTTCCCATGATCCTCTGTTGTGTTTACATCTTTTCCCGGCTTTTTAAGTTTTTCCTTCGTTCTATTTTCGTCGAGGTTTTTATTAAAGAAAGGTTCTTCAAAATCAATTTTTTCGAAATAGAGCCACTGTTCGAACGAAAAGGGAAAGTTTTCTTTCTGATTCTTGCTACCAGTGTCATTGAGCAAGATCCCAAGAAGGTGGCGAGTTCGTCTGACCTGATGAACCGAACGCCAAAGCGTTGAATTTAAGGTCGGGTTCATCGATTTAGATTTAATGGCTCAGGGTCCACAGCTGGACTATGTCAAATACAAATCAAAATAGAAATCTAGACAGCGTGATGAGATTTTTAAAAAAAGTAAATTTCGATTAGATAAAAATGGAGACTTAAAAAAAACCAAAGGCCGTAGAAAAATACGGATGAGGTTATCCCATCCATAAGCTAAGCTAAAACCTATACCACTTGCATATGAGAAAATGATAAACTAAGTTCACGTTAAACATTGATCACTATAAATATTGACCTTTTTATTTAGTATGTCGTTTCTTTCAAAGCTGTTTCTATGCCTTAATCCACAACCTAAAATTCCATCTCAGGAAGTTAATAGTACCTTACGCTCACGACAGGGACACGTTTGAAAACCCTATCCCATAGTCTCATCTTCGAATGTTCAAAGATTTGAGATTATTTCATTTTACACGTATATTTCACTTAAAGGCATTCATTCTAGAGAAAAGTTTTAGTCACTTACTTTGCCCCTTTGTTTCGCAATATGCGAAAATACATCGTGGACTAAGATTGGCGCAGAAATAAACCTTTAAGATCCAACGAGATCTGCCTACTGCTCCGTGAGTACACAACATATTTACAAGATATTATTAAAAAGATATATTGCTACGGAAATTAAATTCTTTTAAAATTGAAAAGATATTTACAAACGCAATCATATCATAAAAATGACGCAACGATATATCATGAGCAAAAGATTAAAGAACTTTGCACATTCAAATTAACTTAGCAACTAACTACTGGAAAACTAAATTTGAGCGCATGGATACAGTGAAGTCGACAAACCGAAACCGAAACCTTCAAAGGTTACTTATCTACTATTGGCCGGGAATCTCATTCCTCATTCAAACCACGCCCTCCAACTAGAATACTCTAGCAGATATGTTCCACCGCGTCAAGGATTTGAGCGGCATGAGCGAAATGCTAAAATATTTGTACATCGCGCTTTCTCCACAAAAGAAACTAAACAGATGAGTTTCTATCTGGTATTTTTTTCATTAACGTAATTCAAAGTGTAATTTTTTTTTTAATTAAAGTCGAACCAGAGCAACCCAACGGGCTATTGACGACGGTCTGAGCTCAATCCCCTAATGGAAAGATCCGAGGACACCACCACGTAATTTTGTACCACGGTCATATGACGAGGCTTTTCATTAACGAAACAGCCGACCAACCGGTATAGTGGTTAAGGTGTTAGCCTCTAGATCGGAAGGTTCCTGGTTCGAATCCGGGTCCGGGCATGGATGTTTGTAAGCGTATGGTGTAAAGGCGGCTGGTGCACTTGAAATCTGTCGTCGCCGAAAGTCCTCACGTTGGGTTGGCGTGGAAGTTTATAGAGTGGGGTGCCAGCTCAGGTGTTGCTTCGTCATTTGGCCGTGGTTCAAAATTACGAGGTGTTGTCCTCGGATCTTTCCCTTAAGGGACTGATCCCGGACCGTCGTCAATAGCCCGTTGTGTTGCTCTAGTACGACGTTAACTAAAATTACCATTACCATTTCATTAACGAAACACTGGATATAACAATGAGCTATTGTTGATAGTACGGGATCAACCAACGAAGTGAAGGATGCGAGGACAACCCCCCACCACGTAATATTGGTAATTTCGTAATTTTTAATTAACGTCGTACTAGAGCAACACAACGGGCTATTGACGACGGACCGGGATCAATTCCCTAAGGGAAAGATTCGAGGACAAAACGATGTAATTTTGAATCACGGTTAGATGACGAGGCAACACCTGAGCTGGCTCCCCACTCTCCAAACTTGCACACCAACCCAAGTGAGGATTTTAGGCCACGAAAGATTTAATGTGGACCAGCCGGCTCTACATCATACGCTTCACCATGCGACACCCATGCAATGACCCGAATTTGAACCTCCCGATCTAGAAGCTAACACCTTAATCACCAGACCGGTTGGTCGGCCTCGTTTCGAGAACGATTCCGAATCAATGGTTTTCTTTTAGGGTTGCGAGTTTGAATCCAACCAAAGACCATCATGTCCAAAGGGGACTGCCCAGGTAGCACAACAACATTTGCCAACATTCTACCAATATTGGCCAATGTTTTGAATGTCTGTGAATGTCGAATGTCGGAATTACGATATCTGTCGATATTGGCAGATATCGCTTAGTTTTATAAAACGAGGAAGACTGTAAATAACGCTTTTAATAACCTTATAATCATGTAGTAATACTGTAAATAATGACACCATGTTGTTTTACCCATATTTTTTATAATTTAAACATTACGCAATTTTTCCCAATATTGTACCGATATTTGGCGACATTGTGAAAACAATATCCAAAAACCTATGTTAAGCTGATGTTGGCCGATATTTAAATTTTGAGCTGAAGCTATGCTTGGTCACGTGTTCGTTGTTTGGGTTAAGCTTCGGTTTCCTAAGAAACGGTAGCCGTGATCTAGCGGCCGTGATGTATCGGTGGGTGACGTCACTAAAACGTTGTTTATACTAACACATGGTGTTGGTTTCCTAGAGAGCGTTGTTTGTGAGCGTAACGAAAATGATCGGAGCCGCCATTTCCATGACTGTCGTCATAGCGGTCTCAAACAGTTGGAGAACGTTTTTTCTCTTGTAGCGGCCAGATTTCATTTCCTGCTCCAAGCGATTCCAGCCAAGAGGAGCAATATAAATAAACATTTTTGACTGCCATTGAATAATTCGTTTTTGTAAAATCGGGATCGTTATACACAGAATAAAAATTTCAACGGATTCGAAATCTGCGGAAAATTTGACACCAGATCGATACCTTAAATGTGATTTTCTTTGAATAAATAATTAATTATTTAATACATAATTAAATAATCAAATGGTAAATAATTGAATAATAAAACTGTTTTTGATATCGATCTGGCGTAGAAATTTACGCTGATTTGAAATCTGTTGAAATTTTCACTCTACCTTCAACGATCCCGAAGTTAGGAACTTTGAACTAGAGAATAAAAAACCACTTTGTTTTGTTTCTCGAATAAAATAAACCACGACAGCCGTATGTGTTGCCCATTCTCCAACGTATTCTGTCCGCCTAAGTTGACACCTTGGATTTTTGTTTAGACGGCCGTTTAGTTATGCCCGCGGCATCATGACGTATCACGGCTGTTAGATAACGGCTCCACTTTCTTAGGAAACCAAAGCTTTAGACCGCAGCGATTTTTCGCCGAATCTAGCAGTGAATAAGAGCAGTCATCCCTAAAAGTGCAAGTCCTATAAGGTAAGGATATTTCTGTACATTATTTTGTAATGTTAATAATATTTAAATACGAATAATTAAACATATTTACTTGTTTCATTGATGAAGTTTTAGCCCGTGTTTGTAGTTTGTTACATTGTCAGTATACTATTTTTTAATGTGTAAATATTCATCGTTTACTGTATCAAATTCTCAAGTTTCATTCGATTTTGTGGAATGCTATTTCCATCTTTTATTGTTATAGATTATTTTGTTTTGGAAAGTAAGTTATTAGTATGTCAGCAGAGTTCTGTTTGCATTAATTATTAATATTAGTGGGACATTTTCAAAGTAGGTTTAAATATATTGTTCAAGCATAACATAACATTTAAAAATTTAACTGATTTTTGTTTTATCTAAAGACTATACCAAATGTTTCTAACATAAAAAAAAATCAATAAATAAATTTGAGATGTGAAGCTTTAAAATTGTGACCATGGGTAAAACTGCTTGTTCTTTTCTAGTTTTGTGTGATTTGATTAATTTCATTTAAAAAAAAACTAACTTCAAAAGGTGAAGTATTGTGAATATTATTCATTCTAAAAAATTAGTTTACACCAAATTTTTCTTCTAAAAATTAATAAATCATAAATTTGAGTGCACCAAATGTATGCTTTTTGTCCTAACTTTTTATCATTTAAGATTTATAACTATACAAAAAATTTGCAGCTTATATTCAGTGATAAAACAAAACTATACATTATTTTACTAGCTATTTCTTTCTTTTTAAAGAACATCAGTATGGCATCACTGTCATTGTTCTCCATAGGGAAATGAAGATCTATGCACTAGATGTTAGACTGTTTTGAATGGTAAACTCGATGAAATCTTATTTAGGGTACAACCCATGGGCTACAACGACAACAATAGTCGTGTTTGCAAATTTTTAAAAAGTCTTTAAAAACTGAAACAGGCACAGTGACAGTGGTACACAGGGGTTGACGAGCAGGGGCGGAGCCCCCTAGTAGTGCTGTATGTTGATGACCTACTGATTGCTGGTTCCTATGAATCAGTGGTCATGGTGGTGATACAACTTCTAAGTGATGAGTTCGAAATGTCCAGGCTTAAGTTGTGAAAGATTTTCTGGGCATATGTATTAAGTTTTCTCAGCAACAACTTTGCTTAGAGGAAAAGGCCTATGTTGAGAAAATTTTAAATAAATTCAAAATGACTCGGTGTAAACCAGCCGACACTCCTCTAGTGCCTAAAGCGACACCATCGTGTTTCGTGCAAGATGAAACTTTCCATGGACCCAGTCAGGAATTTGTAGGTGCATTATTGTACCTATCCATGACAACACATCCAGATATTTTATATTCTGTGATAATTTATATTACTGTCTGAGCCAAATTCAAGAGCAGCCAATAGAAGCTGCCTGGAGGAAGAAATTTTGGCTTTGGCTAAAGCTATGCAGGATGTATTTGTGCTACACAACATTAATTAAGCACATATTTAAAGCAATAATCAATAAAAAAAATTGTTTTTATTTGCAATTCAATCTGTCATTTTTCAATATTTTTGGTGAAATAAATTTTTACAATATTGTTATAGTAAATGCAAAAGACCTAGGGATAGATTTTTAAAATTTTATTTACGAGTTTTCATTAAAAAAATATTTTACTCGATATGTGTTAAATTTCTATAAAAATGTCACATTTTTTGTTTATTAATTTTTAGAAATTTTTCTGTGCTATTCACACACACACACACACATACAAAAAGTTCTCCCTGTGTCTATCAAATAGTTATTCAAGACCTAAAAAATGTAAACAGTTTAATTCTAAGTTTATTTATCAAAAAGCCTTAGTACTTTGAACTTTGGCAAAATTGCAAAAAAACTGATTTTGAGATAATTGCATTTTAAGTACAAAATACAACAAAAGTTCACTTATTTTTTTGCTAGTGTTATTTTATTTTAGTAATTTCTATTACATTAAGACATTTATCAAAACAAGAGTTTTTACAGTAAGCTGATATATATATTTTTTAAAGCCAGTTTTAACTCTGATGACAACTGAGTGATTTGTGATTATTCACTGAAAATTATTCATTTCTTGTTAAATGACCTGAATTTTTTTTTTTATTGAATCAGTACTATTTTAAAATAAACCACCACTGAAAAACTGCACCTTCTCTTTTTCTACAGTTATTTTTGTTTTGTAAACAAGCCTTTTTTTTGTATTGATACACATGCGACAAAATTTTGTGCTTCAGTCAGTCATTAAGGCCATATTAAATGAAAATAATTGTTCCAGATTAAAACACTCAATATTAAATTGAAGTATGCTCATGATATTGTAAAATTATTAAACATTTATATTGTATATGTTGCAACTGAATACCAAATTGCTGATTTGTTTACAAAATCTTAACATAAACCTAGACTGAACTAAGACAAAAATGTATGTTAATGTTATTAAGGGAGGGTGTTGAGAATAATTACTAACTGTAACTCATCTTTGCTTAGCAATCGGGTAACACTTGTTCTAATTGTCTACTTCTGTTGTGTCACAGGTTGCTGTTTGTGTTCTTATTCATGATTTCTTATGACTTTATCTGTCATAGTTGTTTGGAAAAGCATTCGCTGGTGCGGCAGTTTGAGATGGCAAAAGAATTCACCCATCGGATAATCTGACTTGTTGAAGGGGTGACTCCGAAGAATGTACCTGATTGGAATGTTTGACAGTTCCTAGGGTTTAATCTGTCTTAAGAATAAAAAAAATTATTTTATTGTGATTTGTGATTTTTTTTAAAACTTATGGAAAATTCTATTTAAATGAAATTTGTAAGAACTGTTCATTTTTCTGCCAATATGCAATGTGCCCTTTTTTTTTTTTTCTTATTTAACATTTCTAACAATATTGATTTTTTAACAGAAGTTTCGGGAAGTATTCCATTTTGAGATTAAATCAAAATTATATAAATCTGAATCAGTTCTTAGAATTACATACCATGCAACTGTTTATCAAGTTGCATTGTAATACAAGCATCAGCTTTATGTTTGTATTTATTTTACTGGTTTGAGATATAGTTTATACAATTGGCAATAATGAGTTTTAATAGCCTTAGATTTCTACAAAAGAAATGGAACAATAATTTAAAATATGCTGTAACGTCGTGATAAAAGAAATAGCCTTTTTTAAAGAATTAAAGAAAAATTTATTTACAATTTGGTAGCGACATCACCGTTACAACTACCTCTCATCATACGTTTTAAACATAACGGCTGAAACATGCCATTCGAACACCGCACTCAGTCCACACTTCAACAAAGCATCCAATCGACTAAAAAAGCCGTTACAAAAAAATATCTTTTCACCAACGTTATACATAAAAAAAAATGAACTTCCGGGAAAACCATTTCAGCTCACATAAATATGTCAAAAGAAAAGATATCCTTTCCAAGAGTATTAAGAAGTAAAAATAAACACAGGAAGTATCACAATATATCTTGGAATAAGGAAAAAGAAATACTATAGAAATACATTTAAAAGATATTCCGGAAGTGTACGTTACCACTCTTCCCCCCTTAGAATAACTTTTTACCCTGTAAAAAGTTACCATAACTTTTCAAAAAAAACTAAATTCTACAAAATTTTATACAAATATTTACAAACATATATACAACTGCCAAGAGTTACCTAAAAAAAACAATAAAAATAAACTCAAAGGACATTTTGGTAACTTAGAAGAGTCGGCTAAGGCTGTCAGCATTCTGGTGTTTTCTGCCCTGACGATGGATTACCTCATAGTTCCAGGGCTGCAATGCAAGAGCCCATCTCATGAGACGTGGATTTACCCCAGAGTTCTTTTTTAACCATACTAGAGGATTATGATCAGTTTGGATAAAGAACTTGGTAGGTCCATCCAGGTAGCATCGTAGCTTCTTGACAGCAAACACAATAGCGGCACATTCTTTTTTTGTAGTTCCGTATTTTCGCTCTGCTGTTGAGAACTTTTTGCTGAGGAACAGAATAGGATGCTCCTCCCCCTCTTTTCTGTCTTCTGGGATAAAACTATACCCATGCCTAAATCTGAGGCATCACATTGAACATAAAACGGGGCATTAAAGTTAGGAGCATACAGAATAGGGTTCTGAGTTAGCCTCCTCTTCAGTTCTTGAAAAGACCGTTGGCATTCATTGGTCCACTGAATTTCGGACTTCTTGACTTTTCCCTTCAGGAGTTCGGTCAAAGGAGCAACAATAACATCACTTTCTCTTGGGCAAATTTGCATTTGCTACTTTTCAGACGAAGGCCCGCTTTACTTATTATCTCCAAGATACAATTTAGATGTTTAAGGTGAGAACTCCAATCCAAGGAGAATATGGCCACGTCATCCAGATAGGGTACTGCGAACATGTCATACCCTCTCAAGAGCTCAGACATCATTTTGCTGAAGTAATAAGGAGCATTTTTCAGTCCAAACGGCATCCTTAATGGTCGAAACGACCCGAAACTTGTCACGAAAGTGGCATACCGTTGAGCACCTTTAGTCATAGGAATTTGCCAGTAACCTTTTGACAAATCCAGAACAGTGATGAATTTGGCATTGGAGACAGCTTCCACTCTTTCCTCGATGTTAGGGATAGGAAAATACTGAGTTTTCGTGATTTCATTCAGCTTTCGATAGTCAATGCAGGGCCTTGGGTCTTTCCCTGGTACCTCAACTAAAATCATAGGCGAAGTGAAATCACTCTCACCCACTTCAATAATTTTCATTTGGAGCATCTTTTCAATTTCGGCTTTCAAGATCTGAGATTGTCGGACCGACATTCGATATGGCTTCGCACAGATGGGCTTTATTTCAGAAAGTTCGATATCAAACTGGATACGATCTGTGAGGCCAGGCACGTTTGAGAAACAATTGGAATATTTACATATAATACAACTGAGCTGGTCAATCTGGTCGTCATCCAGTCTTCCTTTCACTTCACTGTTTCTCAATATCTCCTCAAGATCAAAAATATTGGGATTGTTTTCCACAGGCGGGAATTCTTCTTCCAACTCTGATTCTTCATCCTCACAAGTAGTGACCAGATTTATGAATTCCGGCCTCTGGTAGTAAGGCTTCAATAAATTTACATGATATATTTGTGACGAATTTTTCCGGTTGGGCACGGCAACAAAGTAGTTCGTCTCCGAAATCTTGCTTTCAATGGTCCCAGGACCATGCCATTGAACCGCTAACTTATTTACAGGTGAGGGTGCCAGTACCAGTACTTTATCTCTAACATTGAATTCACGTTTCACGGTATTTTTGTCGTACCATTTTTTTCTTTTCTTGGCAGCTTCCTCCATATTATCAATGGCTAGGCTGCGACATTTTTCCAATCTTCTCAGAAGATTGAGGATATATTCAACAACTGAAGCATTTCCTTCTTCCGGCTGTAACCAGTTTTCATACAGAAGAGTGACGGGAGTCCGTAAGTTTTTTCCATGAACCAATTCAGCTGAACTGAATCCGGTGGATTCGTGAGTAACTGTCCTTAAGGCGAACAAGACTGCATGGACATGCTTCTCCCAATCTGGTCCTTCTTCGGTACACAAAACTCTCAAAATCCGTTTCAGGGTACGATGAAACCTTTCTACCGGATTGCTCTGGGGATGATACACAGAGTTAAGTACCACCTTGATGCCGAAACGTTCAAAAAATTCCGATGTGAGTTCGCTCATAAACGAGGTTCCCTGGTCGTGTTGAATCTCCTTAGGAAAACCCATTCGACTAAAAATCTGAAGGAGAGCATTAATTACGGATCTAGATGTTATGTTTGGTACTGCCACAGCATCTGGGTACTTCGACGACATACACATTGCCGTAATCAGGTATCTTTGGCCTGAGTCCGTCACGGGCAAAGGTCCTACAGCGTCAATATTAATACGGGAAAAAACTTCAGTAATCACTGGAACAAGAGTCATGGGAGCTTCTTTCCAGCTCTCTGGCAGGAATCGCAAGCCTTCACGAAGTCCTCTGCTTCTTTGTAACAGTTTTTCCAGAAAAAGTACTTGGTCATTCTGTCTTTGGTCTTGGTGGTCCCAAGATGACCTGACGTGCCTTCATGACACAATTTCAGTATCTTTTCTCGATACTCTATGGGCACGACGATGAGCTTCCTTTCGATACCACTCTTGTCCTTCTTGATCTTTACCAAAAGTCGGCCCTTCTCCAGTTCAAAATCTTTAGGAGGGTTTCCATTTTGGATTTGTTTAACTTGAGAGCTCATCTCTTCATCTTCACCTTGAGCCTTGATTAGCTGCTCAGTGTCCACTTTTAACAATTCAGTGATATCTTGATCTTCTGCCACATGAGTGAACTCGTCACTTACTTCCCCTGCTTCCGTTTCATTTTTTTCCAATGTAATGAATTCTTCGGCTGGGATAGGGTTTTCGGATTCTTTAATTAAAGATTGAGATTCTTCCCTTTCTTTCACTTTTTTCTGATGCCTTGTCAGTACTGCATTTATTTGATCGAAAGATTGACAATCTTCCCTTTTTAACAAGGCAGCAGTCCGATTCCCTAAAAGATATCGTCCGCGGTCTAGTTCATCTGGAATCACAGCAGCTTTAGTGAGTGTTTTTCCCAATTCACACTCTACCAAAACTTCGGCAAGAGGTAAACAAGTTGAGCTGGAGTCCAAAGGTTGCTGTACCCAAACATGTTCACCAGTCATGTCAGCTGAATTCACCAATTTCCGACACACAATGTCAATGGTCGCTCCGGTGTCTCTTAGTAGATTTATATCCTGACCGTTTATTTTTCCTTTCATGATATACGGTTCCAGGTACTTCTCAGGTTCTTTGTCCGAAATGTAATTTACAGTTTCCGAAGGTTTCTTCAACTTTGGATAATTTGGTCGGATATGACCAGGCTGATTGCAATGAAAACACCGCATCTGTCTCCTGCGGTCGAATTCCGGATTTGGGTCTTGTTCGGAAAATCTTCGTTCTATCTTAACCCCTTTACCATTCATGGTATCACTTCTCCTTGGTGGATTATCGGTCTTTTCAAACTTATTTTGAACTCGACCCTCGAACTTGTCTTTCGCAAAGACAGGGTTTCGTTTCACAGTTCGTCTAACGTCTTCAAACTTCTCCAACAGTTCCACCAAATCTGTAGGGGAGTTTATTTCTGTCCATTCTCTGAGATACATATCCTTAAATTCGGATGGTGTTTTTTTCTTCATCTGATCTGTGATGACCAAATCTCTCAGTTTTTCAAAAGTAAGGACCTGACAACCTGCAATCCATCCATCGAAATAAGTAGACAATTCATGATAGAAATCCCTCCAGTTCCGATCAACTGCTTTATGGCGTGAACTAAATAACTGTCGAAATATTTCTGGTGTTAGTTTGAATTTTTTTTAACAGAATATTTTTAATGTGATCATAATTTGAAGCTAGGTCAACTGGTTCACGGGCTATTATATGAGCAATCTCTTGGGGGATCAAACTTAATAGATGAGATACCCACATTTCTTTTCCCAGCGACAGCAAAGTTGCCTGTCGCTCGAACAAGATTAAATAAAGACTCATATCATCTTTCATGTCGTATTTCGAAAGGATCTTGGTCAAGTCTCGATTCGATGGTCTAGGATTATCAACTGCACTTTGCTGGATTTGACTAGTTGCTTCTATTCTCAATTTTTCCAACTCATACTATCGTTCTTTCTGCTTTTCTTCAAGGGCTTCAATTCTCCGCTTTTCTTCAAGGGCTTCAATTCTCCGCTTTTCTTCAAGGGCTTCATTTGTCTTTCGAGTTTCTATAATTCTACCAAAAAGTGCTTTGGTGAATTCCTCATCATATCCCTCACTTGAAGTAATAAGATCCACTAATTGTTTTATGGATTTTTCTACGGTGATTTCTAAATCTATCTCCTCCACCAATTTGATCAAGTCCTCTTTCTTTCCCTTAACTAAATAAGTCATGATTAAATTCTAAACAGTTTCCCCCTTTGGACTCAAATATAACGTAAGGTACAAAAAGAAAACTTTTCGAAACCGAAACTGTCCAGAATTCTGACTTACCTTATAACTCACAAAAATATAACTCAAAGACAATAAAACAATAGAAAAAAAATAAATGTACAAAAACCAATTTTGTAACCCAAAAGACCTTCAAAAGAAAATTAATTTAAAAAAAATTTAAATCAAAATACCATTTCAAATACAAAACAAATTTAAATTATTAATTAAGATAAATAATCATCTACGACAACTAAAATCTCTTAAATTTCTATTTCACATAAATTCCAAATCAATACTAATTTCTATTATAAAAGCAAAATTTGCAATTAAGAAATTTTTTTGTTTCGAAACCTGTTACGATAAATGGAAGTTATCACAAAAACAGAAGTAAAATTGTACATTAAATATAATAGTGCATAAAACATTAGACTTAAAACCGAAACCACTTATCTGGAACAGTTGCTTGATGGTACACAGGAAGTCCTTGAGCAGGAACCCAAAGTTCGAACTGGACTTTGCTGACGATGACAGGACGGGATGCCCAAAAAGTTCGGACCGGATGGCCCTTTCGATGCTGAACACACACGCGTTTCACACACAGGAACAGGACGGGATGTCCCAATTCTACTGACCGGACTAAGCTTCGTTGCTGGACACACGCAGTAACAGGCCACGTTTCATACACAGAAACAGAACGGGATATCCAAAAACATCGGACCGGATGGCCCACTTCGCCGCTGCCGGACGCAAGCAAATTCTCCACTCACGAGGACGGGATGTCCACAAACTTCGGACTGGATGGCCCCTTCGTTGCTGCCGGACGCACGCAAATACTCCACTCACGAGGACGGGATGTCCAAAAACTTCGGACCGGATGGCCCTCTTCGTTGCTGCAGTACGCACGCAAATTTTCGCTGAACAC
The DNA here is from genome assembly GCA_947359465.1 of Metellina segmentata. Taxonomy (NCBI): domain Eukaryota; kingdom Metazoa; phylum Arthropoda; class Arachnida; order Araneae; family Tetragnathidae; genus Metellina; species Metellina segmentata. The sequence continues at coordinate 2,338,197 of OX375884.1, forward strand.
AGGACGAGATGTCCACAGTTTATTCTCAAATCAGGACGGGATGTCCAAGACTTCAATTTAATGGGAACGATCACAGTGCATGCCACCATTAATAGGTAGCTGTAACGTCGTGATAAAAGAAATAGCCTTTTTTAAAGAATTAAAGAAAAATTTATTTACAATTTGGTAGCGACATCACCGTTACAGCTACCTCTCATCATACGTTTTAAACATAACGGCTGAAACATGCCATTCGAACACCGCACTCAGTCCACACTTCAACGAAGCATCCAATCGACTAAAGAAGCAGTTACAAAAAAATATCTTTTCACCAACGTTATACATAAAAAAAAAATGAACTTCCGGGAAAACCATTTAAGCTCACATAAATATGTCAAAAGAAAAGATATCCTTTCCAAGAGTATTAAGAAGTAAAAATAAACACAGGAAGTATCACAATATCTTGGAATAAGGAAAAAGAAATACTATAGAAATACATTTAAAAGATATTCCGGAAGTGTACGTTACAATGCACTTAATAAAATAAATTAAAATATTAGCTGCTATATCAGCAGCTTAGCTAACATTTTTGACTGGAATATTTTTCTAAAACAATTTTCTGAATTGAAATCACAAAAATGGTACCTGTACGTGTTTTATGTTTGAAATTTTTTTTCAAGCTACCAAGGAGTAAATTTAAAGGGGAAAATGGATTTTAGAATGTCTGATTTGATAATGGATGCCTGTTAAGGTTTTAAAAAGCCAAGTTGCCCACAATTTTCTTTCATGTACTATACAATACAACAGTTACACAAATTGAAAAAAAAAACATATTTTTAACAATTTAATATTATATGTTCTCTTTAATGTTCTAAAATATTGTATTATATAAATATTTTTTTAATGATTAATATTTTTTAAATTTTACAAAATTTAAGATGGTTTTAATCTTGTGTACCCTCTAAAAAACAATCACATGCCATAAGAAGAAAATTTAATTAAAATATCCCAATATTATGTAGCAGATATTGAATAATGTTGGAAAAAAAACATCGAGAAGTATCTTAAAAGCTAATATTGAGCAATGATAAAAAACGAACATTGAATGTCAAGAAAACAATATCTATCAATGTCGTAAAACGACATTGGGGCGATGTCGCCAGAGGGGGGTCATTTTTACGTTGGCCAATGTCGGAAAACGACATTGGGGCGATGGCATTTTTACGTTGGCCAATGTCGTAAAACGATATTGGGGCGACGTCGCCAGGGGGGGTACATTTTTATGTTGCCCAATATTTTTTCTCGATATTGGCCGACATATATGTGCTACCTGGGTGGTGCAAGTTAAACATGTCGTGGCCACAACTGTCCTAGCGTAGCGTGAAAGTTTGGAGAGTGGGGTGCCAGCTCAGCTGTTGCTTCGTCATCTGACCGTGGTTCAAAATTACGAGGTGTTGTCCTCGAATCTTTCCCTTAAGGGACTGATCCCAGACCGTCGTCAATAGCCCGTTCTGTTGCTCTAGTACGACGTTAACTAAAATTACCATTACCCAGACCGTCGTCAATAGCCTGCTGTGTTGCTCTAGTACGACGTTCCCAGGTAGCACATATATGTCGGCCAATATCGAGAAAATATATTGGCCAATATTGCCGTCGATATTGGCCAACGTAAAAATGTACCCCCCTGGCGACGTCGACCCAATATCGTTTTACGACATTGGCCAACGTAAAAATGCCATCGCCCCAATATCGTTTTCCGACATTGATAGATATTGTTTTCCGACGTCACCCCAATATCGTTTTACGACATTGGCCAACGTAAAAATGACCCCCCTCTGGCGACATCGCCCCAGTGTCGCTTTACGACATTGATAGATATTGTTTTCTTGACATTCAATGTTCGTTTTTTATCCTTGCTCAATATTAGCTTTAAGATACTGATCGATGTCCTTTTTCAACATTATTCAATATCTGCTACATAATATTGGGATATTTTAATTAAATTTTCTTCTTATGGCATGTGATTGTTTATTTAGAGGGTACACAAGAATACAACCATCTTAAATTTTGTAAAATTTAAAAAATATTAATCATTAAAAAAATATATAATACAATATTTTAGAACATTAAAGAGAACATATAATTTTAAATTGTTAAAAATATGTTTTTATTACAATTTGTGTAACTGTTGTATTGTATAGTACATAAAAGAAAATTGTGGGCAACTTGGCTTTTTAAAACCTAAACAGGCATCCATTATCAAATCAGACATTCTAAAATCCATTTTCCCCTTTAAATTTACTCCTTGGTAGCTTGAAAAAAAATTGCAAAACATAAAACACGTACAGGTATCATTTTTGTGATTTCAATTCAGAAAATTGTTTTAGAAAAATATTCCAGTCAAAAATGTTAGCTAAGCTGCTGATATAGCAGCTAATATTTTAATTTATTTTATTAAATGCATATTTTAAATTATTGTTCCATTTCTTTTGTAGAAACCTAAGGCTATTAAAACCAGGGTGTCAAGATTTAAATCACTTGATTTAAATCAATGATTAAAATCCTGATTTTTATCAAATGATTTTTTTTTTAAATCATTGATTTAAATCACAACCAATCTTACATTTTTATAACTAAGCAAATACACCCTAGAAAAATCACAGAATTTGTTAAATGCTTTGAACTTTCTGCACTCATGGTGATTTCAGCACTAATGACAACATCTCGTACTGATGAGCTTTTAAAAAAAAATGTTTGGCACTGGACACTTGCAAATAATCTGAGGTGTCTATGGACTAAGTAATCTGTTGAGTGTCGAGTCAGGGATTCTGCCAAACAGTAACGTAAAAAATAAGTTGACATCTATTTGAAAGTTTTTACAATGTTCATGCATAATTTTATGTTACAAACAATAAAGCAGTAAGCCTACATCTACGTAAATGTCAAGACAGACAAAGAAAATCCCCACAAAGTAGGCCTAAATTACTTGTTACACCTTTGATTGATTGACCAATGGCTAAGCTATAGTGATTTTTCAACTACTTTTTTTAATTGAGACATAAATACAAAATAACACAATTAATGTGATTAATAATTTATTAAATAAAAAAAATCAACTGAACTTTCTATTTGAAAGGATGAAAGTTTAAACACTATGAACATCTTTTATTTTGCAAAATGCACCCCGAAACAGTCACCTTTCACTTTAAGAGTAGTGACCCATAACAAATATTTATTTGATCACACTAATATAGGTCTCCCTTACACTTTCTGATGCATTTGTTAGCATGATGATGTTAATTTACTCAAGAAAAACTAAATAGGATGTCAACTTGTGTTTTAAAGTTAAACAAATGTTTTATCTTTTGCTCTTGTTTTAAAAATTCATTTTTTAAATGTATTACCATGTAACACACAGTGGTTTTTAGTAAAATAAATATTAATTTACCATATCACAAATTCCGATTGTTTACTTAAATAAATATTGGTTTACATGTCCCATGTCAGAAACTCAATTTTTTGTTTAACAAATTTATAGGCCCTACAGAAATTTAAATAAAAAAATTCGATTTTTGATTTAAATCACACAAATAAATCCGATTAATTGATTTTTTTTTTAAATCATGATTTTTTTACACCCTGATTAAAACTCATTATTGCCAATTGTATAATCTAAATCTCAAACCAGTAAAATAAATACAAACATCAAGCTGATGCTTGTATTACAATACAACTTGATAAACAGTTGCATGGTATGTAATTCTAAGAACTGATTCAGATTTATATAATTTTGATTTCATCTCAAAATGGATTACTTCCCGAAAACTTCTGTAAAAAATTCAATATTGTTAGAAATGTTAAATAAGAAAAAAAAAGGGCACATTGCATATTGGCAGAAAAATGAACAGTTCTTACAAATTTCATTTAAATAGAATTTTCCATAAGTTTAAAAAAAATTCACAAATCACAGTTGAAATAATTTTTTTTATTCTTAAGACAGATTAAACCCTGGGAACTGTCAAACATTCCAATCAGGTACACTCTTCGGAGTCACCCCTTCAACAAGTCAGATTATCCGATGGGTGAATTCTTCGGCCATCTCAAACTGCCGCACCAGCGAATGCTTTTCCAAACAACTCTGACAGATAAAGTCATAACAACAAGTCATGATTAAGAACACAAACAGCAACCTGTGACACAACAGAAGTAGACAATTAGAACAAGTGTTACCCGATTGCTAAGCAAAGATGAGTTACAGTTAGTAATTATTCTCAACACCCTCCCTCAATAACATTAACATACATTTTTGTCTTAGTTCAGTCTAGGTTTACGTTAAGATTTTGTAAACAAATCAGCAATTTGGTATTCAGTTGCAACATATACAATATAAATGTTTAATAATTTTACAATATCGTGAGCATACTTCAATTTAATATCGAAGTGTTTTAATCTGGCAAAATTATTTTCATTTAATATGGCCTTAATGACTGACTGAAGCACAAAATTTTGTCGCATGCGTATCAATACAAAAAAAGGCTCGTTTACAGAACAAAAATAGCTGTAGAAAAAGAGAAGGTGCAGTTTTTCAGTGGTGGTTTATTTTAAAATAGTACTGATCCAATAAAAAAAAAATTTCAGGTCATTTAACAAGAAATGAATAATTTTCAGTGAATTATCACAAATCACTCAGTTGTCATCAGAGTTAAAACTGGCTTTAAAAAATATATATATCAGCTTACTGTAAAAACTCTTGTTTTGATAAATGTCTTAATGTAATAGAAATTACTAAAATAAAATAGCACTAGCAAAAAATAAGTTAACTTTTGTTGTATTTTGTACTTACAATTATCTCAAATCAGTTTTTTGCAATTTTGCCAAAGTTCAAAGTACTAAGGCTTTTTAATAAATGCACTTAGAGTTAAACTGTTTACATTTTTTAGGTCTTGAATAACTATTTGATAGACACAGGAAGAACGTTTTGTATGTGTGAATAGCTCAGAAAAATTTATAAAAATTAATAAACAAAAAATTTGACATTTTTATAGAAATTTAACACATAACGAGTAAAATATTTTTTTAATGAAAACTCGTAAATAAATTTTTTTTAATCTCTCCCTAGGTATTTTGCATATACTATAACAATATTGTAAACATTTATTTCACCAAAAATATTGAAAAATGACAGATTGAATTGCAAATAAAAAAAAAAAATTTATTGATTATTGCTTTAAATATGTGCTTAATTAATGTTGTGTAGCACAAATACATCCTGCATAGCTTTAGCCAAAGCCAAAATTTCTTCCTCCAGGCAGCTTCTATTGGCTGCTCTTGAATTTGGCTCAGACAGTAATATAAATTATCACAGAATATAAAATATCTGGATGTGTTGTCATGGATAGGTACAATAATGCACCTACAAATTCCTGATTGGGTCCATGGAAAGTTTCATCTTGCACGAAACACAATGGTGTCGCTTTAGGCACTAGACGAGTGTCGGCTGGTTTACACTGAGTCATTTTGAATTTATTTAAAATTTTCTCAACATAGGCCTTTTCCTCTAAGCAAAGTTGTTGCTGAGAAAACTTAATACATATGCCCTGAAAATCTTTCACAACTTAAGCCTGGACATTTCGAACTCATCACTTAGAAGTTGTATCACCACCATGACCACTGATTCATAGGAACCAGCAATTAGTAGGTCATCAACATACAGCACTACTAGGGAGCTCCGCCCCTGATCGTCAACCCCTGTGTACCACTGTCACTGTGCCTGTTTCAGTTTTTAAAGACTTTTTAAAAATTTGCAAACACGACTATTGTTGTCGTTGTAGCCCATGGGTTGTACCCTAAATAAGATTTCATCGAGTTCACCATTCAAAACAGTCTTAACATCTAGTGCATAGATCTTCATTTCCCTATGGAGAACAATGACAGTGATGCCATACTGATGTTCTTTAAAAAGAAAGAAATAGCTAGTAAAATAATGTATAGTTTTGTTTTATCACTGAATATAAGCTGCAAATTTTTTGTATAGTTATAAATCTTAAATGATAAAAAGTTAGGACAAAAAGCATACATTTGGTACACTCAAATTTATGATTTATTAATTTTTAGAAGAAAAATTTGGTGTAAACTAATTTTTTAGAATGAATAATATTCACAATACTTCATCTTTTGAAGTTAGGTTTTTTTTTTAAATGAAATTAATCAAATCACACTAAACTTGAAAAGAACAAGCAGTTTTACCCATAAATCGAATGTAACTTGAGAATTTGATACAGTAAACTATGAATATTTACACATTAAAAAATAGTATACTGACAATGTAACAAACTACAAACACGGGCTAAAACTTCATCAATGGAACAAGTGAATATGTTTAATTATTCGTATTTAAATATTATTAACATTACAAAATAATGTACAGAAATATCCTTACCTTATAGGACTTGCACTTTTAGGGATGACTGCTCTTAATCACTGCTATATTCGGCGAAAAATCGCCGCGGTCTCGGCGGCTGCATCTCAACCGGTTATTTTTACGTGCCATTATTTTTTTTCGAATGAAAATAGAATTATAAAAACTTTTATGCAGAGTAACATGCGTGTTCGCTTGTCAATTTTTGAAAATATGATGGCGGTCGGCAACCCAAACAACGAACACGTGACCAAGCATAGCTTCAGCTCAAAATTAAATATCGGCCAAGATCATCTTAACATCATTTTTTGGATATTGTTTTCACAATGTCGCCAAATATCGGTACAATATCGGAAAAAATTGCGTTATGTTTAAATTATAAAAAATATGGGTAAGACAACATGGTGTCATTATTTACACTATTACTACATGATTATAATGTTATTAAAAGCGTTATTTACAGTCTTCCTCGTTTTATAAAACTAAACGATATCTGCCAATATCGACAGATATCGTAATTCCGACATTCGACATTCAAAACATTGGCCAATATTGGTAGAATGTTGTTGTGCTACCTGGGTTAACTAAAAAATTATTAATTATCCGTGAAGTAGAAGGATATGACAGAGAGGACGCTAAGAGCGACGACTCATTCCTTTCCATCCGAGATAGAGAATACAAGAACGACCACTGCAATCTTGAAACGATCAACTGTTTTGTAAACATTGTGTTCATTACTTCGCTTTCAACTCAACGTATTATTATTATTATAACATATTAAAACGAGTGGAATGATATAAAATGCCTGACCATTGTTGCGTTCCGGAGTGCCGCTCCAACTACAAAGGAACGATTGGATACGTTAGCGTCTTTCAATTTACGAAAGACGAAAACAAAAAAGAAGCTATGGTGTTGAAAGATACCTTGATCGGATTTCGAGCCCGGCAAACGTGCGGTAGTATGTGAGAAACATTTTCGTGACGAAATGATTATTCGTGAAGAGGAATTTCACGACAAAGAGGGTAATATTCTCAAATTTGCTCGCAAGAAACCGATTTTAACAGAAGATGCATATCCCTGTACATTCGATGGATGCCCAAGCTATTTAACCGAGAATTAATCTCAGTATCGAATAAGCAGAGAATAAAAACGTGCTAGGAAGGAAAAAGAACTTTTCGACAAGTTTGAAGAACGAGATAAAATTCCTGACTTTGCCATATTAAAAACAAATATCCACAATGAACTTGGGTGCTTGACTTCTGATATCATCATTCATGTTACAGAAAGTGTTGTATACAACTATATATTTTTTATAGAATTATCAACTGTCCCCAAAACCCTAAAAACAATTAAGTTTGACGAAAATATGAATGTATATATTTATGCTAACGACGCCCTTTATGCAAAAGAAGTTCAGCACATACTAAAAACTGACAAATTGTGTTTGTGGAGTGAACTTGTGAATCTAGTCAGCTATGTAAAACATATAAATTGTGACAAGCTGAAAAAAGAAAATGCACATAAAGAAGCAAGCTGTTAATTGTTGGAAATTATTTTCAAAAGGCAAAGGTCAGGAATATTGTTGTGAACAGTTTATATTGGAACAGATGCTCCTGTGTATTAAATGTCCACACGGTAAACGGTGCAGCTCTGACTTAACAGCTTTTGCATATTCAATATATATGAAATCTGCCTCATGCTATCAAGAATTATGTAATAGCAAACTTCTCAGCATACCGCAATCCGCCATTTAAAAAGACTAACAAACTCCCCATCTCTTAGCTGTTCCACCATTGACCCAAAGAACATTGCATATATGAAAGCCAAATGTGACAGACTACAAAATCACGAAAAAGTTGTCAATTTATTACTTGAGGAAATTCATGTGAAACAAACTGTGCAATATAAAGCAAAACATTTGACAGGCTTTGCTGAAAACAATAACACTACAGCTACTACTGTTCAAGCATTCGCGCTAAGCTCTATATTCTCAAAATATAAAGAGATTGTATGCCTTATTGCTGTAAAAAAATCTAACAGCTGATGATTTGCTAAAATTAACTCTTCAAGCTTTGGCGCTATTAAATAGTGCAGGTTTTCGAGTATTATGTATAATTTCTGACAACAATAGGATAAACATGTTTCAAAAACTGTCAAAAGATTCAGACTCAAATATTCATGTTCCCAATCCCACTGATCAATCAAAAATGCTATTTCTTATGTTTGATACCGTTCATTTGATGAAATCTATAAGAAATTACTGGTTAAATTCGAAGAATGCAGAAAAAACTTTCATTTGTCCTGATTTTTAAAATTTACACATCAAATTGTTAAAGTAAGTTTTTCTCTCGTCAGAAACTTATTTCACATTTAACGTGAATCTATTATGAAACTGCCACATAAATTATGTTTTAAGGCTGTGTACCCGACGAGTTACTCGGTTTTTCTTCTCCTAAGCCTTTGGAAAGTTTCTTTTGGGTGCGAAATGCAGCGCCTAGAGGCACACTAGGTTGCTATAGAATTTCGGAGGTTGCTATAGATTTGTGGTTTTGGCTCAAAAACTTTTTTGGCATGGGAGCCAATTCGATTTAAGCCAATTTCGATTTTGGAATGCATTGTAGTGGAAAATCACGCCAGTCGCTCACGCTCACGACGCTCGTCTCTCAGTGCCCGTCGGTGGATTTGATAGCGCTCCTTGATATCGCGAAGCTTTCCTGGAATCGTTTATCCTTTTTTTACAAAATATTTCGTTATTTTAAAAGTTATTTTGTTCATGATATATTCATTATTGTGTAATCTGTTTTTTCTTGTGTTTGTCAGTTCTCAAATATTTTTTACTGTTGCTTTTCGCTTTGTTGTGTTTCCATTGTTCGTTTTCGTGATTTTTACTCATAGTTGAATTATTTTATGAGTTCATTTTGAATTTTAAAAATTGAGTGATTGCATTTGTGCTGCAGTCTTTTTTGATTGTTTTCTTTGACTAGTTTCTGCCCTTCTCTTAATTGCTCTTCCGGTCTGTAAATTGTCCAAAAATTGTAATGTAACTATGAAGGTTTTAATTACTGGTGTGGATTCGATGGTCAAATACGGAGTAATCGGAAATCAGTATTTACCATCACAATGACATGGTAATGTAATATATATTCTAGCTTTTCCAGGAATCACCATTGAGCGTGTAACGGAAAAGGTTTCATCTTTAAAAGAATCGTGACTTGATTCTGGTTCATGTAGGTACCAATAACACCTCTGATTGCCTTTAGAAATGCTTCTCAAAATTTGAGAACCTGTTGCAAAACATAATAAACGGTAATCAAGAGACGTGCATTGTGATTTCAGCTATATTATCTCCCGATAACTACCTCTCCCTTGAAAAACAAGCTATGAGACGTTTTCTTCAGAAAGTGAACTCAAAAAATTATCTTTTCAACCACAGGCTGTTTTTCTACTGCCAAAAGAAGCAAAATATTTATTTTTGTAGATCCCAGTCATTTGGAAAGGAAGTACGGCAAGGCCCGGTCACTTGGAAAGGTAGAATGGCAAAGCCCAGTCACTTGGAAAGGTAGTATGCAAGGCTGCTCAGTTTACATCTCAATTCTTCATCTGAGAGTTTAATTCAACTTGTGACCCACCTGAGCCCAAGGCTGTTGGAACTGAATTCTACAATTGTTACAGGAGGTTCTGTTCAATGCAGGTATTAATCTCGATAATATTGTAGAACAAATATTATTAAATGTGTAACGTTGTTTCCATATTCATTCTTTAGATGAGGCTTGGATAACAAGTTCACTTTTTTTCACTAAACTTCCTAGTTTTCAATATAACAATATAGCCTTCCAACTTCCAGTAGTAAGAACCCGGGAGGTAGGGTCACTGTTTTGTCAAAGCATTCCAGGATTGAGGAGTCTCAAAATTTCCTGACAGTGTTATTGATGGATTTTTATGATTCTTTGTGACGCGAATTCCTCAGTTGCCAGGTGCTTAGAAACATATTATATCTACAAGACTAATGAAATATTATCTCAATTGGCTGGAGAACAATTTGCCCATAATGAATATTTATTTATAGCTTTAAATGAAAATAATCTGAGTTGTATTGTTTGGAAAAGTTTCATTTTTATGAACCCTGCGGTACAACTTCTGCTTAAAATTACAAAGATTCCATTCAATTACGGAAAAATCAAATCTGCAAAGCTTTTGTCACAACACCGTATCGTTTTGTCTTCGGTGGTTCGTTCTTACGATGTCATCACTTTATGGTCTGTTTCCATTCACCTTCTTTCCATTAATTTACACGACGAGTAATTATTCTACTCACTATTTATTGAAGATTAAGCATAATATATACAAATGTACAGATATGTGAGGTTTTACAACCGACACAAAGGATCTTATTCAGTAACATCTACAACTATTGTCTACATCTACAAATCTGAGTGACATTCCCGTCAGTCCAGGAGGGCGTCGTATAGTGGCAGCGCCACCTAGCTTGGCTCTAATTGGCCAATCTACATATTAATTTTCCACATCCTCCCCACCTGGACTCCTTTAAGAGTACATACTATTACAATCAAAAATGAACAGTAACAAGTAATATAAATCAATTACCATTATACAACAATATTAAAATGTAATTATTCAAACTTCTAAATAAAAATTATTATTGAAAAATTTTAAATAAGATTTAAAATAGCTGCATTTCAATAATTCTAGAAAACAAGGATATGCATACAATAGTCACATTAGTAAGTATAAGTAAAAAAAACGAATTATAATATCATTCACAAACACATATTCATGCTCTACATTATACACAAGGTTACTATTTAGTATTTGCACATTGAAAAAATGTAAAAATTATTCTGAAAATAATAATAATAAAAAAGACTACTATATATAACTTCAGCATCTAATTTCGTAACATAATTTAAGAAATTTCTAATTCAAAAGGATACAACAGCTGCACAGGTTTTCTGAAAAGTCCCTTTGCAGTTTTTACCAAACAGGCACGAGTAAGATTGTCTCTGCCTTGAATTACTTCCTTAATTATTCCCAAGTCCCACAAAAGTTTCGATTTATGAGTTCCTTCAACCAGTACAATATCTCCAACCTTTAAGTTCTTGTATTTTTCTGGAGTTTTAAAATGATGAGCAGAGTTCAAGTTGAACAGATACTGTTCTTTCCATTTAGTCCACAGTTGTTTCACTAACTTGGTTTGGTAAAGTTTTCTTCTGGTGAGAGTCTCTTTAGTAGAAAGTTTGTTTTCTATTTCAGCAAAATGTAAAGGAAAACTAAATTCTGTTCTTCCTAATTGGAGGAAGTGAGAAGGTGTCAGCGGTTCTGGATCTCCTAAATCACTAGTTACGTAAGTCAAAGGTCTCATGTTGACAACAGCTTCAATTTCAGTGATGATGGTTGATAACTCCTCAAATGTGAGGAGAGCTCGACCTAGGATCTTTCTCAGAGGATCCTTAACACATTTCACCAGGCGTTCATAGAACCCTCCCCACCATGGGGCACGTTCCACAATAAATTTCCATGTGACACCTCTATTTGAGATAAAGTCTTGCAATTTTTGCTCTCTTATCATTTTCGCAAAATGCTGTAATTCCCTTTCAGCAGCCTTGAAACTTTTTGCATTGTCGGAGTAAATTACCTTACAAGCACCACGTCTTGATAGAAATCGGCGTAGAGCAAAAAGGAAAGATTTCGTTGTCATGTCCATTGTTAACTCCAAATGTACAGCTCTGGTTGTTGCACACGTAAATAACACAATATATGATTTTGCTGTGTTATTCTTGTCAATTCTAGTTATGATTGGACCAGCAAAATCTAACCCGATGACACAAAATGGAGGTGATTCTGAGATTCTGTCCCTTGGAAGTTGGCCTGTCAATTGGTCAGCTGGTTTTGCATGATATTTCTTGCAAACTAGACATTTACCAATGACCTTTTTGACTTGCTGTCGTCCTTGAGGAATCCAGAAATGTTTCCGGAGCTGTGAGAGTGTCAAAGAAACTCCACCATGCATCAATATTTGGTGTTCTCGCATAATTAACAGCTCTGTAAACTTCTCATTTTTGGGTAGTAGGATTGGATTAATCTCTCATTTAGGCTAAAATCACCTTGGCTCAGTCTACTTCCTATGCGTAATAAATTAGAGTCATCTAAATAGGGACATAAACTGTAAATCTTCGAAGTTTTCTTCACATACCCTTTTCCTTTCAAAGATTCTATCTCTTCTTCGTAATTTCTTGATTGTATTTCCCTTATCAAGAATTTTTCAGATTCTTCTAATTCTTCTGCCGTTAAATTACCACTACGTTTAATTGAGTTTCTTGTGTTGAAAAGAAATCTCCTTATCCAGGATATTATTCGAGTTACCTTTAGTAAAGAACTAAATCGGTCTATCTCTATAAGTGCCTCCCTTGAATCTAAAGCACAGAAATTCTGAGAAACCATGTTTCCTTTCGATTCTTTTTCTAATATGGTTTTCTCAACCTCTTTGGTTCCTTTAGGCCACGTATCAATATGTTCGGTCAACCAGTAGGGTCCTGACCACCATAAGTTATCTCTTTCGAGATCTATAAGTGAAAGTCCCCTTGTAAGTAGATCAGCAGGATTGTCCCGTCCAGGGCAATGTCTCCAGTCTATGGGATTGGTCAAGGACTGTATTTCTGCTATCCTGTTGCTCACGAAGGGTTTCCATGTTCGAGAAGAACCTTTAACCCAATGTAGCACAATACTAGAATCTGTCCATAGATGTTTCTTACAATCAAATTTCAGAACTGCCGTCACACGGTTAATTAATCTAGCTCCAATCACGGCGCCCATAAGCTCTAATCTGGGTAATGTTAAACGTTTAATGGGAGCCAATCTACTTTTAGACGTAACAAACGTTGTCTTCACTTTCTCATCCTTGATGTATCTCAAATAAATAACTGCACCAAAGGCTCTCTCACTCTCTCTGGCATCACAAAAACAGTGAATCTCTACTTGATCGTAAGTGCCCTGAAAGTCACGGAAGTAACATCTGGGAACCTCTATTTTACTGAGATACTGTAGCTGATCACACCAACTATCCCACTTTTTCTCTAAGTGTTCTGGTAAATTTTCGTCCCAATCAATGCCCTGTTCCCACAATGCTTGGAAAATAATTTTTACAATGATTGTAAATGGAGATAAAAATCCAATCGGATCAAAAATTCTTCCTGCCACTTTAATTACAGTTCTCTTGGTTTTCTCCTGACATTTTACAAATTCAGAAAGGTTATTATTATCTAATCTAAGAGCATCCCTATCTATATCCCATATTAATCCCAAAATTTTAAAAGGCATTGCGTTTTGTGAAGTTTCAAAGCATGTGTCGAAATTTAAATCTCGTAAATGCTCCTTTAAAAGAGAAGAATTACTTTGCCATTTGCGTAGGCACATGTTAGCTTTTTGAAAGATTTCTGAAGACTCCTTTGATAATTTTAAAGCTTCTTCTATTGTGAATCCGCCTGTCAACAAATCATCCACGTACATTGACTTATTTATCATAGCACAAGTTTCGGGATATTGAGTTTCAAATTTTTTAACATGATGTTTAATAACGGCTCCTAGTAGAAACGGACTAGAAGTTACGCCAAATAATACACGAGTCATTCTCATAATCACAGGTTTTATCGAAGAATCCAGACCTTGGCGAATTGGATCAATCCACAAAAATCGCGTTAGATCCCTATCACTTTCTGTAAGGCTTATTTGTAGAAATGCCTTTTCTATGTCTGCAACTACTGCAATATTATTAATTCGAAATTGCAATATTAAATCAAATAAGTCTGAATTTAAGTTAGGACCTGGTAATAGTACATCATTTAACGATGGTTTAGAAGGAGCATGAGCAGATGCGTCAAAAACAATGCGAAGTTTAGTAGTTAATTTATCATTTCGAATTACCGGATGGTGGGGTAAATAATATGTCAGAGCCCCATTATCTGAATTTATCTCCTGAGGTTCAACCTTCTCTATAATTCCCAATGATAAATATTCTTCTATTACAGCTTTGTAATCATCAAACAACGTAGGATTTTTCTGAAATTTCTTAATTAAAAATTCAAGTCTCTTTTTTGCTACATCATAATTTTTCGGAATTTCAACATCGTCAAATTTCATAGGAAGTTTAACTTCGTATCTATTATTCTTAAATTTAATAGATTCCTCAAATTGTTCCAAAATTTGTTTGTCGCACAAATTTTTATCTATTGGTTCATCTCTTATTCCTAAAGCTTCAAGATCCCAAAATTTTTGAAGCTCAATTGATGCTTTATCAGCTGTATTTTCCTCCCAAACGGAAGAAACATACATTGTGCTTACTAAATTATTTGTTGAATTATATGCATTAGAAAATCGTCCATGCAGAGTCCATCCAAATTTAGTTTCACTTAAAACAACAGTTGATGAAAGACGTTTAAATTTACCTGTCATAATCGACCAATAATAATCGGCGCCCACTAGTATATCTATCTTATTTTCCTTTTTATCCAAATCATCGGGAGAGTCAGATAAAATTATTCCCAATTTTTTAATTTCATCGCGCAATTCAGAACTAGGAACGCTGATAATACCTGGACAAATGCTTTCCGTTTCTAATGCTTCTAAGCTCACTGTAAAAATTCGCCCTTACTATCCATCAACAAAACACACACTCTATTCTGAAAGGTAACGGGAGTATTTTCACTACCCGCAAACGTAATGATTTTAAGTTCTTCCTGACCTTTCACTTCCAAATCTAACCTTCGAGCCAGATCTTTGTTTATGAAAGTTCTTGCAGCTGCGGAATCTAAACAAATTCGAACATTCACACTCTGATGCGAACCGATCAACTTACAGCGGATGGTCTGGAAATAAACATGCGATTGAGATGACTCGGCAATTTTCGGCTCATAAATTAACGAAGAAAGTATAGCCTTTTCCTCTTTTGTTTGTGCCGTAACCGAAGGTTCTGTTTGAACAACGCGTTCGCACAAGGATTTTTGATGGCCTTTGGAGCTACAAATTGTGCATTTAATGTTAACTGATCTACACTGATTCTTTCTATGGAATTTTTTATAACAGCGGAAACATTTAGCTTGTTTACGTAAAGAAGTTTTACGTTGCTCCAAATCCAAATTACAATTATCAGATTTATGTTTTTCATTACAAAATGCACAGTAATTTTCAGTCAGAGTATTTAATGCGCACGCTGAAGAAGGTTTGGTTTTATGAGGATTAAAATATTTGGGGAAGTTTTGCTTATATATAGTTCTGTTTTCATAGGGTTTTGTACTTTCGACATTTGTAGAAGTTACGTTTAGGGATTTTTCACGCGCTTCTACTTCATTCTTTAGAAAAGTTAACAAGTCTGTAACATTTGATTCCTTTTTGTTATTTTGTTCCCTGTGGAATTGCAAAACAAGGTCATTTGGAATACATTTATACAAAATGGGTAATAATAAACAACCATATGAATCAGAATTAATTTCGAGTGACTCAAGACTTCTTATTTGCACAGATATTTCATCATTTAACTTTCTTAATGCGGACATATCATTTGATCTGCGAACTGGTTCTAAATTTAACAAACGGTTGGTATGCGCGGCAATTAAAATTTCCTTTTTCCCAAATCGATCTTTTAGAATTTCAATTGCTTTCCTATAATTTTCGGATGTCAAGGGAAGACCACTTATGGCCGTTGCTGCCGAATCCCTAAGCAATGTTTTAAGATAATTAAACTTTTCTATATCTTGAAGAGTTTCATTTTCATGAATCGCGGCTTCATACTGAGGCCAAAACTCTTGAAAATGACAAATGTCACCTGAAAATGTATTTAAAGAAATATGCGGTAATTTTGTGTTGGTTTTTTCTTTAACATCTGATACAGTATCCGTACTGGATCGATTTCCAACTGGACTAGACAAGACTTCAGTCGGATTTTTATTTAAGTTTCCCAAATATCTACTTACTCGCGACTTACAGAGCACAATCGATTCATTATATTCCAATGAACTTTCCATCTCAGCCTCTAAATCATCCATATTAGTTAGAGCTGCAATAGATTTATCTAAATCTTCCAATGTTGCTTTGTGTTCCATAAGAACCGCTAGAGAATCTATTATTAGATCTGGGTTACCGTCAATATCCTTATTAAGTTCATCATCAATCTTTTTAATAAGTTTAGTTACTGAAGTGCGAATAATTCTTCTTTTGATTTTGTTCATTTTAAGATCTTCCTCTGTATTACTCATTGTGGTAAGATATTTTCAAATTCAAGGAAACAAAATTTTTCCACTTACCACTTTTCTGATGCTTTCTTCAAAAATTATCTACGTGTAATCCAAACCGTTATTTAAGAAGGCAAATTCGAATCAGTAGGTTCCACTGCCGATTGCACCATTGTCACAACACCGTATCGTTTTGTCTTCGGTGGTTCGTTCTTACGATGTCATCACTTTATGGTCTGTTTCCATTCACCTTCTTTCCATTAATTTACACGACGAGTAATTATTCTACTCACTATTTATTGAAGATTAAGCATAATATATACAAATGTACAGATATGTGAGGTTTTACAACCGACACAAAGGATCTTATTCAGTAACATCTACAACTATTGTCTACATCTACAAATCTGAGTGACATTCCCGTCAGTCCAGGAGGGCGTCGTATAGTGGCAGCGCCACCTAGCTTGGCTCTAATTGGCCAATCTACATATTAATTTTCCACAGCTTTAAATCTTCTGGAAGATTGGTTAATTTCATGCCCTCCTCACTTTAACCAGACAGATAGAACTAAACTATGTAGCTACTGATTGCCCATCTAGCAATAAATTAGTTCCATTAAATGTTAAGAAGACAAGACAGCTTCTGGTTGTAAAAATTTACTTCAATAATTTGCTTTGTCAAGATCATAAAATGTAATAAAACTTCAAGATTATTGAATTTATAAAAAACTGTAGTGAAATATTTCAACTAAGCAGCAAATAAGTATGGATACAGTAATCTTGCATGTTCTTAAGTCTAGCTACTGCTAAGAATTAAAGTGGAAAATTCGATAAGTAGCGATTTTAAGATATGCCTATCATTTGCATTGTTATGTTTATAAGATGTAATGAGTTTAAGATTGTTGGAATAAATTTTGTCAAGAAATATTTCACATAAGTAGGAAGTGAATACGAATTATCTTAAAGTAATCTCAAACATTCATAAGACTCACTACTGCTATAACTTTAAGTGGGAAATTCGAGATGTAGCCATTCAAGATATGCCCTTAAAATTCAGGTAGGTGAAAAGCATGGCAACTACTTGAGTGTGACTATAAAAAAATCAATTTGTAAAAAGAAACAATTCTTGTTTTTACGATTCTATTGGAAAAGTTTGTATCATTGTATTTTTATGTAAGAGGAAACAATTAATTTTTCTCTTTCAGGATAAAGGTAAACAGAATGAATTTTTCTTTTTCAGGATGCAACTCCAGAGCTTTGTATCATTGTATTTATGAATAATAAATTTCCTTTAGTTCAGATGGCTAGTAAAAGATTTTGCAAATTCAGGAACAATTCACCTGAGCTTGTAAAGAATTTCCCTGCACCATGATTATAAATTCACATTGTTGACTTTTTCATCAAAACAACTGTTATGTTTCCTGATAACTAAATGATGTTTGTTTTTGGTGATCATTTCATATGTCATCAATAATGAATTTCTTTTGGTTCAGGTAATCATAATAAAAGTAGTACATTAATGAACATCTTATCATTTAACCCATTACATACTACTCCGCAGAATATTATATCCTCATTTGGTTAAGGGAGCAGACAGCTTACTGATTATTATTAGTTGGTGGTATATTCAGTAGGTTTTATATTTTGCATGTAGCACCTTTTCAGAAATACAAAGGCAATAATGATTTATCACATAATAGTGCGAAGCTTCAAATTGAATAAGTTATTTTAGAAAGTAAACTCAGAGCAGCTTTTGGCTATAGCCCCCCTAAATCTGCAACTGTATATAGCATGTGTTAAGCACAGTAGTCAAATAATGAGTATACCAAATTTGTTGAGAATTGGTCGAATTGTGATATATATATATATATATATCTTTAATATTTTATTCCAATTTGGATCATGGAATTGTTTTACCCCTCTCAAAACCTAAGAAAAATAGAACAGGGGTTAATATATAAGAGCCAATGTTTTCTACAGGATGAATGTACCTACCATATGGTTGGTGTGAATTCTTCAGTGATCGTAAAAATAATCTAAAAATGTAATTCCCGTGAGGATTTCGAATTGTTTTTAAATCCCACTGAACACCTAGGTCAAATAGAACTGGGGTGTTAATATGTTGCCTACGTTACCCCCAGAGTTATGAAGAATAAGTGATTTCCAAATTTGGAGTGGACTGGTCAAACCGTGTAGATCTGTATAGAGGACAGACAGACGTCAACTCTGCTGTATCCCCTTGAGCCATTAAGCCGCGTCCACACCGGAGAAGCAGAGCAAAACATGGATGATTGATTAACCCCGGAGACAGGTTTGATTGGCAGCTCGTTCAGTGTAGACGGTGAACGAACATTTTGAACACGAGCGAAATGATCCGCTTCTAGTCGGTACATCAAAGGAAAGCAAGTGCTCGTGCTCGCTCTATTTGGACGGCGTTTTTTCGTTCCCTTGCTCGACGTTCAATCAATCACCGGGGTAATCGTTAAGAAACGGGTCGGGGATCGGAACATAGAAATATTTATATTTCTTCGGATTGTAAAGTGATACTATTATTTAAGTAGTCTATTTGTAAGCATTGTGTGTTTTGCTATACATAGTTGACGATTAAAACTTAGTTGTGAAAAAGTAATCTGCCCATATTAGTGTCAAAATTGATGTGTCCATCCATGTGTATTTAGATGGTCTATATTAGTGGTCTTGGGGAACTTTGCACGTCAAATCTCTGCTATTATAAAATGAAGTGTCCGACCTCCACTACGCAATGTCCGGACGAATCTATTACACTTACAATAATGAAATTTGGCACACGGGTAGTCCGAAGTTTTTGCAATTTTTGTGTCCAGCCTGAATTTTAAAATTCAATCTAAAACATTTAAAAAATAATTTATTGGAATTTAATTATTATTGTCTTCTTTGGAATAAAAGTTGCATAAAAAGTTAGCAGATTATAAATGTATTTTTTCCGCTTCCGATTTCATTTTGCGGAGAAAGATTTGTCAGCAGACTAAAGTTTTAACTTTAGTTATGTAGTTCTTTTTTATTATCTCCTTGATCGTAAAAGATAGAGAACAATTTTAAACGGATATGAAATCTGCGGAAAATTTCACATTAGATCTATACCTAAAAATATGATTTTCGATAAATGAATAATTTTAAATTGAAACATATTTTTTCCAACACGAACGCCACTTTCTGTGAAGAATGGCTTTCGTTTGATTCGAGATATCACAGATTTAATTTCCTACGCTCAAACCATTTCACAGCGAAGAAAAGCAAAACAAATAAAAAAAACATATTGACTGGCATTGTTAAGAACTTTTTTGTAAAATCGGGATCGTTAAAGACAGATGAAAATTTCAACAGATTTGAAATCTGAATAAAATCTAAACCCCTAAATCTCTACCTTCCATTTGATTTTCTTTTAATAAATGATTTTTCAATTAAATATTTATATTTTCGCAAGAGATTCTGACGTCACGCCGATTGGATCTCTTCGCAATTCGAATTTGGCAATGACGAGGTCATTACGGCGTTGCCCGAGGTGTTTGTTTGCGAAGCAAATCATAGTTCATAATATTCATAATTTAGTTTGCGAAGCAAATCAAATTAGAATTTGCTGGGAATCCATTCCAATAGGCTACGAATTTCCATTTGGTTTGTGAGGCAAACCAATGCCATAATTGCTGTTATCCAATAGGCTTCGCAAACCAAATGGGAATTCTTAGCAATCACCACGCAGTGGCTAGTTTAAGATAAATAAGAGGTGGATATTTAAAATGTATTTAAACTTTTTTGCAATTAAAGAAAATTTAAAATTGTTGCACTGCAATATTAATACGTTTTACCGAAAAATGCCGAATTGAAAGAAACATTCAATATGTTGGAACATATGAGTGAAATATTCAGTAAGAAATTTTTATTTTGTAGGGAAATAATCTGCTAATATCAATTTTGCAAGTACGTATGGATATAAATATATATATATATATATATATACTAATAAAGTGGTTGCCGCAGCCGCCGTCGCAGGATTGAAAACACGGTTTGTTCAAAATTGTACAGGGTTAACGATGAAGTGGATTATTTTCCGAGGCGGCTATTAGTTTAGGGTTTATTAAGTGTCCCAGTAGGAAAAGCGTAATTTCTACCGCGTGTGAGCAAAAGACGTATACATTTTCCGTCTTATGGCTCCTGAGAATATTTTCCATCACCAAAGTCGCCTTTTTTGGGAACTTTTCTTCGTATTCCTCTTTAATAAATCTTTAATGATAATATACGCTGCACTCGCGATTATACGCCGACTTCGTAAAGAACGGGACCTTGAAACAATTTGCTTCAAACAATAAGTTTGCAGTTTAACTTCAACACACAACCAACCAGATTGATCGCGAGCACATGGAACATTTTGTGTCCGAGCTGTCAAACCAGATAAACCAGAGAGATTGATTCACCAAACCTGTCTCCGGGGTTAATCAATCATCCATGTTTTGCTCTGCTTCTCCGGTGTGGACGCGGCTTTATGCTACAAATTTATCTTGAAACATATTTTGCTTCTTATCGGAAACTGAAATGTTTATAATTAAATGATAGGAAATGGCAGAGATAAATAAATAAAAAAAGCTATTCACTTTTGATTTGAGGAATTCAGATTTTTAAAAATTTAGTCACCTGCTAGCATGGTGTTAAAGAATTTTAAAGACAGGTATGTAACGAACCAGCTTTTGGTTTAATCACTCCTTAAAAGTCATTTGTATAAGTTTTTAGTATAAGACTGGTAAAAATTTTAACATTTTTAGGGTGGTGGAACGTCTCATTATCTTCAGTATTCTAAAGTATAAATGTGTCAAAGTTGGTCTGAATTAGTCAAACGGAGTAGATTTGTATGGAAAATATACACAAACACATCCTTTTTTTATATAAGTAGATTACAATCCTCCTTTTTTTTTTTTTTGCGTTCAAACGATACTACGAGTTAAGAAATTATACAATTATTTAATCAGACCAAATTCTTCATTTTCAGAAATAACGAGAAATCGCGAGTTTTATAAGAACGCTGATGTAAGTCCTCCATTAACTTATGCCTCACTATCGGACAGGTAAGTGTTTAATATTGAAAAAACACCTTACATGCTTTCTTTGGGGTATGAATATGTTTTGCATCCATTAAATTATTAAATGTTTTATTTCTATTTCTTGAAATATTGCGAGAAAGTAATCAGTTTAATTTTCTTTGATTTCAGGCCATTATTGAATCACCAGAAAGGCAGCTAATATGAAATTAAATATAAAATTGTTTAAAAAACACGTTCTGTTACTTCAGAAGGAACGCCGCAACCATGGAAGTACAGCACATTCCACAAGTCTCAAATAGTTATATTAAAAGCACTGGTGTTGTTTTTTAAACCAAAAATCGGAACATTTTTGCGTGAATGAAACAAGAATTCGTCAATGAAAAAATTACAAATGTTTATGTCTAGAATTTCATGACGGCAACGGTTAATATGAATAGCCAAACATAGAGATGACTTTACTCAATAGGTCGTAAAGCCATTGTATCCGGCGACAGCGGTACAAATTTAAGAGGTCCAAACTCCTTGCTCAATCCCTATATTTTTATAGTTTATGCAGAAAGGCATGGATAACATGGGTAGGGAGATGTACACTCAACCCTTCTGGCGATTGCCTCGATGAGGTATCTCGTTAGTAGCAAAACCGACTGACGGACGAGAAATTTCATCATTGTAAGAAAACTCTTCAGATCTTGATCTCCCATCCTAAAAATATCGGCAATGCAATGTCTTGATTACAAGATATCTCATTATTGACAAAATTGGTCAGCTCTTAATGGACGAGATATCTCGTCATTAGCAAAATTGATCAGCTCTTGATGGACGAGGTATCTTGCCACTAGAAATATTGGTCAGCTGTTGAAGGCTTCATTATCAAAATTTATCAGTTCTTAATACACGAGATATATCGTTATTGGCAAAATTAGTTAACCTTGATGATGAACGAGATATCTCGTCGAAACCCCACCACCACACACACACTTGGAGGGTTAAACAAAAAATAACTACTATTGTCCCAGTAATTTCTGAAAATGTCATATTTTACACACTCCCAGATCCTTTATTTGCACTGTTACTTGTTCAAATTTGTCAATGATAAAATTTGAATCCCATGCTTTTTCATGGGGTCGCCCTCAAGATGAGGCACCATAGGCTGTTTGCGATGAAATAGTATTGTGAGTAGAGCAAGAGCGTATCATTTCATATATGCTTTTCTTTGGTCTGTGTCATTTCCTTCAAATGTAAAATGTTAAATCTATAGGACCCCTTCAAACATTTTCAGCAGGTGTCAGGCCTTACTGCAATAATAGACATGTGTCATATTCAGTGGCCACACTTTCTACATAGCTTCACCTTACAAAATACATATATATATATATATATATATATGTGCAACCTAAATCTTATTTGGGATTCCCTAATAATTTTCCCACGTTGGGACCATTCATCAACGTGTGCTACCCTTTAACTGTTACCTAAAGCCGCGTCCACACCGGAGAAGCAGAGCAAAACATGGATGATTGATTAACCCCGGAGACAGGTTTGGTGAATCAATCTCTCTGGTTTTTCTGGTTTGACAGCTCGGACGCAAAATGTTCCATGTGCTCGCGATCAATCTGGTTGGTTGTGTGTTGAAGTTAAACTGCAAACTTATTGTTTGAAGCAAATTGTTTTAAGGTCCCGTTCTTTACGAAGTCGGCGCATAATCGCGAGTGCAGCGTATATTATCATTAAAGATTTATTAAAGAGAAATAGGAAGAAAAGTTCCCAAAAAAGGCGACATTTGGTGACACACGTGATGGAAAATGTTCTTAGGAGCCAAAAGACTGAAAATGTATACGTCTTTTGCTCACACGCGGTACAAATTACGCTTTTCCTACTGGGACACTTAATAAACCCTAAACTAATAGCCGCCTCGGAAAATAATCCACTTCATCGTTAACCCTGTACAATTTTGAACAAACCGTATTTTCAATCCTGCGACGGCGGCTGCGGCAACCTCTTTATTAATATATATATATATACATACGTACTTGCAAAATTGATATTAGCAGATTATTTCCCCTACAAAATAAAAATTTCTTACTGAATATTTCATTCATATGTTCCAACATATTGAAAGTCGCTTTCAATTCGGCATTTTTCGGTAAAACGTATTAATATTGCAGTGCAACAATTTTAAATTTTCTTGAATTGCAAAAAAGTTTAAATACATTTTAAATATCCACCTCTTATATTTCTTAAACTAGCCACTGCGTGGTGATTGCTAAGAATTCTCATTTGGTTTGCGAAGCCTATTGGATAACAGCAATCATGGCCATTGGTTTGCCTCACAAACGAAATGGAAATTCGTAGCCTATTGGAAATTCTAATTTGCAAATTCTAAACAGCAAATTCTAATTTGATTTGCTTCGCAAACTAAATTATGAATATTATGAACTATGATTTGCTTCGCAAACAAACACCTCGGGCAACGCCGTAATGACCTCGTCATTGCCAAATTCGAATTGCGAAGAGATCCAATCGGCGTGACGTCACAATCTCTTGCGAAAATATAAATATTAATTGAAAAATTATTTATTAAAACAAAATCAAATGGAAGGTAGAGATTTAGGGGTTTAGATTTTATTCAGATTTCACATCTGTTGAAATTTTCAGCTGTCTTTAACGATACCGATTTTACAAAAAAGTACTAAACAATGCCAGTCAATATGTTTTTTTATTTGTTTTGCTTTTCTTCGCTGAGAAATGGTTTGAGCGTAGGAAATGAAATCTGTGATATCTCGAATCAAACGAAAGTCATTCTTCACAGAAAGTGGCGTTTGTGTTGGAAAAAATATGAGTTTCAATTTCAAATTATTCATTTATGGAAAATCATATTTTTAGGTATAGATCTAATGTGAAATTTTCCGCAGATTTCAAATCCTTTGAAAATTGTACTCTATTTTTTACGATCAATGAGATAAAAAAAAAACTACGTAACTAAAGTTTAAACTTTATTTGTGTTTTTAGTCTGGTGACAAATCTTTCTCCGCAAAATGAAAACAGAAGCGGAAAAAATACATTTAGAATCTGCTAACTTTTTATGCAACTGTTATTCCAAAGAACACAATATTAATTAAATTCCAATAAATTATTTTTTAAATGTTTTAGATTGAATTTTAAAATTCAAGCTGGACACAAAAATTGCAAAAACTTCGGACTACCCGTGTGCCAAATTTCATTATTGTAAGTGCAATAGATTCGTCAGGACATTGCGTAGTGGAGGTCGGACATTTCATTTTATAATAGCAGAGATTTAGACGTGCAAAGTTCCCCAAGACCACTAATATAGACTATCTAAATACAAATGGATGAACACATCGATTTTGACACTAATATGGGCAGATTACATTTTCACAACTGAGTTTTAATCGTCAACTATGTATAGCAAAACACACAATGCTTACAAATAGACTACTTAAATAATAGTATCACTTTAAAATCCGAAGATATATAAATATTTCTATGTTCCTACGATGACCCCGGTGATTGATTGCACGTCGAGCAAGGGAACGAAAAAACGCCGTCCAAATAGAGCGAGCACGAGCACTTGCTTTCCTTTGATGTACCGACAAGAAGCGGATCATTTTGCTCGTGCTCAAAATGTTCGTTCACCGTCTACACTGAACGAGCTGCCAATCAAACCTGTCTCCGGGGTTAATCAATCATCCATGTTTTGCTCTGCTTCTCCGGTGTGGACGCGGCTTTAAGGTCACGATAAAGGTATCTTGACTAGAAATAAACTAACTGCATCACTACTTCAAAATAAAAATCGAATTGATACTTATTTTCGATAACTCTTGGAGTTGAATATTCTGATTTCGATTTAATTTCTATTTATTTCATTGCTAATCCGATGCTCTTTCAACTGTTCAAACTGTTTTTATTTTAAAATTGAATTCGAAGAACCTATTAGAATTAAATTTGAACAAATATAGTTTTGATATTTCATCAGTTCTGACACAGATTTTTTGTGCCTCTTTTGTGTGTTCTGTGCCTATAGACCTCCCTTCCGTTCCATAGTCTTGAATTCCACCGTGGCTTAGTAATTTACCCACTGTTCTTGTAAACTACGAGTTGTAGGCGATGCTGGTTCGATTACTGTAACTTACCCCGGGAGTATTTCTTTCTTCTGCATCTGTAAAAATTCACATGTACGTTCATTTATTTGATGTTGTCTGGACAAATATGACCCTTACGTCTTAAAACCCTAACATCCAATCCAATCCTCATCCATACACAAGCCAAAATTAAATAAAAACGAAATTTCATGCCCCTTCTGTTTATATGTAACTGGTTTTATAATAGAAAATTTTGTTAATTGATCACTACTATTGAAAACGGTCATAAAAATAATTTTTGTCCAGTTTAGAAATTAAAAATTGACAGTATTATTTTTATTCAGTACAACCCAGTGTATAAACCATATGTATAATTATGTATAAAATTGATGTATATGTAACAATTTTATGTTTTTATCTAACCATTAGTTATATACGCTTCAGTTCGTATTGTAGTATTTGAAAACGAGCAAGCAACTATAATAACCAGACCAACCTAAATTCTAATCTAGTCTAGACGACCCCGGTGCAAAGCAAATGCAGCCGCGTCCACACCGGAGAAGCAGAGCAAAACATGGATGATTGATTAACCCCGGAGACAGGTTTGATTGGCAGCTCGTTCAGTGTAGACGGTGAACGAACATTTTGAGCACAAGCAAAATGATCCGCTTCTAGTCGGTACATCAAAGGAAAGCAAGTGCTCGTGCTCGCTCTATTTGGACGGCGTGTTTTCGTTCCCTTGCTCGACGTGCAATCAATCACCGGGGTCATCGTTAAGAAACGGGTCGGGGATTGGAACTTAGAAATATTTATATATCTTCGGATTTTAAAGTGATACTATTATTTAAGTAGTCTATTTGTAAGCATTGTGTGTTTTGCTATACATAGTTGACTATTAAAACTCAGTTGTGAAAATGTAATCTGCCCATATTAGTGTCAAAATTGATGTGTTCATCCATGTGTATTTAGATGGTCTATATTAGTGGTCTTGGGGAACTTTGCACTTCTAAATCTCTGCTATTATAAAATGAAGTGTCCGACCTCCGCAATGTCCGGACGAATCTATTGCACTTACAATAATGAAATTTGGCACACGGGTAGTCCGAAGTTTTTGCAATTTTTGTGTCCAGCCTAAATTTTGAAATTTAATATAAAACATTTAAAAAATAATTTATTGGAATTTAATTATTATTGTCTTCTTTGGAATAAAAGTTGCATAAAAAGTTAGCAGATTCTAAATGTATTTTTTCCGCTTCCGATTTCATTTTGCGGAGAAAGATTTGTCAGCAGACTAAAGTTTTAACTTTAGTTATGTAGTTCTTTTTTTTATCTCCTTGATCGTAAAAGATAGAGTACAATTTTCAACGGATATGAAATATGCGGAAAATTTCACATTAGATCTATACCTAAAAATATGATTTTCGATAAATGAATAATTTTAAATTGAAACATATTTTTTCCAACACGAACGCCACTTTCTGTGAAGAATGACTTTCGTTTGATTCGAGATATCACAGATTTCATTTCCTACGCTCAAACCATTTCACAGCGAAGAAAAGCAAAACAAATAAAAAAAACATATTGACTGGCATTGTTAAGTACTTTTTTGTAAAATCGGGATCGTTAAAGACAGATGAAAATTTCAACAGATTTGAAATCTGAATAAAATTTAAACCCCTAAATCTCTACCTTCCATTTGATTTTCTTTTAATAAATAATTTTTCAATTAAATATTTATATTTTCGCAAGAGATTCTGACGTCACGCCGATTGGATCTCTTCGCAATTCGAATTTGACAATGACGAGGTCATTACGGCGTTGCCCGAGGTGTTTGTTTGCGAAGCAAATCATAGTTCATAATATTCATAATTTAGTTTGCGAAGCAAATCAAATTAGAATTTGCTGGGAATCCATTCCAAAAGGCTACGAATTTCCATTTGGTTTGTGAGGCAAACCAATGCCATTATTGCTGTTATCCAATAGGCTTCGCAAACCAAATGGGAATTCTTAGCAATCTCCACGCAGTGGCTAGTTTAAGAAAAATAAGAGGTGGATATTTAAAATGTATTTAAACTTTTTTGCAATTAAAGAAAATTTAAAATTGTTGCACTGCAATATTAATACGTTTTACCGAAAAATGCCGAATTGAAAGAGACATTCAATATGTTGGAACATATGAGTGAAATATTCATTAAGAAATTTTTATTTTGTAGGGAAATAATCTGCTAATATCAATTTTGCAAGTAGGTATGGATATAAATATATATATATATATATATATATATATGGGTTCGTAAAAGGTAAATGATAAATAACTCTTAAAGTTTAAATTTAAGTTTAATTACAAAATTAATGTATTAACAGTATATTTACAAACATCTTTGACAATTAAGAATATCCGACAACTAAGAGGCCATCTGCCTAAAAAGTCATGGGCCGTCTGCCCAACTGCTAGTTTCGGTGTCTGGGGGAACATCTGTCTCATTGCTGCGGTCGCTTCTGAACGGACGCTTCCTCTAGGTGGCGTTACTGCTGCGGACGTATCAGGCTTTGGCGCGCTCGTCGCACAATCCCACAATCGGCTATCCTGACTGTAATTTCGTCCTCGAAATTCGCCATCTTCAACATCAGTAAACAGGCCATAACATTCTCACATATCTGAAATACAAACAAAAAAGAAGAAAGAAAGAGGGAAAAAAGGCTTATATATACATTTTTTTTTTTTACTGTTGACCAGTGGACCAGGGTTTCATGTAATCAGCTGCTGAAGTAGTTAGGCTTGGACCTTCATGATCGCCCACTTTTTCAATGGCATATCTGTCATTAGGAGACACTTTTACAACTCGATAGGGTCCCAAAAATTTAGGTTTCAGCTTAAGCCCAACTCCAAACTGCGTACGCTGAATGGCCACTAGATCTCCTACTTTGTACACTCTAGATTTTTTTCTCCCTTTGTTATACTGACGTTTATTTTCCTGTTGCAATTTGAAAATATTGTCTTTTGCTTGTTCGCGTAATTCTTCTCTCTTCTTCATCACGGACTTTTCATACTCTTCTTCCAATATATCTTTTATCTTCAGATCTTCTTTATTTTTCATTGTGATGCCAATCATCAGTTCGAATGGCGTATGCTTCGTACTTCTGGATGGTGTACTGTTTATGATACTTTGTAGACTTGGAACATATTTGAACCATTTGCTAGGCTCCTCTATTTAAAGTTTGGCAAGAACAGGAATCAACAGACCAATAATCCTTTCTGCCTGCCCATTGCCTCTAGGAATTCCGGTTGTTATTTTACAATGTTCAATTCCCTGATCAGTACAATAATCAGTGAATTCCTTCGATGTAAACGCTGATCCCCTATCTGAAATTATTCGTGATGGGTTTCCAAAAGTAGCTTGTTGTAATTTCAGCTTTTCGATAGCATCGCTAGCCGAGGTAGATTTCACTGGGTACAACCAGACAAACTTCGTAAAGGCATCGACTACCGAGAAAATATGTTGGTATCTTTTATTCGTTGTTGGAAGGGGTCCCAAAAAGTCGATATTGTAAGTCCCAAGTGGAACGTTGTCTTTCGGCACTGGATTAAGAAACCCTTCGCCTTTTCCACGTTTTCTATTGCAGAGGATGCACTGTACGCAATTAGAAATAACGATTTCAACATGTTTTCTTGCATTAGGAATAAAAAACTGTTGCTTAAGAATTTCCTCTGTCTTGGCAGCGCCAAAGTGACCTTTGTTGTGAACGTCTTTAATGATGTTATTTTGCATCGCCTGAGGAACCATTAGTAGTTCTTTCCCATTCTCATACTTGTACACAATTCCTGCTTTAATGAAATGTTCATTGTCATGTCCTTCTTCAACTAGAGTTTTAATTGCTTTAATGTGATCATCTTGATGTTGTGCAGCTTCTATTTGGGTTGTTAATTCTCCTTGTGCACGAGTTGTTATCAACAATATGTTCCTGCTTAGGGCATCGACATGCTTCATTTGGGTGCCTGATCTATGGACAACCTCATAATCATATTCTTCGAGTGACAGTGCCCATCGAGCAATTTTTGGTGTAAGCTCTTTTTTCTGCATAGTCCTCTGAAATGCAGCGCAATCGGTCACTATTTTGAACTTAGTACCCAACAAGTAGTAGCGAAATTTTCGCAAAGCCTCGATTACAGCCAGTACTTCCAATTCGTAAGAACAATACTTCTCTTGTTGAGGAGTAGTCTTCTTGCTCATGAAGTGAATGGGATGAAATTTCCCATCATGAGCTTGCTGAAGCAAAACAGCTCCAAAGCCGTGGCTACTAGCATCCGTATGTAATTCTAAGGTTGCTCCTTGCCTAAAGAGATGCAATACCGGACTACTTGAGAGAATTTCCTTTAGCCTTTCAAATGCTTTGACTTGCTCAGAGCCAAATGTCCATTCGACATTATTTCGAAGCAGGTCACTTAATGGTTTTGCAATTCTTGAAAATCCACCGACAAATTGTCGAAAGTAAGAGCAAAGACCCAAAAAACTCATGACTTGTTTTACATTTTTCGGCTGGGGAAAATTTTTCACTGCACGCGTCTTGGATGGGGAAGGTTGAATTTTGCCGCCCTCGATAACGTATCCGAGAAATTCTATCGAATGTTGAAGAAATTGACACTTTTTAAAATTTATTATTACGCCGTATTCTGACGCAACCTTCAAAACCCTTTTAATTTTTTCAAGCCCTTCTTGTTCATCAATGGAAGGTATAACAATATCATCCATGTAAATTATTATAGTCTTGTCTCGAATTAAGTCTCTAAACACCGTGTTTATGTACCTCACAAAAACACTTAGTGAGTT
This sequence comes from Metellina segmentata, assembly GCA_947359465.1. NCBI lineage: Eukaryota > Metazoa > Arthropoda > Arachnida > Araneae > Tetragnathidae > Metellina > Metellina segmentata. The sequence continues at coordinate 2,368,835 of OX375884.1, forward strand.
ACTACATCCGAAAGGTACAACATTGAATTCGTACTGTCCTTCATGGGTGACAAATGCTGTGTAACGTGTCGAATTAGGGTCCATTGGTATGTTGAAAAATGCGTTTTTTAAGTCCAAAGTGGAAAATACCTGTGCGTTTCCCAAGCAATCTAAAACATCTTGAATTAATGGGAGTGGGTGCTTATCTTTGATTAATTTTCGATTAACCGATCGATAATCAACGCACAATCTGTATGAATTATTACCCTTCTTTTTACACAAAACAATGGGTGAAGCGTAGTTAGAACAGGAGGGTTTAATTATTCCGTCTTTTAACCATACTTGTATTTGTTCCTCAACTATTTTCTGTTCTTTTAAAGACATTCGGTGCGGTCTCTGACAAATCGGTACATCATCAGTTAAAATTAAAGTCATTTTTACTTCTGTGTCTTTAATTTTATGCGGCTTATATTCACTAATCAAAATATCTAACTCGTTTCTTATTTTAGGATCTTTTATATGTTGCAATTCAATTTCATCTGTCAAGGAAATCGGCAATTCGGATAAAGGATTAAAAGTCAAATAATTTTCTTGAACATCCTGTGCACAAGATGACGCAACGCCTATCATTGGAATATTAATGGCAGTCGCCAATAGTTCACACCTGTTTTCTTCTTTGAAAGGGTGAGTCAGGGGGGAGGGGATACCAAACATCTGCCTTTCATTACTTTCGGATTCCAAAACAGTGGCTCCATTTCGGCAACTCGTTTTTGTTTTTATTCCTTTACTTCCTGAATGAGGTCCCTCAAAACGCTTAGCTTTTATTTTTTCTGACTCTTTCACTTCCGAAGTGTGTGTGAAAGAAAGATTAATAGAGTTTTCTCGAAAGCTCAAAATCCTTAAATCATTTCCTGATATTGAAATATTAAGCTTGTTAATTACGTCCATCCCAATCACAATATTGCAACACAAGTTTTCAATAACAAAAAACTCAGTGAGAATATTAAAATTGTCAATAGTAATTTCAGCACAAAAATAACCAAGTGATTTTACACTTTGATTTCCAATACCATTTAACATTATGTCACATGGGGTTAATTCTGGTGCACCAATTTGCATATAAAAATCATATTTCAAAATAGATAAATCTGATCCTGTATCAATTAAAGCATCAACATATTTACTCATAATTTTAAGACATTTATACAACTTCTTTTCATGATTACTGGACATATTAATTAAAACTTTCTTTTCTTCATTTATATCAGTTTTTACACCTTTATTACATTCGAATTTACGGTGTCCATATTCATTACACTTTAAACATTTAATTCCTTTATTCTTATTTGGACACTCAGAAATTCTATGACCAATTTCATTACATGAAAAACATTTAACATATTGGTTAGTAACACTTTGGTGAGCACGGACGATCGACGGTTTATCATTGAATTTCTTGGAGCGCTGATGACTTTGTGTTTCAGCTGATTTCATATCTCTAGCTCCCGGTCTTTTAAGATGGAATCTTGCCGCCTCGTACTCATCCAATTTATTCACTAATTCGGCTACTTTATTCAATTTCGGTAATTCATCAATAAAATGCTCGCGCATTTCAAACGGTATTTTCCTTTTAATTTGATCCGCCACTATGAGATCTTTCAATTCTTCATATTTAGAGATACTAAGACCCACAACCCATTCTTCGAAAAAATTATCTAACTCGTAGGCGAAATCACGCCAAGATGCGGTTGTTTCTTTTTTGTGAGTAAAAAAGTGCTGTCGAAACTGCTCTGGTGTTAGTTTAAATCGATTCAGTAAAAGTTTTTTCACGTGATCGTAATCATTTGCGAGCGGATCAGGCTCTCTTGCAATTAAATTTGCGATATCCAACGGTAAAAGACTCACAAGGAAAATAACCCAATTTTCTTTAGGTATTTCTATGCGATTAATTTGTTTTTCAAACAAAGATAAATACATGCTTAAATCACAGTTTCCGTCGAAACGTGTCATTAGTTTTGAAAAGTCAGTTTTAAGTGGGGAAATAAAATCGGAACTTCCAGTACTTTTGTTTTCTAGCTGTAACTTCTTCAACTGAAATTCGCGTTCTGCTTTCTTTTCGTTTTCTTTAGCTTCCCTTTCGCGTTCAGCTTTATCGTCTCTTTCCTTTGTTTCTCGTTCAGAAACAATCCTTTTTAAAAGCGTTTTTGTTAATTCCTCACTGTATTCATCAGCTTTCGTTATCAACTTAATAAGCTGCGGAATTTTGGTTCCTTCCGTTGCTATTAGTTCTAATTCTTCTATTAGCGCTAGAAGATCGATCTTGCGTGCTCCGGCTAAATACGTAGCCATGTTAGTGTCAAAATGAAAAATCTGTACTCACAGTTCAGATGAAGTATTCCTCAAGATCCAATATGCTGAGTCACGGTCCTTCACTCAAATGAAGTTCTCACCTCGAATCCGATGAGCATCAGGCGAATATTGGAATTGTCCGTGTCTCGAACAGTTGAGGTACAGTTCTTTTTTCGAACGGTTACGGTAATCTTCGCTTCTCGAACGGTAACGGTAATGTTCGCTTCTCGAACGGTTCAGGTAAAAACGGCAATCTTCGGCCTTTAATTAAATCCCGGCCGAGCCCCCAAATATATGTGGGTTCGTAAAAGGTAAATGATAAATAACTCTTAAAGTTTAAATTTAAGTTTAATTACAAAATTAATGTATTAACAGTATATTTACAAACATCTTTGACAATTAAGAATATCCGACAACTAAGAGGCCATCTGCCTAAAAAGTCATGGGCCGTCTGCCCAACTGCTAGCTTCGGTGTCTGGGGGAACATCTGTCTCATTGCTGCGGTCGCTTCTGAACGGACGCTTCCTCTAGGTGGCGTTACTGCTGCGGACGTATCAGGCTTTGGCGCGCTCGTCGCACAATCCCACACACATATATATATATATATATATATATATATATGTAGGAACGGAATTCTTTCGCCTCCCCACCTACTACCGAAAGGAGAAAGGGACTATTTCATCCAGGAAACGGAACACCACGAACGCTAAGGGGAAAAGGCTTGATCCCTTGCCCGCGGCGGAGGGTCTTCAGTTTTTTGTGTGATCGGAGAGAGTCGAGACCTGTGTGGCCGCTCTTCCGTGCTTTTTTTATGCGAATCTATTGAGACCTCTGTGGCTCATATGTGTACCATCTTCAATTAATGTAATAAATGTTATGTTTTACAACACGTGGACTCATTCCAAAATACCATATCAAGTAATAGCTACAGTGCCATTCCAGTGTTGACATCACAAAATGGGGGCTGGTGCCGGGATTGCCCCATGCAAATTGAACGTGGACTAGAACCCTAGAGAGCCATCATCATCGCAAACTGTGAGTACATTTTGCTCATTTTTAAGATAAAGATGTCATATTTTGGTAAAGCAAGAAAGGACGATATTTACCGTCTTGCAACGGAATTAGATATAGAAATACCCTCAAATGCGACAATTTCGAAATTAAAAAAGTTAGTGACGAACCAACTCGATTACGATGAGGAGTATACAAAAACACTTCTGGATACAATAATAGTTGAAAGAATCGAAAAAGAGCAGCTGGAGAAAGACAAACAGCAGTTAGAGAGGGAAAAAGAAAAAGAAAAAGAATTACGCCAATTTGAATTGGAAAAACTGAAACTGCAAAATGCGACACAAACAGTTAGGGAAAATCACATGACAGAATCGAACACTGCATGGGATAGAGGAAAGGAATTATCAAAGATAATTAAATGTTTTGATTCGAATGAATCCAATGATATAAGTACGTATTTAGCGCTGTTCGAGAGACAAGCGACGAAAATCAAAATCGAAAGTGAAGATTTTGTAACGCATTTACTAGGTTTATTACCCTTAGAGATAGCACAGATTATAACTCGCGAACCGGAGGAAAGATCTAATGACTATGAACACATAAAAGAAATCTTACTCAAAAGATTTAAACTTACATCTGAACAATTCAAACAAAAATTCCTGAATCATAAAAAGGAAAGTACAGCCACTTGGCGAGATTTTGCGTTTGAAATAAGTCATTATTTTGACGAATGGTTAAGAGGACTCAAAATAACAAATTTTGACGAGCTCAGGGAACTAATGGTATCCGAGCAGATAAAACGTAGAGCGCCGTTTGAAATCAAAACACACTTCATAGATGACTGGCATCAATTAAAATGCGCAGAAGTTATAGTGAAAAAGTTAGAGGAATATGTGAGAGTGCGAGGTTGCAATTAGGAAAAATGGAGATACGGAATGTAAATAAATACAGAAAAAATGTTTCGCAAGATGAAACTCGATATAAAGGTGAATCGTCGAACTTTCGTGCTAACCAGAATAGTAGAAATGTTGATAATTGTTATAAAACTGTTGGTTATAGTACAAATGTCAATAAGTATGTTAATAAGGTTGATTATGATGTACCAAATAGAGATCCATATAAAAGTAATAGAATTAAGTGTTATGCATGTGGAAATTATGGGCATAAGAGTAATACTTGTACATATAATTTTAAAGGTGAAAATGCAAATGTGAATAAAACTGTAAACCAAATATATGTAGCAACTCCTAAGAAAATTGAAAAGAGTGTTTATATTCAAAAGTGTTATATTAATGCAGTAATAGACACTGGATCTGAAATAACTCTAATTAATGAGGAATGTTATCATAAAATAGGATCTCCTATATTGAATGGTAGTAAGATATATTTAAATGGAATAAGTCAACACAAAATAAGTACCGAAGGGTTTTTCCGATCAGAAATTGTTATTGATAATATTTCTTTGTGTTCTGATGTGCATGTCGTTAAGAATTTACAATTTGAAGCAATAATTGGTATGAACGTATTATCAAGGGTAAAGTTTGCATTTTCTGGGGGAACATTAAACGTTACCGATAGAGACATAAATGAAATAAGGAAGTCAGAAGTAAGGGGCGAAAACGGAAGCGAAATAAAAAACAAAGCAACAACAACTTCAGGCGTTGTCATAAATCACGGGGAAGAAGAGCGCGTGAGTTTCCCTCAACATCCCCTCGTAGACTTTCAAGTATCGAAGGCGCATGAAAATGACTCATCAGCAGGTGCTTTTGTTTACACTTTAGGCGCCGTAGCGTTGGATATGTCTAGCGAAGAGACAGATCTCTCCCATATAATGAATCCCTGTTTACGAGAAAGAATCTGTCAAATTGTAGGAAATTATGTGCCTCAGCAAGTAACAAACACGGATGTTAAGATGAGAATTCTTCTGACGGACGAAGTTCCAGTTAGTCAGCGTACTCGGCGGTTGCCGATTACTGAACAACTTATAGTTGAAAAACAAATCCAAGAGTGGTTAGAAAAAGGGATAATTAAAAACAGCTGTTCGGAATATTCTGCCCCTATAGTGCTTTGTAAGAAAAAAGATGGGAATCACAGACTTTGTGTCGATTTCCGAAAGCTCAACGAAAAAATAATTAAGGACCGTTTCCCGTTACCTCTAATCGAAGACGTGTTGGACAAATTGGAGGACTCGCAAGTCTTCACAACGTTAGATTTGAAAAACGGCTTTTTTCACGTCGACATAGAAAAGGAGAGTACAGAGTACACCTCTTTTGTTACCCACGAGGGACAGTATGAGTTTTTAAAGACACCTTTTGGATTGTCGACCAGTCCAAGTGTATTTGAAAGATATATTTTTCACGTTTTTAAGGATTTGTTAAAAGATAAAACTGTTATTATTTATGTAGATGATATTATCATACCAGCCATGAATGAGGTAGAGGGTTTAGAAAAATTAGAACGTGTTTTAAATACGGCGTCAATGCACGGATTAGAACTAAACTTAAAAAAGTGTCAGTTTCTAAAACGAAAGATAGAATTCTTGTGTGTGTGTGTGTGTGTGTGTGTGTGTGGGTTACGTAGTAGAAAAAGGAACTATAAAGCCTTCACCTTTAAAAACTGCAGCCGTACGGAACTTCCCACAGCCCAAAAATGCCAAACAAATACAGAGTTTTCTGGGGTTGACCGGTTATTTTCGAAAGTTTGTTCGAGATTATGCCAAGATAGCGAAGCCCCTCAGTGATTTACTTCGTGATAATAGGGAATTCCATTTTGGGTCGAAGGAGAAAACTGCATTTCACGAATTAAAGCAGGCCTTGACTGGCGAGCCGGTGCTACAAATTTTCAGACAAGGACCGCCACTGGAACTTCATTGTGATGCAAGCTCACACGGATTCGGAGCAGTACTATTGCAACAGGCAGATGACGGAAAGATGTATCCAATTCAATACATGAGTAAGAAGACAACAGCACAACAAGAAAAATACGGCAGCTATGAATTAGAAATTCTAGCAGTGATCGAAGCTTTGAAAAAATTCCGGAATTATCTACTCGGAACCAAATTTAAAATAATGACGGATTGCTCAGCCTTCCAGCAAACCATGAGCAAGAAGGACTTAACCCCTAAGATAGCGAGATGGGCGTTAATCATGGAGGAATTCGAATACGAAATAATTCATCGACCAAGTGCTCAAATGAGACATGCAGATGCTTTGAGCCGAAATGTCGCTGTGATAGTACCGCAACCAACGGGTGAAGAAATAACGTGCAAGTTAGCAGCAGCCCAACGACAAGATGAGTATATTCAAGTTATTAAAGAATTATTGATGAGAGGGGAGAAGAACGACTACTTGATCAAAAACGATGTATTATATCGATATGAAAACGGAAGTGAACTGCCTGTCGTCCCCGAGAGGATGCAATCAGATATTATAAAGGAATTCCATCAAAAAGGACATTTTGCCGTGGCGAAGACCGAGGAGTTAGTGAAAAGAGATTTTTCCATTCCAGGACTCAGGAAAAAAGTGGAGAACGTCATAATGAACTGCGTTAAGTGCATCTTGACGAATAAGAAAAGGGGCAAGCAAGAGGGTCAATTAAATCCAATACCCAAAGGGAGTGTACCGCTTAGTACATACCATATTGATTTTCTGGGACCTCTGGCGACAACAAATAAACACTATCAACACATCTTCGCTGTGATAGATGCCTTCACTAAATTTACTTGGCTATATCCAGTAAAATCAACTTCTACACGTGATGCGTTGGAGAAGCTAGAATCGCAGTCACATATTTTCGGAAATCCGTCAAGAATAATTTCAGATCGAGGCACCGCATTCACATCCAAAGAATTCGAAGGTTACTGCGACGAAAGAAGCATTGAACACTTCAAAATCACCACAGGAGTACCTCGAGGAAATGGTCAAATCGAACGAATATTTGAAACTGTGATACCGGTACTGACGAAATTAGCGATCAACGAACCAGAAAAGTGGTTTAAATATGTCAACTCAATTCAAAGAATTTTGAACAGCACCTCTAGTAAAAGTACAAAAATCACACCATTTGAATTGCTAACAGGAGTATCAATGAAGAACAAAGAAGATCTGAAGGTCAGAGAAATGTTGGAACAAGAATATGAAGAATGGTTCATAAGAAACCGAGAAGGACTTAGGGAAGAAGCTAAGGAACAAATCCTAAGGATGCAAGAAGAAAACCGAAAACAGTATAATCGGAAGCGGAAACCTGCAAGAAAGTATGCAGAAGGAGACCTGGTAGCGATACAGAGGACCCAATTTGGAGCAGGACTCAAATTACGACCAAAATATCTGGGCCCATACGAAATTATCAACAGGAAACCACACGACCGTTACGAGGTGAGGAAAGTGGGCAGTCACGAAGGACCTATCAACACGTCCACTGCTGCCGAACACATGAAACCATGGACTAATTAACTTTAAAGAACTCTGGGAAAGAGAAACTAATGTGGAGAGAAAAATTGTGTTTATTTTCAGCAATTCTCTCAAAAGTGAAATAGATACTTTTTTTTTGTTTTTTTTATTTTTTCAGGTCCCATTGTACGTGCCTAAATGAGTGCAGTGATGTTCGGGGCGAACACCGTCAGGATGCCCCAGTGTAGGAACGGAATTCTTTCGCCTCCCCACCTACTACCGAAAGGAGAAAGGGACTATTTCATCCAGGAAACGGAACACCACGAACGCTAAGGGGAAAAGGCTTGATCCCTTGCCCGCGGCGGAGGGTCTTCAGTTTTTTGTGTGATCGGAGAGAGTCGAGACCTGTGTGGCCGCTCTTCCGTGCTTTTTTTATGCGAATCTATTGAGACCTCTGTGGCTCATATGTGTACCATCTTCAATTAATGTAATAAATGTTATGTTTTACAACACGTGGACTCATTCCAAAATACCATATCAAGTAATAGCTACAGTGCCATTCCAGTGTTGACATCACATATATATATATATATATATATATATATATATATATATATTAATAAAGTGGTTGCCGCAGCCGCCGTCGCAGGATTGAAAACACGGTTTGTTCAAAATTGTACAGGGTTAACGATGAAGTGGATTATTTTCCGAGGCGGCTATTAGTTTAGGGTTTATTAAGTGTCCCAGAAGGAAAAGCGTAATTTCTACCGCGTGTGAGCAAAAGACGTATACATTTTCAGTCTTATGGCTCCTGAGAATATTTTCCATCACCAATGTCGCCTTTTTTGGGAACTTTTCTTCCTATTTCTCTTTAATAAATCTTTAATGAAAAAAACGCTGCACTCGCGATTATGCGTCGACTTCGTAAAGAACGAGACCTTAAAACAATTTGCTTCAAACAATAAGTTTGCAGTTTAACTTCAACACACAACCAACCAGATTGATCGCGAGCACATGGAACATTTTGTGTCCGAGCTGTCAAACCAGAAAAACCAGAGAGATTGATTCACCAAACCTGTCTCCGGGGTTAATCAATCATCCATGTTTTGCTCTGCTTCTCCGGTGTGGACGCGGCTTAAAAACTTACAAAGACAGGAATGCCGGGGTTGGGATCTTTATCTCTACTAAGATCCGGACCCCTCACATAGGGGGGGGGGTCTCATTAGAGGACACGAAATTTTGGAACTTCTGTGTGAGAGGGAAGAATGAGCTATTGCCTACGGGGATGGATGTCCGCAGCTGTCTTGGCAAAAAGCCGGACGGCTGACCTAAGTAGACACTTTTATGAGAAATCTTCTGTACCCCCATTGGGAAAGATTCCAATTGTACATCCGGTCGGTGCTACTGAGCCCTGAGGGGCACAACATGAAAAGGCAGGGCATACTCTGAATCAATTTTGGAGTGGAAAAGGAATGAACAAACATCAATTTAATTTATTTAAATTGGATCTCGTTTTTTTTAACAACATTTTTTTCTACTGTAGTCGTATCTGGGATTTGAAGTATAGCTTCGTTATTCTGGTTGGAGAGTTTTGCGTAGAAATTGGTTTTGAGTTTAATCATAAACTCTTTGATCTCGCGTACATGTTTAGTTATTCCCTAATTTTTATATTGCGGTAGAATAATGGGCTGTCTGTAGATTTTAGAAGGGTGATGTTTTGGAGTGATTCTGTTTTTTCATGTGAGTTTCAGCGCATGAAATCCCCAGGCAGGACTAGCGTAAGTGACCATTGGTCGCAACATGGAACTGCGAAATCGCGGTCACAAGGTAGAAACGAATGTCTCTGAGAAACTAATGCAAAGCACATGCTAACGGTGGAATGGATTTTTTTTTGTGCCCCACAATCGTCTGAGAAAATGTGCAAGAGCTTGATCGATTCGATGATTGTTTTAAAAATAATTTGACGCAAGTTTAATTTGAAAAACGTCAATGTCTCATCAACTTTCGATACTTTTGTACAATGGGAATAACTTTTCAGTTTTGTTTCTCTCGTATTTATTATTTGGAGCTGTTTTCGTTAAGGGGTAGAGACATCGCAAATTAATGACATTTTATGGTATTTTTAAAAAAAACTAAACTTACCGGAAGTAAGATCTTAAACAAATGTACAGAATCTTTAAGCAATACTCAATGTGGAATAAAATCTCAAAACTTAATTTATAACTCAACGTCTGGGAAAATTACACAATTCTTTGTGAGTTTGCGTAATCAAGAACTGACCTAGTGTCGTCGAGTTCACGGGATGCCAAAACAAATTATTTGGCTTCTCATTGGAAATGCGTAACACGGCTAACCATGCTACTACGAGAAGGTTTTTAAAAGTATTAGAAACACACACACACACACACACACACACACAGTTTCTTTATCATAGCCCGCCTTGTAGGGGCCGCGGTAACCTTGTTTGATAAGAGTCGCGGATTAGCAAACGGAGGGTTGGGAATTCCAACTAACTAAAAGACCGTCGTGCAGGTGGGTACTGGTGCACGTTAAATCTGTCGTGACCTCAAATTTTCGAATTTTGGTGCGGTGTAAAACTTTGGAGAGTGGGTACCAACTCAGGTGTTCACCTCGTCATCGGACCGTGGCTCAAAATTACCAAGTATTGCCCTAGGATCTTTCCCCTTTGCGATTGATCCCGGACAGTCGCCAATAACCCATGTCTTTGTTGCTTCCAGTGCGAGGTAAATTCAACAATCAACCCCACACATTACAAAAAAAATTCCACGGCTTACAAAGCCTTGATTGTTTTAATTTAATGATATAAAAATAAGAAACCAATACTCGAAGGAGACACCCCCCCCCCTCCCCGACTACTGTAATATGCCGCCTTTCTGTATGATAAAAGAAACCTTGGCTCATAATTTAATAACTCATCTCCCCTCAGTCCCCTTTCCATAGAAATTTACAGATGGTTTAAACATGTCCATCCTAACCACAGGGTTAGTTTGTAAAGTTTCCCTCGCATTTATTATTTGAAGTTGCTTTAGTTAACTGGTAGAGGCATCACAAACAACAATTAATGACGTTTTATAGTATTTTTTAAACAAACTAAACTTACCGGGTGTGAGATTTCAAACAAATGTTCAAAATCTCTAAGCACTACTCTAATGTGGAATAATATCTCAAAACTATAAACTTATTAATCAACGTCTGAAAAATTACACAATTATTTGTGTGTGTGCGTAAACGAGAACTGATCTAGTGTCGGCGAGTAATGAAGGAGCGTAACTGTATCGGAAATTGGAATAATCCCTTATCCACGCACGTCTTCTTTGTCCTTGGTTCGAATCCCGGTCTAGGAAGAGATGTTCATAATATTTCGGAAGAGTGTTGAAACACAAAGTGTAAACACATGAATTTTATTATTTCATAAACAAAATGGAGCTAGCTTTCTTATGAATTCTTCGTGGGAAAAAATGATAGTCCCAATGCCATATTTCGTGTAGTGTTTTGTTTTTTTCACATCACACTTTCTCACGTTCTTCTCAAGAGAATGCACGATAACTATGACACACTTTACTGTTCTCTCATTTGAATGTCCCCAAACAGACACAAACCAAAAGGAAAGCCTCCGAAGAAGCCTTTGGTTGGTTCGAGTTTCAAACTCCAAACCTTTTTATTGCTAATCCGCTCCTCTAGCAAACAGGCTATCACGGCCCTTGGTGGGGAAATAATCTGTTTATACATCATCAAAATTAATTTGCGGTCATATTGATCACTTCCCTACTTCTGGTGTTAATAGTAAAAAGTACTAACTCTTGCCCCATGATAAAATTTTCTTTTAATTTGAAAAGTAAGACACACACACACACACACATATATATATATATATATATGTTCGAATTCATCTAAAAATAGTTTGTAAATGCCTTTTGCTTTTTTCTATTAGTACATTCTTTTAGGAATATTTTGGAGTTATTGTTGTATGCTGTTTAAAATAAAGCTTGTTTTCAAAATTATTTAATTTGCATATTACCAAAGCACATACTTTTTACAAATGGTTTAACATGAATCTAATGATTAAAGAATGTATTTTGAACATTATATGTGTTCATCATGTTCTTAGTGATACTAATTCAAATGAGCGAAATCAGAAAATTTTTACTTTCCATGCAATCCATTACTTAGTCACAATTTTTCTTGCATGAAGCTTACTTCTCCCAGTGGCCGACCAAGTCAAGTGGGGGCCCTAAGCGGTAAAAGTTTCGGGGGCTTCAAACTCAAGGAAGAAAAAAGTTTCAAGAAAACTCTCATTGAGTTATTAGCAAAAATAAAAAAAAAAATTCCATACCATAACACATTAAATAAATTTATTAAAAACAAATTTTTTTACATGAATTTCTGTTTTGCTTTATTGCGAATTCGTCAATTATTTTGATAATATAAATTCGGTTTTAAATTTTTTGCTCTATTTACAGAATGGGCACATTAATTAATCTTTCTTTTCCCATAGTATTAATTTTTACAAGCTTTAAAACAAAAAAGGATCTCTCTCCTAACGCCCATCAAATAAGGGAACTGTTAAAAAAAATTTAAATAATATTTCAACATTCGCAACTGTGCAAAACATTTCTTTGAAGGCTCGATAGATGTCTGGTGTGCTTTTTATGGTCTCCTCGTGTTTTCCTTTTAGAAATATTAAAAACTTGTCAACTTCATCTTCAAAAGTACTACCATCAATGCATTTTTGTAAATTATATATTTTTATAGTTTTTTATCCAACTTCCAGTTAAAGCCTCTTTTACATCTATGGTTGAAACGAAGTTTTACAGCTAATACAGCATCTGCCCCTCTTGCTGATCATCTCGTATATTAGAAACTCTTTTCACTGCACTTATAGAAGCACATTGTAAAGACGCTGTCACATCTTTCCTCGAACACTAATGAATAGACCTCGTGGGCCACTTCGTAATCCGGGGCCCTACGCGGCCGCTTAGTCCGCGTACCGCTTAATCCGCCTCTGACTTCTCCACAAAGGAAATAAATATAGTTTTGATATTTATTGTTTTAAAATTTTATTTATGGATTATTGACGATTATAACACGCTAAACAAGACTCCAATAACTCAACACACACACACACTTCAATGGAAACCTCTCGAAACTCTAGTACTCCTCGCAATATGTCTTGGCGATACTTTCGAAATAATAGATACAACCTGTGCTTCATTTCTATTCATCTCTTGAAATTGTTATCAAATTTGTTTCAGTTAAAATACTTTCAACTACGCCACATTAGGTATTCTGTGGAAATTGTGATAAACCCTTTTAAACTTAAAGTTAATTGTAGAACATTTCCATTCACGTCTAAGAACTTATAGGTGTTTATTCGACTCCAGTATGATTTGATTAATTCATTCTTCTGTAGGTTGCGTAGTTAAGGTAGGAATAATTCATGACAGGAATAGTAGAGACAAATGCGATTCTTTATTTATCAGTCAAGCAAGATCAAGCATCGTAACAAATGGTAAAACTGATTCTATCACGTTTTCAAACTAACGCGTCTTTTTCACATTATAGTTTTGATCACAGTTACAAAATAAAAATTAAATTAATAAATTTATGTTAACAAATAATTATTGGTATACTAAAAAACATTTCTTAAGGCTATTTATCTAAATTAAAATTAAACACAATAATTATCTAATAACAAATTCTATTTTTTATATAATTTACAATTGTGTGTGCTATTGATAAGCCTTTGCTTAAATCAACAACACACTACCTTTGATTCGTGCTACCATCTAGTTTACGATGGATAATTTATTGTCCCAACAAACTCTTCCTGCGGTTTGGTTGCTCTAATTTGTAGTTTTTCATAAAAACTCTAGTTATGTTCCTTAGTACTCGTACTCATGCACTTTTCAAACAATACTGTAGTTAATTATTTCCAATTAGTATAGTTGTCCGTTTATATTTCACAAGGGATCTGCATATGGTGAGTAAAGGTTAACAACTACGATGACCCTGATTTTTTTTAAAGAATAAATCCTCTACGTAATCTGTAGTTACAAATTGGTTGTTTTAAAATAAAATAGGATGTCCTTAATAGAGTGTTAATCGCGTTCAATGAATTGTTAGTTCAATACATACTCAAATATGTGTAAACATAACTAAATAACATCTTTGTGCTACGCTAATTAAACACAAGAACTTAGCGCATAGGAATTATAATCTATTTATATGATGCACAAAAGATGCTCTATTTTTTTATTAAATACAGCAATAAAATCAAATAAAAAAAGTCATGCTATGTTTTCAACGATTCTTATTTTCAAATCATATTAAATTTTTATCGTGAAAAAAACGAATACTACACTGTTGAATAGCGAACAATCGCCTTTCACAAAGCAAATCCCTTGAGGATAGACAGATGCCTGGTAAAACCGCGAAACAGGGTTTATGGCAAAACAGTAGTTATAGAAAACTACAATGTATAGCTACCAGCCAAAATCATAAAAGGGTATGAAAACTTTTTCTGGACCCGAGACCTTTTATTACCCGTCGGTCAAAAAGGTAAGAAAAATTATTTGACAAATTTTTGTCTTATCTGATTTAATATCAAAGGTCAAAAAAGGTTTTATTTTTTCCCGACGGAATATAAAAGGCCAAGCTTGACATGAATCTGGACCAGGCCCGCCGCTAACTGTTTGAACGCCTGTGTGCAATACCGATTACGCCGCCTCCTGTGTGATTGTGACGTCATGTCGATTGGATTTCTTCGCAATTCGAATTTGGCTGCATCTGGCAATGACGAGGCCATCTCGGCGTTGCTCGTGGTGTTGGTTTACCAAATTCGTAGCAATCAAAGGGGGTTAGCGAGACTAGCGCGTCTTTCTAGTAATGGCTCTTCGTTACGTGGACGATTCTATTTAGGACCGTGGGGAGGACAAGCGCCTCAATCCCATGATAGTACTTTACGCAAGTCCAACTTGATTGGCTAATCGGATCACATGACCTAGATACGTATGTCATCAAAGTTTATAGTTGTTGGCGATTTAACTCTTCCTTTCTGCTTTCTTTTCTTTTCAGATCCATGGCTATGGGTGGGTAGAGGTGGGAGCCGAAAATTGTATCCTTTTATTATATAAGTTAATAATTATATAAGTTAGTGTTTTATGTATGCTTTTTGTTACATCAGAATGGTCCTAAGCCAGCGGTGGATACGACACCATCATCCTAAAGCAAAGGGGACGGCAGAGGGGCGGGAAAATATCAGTTGGTAGTGAGTTCAGGAGTGGTTCTTAGATTATTTATGTAAAATCAACGGAAGCTTGGAAAAATATGAAAAGGGTATTAAAAATTAGGAAAAGTAAATTTGAATGAAAAGGAATTAAATTGGAATTTTTTAAAAATAATTTGGAGGATCTAAAAATTTTTTCCGCCAGCTGGGTTCGAACTCGGGAAGTCATCCTCCGCTGCCGACGCCAATCTGAAGGTGGGTGACTTTAGCCATTAGGCCATCGTTGCCTCACGAAAAGAAGCTCTTTAAAGTATAAGTACTTTTCCATCAATCATACATTCCATCAATCTGCTTCAAAAAATCATAGAAGACACACAAAAAAAGACTACCAGACAAGTAAATAATCATAGCTCACTGTAGATCAAATGATCAAAACAAGTTACGAAAGAATCAAACTGAAGAATCGATTCACTTATCACGAGTTTAATATTTACCGACCTCCCTACGGTCCTAAATAGAACCGTCCACGTAACGAAGAGCCATTACTAAAAAGACGCGCTAGTGGTTAGCGAGCAGTGGTCTCACCTGATCCCACGAAAAGAACTGTCACGGGCAACGCAATGCTGGCCAAGCAGTGGCTAGTTACCATATAAATATTGATCTACAGAAATTGAACTCGTCTTGAATTTATGCTATCAGCTATAAGTAGGCTTTTCAAGTTTACGAGTAATAATCCACCCACTTAATCGCGTAATTGAGTCTGTAAAAAGTTTATAGAAATTCCGTATAAATGAACTGTAAAATTAAATTTGTATTTCTAAAATACATAGAGTTTTGGCTCAGATGTTTTGTAAGAATTTTGTATAGCCTGTACTGACTACGGAACCCTACACTGTGCGTGGTCAGACACGAACTTGGCCGGGTTTTTATTTCAAATTTCGTAAATATTTAATTGGTATATGTGCTACAAACAGATGATTACTAGGCGCAGCAATTATTTTGATAAGCCGATAAATAAACGTAGGTACCAAAATTTTGCACTGACATATGATACATTGAATTATAATCACTAACCAAGTTAAAATATCCTTAATTACACCTAGACCAACGTCAGACGAAGATTAACAAAATAATTGCAACGTGTGCGATAGTACTGTTCGAATGCGTGTGTAAACTGAACCGAAGCTCTGTGGGGATTCCTAGACTTTTCCAGACGGGGAGGTTTCAACCAGATTTCGCTTTAAGACGGGAGAAATGGAAGAATAGATTTCCCCCTTTGTCGCGCGCATCCGGTCCTTATCTTTACTATGGTCAGGTCCCCTGCGGTAATTGGAACCGCGGACGGTCCGTTCGTGTGTCCCTACGTGGAGAGTGGAAAGGGACACCTCTTCCAAATTCCCAGTTCTGAGAAATTTCCGTTTTCATACTGCCAATGTAATCTTTCTCAAGAGCGCTGCAACACGCGACAGGTTTTGTAAACCCCTCTCCAAGGACGATGGTTTTATTGTCCTACGGAGGGGCACATCCTGTCAATTAGAATTTGGAGAATGGATACTTTGAATTTTGGAAAGTGATTGCGAAACATAATGGATCAAGAAACTGCTTTACAGCTGAGGCTACTTAATAGTTTTAAAAATTAGTCCACAAATTATTCAGAAATAATTTGCTGCTGACCTCTAGCGGTGACTAGAGTGCCTATATAATAAGAGTGGCGACAAGGGACCAAATTTGGCCCACTGCACATGCGCGGCAGCCATTTTTCTACCAGAATCGGTTGCTGGGCGAATATGTTTCTTCCATCGGTTTCCCACATTTCCTCCTCTCTCTTTCTTTTGGCGATAGTGTTTATGTCCCGTAATTTTTATGCTCACGACTTATTGAACTTGTTTACGTGAATATTAACAAGAAAATGAATAAAGTTAAGCTTATAACTTCAGAGTTAAATAAAATAAGATCTGATGTGTTGTATCTCTCAGGCACAAGTTTTTTCTTTAAATTCTTTCCATGCTGTGTGATAGAAGTTTACGCATTAATTTTATAACATTAAATAAAAAATAGATTTGAAATGTCCTACTATTAATGGATAGTTCCTTAAAATGAAACTTTCTTTCAACCAACTGCTCAACACATGTAGTTTTTTTTAGTGTGATTAATCCTTTCCTTACATTAACCGAACCAGAAAAGATACTGAACATTTTTATTTGACCTTTTTAATGCATAACACAAAATTTTAACCCACTTAAATTTAATTTTAAGTTTTATCCATTTATACAAGTCAAAAGACATGTAATTTCAAAAATAATCAACACCATCAGTACACATTTGTTAAAAAATCTACCACATTTTCATATGAAAAATAGAATTAACAGATTGAAACTAAATTATGAGCAAATATTGGCCTAAACATACAAGAATAATCTCAAGATAAAAAATAGTTAACAGCATTTGTACGCATTTATATCCAAATTCACAGATAAATGTTGATGTGGTGGTTTTGTTCCGAGATCTAGCAGCAAAATAAAGATGAAAGTTTGCATCAAAAATAACACTTTTATATAAACATTTCTTTTATTCTTTTTTTTTAAAGCATTGCTACAATTTACTCTCTGCTTTTCTGATGATTCAATTCGGCTTAGGTTATTGAAAACCTATAATAAGGAAAAAGCTAAAAAAACAACGCATTATCAAAAGTTTAAAACTTGCTAACTGCCTTTGGCGCGATGTTTACATCGCCAAAGTAGCGGGAAACAGCATGTTGTTAAAAAAAAGCTATTTACTTAAAAAGTCTTCAAATTTACACTGACAAAACACTAAAATAATTATAAATAAACATTCTAGAACACGAAATGGAACACGAATAAGCTATATTTTCTTTTTAATTTAATATACACACGTTTTTCTCGAACACACAAAAAGTTCCCATGTTAAGTCTACGGGAGCTGGGAAAAGACCGCTTCGGGCGGTAGAAAAGGTCTCTAAGCCAATCAGAAAGTGTTTCCCGTATGTCGCCACTCTTATTATATAGGCACTCTAGTCATCCCTAAAAGTGCAAGTCCTATAAGGTAAGGATATTTCTGTACATTATTTTGTAATGTTAATAATATTTAAATACGAATAATTAAACATATTCACTTGTTCCATTGATGAAGTTTTAGCCCGTGTTTGTAGTTTGTTACATTGTCAGTATACTATTTTTTAATATGTAAATATTCATAGTTTACTGTATCAAATTCTCAAGTTACATTCGATTTATGGGTAAAACTGCTTGTTCTTTTCAAGTTTAGTGTGATTTGATTAATTTCATTTAAAAAAAAAACCTAACTTCAAAAGGTGAAGTATTGTGAATATTATTCATTCTAAAAAATTAGTTTACACCAAATTTTTCTTCTAAAAATTAATAAATCATAAATTTGAGTGTACCAAATGTATGCTTTTTGTCCTAACTTTTTATCATTCAAGATTTATAACTATACAAAAAATTTGCAGCTTATATTCAGTGATAAAACAAAACTATACATTATTTTACTAGCTATTTCTTTCTTTTTAAAGAACATCAGTATGGCATCACTGTCATTGTTCTCCATAGGGAAATGAAGATCTATGCACTAGATGTTAAGACTGTTTTGAATGGTGAACTCGATGAAATCTTACTTAGGGTACAACCCATGGGCTACAACGACAACAATAGTCGTGTTTGCAAATTTTTAAAAAGTCTTTAAAAACTGAAACAGGCACAGTGACAGTGGTACACAGGGGTTGACGATCAGGGGCGGAGCCCCCTAGTAGTGCTGCATGTTGATGACCTACTAATTGCTGGTTCCTATGAATCAGTGGTCATGGTGAATAATAAATCTGAATCAGTTCTAAGAATTACATACCATGCAACTGTTTATCAAGTTGTATTGTAATACAAGCATCACCTTGATGTTTGTATTGATTTTACTGGTTTTAGCTATAGATTATACTATTGGTAATAACGAGTTTTAATAGCCTTAGATTTCTACAAAAGAAATGGAACAATAATTTAAAATATGCACTTAATAAAATTAATTAAAATATTTGCTGCTATATCAGCAGCTTAGCTAACATTTTTGACTGGAATATTTTTCTAAAACAATTTTCTGTATTGAAATCACAATAAAAATGGTACCTGTACGTGTTTTATGTTTGCAATTTTTTTTCAAGCTACCAAGGAGTACATTTAAAGGAGAAAATGGATTTTAGAATGTCTGATTTGATAATGGATGCCTGTTTAGCTTTTAAAAAGCCAAGTTGCAAACAATTTTCTTTTATGTACTATACAATACAACAGTTACACAAATTGTAATAAAAACATATTTTTAATAATTTAAAATTATATGTTCTCTTCAATGTTCTAAAATATTGTATTATATAAATATTTTTTTAATGATTAATATTTTTTAAATTTTACAAAATTTATGATGGTTGTAATCTTGTGTACCCTCTAAATAAACAATCACATGCCATAAGAAGAAAATTGAATGAAAATATCCCAATATTATGTAGCAGATATTGAATAATGTTGAAAAAGGACATCGAGCAGTATCTTAAAGCTAATATTGAGCAATGATAAAAAAACGAACATTGAATGTCAAGAAAACAATATCTACCAATGTCGTAAAACGACATTGGGGGATGTCGCCAGAGGGGGGTCATTTTTACGTTGGCCAATGTCGGAAAACGATATTGGGGCGATGTCGCCAGGGGGGGGGGTACATTTTTACGTTGGCCAATATCGACGGCAATAGTGGCCAATATTTTTTCTCGATATTGGCCGACATATATGTGCTACCTGGGACGTAGTCATGATTTTTTAAATATTATTTAAACTTGTAATACCTAATACATATATTTTAGAGAATGAAAAAGCATGTATACAAGACGTCAGTAACTATATTACTCGACCTTCGGATACTTCCGTTCACGACATTGAGTTTAACTTATTCACTTGGAATCACTGTTGCAGCTAGACACTTGAGTAACTAATACAGCCCACTGTATCATTTACAAGTTAATTCTAAGTGTAACGCAATTGAATAAGAGTTACCAGCAGGGACTTGTTTTACGAACTAATACAATAAAAACGAGTTACTCCAAAGCGGCAATTAGAAGGCATCAAGCAGAATGCTGTTATTGGCACTGCAATTTATAAGAGCTTAACCAATAGAAGTTAAGATTAATGATATTTATACATTTGCGAAGATATATCGTCTGGTATAATATTCTTCAAATTAAGGTAATTGTGAAATTCAAAATTATCAGTCTTGATAGTTAACAACAGTAAATCGCACCCTAAGATATTACATTTCGTATGTCAAATACTGACAAAGAATACAAGTAAATAATACACCAACACATAATTATAACTCACCGAATTCTGTGAAGCAATCATAGTTGAGTTATCGACTTCGATTTACTGCTAATAGGTGGCTAATACATAAGCAACGCCATTTACTTCCAAACTAAAAAAGACTATGAATCTCATCTGTCTTGCTTTTATTCTCATTACAATATTTCTTACTATTGGAAATGCAAAATACACCTGTAACTGCAACGGTAAGTACAGAAGAAGGCACTACAACTTATTCTGAATTATTGTCATCCTACTTGGAAGCCGCGCTATGCATGCTACTGCATTTTTGATCTTTAGACTTTAACCCAATAAACTAACTTCTTATACTGATAAATTGGTCATTGCTGCTTAAATTCATCACTTACTATTCATTCTGATATAATAAGAGCAATATTTCTTATAAATATATTATTCTAATACGAATCTATATTCTCATTGGTTATTTATTTGATCTACTAACGAGACGTTTTAACATGGAAATCAATATACACAAGAGGTTGAACTTCCTACTATACGTTGATGCGTTTTAATAATACGTACGATTTTCGTACAATGTACTACATCTAGTACGTATTTGAATAGCTGTGGTTTACATAGCGGTATAGTAAGCAATGTGAATATACTAGCGCATAAAGTTTAAAATATTTTTTTAACACAATCTGAAATAATGGGCACAGACAACAAAAAGTGAACAACCGAAAAAAAAGAGGACATGAAAATATCCGCCTTTAAAAAGAGAGTGAAAAAAGATCCGAGCAGAAAAAGAGGACATGTTCTCTTTAAAAGAGATGCTCTGGCAACCTTATATCTATTGCATAACTACAGCAATAAGAACTAAAAAAAAATTCATTAAATCAATATGTTGACAGCTAAGAAAAGATTTGATATATGAGGACAGAAAAAGAATTGAACTGGAAAGTTATTTTGTTTCCAAACAAATATAAAAACATTTAAATTTTGCAATTTCTTTTTACAAAACTGTATATAGTCACTCAAAACAAAAGAATATATGTTAAAAATTCAATTTTTTCTTTTGTTGCTGCTATATGTGGCATTTTTTATTTCCACTGGGTGGCAAAATCTCTTATGTCATTAGCTGATCCAATAAAAGTTACAACCAAATGTATATAACAAAATAGAATCAAATCATAAGGAAAACAATTAGTTTTTTGCTCTCTAAAAAAGATATTTTAAAAATCATATATTTGAATGCTATCGCAATACTTTTAAGAAAACCAACGACTGGCACAAAGCATAACTAAAATTTTTATTTTAAGAACTTTTTGGAAATATACAATAAAAATGTTAAACAAAATGAAGTAAAATCTTATAAATTTATACTGTCATTTTATGTACATCATGGTTCATGTACAAATCACGTATGAGGCGATTTCCGAGAGTTGCTTTTACCTGACATGACAAATACCTCAAACATAATGACAAATTAACTACATTTATTGGTTGAATGAATCCCAGAAAGATTCTAAAGGCTAAGAATGTCAAAATAGGTTAGAAGTCCTGCAAGAAAGACTGCAAATAAATCAAACGGGTCATTGCTGCATAATTTTCTACTTAAAAATATGACTTTGATAAATAGAATATTTTCAAACACATTACTGTATTGTAGGTTGTATTGCTTGCAATCAATAAAAAGAGAATGACTACAAATACATACATTTTTAAATATAATATTAAATAAACACAGGAGCAAATAAAACAGTACTTAACAAAAATGAGACCACATTTCACAAAAATATTGTATTGAAATTTAAAAAAAATTATCTTGGGACGCAAGAGCTGCATAGTCACATGGTCAAAAAATTAACATCATGCGAGAACAAGCGAGTTTTCGAAAGAACAAAAGTACTATAAATTATTTGGCGGTCATAATCCTTAAATGTTGTACTATGCATACAATTCTTTTTATTAAGCCCAGCAAGGCGTAAAAATGCATAAATACAGCTGTCAAGCTATGCACAGTATACTTTTCAATATACAAAGTAAAAAAGTTCAAAACCTAATGAGCTATTTTCAGTAACTATAAATAGATACTTTGCTTTTAGTTCGTTTTCTAAAATATAAACTTTCTGTAATGAAACCAAAAAGTTAAGGAAAAGGGAAATTCCTTTGAACTAAATATAATATTTCAATTAATTTGTTCTCATGCAGGATCTTACACTGGCTAAACCACAGATAGTATTATAATTGATTAATTAAAGAAGTCAAAGTTTTTTTTTATATTGTTTTAGTTGAAAAGTGCTGAACAGCAGGCAAAAAAAAAAATCCCATTTTAAAATAATTTTCATTCATACTAAAATGTTAAACAAGGTTGATCATTCTTCATAAAGAAATGACATTTTGAATTGATACAAATGCACAAAAGAATACATAGAATGATAGAAAAGAATACACATAGAATGATAAATGAAATGATACAAATGCACAAAACTAAAATAATTCATTTAGAGTTGGGAGTCTTGTCTGGTACGCAGTATGCTAACTGCGTCACTAAATGGACCAATTCGATAGTATACGTCAACAGCCCGAAGAGTGAAGTAGTACTGATTTCCTTCCACAACATTTGTAAATGTATGACATGAAAACCGCTGCGCTGCAACCATCTGCCACAGGGAAGAGGTGACTGGACCTGGTTTTTTTACATAACCAAAGACTTCGAAATACCTTATTTTAGCATATGAGCTCAATAAGCACACGTCCCAGCTCAGACAGATACCTAAAAGTAAATAAAAACAGAACGTATTATTTGCAGGGTTCCCACTCTATTTCAGAAATATAATTCCTTGACTTTTCCAGGTGACAATAAAAGACAGTGAGACAAATAAAATTACGGTGAGGTTTGTAAAAGTAAGGTTTCACTATGTTTGAAATGCAACAATGTTCAGATACTTTTGATTGATATAACAAATCTTTAAATTGTTAACTTTCACAGCATACCTCCCAGTAGTATTGACACAAAACTATTTTTATATTACTGAGTATACGATTGATGTTACATTTTTACAACAATTTTTATAATTTGTTTCTCTCTTTGATGTATTACAATCATATTAGATACAAAGTTAGATATGTTGTCCATTTTATCCATTAATGAGATTCTTAAGCAGTGTCATTTTACACAGCGGTAAAATTGAAGCATGAAGCACCAAAATGGTCCCTTGCGCATTTTAAACTCAATGCACAGTTTAAGAGATTTTCTTTGCTTGGTTCTGAAACTATTATTGGTTCACATTTCCTATTTTCCACAATTCATCAACTTTTCAGTCCAAGTAATTAATCAAGTATCAAGTTGCTTACATTGGTGCTCTTTCTACATCTAACAACAATGACTGGCTCCAAGAAATTAATGTAATCAATCCTTTATCAATCCTCTATCAATCTTGCAAAAAATTGATAATTTTCCATCTCTTCAAGCAACATCTATAATTGTGTGTACATATTCTGGTAATCCTTTGCCAGTTGTTGGTGAATGCATGCTGCAGTGCATTGTAAATAACAAGTGCCATCTGCTTAAATTTATGATTGTGAATCTCAATGTACAACCTGTGCTAGTAGCAGCAGCATGTGTGAAGTTTAAACTTGTGCAGCGTATTGATACCTCAAATAATACCAAAAAAATGTGAAATTAACACTGTGAATGGACACTCTTCAGAATTACTCAAGATTGTTGATGAGTACAGAGATGTGTTCGAGGGAGTTGGTCGTCTCCCTGGAAAGCACAAAATTGTTCTACATGAGGGAGCTGTACCTATAATTGCTGCATGTCGCAAAATCCCATTGGCACTGGAAGATAAAATTCAAAATGAACTGTTGCTGATGGAGAAAAATGGCATCATCGAAAAAGTATCCAAACCTAATGATTGGGTCAATTCAGTAGTTATTGTCCCAAAGAAGGATAATGCTATAAGAATTTGTCTTGACCTTCGACATCTCAACAAATTCATCAAAAGACAACACTACCAAATTCCAACACAAGATCAGTTGTTATCAAGGCTTAAGGGTTCAAAATTCTTTTCTTTAATGGATGCAAAAAATGCTTTTTATCACATCCAACTAGATGAAGAAAGTGCTGACTTGTGCACATTTATTACTCCTTTCGGAAGATATCGCTTTCTTGTATTACCTTTTGGTCTCAGCTGTGCTCCCGAAGCTTTTCAAATGGCTATGCATAATCTATTTGAAAAAAATCCTGATGTTCATCCATATTTTGACGATATTATCCTGCATAGCAAAACATTTGACGACCATGCAGAACAGCTAAGAAATTTTCTACAAATTGCTAGAAAAAATGGTTTGAAATTTAACAAAGATAAGATGCATATTGCAGTACCTGAGCTGAAGTATTTGGGGCACATAGTCTCATCTACTGGACTTTCCTCAGACCCCAAGAAGGTCCAAGCAATTGCAGATTTCCCCACACCAACAAATAAACAAGACCTAATGAGATTTCTGGGGATGGCAACATATCTAATGAAGTTTGTTCCACAATTCTCTAGTGCAACTTCTGGATTGAGGAATCTACTGAAAAAAGATATCAGCTGGTCATTGGATGCCCAGAGCGATGAAGCATTTTCAAGGGTAAAAGAACTGCTTCAGTCCAATACTGTGCTACAGTTCTTTGATATGGATAAGCCAGTTGTTCTGTCAGTTGACGCAAGTTCCTTTGGACTTGGTGGCATTCTTCTACAGGATGACAAACCTGTGGCTTTTACATCAGCAACCCTCTTGAATGTGCAAACCAGGTATTCACAGATTGAAAAGGAACTACTTGTTATTGTCAATGCTTGTGAACACTTCCACTATTTCGTGTTTGGAAGACAAATAGAAATCCAAACAGATCACAAGCCTCTGTTAAGACTTGTCCACAAATCTTTCGAGGACATCTCCCCAAGATTACAACGTCTATTACTGCGACTACAACGCTACAGCTTTAAGCTGACACATGTTCCTGGCAAACTACTGGCTGTGGCTGATGCTTTATCTAGAACTCCTCTGCCAGTAGATCCTTGCACTGATGTCCACTTGGTGTTGATGGAGTATAGGAATGCACCCATGGATGGTTTGCCCTCTCCAGCTGAAATCTTGATGGGCCGACGCATCCGTACACTGATTCCAACACTACCCACTCATCTAAATCCTGTGACTGCTCTGCTGTTCGTAAACGTCTTGAATTCAGACAGCAGCGGCATCATAGGTATAATCAGCATTCTCGTCCTCTTCAACCATTGCAGCAAGGACAAAGTGTACTCTTCCGTCACCAAAACAAGTGGTGGAAAGGAGAAATCTCAGAAGTAGGGCCACAACCAAGGTCCTATGTCATCATGGCTGAAAATGGGAGGTGTTACAGAAGAAATAGATTTCACATCAAACTGTGGAAATCTGAGCAAGCTGCTACTGCCAGAACCACCGCTGAAGACCTGTTTAATTCCAGCAGCCTGAACAGTCCCAGCAGCAACAGTCCTGAACCAACCATCCCAATTGCTCAATCTGATCCTCCAACTAGTGATACCAGAGTGACACGTTCCGGACGTGTGATCAAACCTCCTCCTCGTTATCATGAATGATGAACACATAATTCACACATTCTGTTTCAGTGTACAAAATAATCCAGATTCATCTAATAATGTATATTATGCTTATATTTATCTACTATTATTATGCTTATATATTTAAGCAGATCTAATAGTGTATACTGTGTCTATTATTATCATACACATATCCAGGTTCTCTCTAATGTTGTAGTTGTATGTTCTCAAACTATTGCATATTTAATTTTATACATTAATTGTTATACCTTTCTTTAAAAAGAGGAAGATGTTATGTATGTAACTGTAACCAAGACCTTTTATATGTAACTGTAACCAATAGTACTGTAGCTTTAACTGCTGTCTTCCCGCTCTCATCATCGTATCATGTGCTGTATGTTTACGTCTTACCATTTACCATGCTTAAATAAACTAACTTAATCTTTTAACATCCAAGTCTTATATGCCTCATCTCAGCAAATACCATCAAACATAATACCTGGGACCCATTTATTGCCAAGACCATAATTCCTTAAGAATATACGTTTACCATTCTCAAAGCTCCTACCTGATGAGGCATCCGATTTAGGAGGGTTGGAATGTATCATATCAAGATGGCACCGAATTTGCCAGCCCAGCATTATTTCTGCAAGGGAGATACCAAGTAAAGCTAGAGGTGTCCCTCTGAAATTCTTGGCAATCACACACTCAGGGAGTCACCCGAGACTTTTGTCAACCTGTGCTTAACAAACTGCACTGCTCTTTCAGCCTGACCGTTAGAGGACGGGTGGTAGGGAGCACAAAACAGATGTCTAATTCCATTGTGCTTAATAAAGGACTCAAATTCCTCAGATTTAAAAACTGACCCATTGTCATTAACTATATACACCCAGGGAACCCTAATCTAGCAAACACTTCGAACAATTTTTCCAGTGTTATTCTGGATGTTGCATTCTTTACTGCTATGGCTGTGATCTACTTAGAATGGGCATCTTGAATGACCAATATCATGTGATCGTCCACAGGCACTAAATAATCAATATGTGTGCCCAGACCCTGTTTGCGGAAGGCCATGGTTGCTAACTTTTAGCTGGCATATTAGCATTTTGTATGCATAGGTTACAGCTTTTGACCAGAATCTCTATGTCTGAATAAAGGTGGGGCCACCAAAACAAGGAGTGGGCAATGCACTTCATACCAGTTATTCCTTGATGGGTACTGTGTAACTCCTGCAAAATGTCTTTTCACAAAGTTTCTGGGACAATAACTCTATTTCCCCAAATCACAAAACCTTCCGTCTATTGAAAGCTCATAGCGTTTCTTAAAATATGGCATTAATTGGTTATCATTCAAACTGTTAGGCCATCCCTCTGAAATTAACTTAGATACCTCCTTCAAAATGGGATCACTTTCAGTGGCTTTGCCTACAATAGCAATGGACACAGGTCAAAGCTCTACCCTCTCTATCAGTAAGACAAGCTCAAGGGGTTGTTACGGATTCAGGACAAGGTTTGGTAGAGGTAATCTACTACATGCATCAGCATTTTCGGAAACAGCATGATAACAAACAGTGTATGTGTATGCTGAAAGGGTGATGGCCCATTGTTAAATTCGAGAATTGGTCACCGGTGGGACAGGTTTTCTTTCTGACAACTAGGTAACTAGTGGCCTGTGGCCAATATACAAAGCAAAAGGACGACCCAACAAATATTCCCTAAACCTAGTTACTCCAAAAATTAGGGCCAATGCTTACTTTTCAAGATGTGAATAATTTCGTTGAACAGGGGACAGGGTCCTAGACACAAAAGCAATAGGCCTATCGTGACACTCAATGGTATGAGACAACACAGCTCCTACACTATAAGAGCTCACATCACATGCTAAGGTTAATTCTTTGTCTGGGTCAAAATGAACTAACAACCCTGTATTGCAAATAGCCTCCTTAGCTTCTTCAAATGCTGAGTTTTTTCTTTCTGCCCACTGCCAAGTGACTGAGTTATGCAAGAGGCTATACAGAGGTGCTAACCTTGAACTCATGTTTGGGAGGAATTTAGAATAAAAGGTGATAAGCCCCCAAAATGACCTCAATTCACTAACATTTTTAGGTACAGGGGCTTCCTTAATTTCCCTAACTTTATCCTCGACTGGCCTAATTCTATCACTGTCAATTTTATGACCCAAAAATGTCAACGAGTCACACATAAATTTACATTTTTCTTTCTTTAATTTTAACCCAGAGGTTTGTAATCGCCCGAGGACCTCCCTAGCATTATTTAAATGTTGTGATGAAGTTCGGCCAGTCACCAGTATATCATCCAGATATATTGCTGTACATGGCATCCCCTTCAATAAGGTTCCCATTACCCTTTGGAAGATTTCAGGAGCTGAGGAGATCCCAAATCATAATCTAGTATATTCAAAAAGCCCTAAATGAGTGTTAACAACAGTTAATTTCCTGGACACTTCATCTAACTCTAACTGATTATAAGCTTCTCTCAAATCTAATTTGCTAAATTGGATACCTCCAGCTAGACTTGCAAATATAACATCAGCCCTAGGGAGGGGGTATTGTCAACATCAATAGCTAAATTGGCGGTCAATTTGAAATCTCCACAAATTCTGACTGAAGATTTGTCGCTCTTTAACACAGGAACTATAGGGGATGCCCATTGGGAGTAGCGTACAGGCTTTATTATGCCTACTTGTTGCAATCTCATGATTTCATTTTTAACCCTGTCTTGCACAGCAAGGGGCAAGGATCTAGCTTTGTAAAAAGCAGGTTTGGCTTCAGGCTAGAAAATCAAGCTGACCTTAGCGTCCTTAAAATGCCCTAGACCAGGAGTAAACACATCATTACATTCTATTCAGAGAAAAGTCAGAGGCCAAACTCTACAATGGAAATAGGTTTATTAGAATAACGAGAAAGAGCAGTCATGCCAACTCACTTCCAAGCACATGCGATTCAGAGATACATAAATACAAAGTGGAAGTTGTAGTTACAGCGTGGTGGAAAGTGTTGCCAGATCTAGATTACATAAAGATTACACACAGATTGATTACTTCTCAACACCCTCCCTTAATCAATATTTCCTTAAAATAAAATATGCAAGACAAATACTAACAACTAATGTACCCCTAGTAACTAATAAAAAAAATCAAAACACTTAAATCTTAAGTAGACTTAATCTCAAAGAAAACACTTGCAATATAATTACACTTGGCAATAAAAAATACACGAGTCACTTTACACAGCTGAATTGCATACACTATACAATTAATGATCAGGCTTCAATAACAATTTGCACATTTTTCTCAACTTACAGAGCCTTAGTTTAGGTAATGCTTTTGTAAACAAATCAGCTATCTGATTTTCAGTTTCAATGTAAACAAGATTAATATTATACAATTTAATAATATCCCTCACATACTTTAACTTTATATCTAGGTGTTTTAACCTAGCACAATTGTTTTCATTTAGTACAGCCTTAATAGCTGATTGGTTATCTTCGTACACATTTATAATTACATCACCCTTTAAAATTTCCCTTGTAGTGTTATACAAAACAACTACATCTTGCATGGCTTTCGCCAAGGATAGAACTTCTGCCTCCGAAGAGGATAATGCAATTAAAGATTGCTTCTTAACACACCATGTTACAGGACAGTTATTAAAGAAAATAATATACCCAGACATTAACTTCCTGTCATTGGCATCAGCCCACCCACCCCCAGCCTGCATCAACATACACTCAGAAATGCGTACAGAAATGCAAAGCCCTTGGCCGAAACACCAATTACCAAAACCATATCAACAGTACGCTTTAAATACCTAAGGATTATCTTGAGCCCAGCCCAAGCAGCTTCAGTAGGCTGTTCTTGAACCTGACTTAGGCAGTTAACTGAAAATAGGATATCCGATCGAGTTGTCATAGCTAAGTAAAGTAAACCACCCACCAGCTCTCGATAAGGACTCTGAAAATTTTCACTGTCTACAAAGCTGGAAGATGTAGATTTGGGCACCCATAGGGGTATCTGTAGGTTTACACTCTTCCATTCTAAATTTTGGCAATACTTTAAGCACATAATCTTTTTGGCTTAAAAGGAGCTGGCTAGCGGAACTTTTGACATTAATGCCCAAAAAGTCTTTAAGAGGCTCTGCTTTGCTCATTTCAAACTTTTCTCTGAGCATTTCAATTACTACCTTAGCCTGAACCTCATCAGTGCCAGCGATAAGTAGGTCATCAACATATAATACAATATAAATTTCATTTTGGTTATAACATTTAATAAAAATACACGATTCACACACTAACTGTTGAAAATTTAAAATGATAAGGAAATCCGTGAACTTTTAAAACCATTTCCTCGGGGCTTGTTTAAGTCCATACAGACTTTTCAGTAACTTGCACACTCACCCACTATTATCATGCTATCCCTTTGGTTGCTCCATGAACAATGTCTCATGGAGATCCCCATTAAGAAATGCTGTCTTGACATCCAGGGCATATATACTGAGTTCTTTCTGTTAAAATGTGTAACATTATTAATATGCCAAGGCATTGTCTGAGTGGCAACACTCTATTCACCTTCACTGAGTGGTAACACTCTCATAAATGTTTATCTCGAATAAAGCGTTTGTTGACTAAGCTGCCGTGTTTCCCTCTCCTGAGCTAGCACAGAATTTCCTGATAAATACCTTGTAAGAGCAAACTACACATCTTTTTTAACACTTTATCAGCACGAATGCTCTACGGAAAAAGGCAAGGACCAGAAATGCGTACTCGAAGAAGCCCCTCACGGAAACTTCGCCGTCACCGCAACTAAGCCTAACTTTAGCACCGACAGCACGCTGATCCTAACTTGAAGCCGTCGAAAAATACCAGAAGCTCGAAGAAGTGGATCGAATTTTGTAGAAGACAAAATGACTGACGAATGCAAGTTGCCAAAATTAAACAGAGAAAACTACCACTACTGGGCCATAAGGGCACGTGATTCATTAGTGCAGAAGCGATGCTGGGGAGCCGTGGATCTCGGATACGGGACAGAACTAAACGAAATGGAACGCAGAAAAAATGACGAAGCATTGACATTGATGTTCCTCATCATGGAAGATATGTTCCTAGATGACATCGTTCGGGCCAAAGATGCATGGGATGCTCTAAAGGAACTGCATACTAAGTTCGGACTATTGCACATCCTGCAACTGATGAAAGACTTATTTAATGTCGTCATGAAACCCAATGAATTGGTAAAATCATACTTGGGTAGATTGATGGACATACACAGGAAATTATCAAGTGGAGGCTATGCCTTCACTGACAGAGAGGTAGCACTCATCATGTTAATTGGGTTACCTAAGACCTATGAAGCCCTCATCATCAGCCTTGAAAAGGATGAAGATACCATATCAACAGCATTGGTAAAGTCAACGCTATTAGTTGAGAAGAGAGTGTCAAGAACTAATACTGAAAATGTAGTTCAAGAAGAAAGAGCACTCCATACCAAGTTTAACAAACCTACGAAGAAGTATGTGACAAGGAAATCAAATGAAGCAGACATGCAGAGGAGAAAGAATACAAAGTGTTTCAGCTGTGGTCTTTGGGGACACATCTCAAGGGACTGCGAAGAAGCCCGACAACACAACCATAGCAGTGCTAGATTAGTCATAGGCCTAAGAACTGGGCAATTTCCACTTATGAGAACAACGGTTTTACGTCAACTACATGGATCCTGGACAGCGGTGCCACAGATCATATGACATCAAACAGAGAGAAGTATTCCAGTTTTCAACACTATACCTCCATGGTTGAAGTCGCCAGTACAGAAAAAATAGAAGTGACAGGAAGGGGAGATATATTTTGCTACCATCCTACAGTGACACTAAAGGGTACAACAATATCACCTTAGCAAATGTGCTATATGTACCAAGGCTCGGAGGGAACCGACTCTCAATTGGGAGAATAGAAGAACTTGGTTTCAAAGTTGAATTTTCTGATGGAGAAGCAAAGGTGACAGAGAAGAATGGAGGAACTGTCCTGAAAGCCCAGAAGAGAGGAAGGCTGTATGTGATTGAAGAAACCAAACCCTCAGCATACATCACGAGAACCGACAGTGAGAAATTATGGCACCGCCGAATGGGACACCACCATTATAATGCCATCAAGACACTAGACTGCTGTGCAAATGAACCTGAGTCATCTTCAACCTTGGACGAATTATGCCCCACTTGTGTCCAAGGGAAAATGAAACGCAAAAAGTTCCCCAGAGCTACCAGCACTCAAGCTAAGCAGTTGCTGGAAATCATTCATTCAGATGTTGTGGGTAGGATTTCTCCTTCATCCTTTGGTGGATCAAGCTGTTTTGTAACATTCACTGATGATTTTTCCCGCTACACTAAAATGTATATGATGAAATCCAAAGATGAAGTTCTGGAGAAATTTAAAGAGTATCAATGAGTAGCAGAAAATTTCCACAACAAAAGAATAAAATTCTTAAGAAGTGACAATGGAGGAGATTTTAAAAGTGAGAAATTCAATAAATATCTTGCTACACATGGGATACAGAGACAACCAACGGTTCCTGAGACGCCTCAACAAAATGGTGTGTCCTAAAGATTAAACCAGACTTTAATTAACTCTACCAGATGCTTACTCACAGAGTCGGGAGCAGACCCTGAATTCAGGGCTGAAGCAGCAGCCACTGCAGCCTATCTTCACAACAAATGTCCATCCACTGCAATAAATAGAATTACCCCAGAGAAGATATGGTCAGGATCAGAAGCCAAAACTGATCATCTCAAGATTTTTAGATGCAGAGCGTGGAGTCATGTGCGCTCATACTCGAGAAAAAGCAAACTCGAACCAAAGGCAGCAGAGTGTGTTTTTGTCGGATACCCTATTGGAGTCAAGAGTTTTAAGCTGTATGACTTGGGAAAGAAACAATTATTTGTAAGCAGAGACATAATTTTTGAAGAGGATATTTTCCCATTAAAAACTCACCGAGGCTTGTGTCATTTGAACACCACAGAAGAAGCAATACTTCACATCCAACATTTTGAAAATGAAGATCGCCTAAACTCTGCTGCACCAAATATTAAAGACTCAACTTTAGATATCAGTGATTTTGACAAAACTGCAAATCAAAACCCCGAACAGTCAGACCTAAGTCAAGAAGGAAGTACAAATCAAAACCTTAAAGATATCTTTGATTTAACAGAAAATGAAGACCCATATGTCTAAAGAAACTCAAGATATATCAAACCCCTTTGAACCTCCAAAAGCACATGAAAGATCCAACTGTGAAAGTGATAGAAGGAAAGGAACCAGACCCACTAACACCCCAAAACATTTAGAAGACTACTACTTGAATAATGCCCGAGAAACACTGATGTTAAATGCTAACCCAGTAACTGCAAAAGATGCTCTGAATTCCCCTGAAGCTGAGATGTGGCAGAAGGCTATGGAGGAAGAGATACAGAATTTACAACGAGCCCAGACATGGGAGCTAGTCACCAAACCCCCAAACACAAAGATAATTTCATCCAGATGGATATTCCAAAAAAAGAAAGGAGAAGTAGGAGACTGTGTAAGGTTCAAAGCCCGGCTGGTGGCAAAGGGTTATTTACAAGTGCACGGTGTAAATTTCAATGGTACTTTTTCGCCAGTCGCAAAATTGAAGTTCATACGCATTTTACTTTGCTGTGGCTGCCGAGATGGACCTGGAAATGTACCAAATGGACATAACGGCGAATACACTTCTAGATTCCAGTTTTCTGGAATCTCAGCTTTCTGTTCTTTGTCCCCTTCAAGTATCTTAGGATGTGTTTAACTCCCCTCCACCTCCAGTGTTCTTCACTAGGTCGTTCATTGAATTGGCTCATAAACGTAGAAGCGTATGCAATGTCGGGACGCGTTCCACAGGCCAAATACAATAGGCTTCCAATGGCCTGTCTGTATGGTATCTTGCTACTTACTTCTTTTATGATTTTCCACTGCTGATCTTCAACTTTTAAATATCTTATACTTGGATCTAGAGGTGTAGCTGCTGGCTTGGTTTCATTCATCTTGAATGTATCTAGGATCTCAGATGCATAAGTATTCTGATCTAAAGTTATTGAACCATCTTCATTTTTGTTGATCTTCATTGAGAATTTGGTTGGCTGGACCAAGGTCTTTTGCAGCAAACTGTTTCTTGACTTCACCTTTTAGATTATTTTTTCGTCGATTTTTCCGTTTTTTCCGTTCAGAGATAATCTACATAGACTCTTATTGTAATGCCTTTTTCATGGTTATAATAAATGCAAGGATCTGCCATTGATCTCTTTAAGCTGTACTGAGTCAAGAATTTATCCAAGCAAGAGTTCCACACACGACCAGATTGTCGAAGTCCGTATAGACTCCTTTTAAGGTGGCAAACAAGATGTTCGCTTCCTTCTTATGGGTTGAAAAAGCTGCATTGCCCATGGAGAGCTCTTCTATCAGAGCTCTTTTCCTCTCTCAGAGCTTCGGCATTAATCAGTCTTTGAACTACAAAGTCCAATGTTAGAGTCTCATTTGGCTGATTTTCAATCGTAGCTTTGATAACGTCATATTCTGGCGGTAGGGACATAAGCAGATACACAACAATGTCCAAGTCCTTCACATCTCCTCCGAAAAGCCGCAACTCATTAGCAACAGCTAAAAGTTCATTCACATATGCTTCTGCATGCTCTGCTCAGGACGCCTGGTCATGGTCTCCAACTCTTCTTCTGGACCAGGATTTGACTAACAGCGCTAGTCCTAGCGTACTTTTGAGCAAGACCTTGCCACATTTCCTTGGCAGTATTTTCAAGCACCATTGCTGCCAGCTCAGTATCGTCCAAGTAAGTCAGAAGCATCGCGTACGCTTTCTTGGCATCCCTCACCTCTTCGGTTTTGGACGGGTCGCATTCTTTCTCAAGATAAACATCCAGTCCTTTCGCCTACAACACGGCCTCCACTCATCGCTTCCAGATGGGATAATTCTTCCTGCTGAAAGGCTCAATCGCCAGCCCCATGCTTTCCGCCATTTAGGCCTAACTCGTGTCGCTTCTCTCGTTCAACGAAATTTCTAAACCAATGCCTACTCAATAGTTTCTCTCCAGCGTGTTCAGTCGGAACCACGCTCTGCTATTCAGAGAAAAGTCAGAGGCCAAACTCTACATTGGAAATAGGTTTATTAGAATAACGAGAAAGCCCAGTCACGCCGACTCACATCCAAGCACATGCGATTCAGAAATACATAAATACAAAGTGGAAGTTGTATTTACAGCGTGGTGGAAAGTGTTGCCAGATGTAGATTACATAAAGATTACACACAGATTGATTACTTCTCAACACATTCATTTAAAATACTATCCAACATGAGATTAGATAAGTGTAGACAACTATATACAGGCAAAATTTCAAACATTTCTATCCAATTTCTACCACATAAATTTGGACCCCCACTCTCCACAACCAGCAGAGACAGCTTACACGATTTATTTTTGTAATTTACCAAGCATGTTAAATTGCCCCAAACCGAAATTTTCTGACCTGTAAAGGACGACAAAGCTGTTTTATCAAAGATATTCAAAGATGACTTCAGTAGTTATCGAGTGGTAAAATCCCTGAAACATAAAAGTGACACTCTTGAAATGTTCAAAGAATTTGTTCAGCTGTGTGAAAACAAATTTGGTCACCATGTTAAAGGGTTAAGGGTGGACAATGGAACAGAGTACACAAATTAGAACTTCAGTGACTATCTGAAAAGCAAGGGGGTAAAGTCTGAAACAACTGCTCCCTCAACACCACAGCAAAATGGGAGGTCTGAAAGGGACCTTCGTACAATAGTAGAAAGTGCGAGGTCCATGCTACACTCCAGGAACCTGCCCGTATTTCTTTGGGCTGAAGCTGTAAACACAGCTACCTACATCCTAAACAGGACGCCCATCACCCAAGTTCCAGACTCCACGCCGTTTCAACTATGAACTGGAAAAGAGGCAGTGCTCGATCATCTCAGAATCTTTGGCTCAGATGCATATATGCATGTACCTGATGCTCTACGGAGAAAGCTGGCTCCTAAGGACAAGAAGATGATCCTCGGGCTACGAGAAGTATTCTAAAAATTATCATTTGTATGACCCCAACAAAAGGACAGTGAAGGTAACAAGGGATGTGGGCTTCAACGAAGACATCTTCAGATCCTCTTGTCCCTCAGTCACCCCATCATCTATGTTTCGAGTTGAGACTTCTGCTGATAAAAATGTTTCTGATCACAAGACACCTGTTTGTCAACCAACACCCCCAACAGATGAAGACTATAGTCTTCGCCCAAGAGATACACTTAGAAGACCAGCCCGATATGAGGTCAAAAGAACAAACATCAATGTCATTTTTGGAGATATCCTTCAACTTTTTTTTATCAAGTTCTTTTTTTCAATTGATAAATCTCAATAGAAAGATATTCGAAATGTGAAGTAGCCTTCACTATGGTTCTATGGTATTCTTCTGAATTTTAAATTTCAGTTAAAGCCTCTTTTATATGGATGAAATCAAGTTTTATAGCTAATACAGTATCTGCTCTTGCTGACCATTTTGCATCAAAAACTCTTTTCACTGAGACAGAATTGATAATTTAAGCAGCAATTTATCAGTATGAGCAGTTAGTTTATTGGGTTTAAGATCAAAAATGCAGCAGCATTCATAGCGCGGCTTCCAAGACAAGATGACAACAATACAGAAGAAGTTGTAGTGCCTTCTCCTGTACTTGCCGTTACAGTTACGAGTGTATTTTTATTTCCAATACTTCCTCTCAAAACACACTAGCATTAAAAAATTTGCTTAACATTTAAAAAATAATATAAATGACAGTACTAAGCACAAATCACATAAATACCAATACTAAACAAATCACATAAATGGCAATACTAAACAAATCACATAAATACAATTACTTGAAAGTTGTTTTCAACTTTCCATCCCTAACATAGTCCTCATCATCTCAAATTTAGAGCGAGCCAGAGGTTTCGTCATTATGTCTGCAATTTGTTTATGTCCATCAACATGTTCAATGTTCAACACTTTTGATTGATATTTTTCCCGAATGAAGTGGAACTTCACCTCAATGTGCTTAGTGTGCTTGTGAAATTCCGGATTTTTCGCAAGCTTAATTGCACTGGCATTGTCTACCAGAAGAGTTGGTGCACACTTCAACTGTGTAATCTCTCCTAATAAACGCTTAAGCCATATAACCTCCTTAGTGGCTTCACTGGCTGCTATATATTCAGCCTCAATTGTAGATAACACTACACTTTTCTGTTTCTGACTGCTCCATGTGATTGCAGCCCCAGCTTACTTGCATAGTATACTAGTTCGGGAACGCCTAGTTTTTACATCATCAGCATAGTCCGCATCACTATACGCCTCTATCTCACCTGGGTGGTAATCAGTTCGATATAATAAACCATATCCAATGGTGTCCAAGCCAGTTCCCACTATAGCAGCAGCATGCATTCAGCGCTGGGCATTGACATTGTCTGCCTATTCATACACCATTGAGTTCAGGAAGGGAATATCACACAACAATGCTGATGCCTGCAGTAGGTTACCACTGGCATCCAACTACACTGATCCGCCTTTACCAGCAGACTCTGTACTACTGCTAGAGCATGTGGACAATAGTCCAATTACGGCCCATCATATAGAGACGGAGATAGACAGAAACCCTGATCTTATCAACTTAAAAAAGTTTATCCAGTATGGGTGGCCTAGAACATTGCCTATAAACCTTCAGGCCTTTTCACGATTTAAAGACGAGATGACCATGGGATGCGTAGTAATTCTTAGAGGAGCTAGGGTTTTTATCCCTGAAAAGTTCAGAGAATTCGTCCTAGATGAATTGCATGATGGTCACCAGGGAATATCTGCCATCAAAAGTGTGGCTCGTTCATCAGTATGGTGGCCAGGAATTGATGGTGATCTCGAAAAGAAAGCGAAGAGCTGTCTGAATTGTCAGCAGAATGCCTCTAT
Organism: Metellina segmentata; assembly: GCA_947359465.1. Taxonomy (NCBI): domain Eukaryota; kingdom Metazoa; phylum Arthropoda; class Arachnida; order Araneae; family Tetragnathidae; genus Metellina; species Metellina segmentata. The sequence goes on from OX375884.1 coordinate 2,406,754, forward strand.
GCCCCCTGCAAATCATGTCCCTTGGCCATCAACCAAACAACCATGGGAACGTATTCATATAGACCATGCTGGACCAGTCGACAACCACATGCTGTTAATTGTTGTTGACGCAAGCTCTTAATGGCTGGAAGTGATTCCTGTGTCCTCGCTGTCCTCTACTACAAGCATAGCTGCTCTTCACAGTTTATTTGCTCGTTTTGGCTTGTCAAAGAGCCTGGCCAGTGACAATGGTCCATCATTTAGAAGTGAGGAATTCTGCAGTTTTCTAGCTAAAAATGGCATAGTACATATCAGAACAGCACCATATCACCCTAATTCAAATTGTTTGGCAGAACGAGCTGTCCGCACAGTAAAGACTGCCCTAAAGAAAGTTACAGATGGAACTTTCATGCAGCGTCTAGAGAGATTTCTCCTTAACTATCGACGTACTCCTTTAGCAGCAACTGGTATCTCACCAGCCATGGCTATGTCTGGCAGACCCCTCCGGAGTCATCTGGATCTCCTGCGAGATGTTAGGAGGGTTGATGCCAGTGCACGGAATATTTTACATAACAAGGGTGATGGTGTGCGGGTTTGGAATTTTGGTTAGAGCCATATATGGATACCTGGTACAGTGACAGATAATACAAAATGAGGAAAAACTCATAGCTCAAGCGAAAAGCATGTCAAACTGTTTACATATTTAAAAGAGAGAGAGAGAGAGAAAATAGGGGGGTTGCCATTCGGCGATTACAAAATTCAGTGTATATTAAAATTGATACGAGATTGTAGCACTGCTTTGAAATAAATACAATTAAAGAAAAATTAATTTTTACACTCCTCGTTGCCAAAGCATAAAAATAAGCATATACACTAACTTGGAAATATAAAACACATGGTTAGCTGCTTCACAAAAACACTAGGTAAAAACTCAGATTATCTAATTAAGAAAAAAAAGACTGTATACACTACAGACACATTATTACATCCATAACTAAAGCCTAGGTGTTTTCTTAAGTTCGCTAAAAATTTTTTTAGATATATTTTTAGTGATAAGGTCAGCAACATTATTAATTGAGGCTATATGCTCAAAGCAAACATTTTGTTCAATATACTCAAGGAGGAAATGATGCCTTAAGTCTATATGTTTACTGCACTCAGATGTTTGATTTTTTTTTTGCGAAAAACATAGCTGCTTGGCTATCTATTTTTACAAGTACAGGTGTAGGGATAAATTTCTCCACACCAAGTTCCTGCATTAGACTTCTCATCCACAGCACTTCCTTTGTAGCATGGGCTGAAGCAAAATACTCACTCAGCAAAAGATAATGCAGTACAACACTGTTTTATACTCGACCCAGAGACTGCAGCACCACCAAAATATGACCACATATCTTCTGAAGGACTTTTTGTCCACATGGTTTGCACCCCAATCAGCATCAGAGAACGTTTCCATTGCTCTTCCAGTATGTCTGAAGATGAGGGACAGGTGCTTGGTCTGCTTGAGGTACCGAAAGACGTGTTTAATGCTCCTCCGATGGAATTCAGAGGGTCTCTCATTGAATAGGCTCATGTAGGCGGAGCTGAATGCAAAATCAGGACATGTTCCACAGGCAATATACAGCAGACTTCCAATGGCTTGGCTATAAGGGATCTCGTCACTCTTCTCTTTCATGCTATACCATTCTGCATCACTTACTTTGTAGTGTTTTACGCTGGGGTCTAAAGGGATTGATGTTTTTTTAGCTGAACTTGCCCCAAAAGTTTCCAGGATTTCTTCGATATAGGCTGTTTGATCCAGTGTTAGTGAACCATCAGCCTGCTTTTGAATTCTCATGGATAAGATTTCGTTTGCTTCTCCAAAGTATTTTGCTAGGAATTTGTGCATAATTTTATGCTTAAAAGTGCTGATGGTTTCTGAGGTTCCAACAGTAAGCATATCATCAATGTAGAGGCCAAGATAGAGTGTTTTCTTTGGATGATAGTAAATACATGGATCACCTTTAGAATGCAATAAACTGAAATCTTTCAAGCAGGTGTCAAAACACTTATTCCATTCTCTTCCGGCCTGTTTTAGGCTGTACAAACTCCTTTTGAGGTGACAGATGAGATGTTCTTTGCCTTGTTGTATTCCTTCAGGCTGCAACATGTAAATATCTTTTTACAACATTCCATTCAAGTAAGCTGCAGTGATATCCATTAGATGAGAATTTCCAGGTCCAGCTCTATGGCAAGGGCTAAAAGGATTCATATACACTTTATTTTTTTAACAGTGGAAAAAGTATCAGAGAAATCTCTACCTGGGACCTGTGAATAGCCCTTTGCAACCAAACGAGCTTTATATTTAATCACTTCTTCTGCATTTAATTTTCTCTTGAATACCCATTTCACACAATAGGTTTGGTATTTGCTGGTTTTGGAACCAATTCCCATGTTTGGTTGCTGTGAAGGTGGTTCAACTCTCCACATTTCTGCATGTGGTGGCTTAATAGCTTCTTCCAAGGTGATTGGATGTTCAATATTTAGGGTGGAAGCTTGCTCTTCACTGATCACTTTGTATAATATTGGATCCCCAAAGTAAGTTTTAGGCTTCCTTACTCTGCTGCTTTTTCCGACTTCAGGAGATTCTTCTGTACTTGCTGTTAATTGTTCAGGACCAGAATCTACCAAGTTTTGCTGGGTATATTTGACTTTAGTTATGTCATCTGATAGAGGGATCTTCAATTCATCCATGCTGTTAGTTAGGCTTAGATGCGCACAGCGAGTTTTTCCGCTTTGTTTATTTACGTAGTTATCTGTTATCCCATAACTCACATATAAGAAACTTCTTCAGAGCCTTCGTGCTGATAACATGTTAGAAGTACAACTTAACAGGTAATACAAAATGAGGAAAAACTCATAGCTCAAACAAAATACACGCCAAACTGTTTGCATATTTATTAAAGAGAGAGAAGGGGTGGTTGCCATTCGGCAATTACAAAATTCAGTGTATCCTTAAATTGAGCTGATATTGTAGCACTGCTTTGGCATAAATACAATTAAAGAACAAATTAATTTTAACAAGCAAACCAACACCATGGGCAAAACCCCCACGAAAAGAACTGTCATGGGCAACTCCGTTATGGCTGTTGTCCAATAGGCTACAAATTTGCAAACCAAATGGGAATCCATGGTGGCTGTTATCCAATCGGCTACGAATTCCCGTTTGGTTTGTGAAGAAAACCAATAACTCCACAAAAGCGACTGGCACAGGCAACGCCGGGTTTGCCACGCAGTGGCTAGTTTGTATCATAAAAAATGAAGCATGTATGTGTAGCTTGGAAATCTCCAGAAGTGTAGCTTAGAATTTTCAAGTTTTCTACACAAAACAGATTACATACAAAAATATAAAATATTTTATTAGGTTATTGGTTTTTTTTTAAAAAGTGCAAAAAAGGGAGCCATGAAATTTTTAACTGTTTCATTAAGAAACATGCTACTTTCATTGAAACACTACTTCAGAATTTTGAATTGAAAAATTGTGAGGTTTAAATAAATAAATAATTAACTAGTATTTCATTATAATTCAAAATTAAAAACTACAAATTTTCCTCAGAGTAAGATAATCATTCACGAACATAAAACAAAGTCAAATACTTTCAACAAAATTAGATACATATAACCTTGCTACAATGGAACTTAAAAAATAGCCATTTCAGATATAAAACAGATTAAATCGAGAAATCATTATTACTCACCATTTGGTACGTTAAACACTTTTAGCGATAACTTTGGTGGAATAGCTTTAAGCTTGGAATCGTAACAATAATTTGGACTTGGATAAAATGGAGCTGGATGCTGAAATAAATGTCCAAATATACATAAGCAGTGATAGCATAAGATAAAAATAACAGAAAACACAGAATTTGCAAATTACGTAAATTCTTGAAAGGGCATGAGTTTAAGGTTCTACAAAGCTTTCTGTTGGTTGTGAGAACATTTATCTTTACCATGTTGGTAACACCTTGTTCTTCACATGTTGTTAAGTTTAAATAAAAAATATAAAAAGAAAAGTTATGCCTCTATAATTATTTCATCAAGTGACATTTTAACTGAGTTTACTTAACATGGTAACAGAGGTTCGTGGTTATTGAATATTAGTGTTGCTTAAAAATATACAGATACAAGCATAAAAAAAAACATGTGCAAGAAGCAGTGAGATTAGTATACAGCTATTTGAAGGTTCAGACTATTTTAATTGTACTAATTGGAAAGTACGAATGATAAAATTTCTGCAGTTTAAAAAGTGTAAGGAAGTGGGTACAACGAAAAGTTCATGCAAACGATGATCAAGAAAAATGGGAAGAAAAATATGTTCAAGCAACAAACTATATTTATGGAGCAATAACAAACAAGCAATTGGAATACATCCATTAATGTGAGTCTGGTTTTCATATTAAAGCCAAATTTGATACGATGTTGTCATGATCCGCGCATGCGCATTTTAAGCCGAACTGGCGCGCAACGCTTCCCAGAGACACTTACGAGAAACGATGGTCGACACAAACGAACACTGAATGTCATCTATACGTCCAGAAACTTAGAATGTGTAAATTATTGTTTCTATCATTTTAAATCCACCCTGTTGTACATAGATTTTCTGTGTGTGTGTCGTCGTTAAATAAAGGTGTAATTCATCTAAAAATAGTATGTGTCATTAAGAAATGTATGCTATGAATAATTACACTACTAAAGAACCCAATCCTGATATTACGAAGTAAGAAGATGTTCACAGCGGTGTCAGAAAAGCGAGCTATTTTATTGGATTACACACTACGTCCGATGATTCAACAGAAAAGGTAGGAGGAATTTTACACGTTTTATTCTGTCTAAGAAGAAGTTAAGACTCTTAACAGAAATAGCTGAAACAGAACTAACGAAACTAAAGAAAGAAAGAAAAGGTGTACGTTCAGCAATAATGAAAGTCATTGGTTCAATTGAATCGTTAATTGGTTCCAGTAATATTTAAGATCCAGAAGAACAATTATAAATTCTTAAAGTAAAATCAGCTGCATTGAAAGCTTTAGATATAAAAGTTAAAGATTTGACAGATGTTAAAGACATTGAAACTGAAATCGAAAGTACACTCTATTATGAAGAAAAAATTGCAAAATGGAATTATAGAGGTATCAAATTATTAAAAGAAAGGCAAAATGCAAACAATACTGTTTCTGATGATTCTTCTAATGATGCTAGGGATATGTCTATTGATTCTGAAGTTGTTAACCAAAGATCTGATTTTAATTTTAAGCTACCAAAAATTATGATTGATAAATTCTACGGAATTCCTCAAGAATGGCAAACATTCCTTAATTCTTTTGATACTGCCATAAATCAAAATAACAAACTATCCAAAATTGATAAGTTTCAATATTTGCTTAGTCTAATGAGCACCGCAGCTTTAAAAACTGTTGAACGATTTTCGTTATCCCCCAAGAATTACGATGAAGTGATTTAAATTTTCAAAGAAGGATTTGGTCGAAAGGACATTCTCATTAGCTCGTATATGCATAAACTGTTAAATTTACAACCCGTCCGAAGTTCGAGTGACATTTATTCATTGAGAAAATTATATGATACATGTAACGTACAAATCAGGTCACTGAATTCATTAGGAATTAAAGCGGAATCATGCGGAAATTTATTTTACCCGCTATTACTAAAAATATCCCCCGTGATTTAGCACTTGATTTTGCACGACAAAAAGCAAATAGCGAAGATTTTAATGTTGACGAATTAATGAGTTTTCTGAAATTCGAACTGCAAAGCAGAGAAGTAGTAAAAAATTTTTCTTATGATAAGAACTACCATAACAACTCTTTTAATTCGTCGAACAAGCATTTCAATACTCACGATGAAAAAAATAAACCATTTCCTTTCTCACAGTCCTATCAAGGTTGGCGCCAAACGGAACAAACGCATAAAATCAACAAAATTGCAACCGACAAACGTTTTGTTTATTCTGCGGAAGCGAAACTCGTGTTAAGGAAAAATGTTTGATGACTCCAGAAGAAAGAAAAAATAGTTTAAAAGAATTCAATCCCTGCTTTCATTGTTTTGAAAAGAATTGCTTTTCCAGGAACTGTACTTCCAGATTACGCTGCACCAAATGTATTTCAAAATTTCATAATGAGCTTTTGCATGAAGACAGGAAGAGGAATAAAGTCGAAAATCAAAATGAATCTAACGCCTTAACCGCAAAGATTTCTTCCAAATGTTTTCGAACGTAGACAAATAAACGAAAAACCGAAACAAATTATGTGATGACTTGCTGACTGTTAAGCTTACTTGTGAGGGTAATATAATTAATGCTGTAGCAGATACAGGTGCACAATCAACTGTAGTTAAGACTGTTATTGTGCCCAAAATTTATGGAACGCCTCAAAGATCAGTAATTCTCACGTCAGCTTTTGGACAAAGTTTAAAAGACCCTCTCATCAATTTACCTTTATCGAAGTATTCTGAAGATGGTAAATTTAAGTCCCCTATTAACATTGCATGTGCTATGGTTGATAAATTATGCAATGATATCCTTTTGTCATTGAAAGTTAAATGGAGATGATGAGCAAGGTTTGAAATTGAAGATTATTGTGAAATGTTTGACCATGATAATAAAAGTAGTGTTAAGGAGAAATGCGAGAAAACGGCTAGGAAAACAATTGAAAGTTGTGCATTATTGTCTAAGTATAATTCTATAGATGATATCAAACGAAAAAACTCCGTTTCGGATTCAGAAATGTTCCGAAATCAACAATTAAATGATCCATTTTTACAATCATGTTGGCAAGATGCTAAGAAAGATAGTAATAGATTCCTTGTTATCGACAAATTTGTATAAGATAAAGATAAATTCTAGGAGAAAGTGTTCACCAATTAGTTGTTCCCAACGAAAGAAGAAACAACTTTTAGAGTTAGCTCATTCAAGCTTATGGGGAGCTCACCTTCAAACCAAGAAGACGGCTGAACGGTTGAAATACTCCTTTTATTGGCCTGGGATTAAGAAAGTTGTTAATGATTATTGCAACAATTGCACTTCCTGTCAACTTCAAGCTAAGAAGCGTCGCTTTGATGAAGTTCCTATTACGCCTGTAACGTGCCCAGACGAACCATTCCAGATAATCGATGTTGACTTAATTGGACCCGTCGAACCAAGCTGCCGAGGTTATAAATACGTACTTTCTGCCGTTGACCAATGACACTAATTATACTCATCACAAGAAAAAAAGGTGTTTCAATTAATTTACTCTATAATTAGGGCTTATCTGCTTTTACTTAGTAGGCTCTGGGCTTGGCACTATCTTTTAAAATGGTAAGAGGAACATTAACTTGTTTTCAAGACAGCAGAGCAATGGAAAGAGTAATGTAACATAAGATTATGTTTAACCTATTGGGACAGGGAAACCTTACCTCCAGCTCCACCTCATCTTCCATCACCTCTTCTTTTACCATCACTTGTCTATCGTGTTGTTGTAAAGCATCTGGTCCTCCATTGTCGTCATCTTGTGAAGGCTCTTCTTCATGAGTATCCAGTGATTCCTGTGTAGCTTCTATTAACTGCCTTCTGCCAGGACAATTCAGTGAATTCATTATACAAACTTTGTTTAATTTACTACTTATGATTATTTAAGATATCTGCATATGGTATCAACACTTCAAAAGTGGCACAGAAATGCCGAGATAATTGGACAAATAAGATTTAAATATTACTTCAATGTTAGTTGTAAAGAGTATCTTTATAGTGAACAATCACTTACAAATTATTTCGACATTTGGTACAACCAAGATGTATCATTCCTTGCCATGAAATTACCTTAATCAATAGATTAAACACAGTGAGTTTTTTAGTAAGGAATTATGGTCTAGATCAGTGGTGGCCAACATGGCGCATTGGATGATTACAAGTAGCGTATTGCATCCTTTTGACTACTTATTCTTTTGAAGTAGACGCCATAACTGAATCCATCTTCATACTTTCAACAACAGAGTGCTCCCAGTTCAATTCATACAGCCTTCGTACTCATCAGTCTGTCACAATTTTTTAAAAACAAATCCATTTTTCAAAATGAAATTCGATTAGCATTATTCAGATCTAAATAGCTTTTGACCTGATTAATTTCTGTGAACATTGAAAAACCCAAGAACTAAGAAAATGTGCAAAAAATAAATCGTTTTGGAACAGCATACATATATGAACAAACATTTTCATCCATGAAATTTATTGAAAGCAAAACAATTTCGCAAATAAACTTATTCAAATTTAAAGAAATCTCTGCTGCTCTTAGTAACAAATTTAACACCAAACATTAAAAGACTAGCGAAATCGAAACGGGATTTTATTAATGTTAAGTAACGTTTATGTGCTATGATACGTGCAATAATTGAATCATTTAAGCTGTATGTACACACTAGAAATCTTGAAAATCGAACAGACCATCTACATATTTTATTGCTTCAAAATATTCTTCAATGATTTAGCTTGCAAACGATGCAGAGATCTTGCAAATGTGCGAAATAGTTTTCTAGTTACAAGAGTTTTTGTTAGGTGCTGTCTTCATGAACAAATATGTTTCGAAATTTTAAGCTCGATTTCTGAAGAATGGTGTTTCTGCAATAGGATGCTTTGTTCAAACAGTTATAACTCAACAATAAATTCATCTATTATAATTATACTTGTATTATTATGATCTATATAATACAGTGGATGTTTTGACCCTCAATCAGAGTTATTAGGTAAGAAATAAATTTGTAACAGATTTTTAAATCCTAAATTTCCAGAAAAATCTTGATTTTTTATGCATTCTTCGTAAAAAAAAAATTGTAACAGAAAAACTTTTCTCTATCAACTTGATTGAGGGTCAAAATATGAAGGGGAAAAAAATCATTGGAAATAATTTCCAACTAAGATTGTCTTTCAAGACAAATTAGAATTTGAGATATCACTGTTACATATTACTAAACATGTTGATTAGCACATTATATCTTAATTAGCTAATTAATAATTAGTTTAATATGATTTTTTTCACTGAAATGGTTTTAAGCATAAACCCATGACCTACTGTGAAAAAACTGGATTTCTAAAGTTGAAATTAAAAAAATATTCTAGTGTGTTCGTACACCTTAGGGAAATGTTAATTATGTCTATAAACATACTTATAAACATACATAAAAGATATTAAGGATATTCCAAGTCACCCTCTAGCAAATAGAGAACTGACGACTCCAAGTTCCAACCTGACCTCGCTCTCAGAGCTCCATTTCGCTCAGAGCTTTCTCGTTCAACACATCCGTCAACTGTGGTCCAGAGTTATGTTCACCAAAAGGCAGCTGTAGCACCAAACCATAATTTATTTACTCTGCGGGCTCCATGACTGCGATCACCCTATTGTCCAAGAGATCATCTCTTACTACTGTATGTTGGTGCTCCAATAAACGCGCGTCTTTTGTACTACAGTACATTAATTAATTTAGTTTCACCTAAGTGAAGCACATCCTACCCCAATCGCTGTTTTCCAACCACAATCATGAACCTAAGAAGGTAGAATAGGTGCATGAGTTATGGCGCATCCGAACTCGTATGTGAACTAAAATTGGCGTAAGGTATGTAAAAGGTTGTCCGCCCCTGGTCTAGATCTTCGCTCAGCCCTATCGAAATGATATCTCAACTACATTAAAAAAAAAAAAAGAATGGCGTGCTTTAGGTTTTCCTAATTTCACAGTGAAGACTGAATAGTAAGATACTGAAAATTGAAGAGTAGTGTAGACATTCCAAATTAAATAGTGTTAAGCCACTTGAAAGTTTAAAAAAAGTTTTTTGTGAAATAATGTAAAAATAGGCAAACTACAATGGAGTTCCTAGGGAACTGCAATTAAATTACCTCTTAGGCCGATTTTTTGCAGCAATTCGTGAAGATCTTCTCAGGCTGTCAACAAATAAAAATTAATGATTTTCATTAATTATTCATAGAATTATTTTTTATCAATAAGAAATAAATCATTATCACCTAAATTAAAGATCGTTGATGCTTTTATGATAGTTTTAAATTAAAAATCATGAATTCAGAATAAGTAATAATCTGCTTAAAAATAACTTTTTCCAACAAATATCACCTCAAATCATAAAGAAAACACTAAAATTTTACTGATCAGGATTTCACTTGTCTCTAACTATCACCTTATATATGATTTTAGTTTATGTTACTATTAAAGAACACAAACAAAAGCTACCTTACGCTCCTCCTAAAATTTTTTTTGTTAAACTTGTTAAATTACTTAAATACGTTTGGGTCATAAATCTGAATAATTGGGGCCACAAAATTATCTGTGCCTATCTGTGTTTGAAATGACTTGATCTATTGATTAGATTTATTTTAAAGGTAAGAAATATTTAGAATGTGAGATTACCTGTTTGTCTGTTGGTCCTCTCTTCCTTTTCTGTTTTTTAAAAGTAAAAACTCCAACAAATCAACCTTTTTGCCAATAAAAGGCATAAATGTGTTTGGACAATTTAAGAAAAGCAGGGGCAAGCTGTAAACTACCAGTGAAGTAGAAAAGGGAGGTGTTCAGACTCCTGGATATGACACAATTTTCTCACTTCATGATTGATCTCTATCAGAACAGATCATGGCTTAAAAAAATACGGACAAAAGACAAGTCTTAAAAAATTCAATTTAAAAAACTGACTTGAATCTCATTTTCACAAAAAAAAAAAAAAAAAAAAAAAAAAAATAGGATTTCTTCAAATTTATCTCACTACTGAGTCACAACTAAAGCAAGACATCTTAATTATTTAGTCTTATTTTTATAAATAAAACAGTTAAATTCTTATTAAGTATAGAAACTAATTTTTATTTCTAAGCATATATAATCAAGGTCTTGTGCATAGCCATAGGCTTTAACTTATTTATGTAAAACTCGAACCTTCCAATACATAAATGAAGTAAATGTAAAATAATTCTTTTGTTACTGTATACAAAATTGATTCCTGAATTGTTTGTACTTTTTAATTTAATTATTTAAATATAATTTGATTATAAATCTGAATAGGGTCCACCCAATTATTTTTTCGTCTAAAAAAACCAACTACAATTAACAATTTTGACATCAAAATGTGAACACATACAATTGTTTTGACAGTCTAAGTACTGACATTCTAAGAAACTCAGGAGATACTCCTGGATGACACATATTTCTCAGTGACAAATTACATGATCTCTTTATGAACAGATCTTACTCATTAAAAATATAGATGAGACGAGTCTTCAAATAGTTAAAAAACTAACTTAATCTCATTTTCTCAAAAATATAACAGATTTGTTTTAATGCATGGGTTGTAACAGGTTTCAAGATGTAAAAAAGTGACTAATCGAATAAAAAAAGTGACAAATGACAATAATGCCAATTATATCCAACTACAAAGATAGACAAAACATCCTTCTCAGACACTCTTATCTTATTCTTTTCTTTCTTTGGAAGGATATTTATTTTCTTCATTTAAAAAGCATTTATTTTGAAACAATATTTAACAAAAAAATTTGTTTAATCATGACTTTTAAATATGTTGTTCTTTTTGACATTCTTGAATAATTTCTTCCTTTTCTATGAAAGATTATGTCTGATATTTTTTTGTTGAAAAAGTCTGAAATTAATTTGGTCTTTTTCTTCTTAAGAGAAGAAAATGTATTTTTTAAAGTCTGTCTTTGCTGACCAGCATCATCTGAGACTTTTACCGCCCCTTCAATCATTGCCTGAGCAAATGCTGCTTCCTTAAAATCTTTATTTTTTATTGCCTTTCTTGAGTCTATCATTGGTGTCCTTTAACAATTTTGAAGCACTGTCCAATGCCTCATCCTCTTCCTTACACATAATTTTAAGTTTTAGTTCTTCTATTACCTTTCTTTTCTCTGCCAACTATTTAAAAAAAAATTTCTCTGCTTCCATTCTGTCTTTTTCTTTCCTGTCCATATTTTTCTTGTGCTTTCCGTTTTATATCTTCTAAATAGGAATTGTAGCTTAATATCCAACCCTTCCCATATCCATTAGCTTTGATATGATCGGCACCACTAACAATGATGATGACTTAAGATTTGTTAAAGGGGTGACTCCGAAGAGTGACAGCTATACGACTAATAATCTATTGTACTGAGACCACTGCTGATCCACTAAAGACCTATAGCCGACAGTTCCCAGGGTTCGATACAGTGGTATCCCAGATATTCTAATTGATTCCTTTATTCCAGATTTTCGGCGTTAGATCCCAATTATTACCAATGGCATGACTACAAGTCCTAACCACTATTTGGCCTTGCTTGTGCAGTACTGAAGATGTGAGCTCCATGTCAAGGTTTTGTCAAAGATAACTCCTAGATACGTAACCCTTGCCTGAGTATGCAAGTGGTGTGACGAAGAATTTTATCAAGTGCATATCTTGTAACCTTTTCTGGGTGAAGAGGACTAGGCTAGTTTTGTTGGGGTTAACCAGCACAATCATCTTTCTTCACAAATTTTAAATCTTTTTTAGGGCAGTGTTCATGAGGTGCGTTGCCATGTTTTGGAACTTTCCTCTTATGACCAGAGTAAAGTCGTCAGCATAACCCAGACAGTATAGGCCCAAGAAGTGAGTCCTGTTTAGGAGCTCGTCAACCACAAGACTCCATAGTATGGGTGACAACACACCACACTGTGGGCAGCCTTTACAGTTCCCAACAGTGAGCGTGTCGCCCAGTAAGGAGGCCTGAGACATCCTTGTCTCAAGCATGTTTTTGATCCAGGCACAGACCAATGGATTAACATTTCGACTGATGAGTGCATCAATGATTACGCTTATTGGAACCTTATCAAAGGCTCCCTCAATATCTAAACAGGCTGCTAAGATAATTTCCTTTCCATTGAGCGCTCTATGAAAGACCGTATAGAGCAGTCTGAAGATTTCACAGGGTGGTAGGTGTGTTAAAATCTCAATAGTGGTTTGGCTTTTAGAACCTTGTCCCTAACGTATTTGTCACTCAATTTCTATTAAAATCTTAAGAAACTATGTCAGACTAATAGGTCTGAAGGCTTTGGCTTCACTGCAGCATGTCATTCCTGGTTTATGTATAAAAATTACCTTGCAGGTTCTCCATGCATGTGTCATGTACCCATATACCACGCAAGATCTATAACTTTGCCATGTTTGAGTAGAGCAGGTATAATGACATCTACACAAGATGCTTTGAAGGGCATGAATGAGTTAATCGCCCATGCTATTCTTTTTGGAGTAATTATACTTCTGGCCAGTTCCCAGTCCTCCTTCACACTACGCAGCAAGGGAACAAATGGAACTGTCAGTTCGTCATTGATGTTTGTGATTCTGGAATCGGGGAAGTGCGCTCTAACCATTTCTACCAGGATGCTCCTACCTTCTTGTGCGAATGTGCCATCATCCTTCCTAATGGAACTCAATTGGCACTGGTTATTTTTGGTTAGTACTTTAGTCAGCTTAGCTGCACTAGACATACTGTCCACTTGGCCAGACTCCTGTTTCAGTTTCCATATGGCCTTGTTATAGACGGTGAGTGCCTCTTCGTATCTCGACCACTCACCTGTTTCTTTTAGCTCTGTTAAAGAGCCTTCTGCAGTTCTTTTTAAGACCACAGAGACTTTTGTTCCACCTAGGAACTCGCCTTGGTAAACTTGTGGTGACTGCCTTGCAATTTGACTGAGAATAGATTGTTGCATGGAGTCAACAGCCAGTTCCAAGTCCACCAGTGAGGGAAAGTTGTGACTCCTGCCCTCTAGAAGGAGGTGAAGGTCCTCCCTATAGGAATCCCCATTTTTTTTGCCTGGGATTTCTTTGATCCTACTGGATATTCATAGAGGACCTGTTAGAGATTTGGATTGGATCTGTCTATGGTCTGACAGTGTGGTACAGTCAGACAATTGCCAGTCTTTAATGCAGTTAACTGCTTTAGCATTACAGAAGGTGATGTCTATGACTTCCCTTATGTTGCTGTTGACAAACGTCAGTTTACCTGCATTAAGGATAAAAAGGTCATTAAAAAAAAAAAAAAAATTTCACATCCCGTTGACAGACTTGCAGCAGTTCAGACAATGAAAATTTTTTGGATTCATAAATTCAAACTTTAAAAAAGAAAATGATTTTGCTAACCGAGTCTTTGATAACATGTAATGTTGTGAAACATGAGTAACCAATCAAAACCATGCAGATGGCGCTACTTGTCTTCTCTTATCTGAAATCCTCAGAACGATTTTAGTGTGATTTGATAATGATCAGCTTCATGCTGAATTTAGGGGATCTCCCCTTACTTCTTACCTATCATTTTCGACTGTAAATATTGTAATTATAGTATTCATTAAATACTAGATATTAAACTTGCTCCTGGTCAAATTATTTATTGCCCATACATTTATAAATTACTAAACCACCTCAATGAAGAATAATCCACTAAAATGTATGTACTTGTGTTTAAAAAAAATGTATGTACTATTAATGAAAAAATGCACTGGTTACAAAGAAGCTTGAAATTATAAATTTTAGAAAACTTGAACATTACACATACAATGCTATGATAAAAATACACCTAACTGAAACTTTTCGTAAACAAATGGAATAAGCCTCCAGAAAGTAACTTACATTCTTGTCGTAGATATATCATCCCTTGGGACTTCCTGTGGGCTCTAAATGAAAAATAAAATACTTTAATAGATTTACAACAAACATTTGACTATGCAAAAACTAAGAAAAAAGTTTAACGTAAAGACAAAACCTTGATTTACTTGCAAAACCAAATGAACAGAAATATAGGAAAATTACTCCCAACACATTAAATAAATGATTCCACGAAAACATGTAGAACTGATGATGCAACATGTATTGTAAATATTAGATGATTGAATCAGAACACAAAATAGTCAAAAACTCATTATCGTTCCTTTCATATTTTATAACTACTCACAGCGTGACTAGCCTGGCGTTGCCCGTGCCAGTTGCTTTAGTGGGGTTATTAGTTTGCTTCATAAACCAAATTGGAGTTTGCAGCCTGTTGGATAACAGCTATAAACTGTTAAATTTACAACCCGTCCGAAGTTCGAGTGACATTTATTCATTGAGAAAATTATATTATACTTGTAACGTACAAATCAGGTCACTGAATTAATTAGAAATTAAAACGGAATCATACGGAAATTTATTTTACCCGCTATTACTAAAAAATATCCCCCGTGATTTAGCACGACAAAAAGCAAATAGCAAAGATTTTAATGTTGACGAATTAATGAGTTTTCTGAAATTAGAACTGCAATAACAACTCTTTTAATTCGCCAAACAAGCATTTCAATACTTACATCGAAAAAAATAAACCTTTTCCTTTTTTGAAGTCCTTTCAAGGTCGTCGCCAAACGGAACGAACGCATAAAATCAACAAAATTGCAACCGACAAATGTTTTGTTTATTCTGCGGAAGCGAAACTCGTGTTAAGGAAAAATGTCTGATGACTCCCGAAGAAAGAAAAAATAGTGTAAAAGATGTGAATCGCTGCTTTCATTGTTTTGAAAAGAATTGCTTTACCAGGAACTGTACTTCCAGATTACGCTGCACCAAATGTAATTCAAAATTTCATAATGAGCTTTTGCATGAGGAATGAAGTCGAAAATCAAAATGAATCTAACGCCTTAACCGCAAAGATTTCTTCCAAATGTTTTTGAATGTAGACAAAGATGGATTGGATTGGATATGGTTTTTTGGCATTGAGTCCTCTTGGGACATATTATGCCAAACTCAAGATAAAAATCAGAAATGTAATGTAAAAATAAAGTGGAATGAGTCAAGTCATAATGAATGAATATTATATAAAATTATATGTGATATATGAACCCAATGTCATGTAAAAAGCTAAAAATATTTGGATGAGGATTCTCCCCAACCATATCTTCTAAAGTCAAGGTATAAGAATTAAAAGGTTTAAGTCGTTGACTATTAAAATGAGAACATTCTATTAAAATATGTTTAACCGTTAGTGGACAAATACAGTGATTACAAATAGGATGATCTTCTCCGAGGAGAAGGTGTCTATGGGTCGCGGGGCATGAGCTCTGCTACCGGGCGCGTCGGCAGGTGGCGGATAGCCGAAAGTCCTGAGCCGAAACATACTCAGGATATCCCCGAATATTGAATAAGGGGGCGCGGACCAGCTTCCGTTAACCCAAAGTGTTATGCGACCCGTGCTGATGGGTGTATGGTACCGACGGTTAATTGGTGCCTTTTACGGAGCCTCCTAGAGTGCTTGGCGACCTCTAGGAGTAATTTGCCTTACCCTGGTATGCAGGCTCTGGCGGGGTGGACTGCATAATTCCTGCGGTATATACACCAATCTATGGAAAAAAATAATGAAAACAAAAACCAAACCACCGACTCCAAAGAGGAAGATAATCAGACCTTGATGGAGACCCAATCCTCAGGATCAGGCCCTGCAACCCCACAGACAGACCTTGAAGGAGATCGAGATCTCCAAAAGATAGTCTTGGGGCTTGACAGGATTGATATACAGAGGAAAAAAATCTCTGGGGCTGCCAAAAAAAGGCTGACCAAAGAAAGGAAGTTAGCTGAGGGTACATGGGTTGAGAACAGACCCAAACCAAAAGCCAAAACCACTCCAAAGGGAAAGGAGTTACAGACCCCGATCAGGCCCTCTACCAAGAGGCCAAGGTCGGATGGTAGTACTCCCCACTCTCAGGAGAAAATGTCAACAAAGAGGGCTAAACCCGGAAACGGGGCAGACCCTAGTTATAGTGACACCTTATCGGCTGTGAAGATGGCAGTTGTCGTGGAAGGATATCCAGACCAGAAACTGTCAGAAGAACAGCTGATGACCTTCCAACTAGACGCAATGTCTAAGATTGAGGGCGTTCCTCCGGGAACAGGACCTCAATTCAAATATTGTCGTCTGGAAGGAGGAGCTATAATTATCCTCTGTGCCGACTCTAACAGCAGCCAATGGCTGAGCAGAACTGTTAGAGAAATGTCACCATGGTACGGCTTGTCGCTCCTTGTTGACGAGGCACGTAAAATAGTTAAAACCAAAAAATTTATAGCCAAGATCCCAGCTATATACAACAAGTTCTCCGGTAAAGAGATTCTACAAAAAGTAGAAGCTCAGAACGGAGGACTAACTGCCACAGAATGGGGAATCCTCAACCAAAAATCTGGTAATGAGGGTAGAACCATTGTGGTAAGTATTCCAGAACAAGATGCCAAGACCTTGATGGGTAGAGAATGTAAATTCTACATAGGCTTTACCCAAGTGCAGGCTAGGGCTCTGGAAAAACCTGCTACAGCTTCCACTGACAATGTCAATGAAGCTCCTGCAGGCCAACCTGCAGCTTAAACGACTAGCTGCAGTCAACCTCAGTGGGGTTTTCCGGACTGAGGGAATCCACATTGCCCTAATCCAAGAACCCTGGCTGTACAAAGAAGGCATCAGGGGATTAAAGGACAGTGGAGGTAAGTTAATTTATGATTTTGCAAGCTCCTCTCCAAGAGCTTGCTTACTTATTAACAACAACATCGATGCAATGCCAATCCATGAACTTTGTTCTAGGGATTTGGCAGTAGCAAAGATAACTCTTCATAATGGCGGGAGAACCAGAGAAATCTTGATAGGCTCTGGGTACCTGCCATATGAGGAAAAAGATCCTGTGAGTGCAGAGCTGAAGAGATTGTTGACAGCGTGTGCAGAAGAGCAATCGGGATTGATTCTCGGTTGTGATGTGAATGCACACCACACAATCTGGGGCAGCTCCAATATCAATGACAGAGGTGAAGCTCTTTTAGACTTTGTACTTGAAAATAACCTAGATATCTTAAATGTAGGAAACAAACCGACCTTTATAACTAGTGTAAGAAAGGAAGTACTTGATATAACCTTAGCCAGCCCTGAACTAAGTAGTTATATTCACAATTGGCATGTTGATGAGAAGCCTTCAATGGCAGACCATCAATTTATCCACTTCTCACTGAAATCTGAATATCACTGGGAGAAGACGTTCAGAGATCCCAAAAGGACGAACTGGACCTTTTTTTACAATGAACTCCAGAATTACCTGGAGGACTTATCTCGGAAAATCTATGATACTTACGATCTAGAACTGTTCGCAGACGGCCTGCAGCAGGCAATCTATATTTCATATACAAATAACTGTCCCCTGCTTCTAAGGAAAGGCAAACAACCTAACTCATGGTGGAACCAAGACCTTATGAGGCAGAGGAAGACAGTAAGAAAACTTTTCAGGAAAGCAAAGAAATCTGGCAAGTGGGAAGAATACAAGTGCCTACTTTCAGAATACAACAAAGCTGTTCGAATGGCCAAAAGGAATTCATGGAGGAAGTTCTGTGATTCGGTTGAAAGTACCGCTGAGGGCGCTAGACTCCACAAAATTCTTAAAAGAGATACACCAATATTGGTGGGGACCCTTAAGAATAATTCCGGTGGCTATACCAAAACTGGCAGAGAAGTTATAGAGACTCTGGTTGAGACACATTTTCCAAACTCCAACTTGGTACCTAATGAGTTAAACCCTTCTCCCCTGGGATATCCAATAAGGGTAAGAAGGGAAAACTGGATAGTTGCCAAGAAAATTTTTACTGTTAAACAAGTACTATGGGCTATCAACTCATTTGAACCATATAAAACTCCAGGACCAGGTGGGATAATACCGATTGTGCTTCAGAAATCGGCCGATCTCATCTCACGGGTCTTGTGTAAAATGTTCAGAGCTAGTCTAGCTCTTGAATATATCCCCAGACCATGGAGAAAGGCAAGGGTAGTCTTTCTGCCCAAACCTGGAAAAAGCCAATATGACCAGGCTAAGAACTTTCGTCCTATCAGTCTATCATCTTTCATACTTAAGTGTATGGAAAAAATAATTGATAGACACATTAGGGATGTAATGAGGAGTACCAGACCTCTTCACAAAAACCAATTTGCCTATCAACCCGGTAAATCTACAGAGGTGGCTTTGCAACACCTGGTTGTAAAGATTGAGAAGACCCTGGAGTGCAAGGAAATGGCTTTGGCAGCTTTTCTTGATATTGAGGGTGCTTTCGATAATACCTCTTTTAACTCAATCGCTGCTGCTGCTGCCAGCAGAGCTATTGAACCACAGGTCTGCAAATGGATAAACTCCTTGTTAGCAGACAGAATTATTACAACAGAGTTGTTTGGGGCAACACTTCAGGCTAGACCCACTAGAGGCTGCCCTCAGGGAGGAGTTCTCTCCCCTCTGTTGTGGAATCTGGTGGTTGATGACCTAATTGCAGACCTCAATCAAAGCGGCATTTATGCCCAGGGATATGCAGATGACATTGTCGTCTACATATCGGGCATGGATGAGAAAACGGTGATAAATATCATGCAGGGGACCCTGAACAGAATCGCAAGATGGTGCTGTGAAAAGAATTTGAGAGTAAATCCTCAAAAGACTACTCTTGTCCCATTTACACGAAGAAGAACCTGCATTGACAAAAGTGATATACCTACCCTACTAGGGGAAAAAGTAAATATGCTGAGCGAGGTTAAATATCTGGGAGTTATACTGGACACTAAATTAACCTGGAATCAGCATTTGAAAAGTAAAATTAAACAAGCAAAAGTTGGACTTCTACGATGTAGAAGAGTTCTTGGTAAATCATGGGGTCTAAGGCCAAAGATGACCTATTGGCTATACACTATGGCTATTAGACCCATTGTGACCTATGCGGCTGTGGTCTGGTGGAAAAAGACGGAACAATTGACTGTTAAGACCAAGCTAGACAGTCTTCAAAAGAGCTGCCTGCCTGAGTATAACAGGTGCTATGTCCTCCACTCCCACCAGAGCCATGGAAATTATTCTATCTGTCGTCCCACTTGATATCTTTATTAGCGGTGCTGCCGGAAGAAGTTCCTACAGACTGGAAAACGCTGGACTGTGGATGGATTTTGCCAGCCAAAAGTCCCACACCAGTAATTACCAAAAATTCTTTGACCCTATACTTTTGATGCCCTCTGACATCATGGAGACAAGATTCCTCTTTCAAAGACCCTTTGAGGTACTTATTGACCTAAGAGAGGAATGGAAAGAGGAAAACTACAAGCTCACAAATGGAGACATTGTGTGGTACACAGATGGCTCCAGACAAAACGAAAAGGCAGGTGCTGGAATATGTGGGATCAGACCTAAGGCAAGGATTTCCCGAAAATTAGGAAAACATGCCACAGTATTTCAAGCGGAACTGCTTGCTATCATCTACTGTCTACAAGAATGTTCTAGAAGATCCTACTCAATTAGGAAAATCTACATATTCAGTGACAGTCAAGCAGCCTTAAAGGCAATAAACTCATTCCAAATAAGCTCCAAACTTGTTTGGGAATGTAGGAACCTTCTACATGACTTGGGGACCCATAATAGGATCTTTCTTACTTGGGTACCAGGGCATACTGGTGTAGAAGGAAACGAAAATGCAGATAAGTTAGCCAAACTGGGGACTGCAGACCTACCTTTAAGCCCTGAGCCTTTTTGCAGGATCTCTAAGACTACCGCAAAAAGGGTGATAGGAGAAAGAATGCTTAAAGAAACTACAAAAAAGTGGAAGCAAACCACCGATCAAAACATGCAAGGCTTATGATTCAAGAACCTTCTATGAAAACATCTTCTCAGATCCTTCGTCTTAGCAGGGGTAAGATGAGGGTGATAGTTGGATTTCTCACAGGCCACTATCACCTAAGAAAACACCTTCATAGGATGGGAATCTTTAAAGAAGAACCTCTATGCAGAAAATGCAATATGGTGGAGGAAACTGCCCACCACATACTTTTTGAATGCGAAGCTCTGCTTCACATAAGGCACTCAAGTCTAGGTCTTGGAACAGAACTTGATACAATTCACGAAGAACCTGTCAAAAGCCTTTTGGCCTTTCTCAAGGAATCTGGCTTTCTCTGACAGGAATATCGAAAAACAATGGGGTTTGGTGCAATATTCCCTAGTGGAATCAGCACCTAGGGCTTTCCTGACCTCCCCACTCTATATGACTATGACTATGACTATGGGTGATCCGAGTATGTCCAATAAGGAGACGTGTTAGTATTACCTGCTGTTGTCTCTGATCTGGTGATTGCCATTGCGTTATATATGGTTTTAAAGCATGGAGTTTGTTCTCAGTCTGTTCATTCGTTTTGCCATTTCTCTTCCAAAAATTTGTGAATGATAGATTTTAGGTCACGATAAGGGATGGTATGGTTAGTATAAATTACGGCCGATTTTGCGGATTTGTCAACAATTTCATTTCCAGATATCACAACATGAGATGGGATCCAACAAAATATCAAGTTAAAACCTTTGGATGAAAGATGATAAATTCTTTTTAATGAATCTAAAACAATGGGATGACTGTCATGATCAGGATGTTTCAATGACTGTAAAACACTTAATGAATCTGTGAAAATGATATATTTTTTATGACAATGATCAGATATATTTTCTAATGCTTTGAAGATGGCCATTATTTCAGCGGTAAAAACAGAACATGAAGAATGGAGTTTAAAACTGTGAAGCGAGTCATTAATAGTGAACGCAGCTCCAACGTAGTTTGCCTTTTTAGACCCGTCAGTATAAACATGTATAAAATTAGAGTATTTTTCTATGTGCTTTTGAAAGAGTTGATTGTAGATAATATCAGAGGTATCTGAGTTATAGAAATTTTCGAACGGGTTTTGGAATTCAAAATAATGATTAAACCAAGGAGAGAAAGCATACAGTTTTTTCTGGGTGACGTCAAGTGAAGAAAGTTCGGATCCGTTCATCAAATCCAGCATTCTTAAATGGAATGAAGGGATGAAAGATGTTTTAGCTTGATAGAGGCGTTTTAAATATGGACTGTAATGAATGGTATGCAATGGGTGATGAGGGGTTGAGGTAGTTCTAAAATAGTATTCCAGTGATAACAACTGTCGTCTTAAGTCCAGCGAAGGTTCAAAAGATTCTACGTACAAGCTACTCACGGGTGAAGTCCTAAAGGCACCAGAACATAAACGTAAAGCTGTGTGGTGAATAGTGTTCAGGGTTTGAAGAGCAGATTTTCTTGCTGAACCATACACCACGCAGCCGTAATCTAATTTTGATCGTATTAATGCTCTATATAATTTTAAAAGGCAAGTTCGATCGGATCTCCATGATAATTTTGATAAAACTCGTAAGATGTTAAGAGCCTTTTCGCAACGTTTGCGTAAATTTAAAATTGTCCACAACATTAATTAAAATATCTTTGAAAAATATTTCAGGGTCAAGGTGAAGATTTTGTTTCCTGCAAAAATGAACACATGCAGTTTTCGATGGTGAAAAACTGAAACCATTTTCATTTGTCCAATGTGTGATTTTATTGACTGCCTGTTGAAGTTGTCTCTCTATCAAACGAATGTCTTTAGCTGCGCATGAAATTTGCAGATCGTCGACGTAAATAAAACCTTTAACTGATGGAGGCAATTGAGAAACAATATCATTAATTTTTAAAATAAATAAAGTAACACTTAAAACACTGCCTTGTGGTACACCCTCCTCTTGAATAAAAACTTCTGAGAAAATCGGTCCAATTCTTACTTTAAAATATCTTTTTTCTAAAAAATTTTGAATAAAAATAGGCAGATTACCTCTTATGTCGTTTTTAAAAATGTCCCTTAAAATTCCATGTCTTCATGTTCTGTCGTATGCTTTTTCGATATCGAAAAAAATCGAGACGAGATGCTTATTTTGAACAAATGAGTTTCTTATTTCATTCTCCAGAGCGACTAAGTTGTCAATAGTGGATCTATTTTTTCTGAAACGACTTTGGAGTGGAGAGAGACATTTATCTTTTTCTAAAACATAAACCAACCTAGCGTTGACCATCTTTTCTAGAACTTTGCATAAGCAACTTGTCAGGGCTATTGGACGGTAGTTCGAAGGATTCTTGGGGTCTTTATTTGGTTTCAGTATGGGAATTACATTAGCATACCTCCATGACTGCGGAAAAGTATGTTCGGTCCAAATTCTATTGTAAAATTTGAGGAGATGATTTAGAGAACTATTTGAAAGATGTTTCAGTATGATGTAACTGATATTATCTGGTCCAGGAGTTGATTTGTGGACTAAGGATAAAGCCTTTGTCAATTCAGAAAAAGTAAAATCACAATTATAAGATAATATACGGTTTGAAGTAAAATTAATTTTATTCTTTTCAGATGCAACTTTAATTTTTTTTAAACTTTCAGTGTAGTTATTGGAGCTGGATATTTCGGAAAGGCATGACGCAATTGTGTTTGCTATGTCTTTGGGTGCCGATAATATTTTATTATTGTGTTCTAGTATAGGAATTTGTCTGTTGGGGTAAACACCGGAAATTCTTTTAACCCTGGTCCATAGGTGTTTACTTGTGGTCTTACTATTTATACTATTGACATAATTTATCCAAGAACCCCTCTTACTAAGTCGTTGAGTTTTTCGAAAGGCCGCTTTAGTTTTTTTATAAATAATATAGTTTTCTCTCGTTGGATATATATTGAAGATATTCCAGGACTTCCTCTGTTTACGGTAAGCAACGCTACAATCGTCATTCCACCAAGGCTTCTTCTGTTTTTTAGGGGCATTAATAACTCTTTTAATGGAAGCGTCAGCACTAGCTATAATTATGTCTGTTATTTTATTAGTAACTGCATCGATATCATCAGTTTCTCCCATGTTAGTAATATCTGCGAGGCTAGTAAAGAGTGGCCAGTTGGCAGTTTCAAAAATATATTTGGATTGGCTGTCAGTGTGAGGTTGGTATTGGCCTTCATATTTAAGTTTAATTGGATAATGGTCGCTATTGTAAAGGTAAGGATCCACAGAAAAAGTTCAAAATGGTAAAATTGAAGGAGTGCAAATTGCCAGATCTATTGAATGGTAAGTAAGTCAAGGTGAGTGAAAGTAAGTAGGTTGGCCGTCATTCATAATACATAAATCATTATCTGTTATTACTTTTTCAATTTGTTTCCCTCTATGATTAATATCTGAACTGCCCCAGAGAATATGATGGCCATTTAGGTCACCAAGTATGATGAATGGTTTCGGAAGTTGATCTATTAAATTATTTAAGTCAGAAGTGGCAATATGGGTGTTAGGAGGTATGTATAAATTGCATATTGTTATCAAAATATTGACATGAAGTCTAACAGCAAGAGCCTGCAGATTTGTTTTTAGGTTAATTTGAGTTACTGGAAAGTCATGGGAGGTAAGCAATGCAACACCCCCACATGCTCTCTGGCCATCATCGTAATCTTTTCTAAATATAGTGAAATAGTGAATGTTGGTGGAATCATTGCTTCTTAAATATGTCTCCTGGAGGGCGATTGCAGCTGGCTTATGATTGTTTATGATGTCTTTGACATCATCAATTTTTTGACGAAAACCCCGGCAGTTCCAGGAAAGAAAGGAAGCCATAAAAATAAAGTATAAAAGAAAAGGAAAAACTACTTGTGGTTTCTCGTCCTAGGACGATTTTTGTCTTGACGAGGATCCTTCTTGGGCTTCAGTGGCGAAGTCTCCAAGTCCTCATCTTCTACAGATGAAATATCGCTTTCTGAGTTATAAAGATTAATGAGGTCACTGGTAGAAGGATTAGGTATAAAGTTTTTGGATGAAACGTCGGGCTGAAGAGAGGTTTGAGAAGAACTTTTTGGAATTTTAATGTTGTTTTGTTCAGTTGATATGGCTCTTTTTAAAGAAGTATTTTTAGGTCAATTTGGTTGGTTTATGATTTTTGTATTCGATGATGTTGTAGCTGATGCTTTAGAAAAAGAAGGCGTTATAGGTTGGTTCAATGAAGTTTTGTGTTGGTCAGATGGCTTAAACACAGTTACATCGGTTTGAGTACCGTTAGTTTTGAAGGTTTTTTAACTATTGAAGAGTAAGATATTCCAGGTTTCGGGGTGCGATCATTAACAATTTTACGGGCCTCCGGAAATGAAATGTTTTGTTGAACTTTAATGGTTTGAATTTCTTTTTCTGTTTGGAATTTAGTACAAGACCTGGCAAAAGCTGGATGGTCACCTTTGCAGTTTACACAGCAATGGGATGATGTAGTACAGACATCGGTCTTATGTTCTGTACTACAGCATTTTGCGCAGGTTTCTTTGCCACGGCAAGCAAGGAAAGAGTGGCCGAATCTCTGACATTTAAAACATCGAACTGGGTTTGGTATGAAAGGTCGAACTGGACAATTCATATAGGCTATTTTTAGATGTTTTGGTATGGTGGGTGTATTGAAAGTTATTATTATATGTTTGGTGGGTATTTTTTGGCCATTTCTTTGAATAGTTATTCTTCTGACATTAATTACAGATTGTTGGGAGAGTGATTCTAAGATGTCTTGTTCGGTATCGTGTACTAGATCAGCTTCCGAAATTACGCCTCAGGATGAATTTAGAGTTTTGTGGGGTGTAACTGTCACTTCTATTGAACCGACGGATTTTATTTTTTGGATATTTAAAGCCTGTGATTTATTAGAAACTTCAATGAGTACGTCTCCTGCAAGGTTTTTTTTAATGTTTTTTGTTTTGTGTAGTAGAATAATATTGTTATGTGTAGTAGAATAGCTGATATGCTTTTCAGATTTCCTTGATTACTTTTCATGATAAAGAATTTTTGATCTGGTAAATTATTTTCATTTTTCTTATTACTTTGGTGCTCCACTGAAGGAGAAGTTGAATTTAGATTTTCCATATTTGAAAAATAAATTTTCAGTCCACGGCGGCACCACCACCCACCATGGAGTCCAACGAGGGGGTACAGGTTCCTGTACCGGTGCTAGCCAGGGACTATACGAACCCAACTCACCTCTATGACTGCCCTAAGGAGCTAGTTGGTGAGCGGGTCCTTAGCCCAAGCAGGGTATTCCCACCAGCCGATTAATGCACTGGGACCAAAGTACACCTCCTGCTTATCCGAAGCAGGAGCCGAAGCAATGTATTGGGGCGTTATGTTGTCCCTCAATCACCAGGATCACCCTTTCCGAAGACACGGGTCTCCACGCACGGCAAACGCGTGGGTGATATAATCCCCAAGAGGAGCTGAAAGCACAGACTGGCGAAAAGCTTCTCAAGGGGAGCCCTCACCTCCGAAGAGGCAACCACAACGAGGGAGGAAGGAAAAGCAAAAAGCAAAGGGTAGAGGAGAAGAAGAACGAAAGGGAGGGAAGATCACTCAGGTACCCCGGGGTTGTGAAGCCCGTACAAACCTAAAGAAGAATGCCCCTGGGGGCAACGTAGACAAAGAAAGGAAAAACCGAAACAAATTATGTGATAACTTGCTGATTGTTAAGCTTACTTCTGAGGGTAATATAATTAATGCTGAAGCAGATACAGGTGCACAATTAACTGTTCTGTTGTTAAGACTGTTATCGTGCCCAAAATTTATTGAACGCCTCAAAGATCAGTAATTGTCACGTCAGCTTTTGGACAAAGTTTAAAAGCCCCTCTCATCAATTTACCTTTATCGAAGTATTCTGAAGATGGTAAATTTAAGTCCCTTATTAACATTACATGTGCTATGGTTGATAAATTATGCAATGATATCCTTTTGTCATTGAGTGCTTTTAAAGAGTTAAATGGATATGATGAGCAAGGTTTAAATTTCGAATGCAATAATTTAAATGCTATTGACGATAGTCTTATTGAAATGCCTTTTTATGAAATTGAAGATTATTGTGAAATATTTGATAATGATAATGAAAGTAGTGTTAAGGAGAAATGCAAGGAAATGGTTAGGAAAACAATTGAATGTTGTGCATTATTGTCTAAGTATAATTCTATAGATGATATCAAACGAAAAAACTCTGTTTCGGATTCAGAAATGTTCCGAAATCAACAATTATATGATCCATCTTTACAAGCATGTTGGCAAGATGCTAAGAAAGAAAGTAATAGATACCTTGTTATCGACAAATTTTTTATACGATAAAGATAAAATTCTAGGTGAAAGTGTTCACCAATTATTTGTTCCCAACGAAAGAAGAAAACAACTTTTAGAGTTAGCTCATTCAAGCTTATGGGGAGCTCACCTTCAAACCAAGAAGACGGCTGAACGGTTGAAATACTCCTTTTATTGGCCTGGGATTAAGAAAGTTGTTAATGATTATTGCAACAATTGCACTTCCTGTCAAATTCAAGCTAAGAAAGCGTCCCTTTGATGAAGTTCCTATTATGCCAGTAACGCGTCCAGACGAAGCATTCCAGATAGTCGATGTTGACTTAATTGGACCTGTTGAACCAAGCTGCCGAGGTTACAAATACGTACTTTGTTACGTTGACCAATGCACGAGGTGACCAGAAGCAGTACCATTAAAGACTCTTGAGTGCCAAATCAACATGTGATGTGTTGTTGCAGATCTTAACTCATACGGGAATTCCTCAAATCGTTGCATCAGACCAAGGGACTAATTCTACTGCATCTTTAACCCAAGAAGTTATGAAGAGGATTGGATCTTCACCAAGAATTTCTACCCCTTACCATCCAAGCTCGAATGGCCTTGTGGAAAGATTTAACGCTGTTTTGAAGGGAATGATACAACATACCATCAGAGAGTTTTCTCAAGACTGGGAGATTGGACTGATGAAACCCCTATCCCTTTAGGACAACTATGCTCAGTAACAGACTATCGGAATGACTTGAAGATGAAGTTGAAAAAAGCTACTGAATACGCAGGACTTACAGCTGTTGGCAAGTAACAAGCTTATGCATTCTACCATAACTGGAAGACTCGTCATAAAGAATTTAAGGAAGGTGACAGAGTTATAGTCCTGATACCAAATAGCGAAAATAAAGTCTATGCCAGATCGACTGGACCCGTAACAATCATCAAAAAGCGCACTACTTATAGTTACATAATACAAATGCCTGATAACAGTTTGAAACATGTTCACGCAAACAAGATACGAGAATTCAAAACTTCTACCAACAATGTTGGAGTGATATATGATGTGGACATTGATTTTTGGTAATGTTGAAAACGTTCCAAATAATCATAACTTTTGACCCATCACGGACATTATGACTGTTTAATTTGAATTTTCTTTAAATGCTGAAATTCTGAACTTTAAGATTTATATGACGATATATGATAAACATGTAACTACATTGTATACTATGTTTAATTCCTTATATGGTAAACTTTAACTTTAATGATTAGTGTGTATTTCTTTCATGTATGCAGAAATAATTACAATTGATTAAGATTTTAAAAGTTCATTTATATGATGTTTTCTTGCTAATAATCTTATATGTTACCTTAATATCTTTTTTTTGCTTAGTGAATGCACGTATGTATAAATTCTTTAACTATCTTTTGATGAAATTAATATTTTTAGTTTTGTTTATTTCTAGAGTAAAATATTTAGTATGTAGGTTGGAACAGATGAGTAAGAGTTGTGTTTATCATTATTGTTCTGAATTAAATGTGCAATGATTTTTATTTTCTCTAGCTAACCAATCTTATTGTGAATTTGTGTTGAAATAATTTCAATTTGAAGACCATTTTCCATTTAAGAGTTAATCATTTAAGCTAGAAAATTTTGTGATTGTTAGATATTTTAGAGTTTAGAAGTGTTGACGTGTGGATTTGAAAGGTCTATGAAACACGCAATCAAATCTTTTAGGGGGGAGGTGTCCTGATCCGCGCATGCACATTTTAAGCCGAACTGGTGCGCAACGCTTCAAAGAGACGCTTACGAGAAACGAGGATAACTAAATTCAAGGAAACTTTTAAATTCATATAAATTTTGTTTATGTCAGAAAATTAAGTAAGCTAAATTCCATTTAAAATTTTGTTTAACATTTAAGTAAAAGAAAGAATTTTTGAAATAATTTAGGTGATTGTTTGTGTTAAAAGTTGAATGTAATTAATGCTATTTCTGTTATGTTTGTAATTGGTAAATATAAATTTAAGGAGGCATGTTGGTTTGTGAGTACATTTATCTTTACCAAGTTGGCAACACCTTGTTCTTCACAGTGTGTTAGCAATGGTTGTTATGTGTGTACTGTTCTGCACGTGTTGTTAAGTTTAAATAAAAAATATAAAAAGAAGTTATGCATCTATTGGGTCATCCGGAAAGTTCTGTGCGTTTTTTAAGATAAATACCAATGAAGCAGTACAAGAGAATAAGAAAATTTTATCGAATCACATAAGCCCCAATTTGTTATGAGTTTTTGCCATATTTCTGACAGCTGGAATATTCCATTTAAAAAAAAAATCATTGAGCTTATTTGTAAAGAGGTTATTGAGGGGCTGTTTGACAGTCCCCAAAGAATTGAATTCCAGGCCGTTCAAAGAATTTTGAAGTGACCTGAAGAGGTGAAAATCTGAGGGGGCAAGGTCTGGTGAATAATGCTGGGTGACACAAAACTTCCCAGCCATACTCAATAAGTCTTTGTTGGACATTCAGCGAAATGTGGGGCCAAGCATTGTCTTGCTGGAAGACAATACCTTGACGAGTTGTCAGTTCTGGCCTCTTTGCTTCGATTTCTGCTTTTAATACTGCCATTTGAGAACAGTATTTTTCCGAATATACTGTCTGATTTTGTGGCACCAAT
This sequence comes from Metellina segmentata, assembly GCA_947359465.1. Taxonomy (NCBI): domain Eukaryota; kingdom Metazoa; phylum Arthropoda; class Arachnida; order Araneae; family Tetragnathidae; genus Metellina; species Metellina segmentata. Next base: position 2,436,394 of record OX375884.1, read on the forward strand.
TCATAATAAACAACTACTTTGTAGTCCCACCATACAGAAAACATCACTTTTTTGGGATGCAGTCCCCCTCTCGATATTACTTGGGAGGTTCATTTGACTTACCCCATGACCTTTTCCTTGTAACATTCTTGTAAAGTAAACACTTCTCATTTCCAGTAATGAGCCGTTTCAAAAAAGGAGCTTCTTCATTTCGTTACAGCAAGGAATCACATGCCGATATTCGAGCAACCATATTCTGTTGACGAAAATGAACTTTCTCTTTCACCATTCTTAGCACTGCAGTGAAACAAAAATGATGCCACAACAAATGCTATAATTACGCAGTGTAAGCAGAAAAGACCGAATTTAAACATCTGCTTCAATCAAGATCACTCATCATCAGTAGCAAAATAATAATAACAAAGCTAGCTTCAATTTGAAAATGTGCAGAACTTTCCGGATGACCCAATAGAATTATTTCATCAAGCAACATGTTAACAGAGTTTACTTAACACTTTCATAGCATTGTCTGTGCTGAACATCTGTAGTTCTTGATATGATTCTAAGACAAACCTGAGACTAATTATACTCATCACAAGAAAAAAAAGGTAAGTTTCAATTAATTAATCTATAATTAGGGCTTATCTGCTATTACTTACAAGGCTCTGGGCTTGGCACTATCTTTTAAAATGGTAAGAGGAACAGCAACTTGTTTTCAAGACAGCAGAGCAATGGAAAGAGTAATGTAACATAAGATTATGTTTAACCTATTGGGACAGGGAAACCTTACCTCCTGCTCCACCTCATCTTCCATCACCTCTTCGTTCACCATCACTTGTCTATCGTGTTGTTGGAGAGCATCTGGTCGTCCATTGTCGTCATCTGGTGAAGGCTCTTCTTCATGAGTATCCAGTGATTCCTGTGTAGCTTCCATTAACTGCCTTCTGCCAGGACAATTCAGTGAATTCATTATACAAACTTTGTTTAATTTACTACTTATGATTATTTAAGATATCTGCATATGGTATCAACACTTCAAAAGTGGCACAGAAATGCCGAGATAATTGGACAAATAAGATTTAAATATTACTTCAATGTTAGTTGTAAAGAGTATCTTTATAGTGAACAATCACTTACAAATTATTTCGACATTTGGTACAACCAAGATGTATCATTCCTTGCCATGAAATTACCTTAATCAATAGATTAAACACAGTGAGTTTTTTAGTAAGGAATTATGGTCTAGATCAGTGGTGGCCAACATGGCGCATTGGATGATTACAAGTAGCGTATTGCATCCTTTTGACTACTTATTCTTTTGAAGTAGACGCCATAACTGAATCCATCTTCATACTTTCAACAACAGAGTGCTCCCAGTTCAATTCATACAGCCTTCGTACTCATCAGTCTGTCACAATTTTTTAAAAACAAATCCATTTTTCAAAATGAAATTCGATTAGCATTATTCAGATCTAAATAGCTTTTGACCTGATTAATTTCTGTGAACATTGAAAAACCCAAGAACTAAGAAAATGTGCAAAAAATAAATCGTTTTGGAACAGCATACATATATGAACAAACATTTTCATCCATGAAATTTATTGAAAGCAAAACAATTTCGCAAATAAACTTATTCAAATTTAAAGAAATCTCTGCTGCTCTTAGTAACAAATTTAACACCAAACATTAAAAGACTAGCGAAATCGAAACGGGATTTTATTAATGTTAAGTAACGTTTATGTGCTATGATACGTGCAATAATTGAATCATTTAAGCTGTATGTACACACTAGAAATCTTGAAAATCGAACAGACCATCTACATATTTTATTGCTTCAAAATATTCTTCAATGATTTAGCTTGCAAACGATGCAAAGATCTTGCAAATGTACGAAATAGTTTTCTAGTTACAAGAGTTTTTGTTAGGTGCTGTCTTCACGAACAAACATGTTTCGAAATTTTAAGCTCGATTTCTGAAGAATGGCGTTTCTGCAATAGGATGCTTTGTTCAAACAGTTATAACTCAACAATAAATTCATCTGTTATAATTATACTTGTATTATTATGATCTATATAATACAGTGGATGTTTTGACCCTCAATCAGAGTTATTAGGTAAGAAATAAATTTGTAACAGATTTTAAATCCTAAATTTCCAGAAAAATCTTGATTTTTTATGCATTCTTGGTAAAAAAAAATTGTAACAGAAAAACTTTTCTCTATCAACTTGATAGAGGGTCAAAACATGAAGGGGAAATAATCATTGGAAATAATTTCCAACTAAGATTGTCTTTCAAGACAAATTAGAATTTGAGATATCACTGTTACATATTACTAAACATGTTGATTAGCACATTATATCTTAATTAGCTAATTAATAATTAGTTTAATATGATTTTTTCTCACTGAAATGGTTTTAAGCATAAACCAATGACCTACTGTGAAAAAACTGGATTTCTAAAGTTGAAATTAAAAAAATATTCTAGTGTGTACGTACACCTTAGGGAAATGTTAATTATGTCTATAAACATACTTATATAAAAATATTTTAAGGATATTCCAAGTCACCCTCTAGCAAATAGAGAACAGACGACTCCAAGTTCCAACCTGACCTCGCTTTCAGAGATCCATTTCGCTCAGAGCTTTCTCTTTCATCACATCCGTCAACTGTGGTCCAGAGACATGTTCACCAAAAGGCAGCTGTAGCACCAAACCATAATTTATTTACTCTGCGGGCTCCACGACTGCGATCACCCTATTGTCCAAGAGATCATCTCTTACTACTGTATGTTGGTGCTCCAATAAACGCGTCTTTTGTACTGCCGTAGATTAATTAATTTAGTTTCACCTAAGTGAAGCACATCCTACCCCAATCGCTATTTTTCAACCACAATCATGAACCAAAGAAGGTAGAATAGGTGCGTGAGTTATGGCGCATCCGAACTCGTATGTGAAATAAAATTGGCGTAAGGTATGTAAAAGGTTGGCCGCCCCTGGTCTAGATCATCGCTCAGCCCTATCGAAATGATATCTCAACTACATTTTTTTTTTTTAAATGGTGTGCTTTAGGTTTTCCTAATTTCACAGTGAAGACTGAAATGAAAAGATACTGAAAATTGTGAAGAGTAGTGTTGACATTCCAAATTAAATAGTGTTAAGCCACTTGAAAGTTTAGAAAAAGTTTTTTGTGAAATAATGTAAAAATAGGCAAACTACAATGGAGTTCCTAGGGAACTGCAATTAAATTACCTCTTAGGCCGATTTTTTGCAGCAATTCTTGAAGATCTTCTCAGGCTGTCAACAAATAAAAATTGATGATTTTCATTAATTATTCATAGAATTATTTTTTATCAATAAGAAATAAATCATTATCACCTAAATTAAAGATCGTTGATGCTTTTATGCTAGTTTTAAATTAAAAATCATGAATTCAGAATAAGTAATAATCTGCTTAAAAATAACTTTTTCCAACAAATATCACCTCAAATCATAAAGAAAACACTAAAATTTTACTGATCAGGATTTCACTTGTCTCTAACTATCACTTTATATATGATTTTAGTTTATGTTACTATTAAAGAACACAAACAAAAGCTACCTTACGCTCCTCCTAAATTTTTTTTTGTTAAACTTGTTAAAATTATTTAAATACGTTTTGGTCATAAATCTGAATAATTGGGGCCACAAAATTATCTGTGCCTATCTGTGTTTGAAATGACTTGATCTACTGATTAGATCTATTTTAAAGATAAGAAATATTTAGAATGTGAGATTACCTGTCTGTCTATTGGTCCTCTCTTCCTTTTCTGTTTTTTTTTTAAAGCAAAAACTCCAACATATCAACTATTTTGCCAATAGAAGGCATAAATGTGTTTGGACAATCTAAGAAAAGCAGGGGCAAGCTGTAAACTACCAGTGACGTACAAAAGGGAGGTGTTCAGACTCCTGGATATGACACAATTTTCTCACTACATGATTGATCTCTATCAGAACAGATCATGGCTTAAAAAAATACGGACAAAAGACAAGTCTTAAAAAATTCAATTTAAAAAACTGACTTGAATCTCATTTTCACCAAAAAAAAAAAAAAAAAAAAAAAAATTAGGATTCCTTCAAATTTATTTCACTACTGAGTCACAACTAAAGCAAGACATCTTAATTATTTAGTCTTATTTTTATAAATAAAACAGTTAAATACTTATTAAGTATAGAAACGAATTTTTATTTGTAAGCATGTATAATCAAGGTCTTGTGCATAGCCATAGGCTTTAACTTATTTATGTAAAACTGGAACCTTCCAATACATAAATGATAAGTAATTGAAAAATAATTCTTTTGTTACTGTATAAAAAATTGATTCCTGAATTGTTTGTACTTTTTAATTAAATTATTTAAATATAATTTGATTATAAATCTGAATAGGGTCCAACCAATTCTTTTTTCGTCTAAAAAAACCAACTACAATTATATACAATTGTATATTGTATAATATACAATTGTTTTGACAGTCTAAGTACTGACATTCTAAGAAACTCAGGAAATACTCCTGTGTGGATAACACATATTTCTCAGAAACAAATTACATGATCTCTTTATGAACAGATCTTACTCATTAAAATTATGGATGAGACGAGTCTTCAAATAGTTAAAAAACTAACCTAATCTCATTTTCTCAAAAATATAACAGAATTTTTTTTAATGCATGGGTTGTAACAGGTTTTAAGATGTAAAAAAGTGACTAATCGAATAAAAAAAGTGACAAATGACAATAATGCCAATTATATCCAACTACAAAGATAGACAAAACATCCTTCTCAGCCACTCTTATCTTATTCTTTTCTTTCTTTGGAAGGATATTTATTTTCTTCATTTAAAAAGCATTTATTTTGAAACAATATTTAACAAAAAAATTTGTTTAATCATGACTTTTAAATATGTTGTTCTTTTTGACATTGCTTGAATAATTTCTTCCTTTTCTATGAAAGATTATGTCTGATATTTTTTTGTTGAAAAAGTCTGAAATTAATTTGGTCTTTTTCTTCTTAAGAGAAGAAAATGTATTTTTTAAAGTCTGTCTTTGCTGACCAGCATCATCTGAGACTTTTACTGCCCCTTCAATCATTGCCTGAGCAAATGCTGCTTCCTTAAAATCTTTATTTTTTATTGCCTTCTTGAGTCTATGATTGGTGTCCTTTAACAATTTTGAAGCACTGTCCAATGCCTCATCCTCTTCCTTACACATAATTTTAAGTTTTAGTTCTTCTATTACCTTTCTTTTCTTTGCCAGCTATTTAAAATTTTTTTTCTCTGCTTCAATTCTGTCTTTTTCTTTCCTGTCCATATTTTTCTTGTGCTTTCCGTTTTATATCTTCTAAATAGGAATTGTAGCTTAATATCCAACCCTTCCCATATCCATTAGCTTTGATATAATCGGCACCACTAACAATGATGATGACTTATGATTTGTTAAAGGGGTGACTCCGAAGAGTGCAAAGAGTTATCAAAGATAACTCCTAGATAATCTAAGATACTCCTAAGATAATCTAGGAGTTATCAAAGATAACTCCTAGATACGTAACCCTCGTCTGAGTATGCAAGTGGTGTGACGAAGAATTTTATCAAGTGCATATCTTGTAACCTTTTTGGATGAAGAGGACTAGGCTAGTTTTGTTGGGGTTAACTAACACGATCACCTTTCTTCACAAATTTTAAATCTTTTTTAGGTAAAGGTCTATGATAAAAATACATCTTATTGCAACTTTTTATAAACAAATGGAATAAGCCTCCAGAAAATAACTTACATTCTTGTGGCAGATATATCATCCCTTGGGACTTTCTGTGGGCTCTAAATGAAAAATAAAATACTTCAATAGATTTACAACACACATTTGACTATGCAAAAACTAAGAAAAAAGTTTAACGTAAAGACAAAATCTTGACTTGCAAAAACAAGAGAACAGAAATATAGGAAAATTACTCCCAACACATTAAATAAATGATTCCACGAAAACAAGTAGAACTGATGATGCAACATGTATTGTAAATATTAGATGATTGAATCAGAACATAAAATAGTCAATTACGCATTGTCGTTAATTGCATATTTTATAACTAGCCACCGCGTGGCTAGCCCGGCGTTGCCAGTGCCAGTTCCTTTTGTGGTGTTATTGGTTCGAAATTGGAGTTTGTAGCCTATTGGATAACAGCTAAAATGGCGTTGCCCATGACAGTTCTATTCATTGGAGTCATCTTGCCCATGGTGTTGGTATGCTTCGCGAACCAAAAACTATAAATATTGAATTGAAAAACTATTTATTAAAAGAAAATCAAACGTATAAGGTATCTGGTGTCAAATTTTCCGCAGATTTCAAGTACGTTGAAATTTTTAATCTTTAACAATCCCAATTTTACAAAAAAGAACTAAACAATGCGAACCAAAAAGTTTTTTTTTTTTACTGTCTTGCTCTGAAATTGTAAGAGGGAAAGAAATGTAATCTGTTTATCATTTGAAACGTGACGTCACAATCTCTTGCATAAATATAAAAGATACTCAATTTAAAAATTTTATTTATTTAAAGAAAATTATATTCATCATCACATCATTAAGTATCGATCTAATGTAAAATTTTCTGCAGATTTTAAATCTGTTGAAATTTCTACTTTATCTTTAACGGTCTAGAACAGTGGTCCCCAACCCCCGGGCCGGTACCGGTCCGTGGATCAAATGGTACCGGGCCACCCAAGGAACATTAAATTATTTCCATTTTATTTACTGTGGTGTATTTCTCTCTGATTTGTGCAGTTCTTATCTATGAAATGTTCACTCAAATTAGGAGGTGGTAAATCAGAACTTGAAATTTGTTCTGTAACTAGAGCTTCAATTATGATTTCTGAATTCTGTATGTCTCTATTTTCCAATTTTGACAAATGTGACAGCTGTTTTCGAGTTGGCAGACAAAGTAGCTGCATTTTAAGCCAAACTGAACTTGTGGGGATGGCCCGTGAACAGAGGCATTTTGGACATGTTTCAAACGATAGCAGGGAGTTTAGGCGAGACTGAGCCTAAACATTCATTCTCCCAGTGGGTGCACGATCACCTGTCTTTGCTTTTAAAAGAGTTCGAGCGCTACTTCCCAACCACAAAAGACCCACGAACTAGTGAGGAATGGATCCGCGACCCATTTGTAAACAAATCAGGCGAATCTAGCATGGCTGTGAAAGAAGATCAGCTGCTGGAGATTGCAAATGGATGAGGCCTTAAAACTACGTTCGAAACAACAACTCTGCCGGTGTTCTGGATTAAAGTCATGGCGGAATACCCTGGGATTGCCACCACAGCACTTAAATCCCTCTCCGACCGCCATTTCTGACAACCTATCTGTGTAAAGCGGAGTTTTCTGCAGTGACAGCAACCAAAACAAAACGACGGAATAAACTGGACATAAGAAACACACTTCGGGTGTCATTGTCTCCTATTACCCCCAGATGAAACTGTCTCATTGCAAAGAAATAAGCTCAGGGTTCTCATTGGTTTAGCGTTCTATTGAGTTAAAATATTAAAGCATTTTATATTTATTTTTTGGTGTAACTGTATTTTATTTTGAAGGCATGTTTAAATACAATTAAATTAAAATTATTAAATCAAAACAATCTAAAATGTAAATAATCAACGTTCCCCCCCCTCCCCTCAATGGGCCGCATTAAAATTATCAAACGTTGATCCGGTCCGCTGCGATAAGAAGGTTGGGGAGCACTGGTCTAGAAGATAGAAAAATGAACTAAATAACTCCAGTTAAAAGTTTTTGTTTTTTATCGTCTGCTGGAAAATCATTCCTCCGCGCAAAATGAAAACAAAATTTAGAATCCATGATCTTCTATGCTGTTGTATAAAAATTAAATTGCTTATTAAATTCATTTAAAATTGTTCTAGATTGAATTTTAAAATTTGCTGCGACCCAAACATTGCAAAAAATTTAGACTACCTGTGTGCCAAATCTCATTACTGTAAGTGCCATAGATTCATAAGGACTTTGCGAGAAGAAAACAAATATACAAACACTTTCTTTTATAACATTAGATATTACCAAATTCATTGCAAAACGATTGTAATTGCAAGAATTATGCAAGTCTTTAGAAAATAACTATTTAATTTTAATAGTAAAATAAATTTCACACATTGTTAGTATTGGATAGGCAGTTATTTTTAAAGTAAAAAACGAACACTTTTCAGGGAACCAGGTGTTTTTAGGCTAATTTAACATCAAACAATAATTGAAAACCTAAACACTGATATGGAGCCCCATTCTTCCCCTCTCTGGAAAATAACCTAATCCTAGAAAAGAATTATTTAATTTGTGACAGTTGGACTCATCCACTGAAGGCACGAAACCCATAGCTCTCTCGATTCTAAGGATTGCATTTCAGTATTACTAAGAGAATCAAATTCTAGATAGCAAGGATTTGGGTTGGTTGTATTGTTTTATGACTCAACAGGCACATTTGGCCAAACTGTGCCAAACAATAAAATTCCAAGACATGCACACACAAGGGAAGTTTTACAAACACCGAAGAGAAATAAAACCCAAGAAGGTATCAAACCCTTCCAACTTACAGGTTGCTGGTGGGCATACCTATTGAGCTCACTTCCCCCCCCCCCTTAATTTGTAGGTAACATTTAGAGATAATAAAGGAAAACTGTGTTATTATATAAAATCAATAATAATCCTTATCGTTTAACAACTTTAAGTTTCTAAATGATAATACTAGTTTTGGCAACCCCCCTTTCTGTTTATAACGTTATATAAATCTGCGTGCTCGCCGCCTGAGTGTAACTTTTCGATATATCTGTTCAATAAACTGTTGGGTTGGCCAATTACGTGTATTGATCTTATATGTAGTTGGTATGAAACGTTTTTAGGACCGACACCATTTCTTTACACTAAAAACTTTAATGAAGAATATTTACATAAGCATTTTTAATTTGAACCGCGACATTTAATTTCTTACTAGTTCATCAAACGAAACCGCATGGTAGCTAGGCAAGGAGAATCTTTGTGTCTAACGGAAACACGCACTTTACCTTCTCGACGGCGAAGATAGTTTGTATTATTTTTAAATCACGTGCTCGCATTCAAACGGTGGAAATAAACATTTAACATTTCGCGCTTATGGGTAGCCGCGCCAGAAGGAGAATAAACAATTTTCTCCAACCGTGGTTTTCGCATACCGCTACAGCACTCCCCTGCCAGTGTTGTAAGACACTAATTTCTTGGGAAAATGTACTTTTCGTCCAGAGCAAATTTGCCTCACTGGAACTGCAGATGCGGGCGGTGGAAGTAATGGGTCCAGTTCATTCAAAAGAAAGGCTGGTTTTAATCTGCCGACAATCACAGTGTTTTCTTTCCCATTTCTGAAGATTTTATAGAACTTATCTTCTTTTTTGATGACCCGGAAGGGACCATCAAACGTAGGCTGGAGAGGACGACATTCAGCATCATGTCGTACAAAGACATGAGTACAGTCTCGAAGTGAAGGGTGAACAAAAATTGTTTTATTAGTTCGATGACACACAGATGTTGGCGTCAGCTGGTTCATAGCTGCTCGAAGTTTCTCGACAAAATCTTAAGGGTTTTCTTCCAAATCCTCTTTTAGTATGGTGCGGAAACCTAAGAGAATGAGTGGCAACACTTCTACCCATTTGTCCATCATATAGCATTTGATTGCGGCCTTCAAGGTACGATGGAGTCTTTCCACCATCCCGATGGCTTTCAGATTATATGCTGTTGTTCGTAACTTATCGATGCCGAGAGGTTTGTTGAGTTGCAGGAAAAATCGCACTTCAAACTGTCTTCCCTGATCGATGGTAATGCGCTGGGGAACTCCAAAACGAGAGATCCAGGCGGTAAGGAAAGCAGTTGCCATGGTCTCTGCAGAGATGTCTGTAATTGGAACAACTTCTGGCCACCTACTCAGGCATATTCGTCAAGGCATATCTGTAACCTTGGTATAATGGCAACGGTCCCACTAAATCCAAATGGACGTGCTCGAATCGTTGTCCTGGAAGCTCAAACTGTCCAAGTGGACTAGTGATATGGCGATGAACTTTTGCTCGCTGGCACGCAACGCAGGCTTGTGTCCATTTATTGCAATCGGCATTGATGGACGGCCACACAAATCTGCTGGTGAGCAACTGTCTGGTTGCTCTAACACCAGAATGTGATAGGTTGTGCACTAGACGGAATGCTGGAATTATTGAAGAATTAAACATGAGCTGGCTGACATGCCACCTGAGAGAAAAGCCATTGGTAGCCGATGGGTATCTCTAATATTATAAAAGGAAGTGTTTGTTTGTTTGTTTCTAGCACGCAAGTCCTGACGAATCTGGCACTTACAGAAATGGGATTTGGCACAATCGAATTGGTAGTCCAAATTTTCTGCAATTTTAGGGTAGCTGGGAATTTTAAAATTAAATCTAGAACATTTTAAAATAAATTTAATGAAATTTAATTATTATTGTTTTCTTTGAAATCGCAACAGCATAAATTATCAGATTCTAAATTAATTTTTTCTGTTTTCATTTTGCGCAGAGGAATGATTTTCCAGCAGATCATAAAAAAAACAAGGTTTTAACTTTAGTTATGTAGTTCTTTTATATATCTTCTAGACCATAAAAGATAGAGTGAAAATTTCAACGGATTTTAAATGTGAGTAAAATTTCACATTAGATCAATACCTAAAAAATTGTTTTCTTTAAATAAATAAAATTTTTTAATTGAATACTTTTTATATTTTGGCAGGAGAATTCGATGTCACGCCAACATCCATGTTCACAAAATAAGCAGATTACATTTCCTGCCCTCTTAGGATTTCAGCGGAAGAAAGGAGAGAAAATAAAAACATTTTGGCTTGCAATATTTAGTTCTTATTTTGTAAAATAGGGATCGTTAAAGATAGATAGAAAATTTCAACTGATTTCAAATCTGCGGAAAATTTGACACCCGATAGGTACCTTATACGTTTGTGATTAAATAATAATAATAATAATAATGTTTTAATTAAATTTCTATATTTTTGCAAGAGATTGCGACGTCACATCAAATTCTTATTTGGTTTGCGAAGCAAATCAACAATACAGACAAATCCGTTTTGACTGTTATCCAATTTGCGAAGCAAATCATAGTTCACGATATTCATAATTTTGTTTGTGAAGTTCATAAGTATTCATATTTGGTACACGATATTCAGAAGATGGTTTGTTGGTCCAATTTGCAGGGAATTCATTCCAATACATCACGAGCATTATGGCTGTTATCCAATACGCTAGGAATTCATAGCAATCACTGGGGGCTAGCAATCAGTGGTCACATCCGACCCCACAAAAAGAACTGTCACTGTCAACGCCATGCTGGCCACACAGTGGCTAGTTCAAAGAAAAGATGAATGCTCATGGATCAATACAATTCAAAGCTCGTTTGGTTGCCAAGGGTTTCGAACAAAAATATGGGGTTGCTTTTCCAGAAACTATCAGCTCAGTAGTTTGGTGGGAAACTATAAGAACAGTTCTGAGTATTGCTGCTTGCAAGAGACTGAAATTATCAGTTTGACATAAAACTGCATTTCTTTATGGAAAATTAATCAAAGAAATTTTTATGGTTCAGTCTGAGGTTTTATTGATGGAACCAGTAAGGTTTGTAAACTGTATAAAAGTATATATGGACTTAAACAAGCCCCACGATGCTGGAACAAATGTTTCAAAGAGATTTGCTGAGAACTGTGAATTGAAACAATTTATTTAAGATCTTTGTTTATTTTATAATGAAGACATAAGTGACTTATTTTAATTGCGTATGTAGATTATGTTAAAATATCACGACCATATATATCTTGATTATACATTTAATATTTTGGAAGAAAAATACACAAAACCAAATACATAAAAGAAACCTAATTCATAGACGAGCTAAACACCTCAGTGGAACTATATGTGTAAATTTATCTTTTACATACGTAATGCAGCTTTCATGTTTGCAACATTGTCAACAATTACTACCAGAAACTTCTGTGGTCCATGCTTTTCCATTACATTTGTGATGATCTGAGCAAGGTACTAAGCTCTAATACTTATAAAAAATGGTGTCAATGTCAATGTAAAAAAAGTTTTTATCTCTTTTTAATTTCATAAATGCCCAGATTTTGTGTGCGCTTAAAAATGCTTTGGGCAAATGCCCATTTTATAAATGTCCAGACCACAGGGCATTTGCCCGGCCCACATCATTACCCTGTACCTAAAAATGTTAGTGAATTAAGGTCATTTTGTGGATTTATAGCCTTTTATTCAAAATTCCTCCCAAACATGAGTACAAGGTTAGCACCTCTGTATAGCCTCTTGCAAAACTCAGTCATTTGGAAGTGTAAAGAAAGAGAAAACTCAGCATTTGAGGAGGCTAAGGATGTTATTTGCAATACAGCGTTATTGGTTCATTTTGACCTAGACAAAGAATTAATCTTAGCATGTGATGTGAGCTTTTATAGTGTAGGAGCTGTGTTGTCTCGTACCATTGAGGGTCATAATATGCCTATTGCTTTTGTATTGAGGACCTTGTCCCCTGCTGAATGGAATTATTTGCATCTTGAAAAGGAAGCATTGGTCTTAATTTTTGGACTAATTAGGCTTAGGGTATATTTGTCGGGTCGTCCTTTTGTTTTGTACACTGACCATAGACCACTAGTTACCTTGTTGTAGAGAAAACCTGACCCACTCATGGCCAATTCTCGAATTTAACAATGGGCTATAATCCTTTCAGCATACACATACACTGTTCATTATCGTGCTGGTTCCAAAACTGGAAATGCTGATGTGTGTAGCAGATTACCTCTGCCAACCCCTATCGTGGATCCGCCACAACCCCTTGAGCCTGTTTTAATGATAGAAAGGGTAGAGCTTGGACTTGTGTTCATTGTTGATGTAGGCAAAGCCACTAAAAGCAATCCTATTTTGGAAGAGGTATCTAAGTTAATTTCAGAGGGATGGCCTGACAGTTTGAATGATAACCAATTAATGCCATATTTAAAGAAACCCTATGAGCTTTCAGTAGTGGGGAATGTTGTGATTTGGGGAAATAGGGTAGTTGTCCCAGAAACTTTGTGATATTAAATTTTTGCAGGTTTTGCACAGTGCCCATCAAGGAATAACTGTATGAAGTGCATTGCTCGCTCTTTGTTTTGGTGGCCCCACCTCGATTCAGATTTGGAAAATCTAGTCAAGAGCTGTAAATTATGCATACAAAATGCTAATATGCCAGGTAGAAGTTTGCAACCATGGCCTTCTGCAAAGAGGGTCTGGTTTTGCATTCATGTTGATTATTTAGGGCTTGTGGATAATCATAGGCGTAACCAGGGGGGGGGGGACTCCCCCCTTTCAGTTGAGAAAATTTTGTTTGCTAAAATATATATATATATATATATATATATATATATATATATATATATATAATGAGTTTTTCACAACTTAATCCCTTGTTAATAGCTACAATAACTATTCATAATTTCATTTTAATAATTTAATATTAATTAATGATTTACTTGTGTAATAAACATAGCCGTCAGGGGGTGGGGGTCTAACCCCCCCCCCCCCGACGTATGTATGTATATATATATATATATCAGGGTGTCAAGATTTAAATCAACGATTAAAATCATTATTTTAATCAAATGATTTTTTTTTAAATCACTGATTTAAATCGCAACTAATCTTACATTTTTATAACTAAGTAAATACACCATAGGAAAATGACAGAAGTGGTCAAATGCTTTAATTTTTCTGCAATCATGGGGATTTAAGCACTAATGGTTACATCCAGCTCAGAAGGAACTGGGTCAATTACCCAGGTAGCACAACAACATTGGCCAACATTCTACCAATATTGGCCAATGTTTTGAATGTCTGTGAATGTCGAATGTCGGAATTACGATATCTGTCGATATTGGCAGATATCGTTTAGTTTTATAAAACGAGGAAGACTGTAAATAACGCTTTTAATAACATTATAATCATGTAGTAATACTGTAAATAATGACCCCATGTTGTCTTACCCATATTTTTTATAATTTAAATATTACGCAATTTTTCCCGATATTGTACCGATATTTGGCGACATTGTGAAAACAATATCCAAAAAAACGATGTTAATCTAATGTTGGCCGATATTTAATTTTGAGCTGAAGCTATGCTTGGTCACGTGTTCGTTGTTTGGGTTGCCGACCGCCATCATATTATCAAAAATTGACAAGCGAACACGCATGTTACTCTGCATAAAAGTTTTTCTAATTATTTTTTTGGCACGTAACGGGTGAGATGCAGCCGCCGAGACCGCGGCGATTTTTCGCCGAATCTTGCAGTGAATAAGAGCAGTCATCCCTAAAAGTGCAAGTCCTATGAGGTAAGGATATTTCTGTACATTATTTTGCAATATTAATAATATTTAAATACGAATAATTAAACATATTCACTTGTACCATTGATGAAGTTTTAGCCCGTGTTTGTAGTTTGTTACATTGTCAGTATACTATTTTTTAATGTGTAAATATTCATCGGTTACTGTATCAAATTCCCAAGTTACATCCGATTTTGTGCAATGCTATTTTCATCTTTTATTGTTATAGATTATTTTGTTTTGGAAAGTAAGTTATTAGTATGTCAGCAGAGTTCTGTTTGCATTAATTATTAATATTAGTGGGACATTTTCAAAGTAGGTTTAAATATATTGTTCAAGCATAACATAACATTTAAAAACTTAACTGATTTTTGTTTTATATAAAGACTATACCAAATGTTTTTAACATTAAAAAAAAATCAATCAATAAATTTGAGATGTGAAGCTTTAAAATTGTGACCATGGGTAAAACTGCTTGTTCTTTTCAAGTTTTGTGTGATTTGATTAATTTCATTAAAAAAAAAAAACTAACTTCAAAAGGTGAAGTATTGTGAATATTATTCATTCTAAAAAATTAGTTTACACCAAATTTTTCTTCTAAAAATTAATAAATCATAAATTTGAGTGTACCAAATATCTACTTTTTGTCATAACTTTTTATCATTTAAGATTTATAACTTTACAAAAAATTTGCAGCTTATATTCAGTGATAAAACAAAACTATACATAATTTTACTAGCTATTTCTTTCTTTTTAAAGAACATCAGTATGCCATCACTACGACTGGTTTTTGTCATTGTTCTCCATAGGGAAATGAATCTATGCACTAGATGTTAAGACTGTTTTGAATGGTGAACTCGATGAAATCTTATTTAGGGTACAACCCATGGGCTACAACGACAACAATAGTCGTGTTTGCAAATTTTTAAAAAGTCTTTAAAAACTGAAACAGTGACAGTGGTACACAGGGGTTGACGAGCAGGGGCGGAGCCCCCTAGTAGTGCTGTATGTTGATGACCTACTGATTGCTGGTTCCTATGAATCAGTGGTCATGGTGGTAATACAACTTCTAAGTGATGAGTTCGAAATGTCCAGGCTTAAGTTGTGAAAGATTTTCTGGGCATATGTATTAAGTTTTCTCAGCAACAACTTTGCTTAGAGGAAAAGGCCTATGTTGAGAAAATTTTAAATAAATTCAAAATGACTCAGTGTAAACCAGCCGACACTCCTCTAGTGCCTAAAGCGACACCATTGTGTTTCGTGCAAGATGAAACTTTCCATGGACCCAATCAGGAATTTGTAGGTGCATTATTGTACCTATCCATGACAACACATCCAGATATTTTATATTCTGTGATAATTTATATTACTGTCTGAGCCAAATTCAAGAGCAGCCAATAGAAGCTGCCTGGAGGAAGAAATTTTGGCTTTGGCTAAAGCTATGCAGGATGTATTTGTGCTACACAAGATTAATTAAGCACATATTTAAAGCAATAATCAATAAAAAAAAATTGTTTTTATTTGCAATTCAATGTCATTTTTCAATATTTTTGGTGAAATAAATTTTTACAATATTGTTATAGTATATGCAAAAGACCTAGCGAGAGATTAAAAAAAATTTATTTATGAGTTTTCATAAAAAAAATATATTTTACTCGTTATGTGTTAAATTTCTATAAAAATGTCAAATTTTTTGTTTATTAATTTTTATAAATTTTTCTGAGCTATTCATACAAAAAGTTCTCTCTGTGTCTATCAAATAGTTATTCAAGACCTAAAAAATGTAAACAGTTTAACTCTAAGTGCATTTATCAAAAAGCCTTAGTACTTTGAACTTTGGCAAAATTGCAAAAAACTGATTTTGAGATAATTGTATTTTAAGTACAAAATACAACAAAAGTTAACAACTTATTTTTTGCTACTGCTATTTTATTTTAGTAATTTCTATTACATTAAGACATTTATGAAAACAAGAGTTTTTACAGTAAGCTGATATATATATATTTTTAAAGCCAGTTTTAATTCTGATGAGAACTGACTGATTTGTGATAATTCACTGAAAATTATTAATTTCTTGTTAAATGACCTGAAAAAAAATAATTTTATTGGATCAGTACTATTTTAAAATAAACCACCACTGAAAAACTGCACCTTCTCTTTTCTACAGCTATTTTTGTTCTGTAAACGAGCCTTTTTTTTGTATTGATACGCATGCGACAAAATTTTGTGCTTCAGTCAGTCATTAAGGCCATATTAAATGAAAATAATTGTGCCAGATTAAAACACTTCGATATTAAATTGAAGTATGCTCATGATATTGTAAAATTATTAAACATTTATATTGTATATGTTGCAACTGAATACCAAATTGCTGATTTGTTTACAAAATCTTAACGTAAACCTAGACTGAACTAAGACAAAAATGTATGTTAATGTTATTAAGGGAGGGTGTTGAGAATAATTACTAACTGTAACTCATCTTTGCTTAGCAATCGGGTAACACTTGTTCTAATTGTCTACTTCTGTTGTGTCACAGGTTGCTGTTTGTGTTCTTATTCATGACTTGTTGTCATGACTTTATCTGTCAGAGTTGTTTGGAAAAGCGTTCGCTGGTGCGGCAGTTTGAGATGGCCGAAGAATTCACCCATCGAATAATCTGACTTGTCAAAGGGGTGACTTCGAAGAGTGTACCTGATTGGAATGTTTGACAGTTCCCAGGGTTTAATCTGTCTTACAATAAAAAAAATTATTTTAATTGTGATTTGTGAATTTTTTTAAAACTTATGGAAAATTCTATTTAAATGAAATTTGTAAGAAATGTTCATTTTTCTGCCAATATGCAATGTGCCCCTTTTTTTTTCTTATTTAACATTTCTAACAATATTGAATTTTTAACAGAAGTTTCGGGAAGTAATCCATTTTGAGATGAAATCAAAATTATATAAATCTGAATCAGTTCTTAGAATTACATACCATGCAACTGTTTATCAAGCTGTATTGTAATACAGGCATCAGCTTGATGTTTGTATTTATTTTACCGATTTGAGATATAGATTATACAATTGGCAATAATGAGTTTTAATAGAATTAGATTTCTACAAAAGAAATGGAACAACAATTTAAAATATGCACTTAATAAAATAAATTAAAATATTAGCTGCTATATATAATATAGCTGCTTCCGGCCTCGTAGTGGCCAAAGGACAAGTCCTTAGTGCCCGCCATTGGAAGTAGTCCACCATCACTTCCGGCCTTGTAGTTGCCAAGGACAGAAGTCCAGTGAACAAAAGAAAGACAGTGATGAAAGACACGAAGGCAACAACAATAACGAATCATTCATAAATCTTTGAAAATAAAAATTATTTTAGTCTTTAATGATTGCCATTATTTTAACATTTCCAATTTTATATATTAACCCCTTCGCCCTAAGTGTTTTTCTTTGTTTGATTGTAAGTAAATAGCATGACTGCCAATCTTCTGGTTTTTATAGCCTTTTTACTCGGTTTTTCTTGTCTAAAATTATACAACTGTTTTAATGTAACATTTTATGCCAAATGCAATTTGTGTAGAAACAATTTGATGATTTTATAGCTAATTTCAACTTGAAAAACTCAACAAAAACCAGAAGATGGGCTGCTATGAAATAGTAAAAGGACAAAATGCTCTCTTGTATCTGTTTCCTGAATTGAGCTATGTCAGGAAACAGATACAAGAATGTCGACAAAGTGTCAATTGAAATGAAATGATTGATAATGAAAGCCGATATAAAAATGTCGGAACACTATATAAACTGCTATAGAGCTACGGCAAAGAAAAGATATCAAAGTTGTATCGGATTATGTCATAATGTGTTTAATTATGTCGAGCAACGACATCATCCGATAAAAAGAGGGGGTCATTATATCATTTTTTGTCGGAGCAGATATTATACAATATCTTTTTACGATATCATCTGATATTCTTGTGCCACCTGGGTATCAGCAGCTTAGCTAACATTTCTGACTGGAATATTTTTCTAAAACTATTTTCTGAATTGAAATCACAAAAATGGTACCTGTACGTGTTTTATGTTAAAAGCATATGATAAAAGATTGTAACAGCCAGTTGTAACTTATTAGAATGTACTATATACTGGAAACAGTAATGTAAACACACATGACAATCTAAATGCCAGGAAGAGTAATGTATAAACATTTCTGATTAACAGCACTCATAATATAAACACTGAAAGGAAGTATGCAACAGCTTGATTCAAAATTATAAACGAAAGAGGTGACTGATTTTATTAGCTAAAAAAAAGACAAGTGGGAAGTAAAGTTTTTGAGGCATTTGTTAGTTAGCTCCCAAAGTGTGTGCCACAGCACCCTGGGGTGCAGCATAGAGAGATGAGAGGTGCTGCGAAGCGCCCGTAACCTCCAATCTAAGCAACAGAAAAAAGGGTTAAGGTCACTTATCAAAAATCGGTTCACTCCCCAACCAAGAGCATGATGAAGGTAATTTTATTTATATTTTCACCAACCTATGTTTTCTTATTAAGTAAAATTAAAGTGTTTGTGTGTGAATTTTAAATACTAGTTGTATTAATTATGTTTATGTTCTTAATTCTTGAATTTCTTTTTTATAGTGCTACAAATATGAAATTTGTGTATATATATATATGTATGTAATAATATACCACAGATAAATATTACATGATGACGAGGGTGCTGTGAGAAAATTATAATTCTCTTAACGGTGCCACCACTTGGATAAGTTTGGGAACCTCTGTGTTTGCTTATTCTTGTAGTTAGCAACAGAGATTAAAAGAGTAGAAATATAGATTTTCACACACAGCCATTAAAATGTCAGCAGGAAAAAAGAAAGATCCAATATGAATTAAAACTAAGTGAAAATCCAATTATTATTGCTGCTCAGCAGGTTTTTTTTTATGAGAATTTACTATAGTCTGATTATTTCTTGAGTTCTATTCTACTTCTCAGACTATAGTTTAGGTCTGGCACTTACACTTGCTGATCAATTTGTTAACATGATGTAATTTTCTCAAGAAAAACTATATAGGATGTCAACTTGTGTTTTAAAGTTAAATAAATGTTAAGTAAATATTATTTCACCATGTCACAAATTCTGATTGTTAACTTAAAATAAATATTGGTTTACATGTCATGTCACTAACTCAATTTTTTATTTAACAAATTTATATATATTTATTATATAAACAGTGTTTAGGGCCTGCAGAAATTTAAATAGAAAAATCTTATTTAAATCAAAATAATCCGATTTAAATCAAAATAATCCGATTTAATTCAAATAAATCCGATTAATTGATTTTTTTGAAAAAATCATGATTTTTTTACACCCTGATATATATATATATAATGAGTTTTTCCCAAATTATTCCCTTGTTAATTATTACACAAACAATTCATAACTTAATTTTAAATCATGTTTTTCTTGTGTAATAAATAAATGTAATCGATGAAACAATAGTACATTAGTTCATAGACGTAACCAGGGGGAGTTGGGGGTTCAACCCCCTATTCAGTTCGTCATAAAAGATAGTCAAATTTGTTAATGAAGAGCAATCGGATCTTTAAGCTTTATGGCTATTTAAACTAGATCATATGAAAATTATTATTTGAATTTTGTTGTATGGCAACACCAATCTATACAATGTATCTGGCAACAGCTATGTTCTTATTGTTATTGTTGCTCTTGCTCATGTAGCTGTGTGCACGTGAACAGCTTGTGTCGCCAAATCCCATCCATTTCCATCTACTTAATAAATACTATTTTATAATTGAAGTCTTGATAGGTTATGGGCCCAGATCTACGCGCCAATAACTGACGGAAGCATTTGCTGCTAAAAAAAAAACCTGCGAACTCAAACCAAATGGAAACTTGGAAATGGCTGGTGTAGATGTTTCGTCCATAAACAAGTTCAATGGACAGAACTACTCACAATGGAGATTCCAAATCACATGCGCTCTGAAAGCGAAAGGAGTTTTCTCCACCGTGAACGGAACCAGGCAGCGGCCTGCCACTGACAGAGCCGAGCGTGAGAAATGGGAAGGAGATGACGATGTGGCGATGTTCACCATCTCGTCGGCCATGGATTTCCGGCAGATCACGCTTATCGAAAGCTGTGATTCATCTCGCGACAAAATGCTGTTGCTTGATAAATTTCACCAGTTAAAAATGGAGTCCAACGAGAGTGTTATGCAGTATATCTCTTGGGTTGAAAACATAGCCAACCAAATTCTGGACTGTGGGGAAAGAATTGGCGACAACATGATCATCGCCAAAATACTCGGAACTCTCCCGACGAAGTACCGAAACTTCCGCCAAGCATGGCTATCACTCGATGAGAAGAGACAAATGATGGACAACCTCGCAGCAAGATTGATCGATGAGATATGGTTAACGCAGAATGAGGAAGCTGACGTAGCCCTTCTCACTTCTAGAACTCATAAACCTGCTGCTCATCAAGAACCCCCAGCACAAAGAAAAGGGAATGACAAGTCAAGAATAACTTGTTACAACTGTCACAAGAAAGGACACTATGCCCGCGAGTGCAGGTCCAAGCCTAGAGGGCAAGGTGCATTTAACAGATCCAGATACAGTGCTTTTACAGCAGAGGAGAACTAAATGCCAGGCAGCTCTGAAGGGCAATGGATTCTTGATAGTGGGGCATCTGCCAACATGTGCCATGACATTAAGATGTTTGAAACCATCACTCAGTGTGATGCCAAAGAGAGCATTCGTCTTGGAAACAACCAAGAGTTACCAATCAAGGGCAAGGGTAACATTCATATAGAAAAGTTCATTGCTGGAAAATGGCAAAAAGGGGCCATTCATAATGTCCTCTATGTTCCTGACCTCAAAAGAAATCTTTTTTCTGAGGGTGTGATCGCCAGCAAAGGAATGGAAATCACGAAATCCCTTGATAGTGCAAAAATCCATGAGGGCAACGAGTTGGTTGGAACAGCTGTACGCTCTAGCAACAACCTCTACATCATGCTGTTCAGATGTGCTGGATCCTATGAGGCTCATGCTGCTGCCAAAGACAGCCTAAAGGTGTGGCACGAAAGGACTGGTCATCTTAACATCAAATCCCTCTATGAGTTAAGTAAAAAGGGTGTAATTGAAAAGATTGACTTTTCATCTAAAGACGAGTTTTTCTGTGAAGGATGCCAGTATGGCAAACAGCACAGGTTTCCCTTCCAGCAGAGGGATCACAAGGCTACCAAACCTGGAGAGCTCATTTACAGTGATGTGTGTGGACCTATGTCAACACAATCTCTTGGAGGTGCAAGATACTTTGTACTTTTTAAAGATGATTACAGTGGTTTCCGAGTAGTGAGATTTATAAAACACAAGAGTGATACTCTAAAAATGTTTAAAGAATTTGTACAGCTGTGTCACAACAAATTTGGACATGATGTAAAGGGTCTAAGGGTGGATAACGGTACACCAACCTGAACTTCAGTGACTATCTCAAAAGTAAAGGCATTGAATTTGAGACAACAGCACCCTACACCCCTCAGCAAAATGGAAGATCTGAGAGGGATCTTCGAACCATAGTCAGGGTGGCAACAAAATCCTTGAAAAAAAGTTCCCTGAAATTTCCATGATTTCCCTGATAGTCTCACAAATATTTCCCTGATTTAACAATTCCCTTAAGAAATGTTGTGATCCGTGATTGGTATCGATATACAGTATCCACACAACACTATTTTTAAATATTTAGGGTCAGAGGATATAAAAAAATCATTCTCCACAAATATTTTGTATTTTTTCTCTACCGATATTTTAATTGTTATTGTAAGGGTTGGAAACCTTAATGGAACTGTTATAATTGCAATTGAAAAACTGGAGAAAAAATGCAAAATATTTTGATTATGAACTTTTTACACCTGACCCTACATTGTCATACTATTTATCGAAACCAAATGCAAATATACATAAAAAGGTCTTCAAAAATATAATGGCAAACAAAAATAATTAATTTAATACACAAAAAACATCATTTGCTACAAAAATTTCAAATTGTATCCCACAAGTTATATTGCTAGCCTCACGGCGACAAGACTTTGCAGCCGCGAAAATAACGGCAGCGGCGGCTTCCGCGGTGTTAACAAATTACGACGCTATGGTTCTTTATTCGAATTACAATTTATGGCGAATACGATTTATTCTATTCTCAAAAGCAATCGTAATAGCGCATCTCTAAATAGGACAAACGATAATAGTAGCCGTATAAGTTGTCAAAAATTCCCTGATTTTTTGTAAAATTTGAAAATTTTCCCTGAGATTTCCCTGATTTTTCCAGAAATAAAAAGTTCCCTGAGAATTCCCTGATTTCCCGGTTTTCCAGGTTCTGTTACCACCCTGATAGTAGAGAGTGCCAGATCCATGCTGCACTCCAGAGACCTGCCCTTGTATCTCTGGGCAGAAGCTGTGAACACTGCTGTGTATATCCTCAACAGGACCCCTACTGCTCAAGCACCAGACTCCACTCCTTTCCAACTATGGACAGGAAAGATGTTCAAGCTAAATCATCTTCGAGTCTTTGGATGTGATGCCTACATGCACATTCCTGATGCCCTTCGAAGAAAACTAGCTCCAAAGAGCAGGAAAATGATCTTTGTGGGTTACGAGAAAGACTCCACAAACTATAGACTGTTTGATCCCAACACAAGGACTGTTAAGGTGTCCAGAGATGTAACCTTCAATGAAGACATCTCTTATTCACCCATTCCATCACCAACATCTCGTGTTGAGATCACTACTGAGAGTGAACAGGAGGTGACAGACAGTCAAGGGGCAACTGATATTCCAACACCTGAAACAGATGAATATGGTCTTCGCCCAAGGAACCTACTGAGAAAGCCAGCTAGGTATGAAGTTAACATTGCTGATCTTGTGACTCCTTCAACCTACGAAGAAGCAGTCACATCTCCCGAGACCGAGTACTGGAAATCTGCAATAGCAGACGAGCTAAATTCCCTTGACAGAAACCGCACCTGGGATCTAGTGACTCCTCCAGAAAATGCCAACATCATTGGTTCAAAGTGGGTATTCAGAGTCAAACATCTCCCTGATGGAAGCATTGAACGCTTCAAACCAAGGCTGTGTGCCAAGGGATTTGCACAAGTGGAGGGAGTCAACTTTCAAGAGACTTTCTCACCCACAACAAGATTCGACACCATTCGAGTGGTACTTGCCCTAGCTGTGCAGAGAAAATGGTCCATCTTACAAATTGACATCAAAACGGCTTTTCTTTATGGAGAGGTAAAGGAGGAGATTTTCATGGAACCTCCTCTGGGCCTGGATGTTGAAGCTAACGTAGTGTGTCGTCTGAACAAGTCTCTGCATGGACTTAGACAAGCGTCAAGATGCTGGAATCGGACATTTTCCGATTTCCTCACAAGCTTCGGCTTTCAGCAGAGTGCTGCAGACTCGTGTGCCTATGCTGGAAATTTTCGTGGGAAAAGAGTTATTCTAGTGCTATATGTGGATGATGCATTATTGCTTTCTGAAGAGGAAGAAATACTCCACGAAATAGTCTCTGACCTGGGAAAGAGATTCGAGGCAACCATTTGCAACAGCTGGTGCTTCGTAGGAATACAGATCGAACACAACCCCAACGGTTCAATCTTCATTCACTCAGAAGGATACATTGAACGCCTCCTAAAGAGGTTTCACCTGGAAGATGCCCATCCCAACAGCATACCTGCTGATCCAGGTACTATCCTGTCATCAGAGTCCATTCCTGTTCCAGCAGGGACCCCCTATCGGCAAGCCATTGGGTCACTGATGTTTCTAACCAGCACTACTCGACTAGACATAGCTTTTGCTGTGAACCTGGTCAGCAGATTTCAATCAAATCCTGGTCAGATCCACTGGAATGCTGTGAAATGCATCTTCAGATACCTGAAAGCTACCAAGAAATATGGTATTGAGTATCTTTGTGATCCTGAGGCTGCTTTGCAGCTAATAGGATACTCCTATGCAGACTTTGCCAACGACATTGATACCAGAAAATCTACATCTGGTTATGTATTCATGCTTTCCAGAGGGCCCGTGACCTGGTACAGCCAGAAACAGGCAACCGTGTCAACCTCAACCACCGAGGCTGAATACATTGCAGCAGCAACTGCCGTAAAAGAAATAGTGTGGCTTCGACAATTGCTTCAAGACCTGGGTGAGCACACAATAGTGGACAATTAAAGTGCTATCAAGCTCATTAAAAACCCAGTATATCACAAAAGGACCAAACACATTGATGTTCGTCATCATTTCATTTGTGAGAAACTTGAGGACGACACTGTAAGTGGCAAATATGTGGAATCGAAGAAGCAACTGGCAGATATTCTAACCAAAACACTGCCTAAAATGGCTTTTGAGAACTGTCATGAAGAGAACTGAATATTTCCCCATCAAATCGCTCTAAAGTAAAACGCTACTTGCCAACGATGATAGCTTTAACCTGCTAATGATTTTCCACAGTGTCCAGGTGGTCCAGCTCCTGATATCCGACCTCTGACGGGGTGATTGACAGGTTATGATGTACTGGACATTAAGATTAAAAAGGGGGAGGGGATTCATTATGGCTCTTAAAAGAAACACGGGTAGGGTCTAAATGAGATTGAACTCTCCAACTGTTCGCTACGATTTAACTTGGCAGTAAAGATGCGCAATGACGAGCGTTCTGAGCTCTAAGCCGCAGGTTTCACTGCGAGGTTGTCTATTCGGCCCCTTTCCAAAGGTGACCGCTAATGATCTTCCAAAATTTTCCCGCACCTGATGCCGGACCTCTGACTGGGTGATTGACAGATGATCCGTTCAACAATAGTTAAGGAGAGCGGCTGGGGCTTGGGAAATTTTTTAATCAGTGCCACTTATCTACCCCCCCCCCCCACGCACACACACTTTAGCTTTAGAAAAAGTTCCAAAAATTCTCAGCTCATACACGGAAATATACGTAAATACACGATAAAAGTGAAATTTTTATTCACTTGATTTTATTATTATAACTTAGAATATGTTTTTTGAAGAACCAACTAGGAAAATGTTTATATGTATTTCTCTCAGCAAAAACTAATTAATTTTATCCAATTGTTTTTAGTTCATGAAGTTCTAGTGATTATTTTTCTATTCTTTCTAATTTTATGATAGTCTAAAAATATGAATGTATGTGCATTCTTACCAATGATGTTTTTTATTTCAATAATTGTAATATATGCTGTCACTGATTTACTGTATTTTGTTTCACAAATTTTAAAAACAGATGGTTCGGATTAACCAAACTCGGATGAACGGGGGGTTTGAATTAGCAAGGTTTTAGTGTAATTCAAGACTATCCTTACAAAATTTGTTGTTAAACCAAACAATGTGTTTCTCATGTATGATAGTATAAAACAACATTGTTTAAAACGACTTCATTTGAAACATTTGCTATAGTACATATGATATAGTGACTAACATTTGTGCTAGACGAAAAATTTTTAAAAATTTTATCAATGTTCTACGAAAAAAAGTATCAATATATTTCGTGTGATTTTTAACATAAAAATACGAACATTTCCCTGAGAAGGTCTCCAGATGCTTCACCTTTTATTGGTATACAGTTCATACTTCTCGGGACTCAACTCCTCCCCCCTCAATCATCAACCCTAGTCACGCCTATGCTTCTGAGTACTACAAGGATCCGTGCAAAGGAATTCTCGATACTACACTCGTTAATTAATAGAGATTTTTGGTGGTTCATTTCCTTTTCGACATACATTTATATATTACTCATTAAGGTCTACTAGTTTCATTTTATAATCATGGTTTCTTAACCACCTAAATATTATTAGAAGTCCAAATTCCTCCTCTCTTTATAGAGATGTTCTGGTGATTCTTATCCACATTACATCTTCTGTACTACTGCTTTAAAATGTTTCACTATTAAAAATGTTGCATACTTCCTTTAAGTGTTTATATTATGAGTACTGTTAATCACAAATGCTTATACATTACTCTCCCGGCATTTAGATTTATGATGTGATGTGTTAAACATTACTGTTTCTAGTAAATATATATATTCTAATCAGTTACAACAGGCTGATGTAATCTTTTATAACACGCAGTAATTGACCCAATTGCCTCTGAGTCATTACGCTGCTCGTTTCTTACTTATCCCTGTCTATTGTGATGTCCCTTTATAATTATTAAATATCTTGTTGGACTTGGAAGTACACTCTTTTTCCTTTATTACAAGACATAACAAAAAATAACAGTGCGAAAGCATTATTGCAGTTTTAAGGTAAGACATATTTGATGTAATTATGTTAGAATTTAAATATTACTTTCGGGAGATGACTTTTTTACTAAAAAAAATTCAATAGAAACATTAATGTGCTAAGTATAAGTTATTTTTTCCTCTTGTTGACATTACAACAGTGATGTTTCTTCCAATACTGATGAATGAATTCATGTCTTAATCTTATCATAAATATTACAGTTGCATGTAGTTATTCACAAGTATATAATTAATACACTTATTAAAAAATTGTGAGCACTTATAGACGACAGAATCAGAATCGAGATAATTTTTACCGATGTTCTTCAAGCAAATCAAGTTTAAATCTAAGAAGTTACGAAAAAATCAACGTTTTAATTTCTAATTTAAATGTATTGTAAATTTTAAAATTCACCATAAAAACATCTGGTAAATATTGTATAAACTAGAGGGCAACGCCCACTGCTCGCAAACCCCCGGGAATTGCTACTCAATCCTTTTTTGGTTTGCTTTGCAAACTAACATTCTTTTCGCAAGTGATTTCTCTTTTCTTTATTTTAACACTTAATGTAACAGCAACGCATCAGTAAAAACCTTCTCCATCTTGTTCCCTCTACAATTTTAAATAGATCATGTTAAACTCTTAATTTTCTGATCTATACTTTCTCGAGAAGCCGTCTGCGAATAGAGTGAAAAAAGCGAGCCTTTTTCCTCGCCAAATTAACAAAAAATCGTTGCTATGATAAATTTGATATCTGGCAAATGCATAAGTTAGTCAGAAAATGTAACCTTCATTTCCGTGAAGGAGAGTGAATTCTATCGCTCCGCAATCTAACTAGCTTGTTAAGTACAGGTTGAAAAAAGTCTCGGGTGACAACCTGAGAGTACGATTGTCAAGAATTTTAATGAATTTCAGACGAACACCTCTAGCCTTACTTGGTATCTCCCCTGCAGAAATAATGCTGGGCAGGCAAATTCGCTGCAGCCTTGATATGGTACATTCCCATCCTCCTAAATCGAATGCCTAATCAGGCAGGATCTTTGAGAAAGGTAAACATATATTCTTAAGGAATTATGATCTTGCGATAAATGGGTCCTAAGTATGATTCAAAGCCCTATGCGTGATAAAATGTACAGCGTGATCCATCCAAGTAGCCAAGAGACATTCAGATCAACTAAAACCTCGTCTTGAACTTGAAAGTTCAACCATGCCTGTTCAAAACCAGTCAGCCACAACCTGGATCAGTTAGTCAGGATCCCACAACTGATGTGCCCGCTACTCTAAGTAGTCAGTTTGCTCAAATATCAGAGCCCAATCAGGCAGTTCCTTCTCGACCCTCCAGATCCATAAGACCCCTTGTGAGGTTCAGAGACTATCTAACTTAAGTGGGAAGGAGGTGTTGCATCCTTGCTACTCTGTTTATGTAATCTGTGATAACTGTAACTGTAATCATAAAAAAGGTAATCAACCGCCATTGATAAAAAACCCATGCCTGCTATTGAGTAGTGATTGTGATCGATATTTAAATAAATAACCATGCTTGAATAATGTGTAGTCATGTATTAGTTAACAAGTTATTTCAGTTTCCAACAAAACTCTCACGTTGATTACTCAAAGTAGTCTTCTTCCACTCTGTCTTTTTCTTTCCTGTCTATATTTTTTTTGTGCCTTCCATTTTATATCTTCTCAATAGGCATTGTAGGCTTGATATGCAACCCTTCCCATATATCCATCAGCTTTGATGTGATCGGCACCAAATAAGGTTCATTATCAAAATTTGACAAGCTACTTTTGACTGTCATCAATGCATTGAGTGTGCGTTCTGACATTGATGCTCTGTATCCTCTCAAAGCTCTTCCTGAGGCTGAGGAGCCACATTCAATGTCAGCACTACCATGAGAAAGTGACAAAGCAGCCTTCACTAGCTTTGACACAACTGGGTATTTAGGATCAGCACCACTAATGTCTTGCAGTATAAAGAACTGCTTGCAGTAATCAATAGGCTCCATTCTAGATCCTGCTTCCTCAAATTCTCTTTGGAATAATTTTTTCTCATCCAGAAGTATATCAGTTGGGACTTTCCCACAACATTGCTCTTGCAACTTCTAATACTTGTCGTACACCTTCACCACTGAGTCTCTGAAGAGAACCAAGACAGGATAAACTGTTAAGGAGACTGAAGGTGTCGGGTGACTGTAACCGAATGATCTGATTTGTAACCACAACCGTGGAAACGCTACTTTAGTTCAGTTGTTGTCCTGCCAGCGTCATGTAAACATGCTCTTTAATATGTAACCATTTGTGTATGATACTTCGTAATTGAACTGTAAATAAAAGTTATTTAATATGCAAATAACTACTTGTTCTAAGTAAGAACAGCCCAGTGATCCTGAATATTGATCACACAGGACATGGTGTCAGATAAGTTCCAGATGCAAGGAGATAGCGAATCCTAAACATCGACGCGAATTCTGAAACGTGGTAATTCCTATTGTGGAGCGAAACCATGGAAGCGTTCAGAGCACCAGGGGAACTGAAGTTCTCATCGGGTAACGTGAAAGAAAAATGGAGGAGGTGGCGTCAGCAACTTGAGAACTACATCCTTGCGACTGAAAAAGACACACGGACGGATAAAACGAAAATTGCGATTCTCTTAAACCTACTTGGCGATGAAGGCGTGGAAGTGTTCAACACATTCAAATATGAAGAACCATGTAAACGTGATAAATACGACGACATAATGGACAAATTTGAACAATACTGCCTGCCAAGACAGAATGTTGTGTTCGAGAGGTACAAGTTTTTTTCGTGCATCCAGCAGGAGGGTCAATCG
Source organism: Metellina segmentata (assembly GCA_947359465.1). Taxonomy (NCBI): domain Eukaryota; kingdom Metazoa; phylum Arthropoda; class Arachnida; order Araneae; family Tetragnathidae; genus Metellina; species Metellina segmentata. Next base: position 2,465,923 of record OX375884.1, read on the forward strand.
ATAGACAATTACGTGACGCAGCTAAAAACACTAGCCGCCACATGCGAATTTAAAGACCAGGAAGAGGGCCTTATCCGGGAAAGGATCGTCCTTGGGATTCGAGACAACGGGCTAAAAGAACGCCTATTGCGGGAGCCGGTGCTGACTGTCGACAGAGCCGGAGATATTGTTCGAGCCTCAGAAGCAAGCAAACAGCAAATCCAATCCATGAAGGAGACTAGAATAGCCTCGACTAGCAAGGAAAGCTATGTGCACGCTATAAAGGGCAAGAAAAATCCACGAAAGAACTGTTCCAAATCGTCTGAGTACGATTGCAAAAAGTGCGGTCGTCGACACAAGCCACGGGAGTGCCCTGCTTTTGGGAAAATATGTTCCAAATGTAAAGAGAAAAACCACTTTGCAATCGGGTGCCACCAACGAGCAAAGAATATCCATGAACTGGAACATTGTGAAACAAGAAAATTGAACGCTTTTTATTGACTCTGTTCATCACAAGCAGATAGAAACGGTAAGTGAAAAATCGTGGTGTAAAAATGTGAATGTAGCCATACATGATAAGAATATGGACATTAATTTTAAACTTGATACTGGCGCAGAAGCCAATATATTACCATGGTATATTGTAAAAAGAGTAGACCCTAATATCAAATTGAAGGCCACTGAAACGACACTAATGTCGTATGGCGATTTTAATATCAGGCCTAAAGGCACAATTGTTTTAAGTTGTTCAACAGATAAGTTAAAGGGTATTGCATTGGAGTTCTATGTGGTTGAAGGCAAGTCTAAACCTATACTAGGGCTGAGTGCATGCTTAGATTTAAAACTCATTGAAAGAATTGTGACCAACTTAAAATGGGAAACAAAGATGATCTAGTAAATAGGTACAGAGATGTATTTAGTGGCATAGGAAAATTCCCAGATGAGCCATACAAAATAGTATTGACGGATCAGGCTATACCTGTAATTCACCCCCCTAGACTTGTTCCTCAAGCATTGGAGGCTAGACTAAAATCCACTTTAAATAATCTAGAGAGGGATGGTATAGTTTCGAAGGTCAACAAGCCAACTGATTGGGTACAGAGTTTAGTAATTGTAGAGAAGCCCAATGGTAACCTAAGATTGTGTCTGGATCCAAGGGATCTAAACAAGGTAATAAAAAGGGAGCACTACTTAATTCCATCAGCAGAGGACATAATAAGTAGATTAGAAGGGAAAAAAATATTTTCTGTATTAGACCTAAAGGATGGCTTTTGGCATGTGCCGCTAGACGAAGCGAGCTCTGAGATTTGTACTTTTAATACACCATTTGGAAGGTATAAATTCAATAAAATGCCATTTGGAATAGCATCTGCCCCAGAGGTCTTCCAAAAAAGAAACCAGAAACTGTTTGGAGATATTCCAGATGTCGAAATCTATTTTGACGACATCATCATCACTAGTGTGAATGAAGCAGAACATGATATGACCATGTTTAAGGTCCTTGATAGGGCTAGAAAGCAAAATGTAAAATTTAACCCAGACAAATTTCAGTACAGGGTGCCAGAGGTACGCGATACATGGGACAGATAATATCAAACGCAGGTTTAAAAGCTGACCCGAGTCACATAAAAGGAATTATGGACATGCCAACCCCAAGAGACAAATCAGAAGTTAGAAGGTTATTGGGAATGTTAAATTTCCTGTCTAAATTCATACCTAACGTATCAACTGTTACTGCCCCCCTTAGAGAAATAATTAAGGATAAGGTTAAATTCACCTGGGAGAAACAAGAAGAAGAGTCTTTTAAAAAAATTAAAACACTGCTAACAAAAACCCCAGTATTGAAGGTATTTTCAGGCTCAGAGCAGGTGACTATACAGTGTGATAGCTCGAAGGATGGGTTGGGTGCATGTTTGATTCAGAAGGGTCAACCTGTTTCATTTGCTTCTCGAAGTTTAACAGAGTGTGAGAAAAATTATGCTCAGATAGAGAAGGAATTACTAGCCATAGTATTCTCATTTGAGAAATACCATAATTTGGTATATGGACAGAAAGTGATAATACAAAGTGACCACAGACCCCTCATGTCCATTGTAAACAAACCCATGCACAAAATATCATCTTGAATGCAAAGGATGTTACTGAAACTACTAAAGTATGAGTTTGAGGTAGTGCACGTGCCTGGAAGTCAAATGTACCTAGCGGACACTTTTTCAAGAGCATTCTCAATCCATGAACAGGTTGAGAATGATCCTGAAATGTTGAATATTGTACATAGTATTACAAAATACCTACCAATGAGTGCTGTTAAGAAAGCACGAATTCAAAAAGAAACTAAAGCCGACCCTGACCTAAGTCAGATTCTCAAATTCCTAGAAGAGGGATGGCCCCAATCCCAAAAAGAAATACCCAGTAGTATAAAGACATATGTTAAACTTAGAAATGATCTGCATACCAACAATGATCTAGTATTTCTGAATGATAAAATTGTAGTCCCTTCTTCATTACAAAAAGACATGCTAAACTTAATTCATGAGGCACATTTTGGGATGGAGAAATGCAAAAGTAGGGCTAGGGAGATATTATATTGGCCCAAAATGAATTCAGATATAGAGAAACTGGTATCGCAATGTGAGAAATTTAAGAGAGCAAACCCGAAAGAGCCTCTAAAGCCACATACAGTCCCCCATAGACCATTTGAGAAAGTGGGTGTAGATATCATGAGTTTTGACAATATAGACTGCCTTGTCCTTATGGACTATTATTCAAAATGGTTGGAGGTTTCTATGCTTAACAATAAGTCGGCCAATGAAGTCATAGATAAGCTCAAGGGTATCTTTTCTAAGTTTGGGGTACCAGATAGAGTATTTTCGGATAATGTTCCTTTTAACGGCCATGCTTACAAACAATTTGCCAGTGAATGGAATTTTGACTATATATATATCAGTACTCACCACTCTCAAAGTAATGGGATGGTTGAAAGGGCTGTTGGGATTACAAAGAGTCTGTTTCGAAAGGCGGGAGAGGGAAACAAAGATCATCATGTGGGTCTTATGGAATACAGGAACACTCCCATATCAGGACTTGACTTATCTCCCTCCCAAATGATGTTCAATCGCAGATTGGAAACAAAACTGCCAATAACGAACAAATTGCTAAATCTCGAACTATTTACTAACATTAGGGAAGATTTAGTATCAAGGCAAGAGAAACAAAAGTCATACTATGATAAAACAGCTCATGTATTGCCAGAACTAAAGCCAGGGGAAAATGTAAGTCTAAGAAACTACAAAAATGGAACATGGGAACCAGCCCAAGTAGTACCACAATATCAATCAACTCCTAGGTCATTCCTTGTTAAAGACAAATCTGGTTGAATTCTAAGGCATAACAGAAAATATCTTAGAAAGTCACAGATTCCATTTGTAGAGCAAACTAACCCCAATGAGGAGAGTACTAGTGACCCAAGCAATACAGGGGATACAAGGGCATATATTATTACAAATTCCAGTCCCCAACAAGACATAAAGACATCAGGGAACACAATAACAAGAAGTGGTGGTGTAAGTAAGAGACCTGCATACCTAAGAGACTATGAATGAGATACAGGCCTATTCGGACTGTTAAAACTATTAGTTACATGTTGGCTTTAAGGAACTCTTGTAATGAAGTATATGATATGTAATATACTTTATGTAAATGTATATATGTTAATGAACTATATAATATGTAATCAAGAATCTTAAAAGGGAGGATGTCGGGTGACTGTAACCGAATGATCTGATTTGTAACCACAACCGTGGAAACACTACTTTAGTTCAGTTGTTGTCCTGCCAGCGTCATGTAAACACGCTCTTTAATATGTAACCATTTGTGTATGATACTTCTTAATTGAACTGTAAATAAAAGTTATTTAATATGCAAATAACTACTTGTTCTAAGTAAGAACAGCCCAGTGATTCTGAATATTGATCACACATGACAGAAGGAGGATTTCTTCAAAATATATTTAATACTAGCAATGTAATGCTTCTGAGCCCTTAGAAAAAGAAATTATTTTCCTTCTCTTTCACATTCTGTAGCAGTTTAGAAATTTGATCTCCAGTCACAATATCAGCCAGAGAACAGTTTCTGAGGACATATATCTTCCATCTTGAAATCTCGAATGAATTTCTCTTTGTAGATCTTACCCCAAACTGTTCTTATCAATAATCAGTTGCAAATGAAGGTTATGTATTAGGGGTTCCTTTTAAAGAAGAAATTTAGTCACACAATTAAATATACTTGCAATTGATACAACAAATATCCCCTCAGTCTTCATAGTTTCTCTTCTAAGTAAATGAACAAATTTCATATAGCATGGTCTTTCTATCACATGTTTGGCTTCTTTATTGGATATACTTTCGCATTGCAATCCACTGTTCAAGCTACCTTTCAGCATCTGGCTTTAGGCTTAGCCACCTGCTTGAACAATGCTCGAGGAAATAATGATTGGAAAGTTTCAAGTCTCTTTGAATTTGTTAGTATATTGACCAATGCCTAGGCCACTGATAAAAATATCTGTGAATAGAAAAAACTAGTTCAGACACACCTTCCCCAAGCTCTTATAGACCTTTAAGAAAAGCATTATGTACTGTGTGAATATTACATGTGTTAATTAGTTCGAGTTAGTAATTAGTTAACTCGATGTTAATTAGTTCTTATTTTGGAGTAGAAAGTAATGAGTCATTAATCTTTTTAAAAACTGACTTGTTGAAATTGGGCCCATCTGAGCCAATCATGAGCAGTTGAGATTTTACCTTATCAATCTGATCAATATCTCCCCACCAGTTAATAATTCTCTCTTTCACACCAAGTTCCATAATTTTCAAGGGCCCCTGAGTTCAGGAAAAAAATTCAAGGACTTTTTAAAAACCATTGGAACCCTTTTTTCAGGGCATCATCGCTGAGGGCAAATTAATACCGAAATAAATTGCTGGCAAATTTTTAAAAATCTAATTTTATATATATATAGTGCCTTTTTTTTTTTTTACAAAAAAAAAAATATGTAAGCACAAAAAATTCCAATTTTTTAAATTTAATCGACATTTTTAGGGGAAAAATTAATTTTTTTAAATGTTTTTGTCCAAGTAGAATTTAAGAACTCAAACACCTGAAAAAGTTAACGATTAGTCTTGGGGTGTATACAACCAAGCTTTAAACGTATTTAATTAAAATAACAAGCACCCAGATTAATCCAATTTCACACAACACACTACTTTAATAAAAAGTAAAGAAAGTCAAAACTAATTGAAAACAATAGAATATTTCAATCAGTTGATTTAAATCTTCATTTAAACTAAGCTGCTTTAAATCTGCATACCCAGGTAAAGTAATTGATGAAAATGAAAGCTAATTTATAGAGGGAAAAAACAAGATCTTACCAGCGTGTCAGCAAGCACGTTCCGTATAACTACTCTGGGCAACATATTTACCGGGGAAACATTTGCCTGAAAATATATTAAACTCCTTATGTAGTTAACTAACTTTAAATAAAAAAAAGATGGTTGGTATGGTTTTATAGTGCACAATCCAAAAGAGAATAAGCTAAATCAAACACAAAACAGAATACAACCCAATAAAACAGCAAGGTCATTTGAAGTAGAAGCCAGACCAATAATTAAATGGGTGTTAGATTTAAAATTATGAAGGTGCATTGGTCATAATGTTTATAAAGTTATGTAGTCACAGAATAAACGAGCCACCCTCTTTAATTCAAGCAATTTTAACAGTAAAGAAAATTCAAAGATATGTTTGTTAGAAACCTAGCGTCTTCTATAAATTAAAATGCACAAAATTTGCATAAGGAGCCATCTTCATATTAAATTGAGCACCTACTTCATAATTTCCAACGGAAAACATCTATTTCGACACACAATTTCAAATCTATATCACAATTTAACTTCAGATACCAAATTTCATGTCATTAGGTCTTACCATTTCAAAGTTAGGGGTACAAAAAGATTGGAGCTCCTAATCTTAAATCAGTTTCTTAGACTTTTATGGATATCTTTCTGAAATAATATTTTTATAGCTCTGATATTTTGTACCATGTTACTCTGTTAAACAACCTCAACAAAATCCACCTAAAACTTTATTTAAAAAAAGTTTTAGCATGCAATAATAATTATTAAATTAATGTTTGAAAAAATTATGAATTGCAAACTGATTATATTTCGATGAGAATCGATTCAAAGATTTTAATATGGTCATGAAAAATTTCTTCTCTATCCGATAATTAGTTTTTGAGGTTTATTAAATTTTCCTTATTGCAATTTTAGAGGCAACCAAAAGTTTAAAAAGCATCTGACAAACCTCGGATAATTCTCTGATTGTTTGCACTTGCATAAACAGAATAATGTAATTCTCAAATGGTTTGTACTTGCATAATAAATATAATAATTCTTGGGTTGCTGAAAAATATATTTGAAACAGTGCTCAAATTAAAAAATTTTGTAGTTGTAACTACAATTAATCCAATCAACAAAGAGCGCATTTCTTTTTTGAGATGATCCCTGAAATTTGCACAAACCTTCGGATGGAATATCTCATGACATAAAGGTAGTTAAGTCATGAAATTTCATATCTAATTTAACGATGCAGAATCTGATTACAGCATAAACATGACGTTTCCATTAGAAATTGTATTGTTTGTTCAAAATTTGATATGAAGATGTCCCCTTGTTTGAATTTGTAAAAGTTGTTATTCCTATTAATTACTTTTAAATTTGCTCTAGTATGAATAAGGCTTAAAATAAAGGAGGTGGTTCAATTTTTCCATAACAGTACATGCCAGGCAAATAAGATCAAAACACTAATTCTAAAGGTAAGAATGAGTTTGATGATGATGTTCAATACAAATTAATGAACATAAATGTAGTAAAATAACTTTAAAAATGACAGCAATGTGCATGAACAAATTAAATGTGGTGCGGTTTAAAAGGTACGATGGATAAAAACATTACTTATCTGAAATCTTAGGTAAATGTTGTGCAAAAAATTATAGAATTATAAAATTATAGAAAACAAAATTATAAAATTATAATAACGTGTATATTTAAAACTGGATTGCCGAATAAGTTTTGACGATGATGGTTAAAAATTCGGCAATTTTATAAAATGGTGATGAATGGTAAAAGTGACTACACACAGGGACACTCTCTTCTAATTAATTATGCCTGTGTATAAAACATGTCCCCAATGTGAAGGTGAGTTAACCCTCCTGGAGATTGCTTCAACAAGGTATGTCATTATTAGCTTCCTGGATTAGACCTTATTGCCTATTTTTATCATTAGAAGGAATACGACCAGAATAATTGGAAGAAAACTGACCAGACCTTGAGCTTTTCATCATCTAAAGTTGACTAGATATTATGTCATTGGCAAAATTCGTCAAATCCTGATGGATGAAACTTCTCGTCAAAACCACTTGGAGGATTAAAAAGCATATCAGAATATGCAAGCTCCAATTATTTTGTCCATCATTCCATACAAGGTCCGATATCATACTCAAATAGATCAACAGTATTTATTGTCACTGTATCCGCTCACTCAGTGCTGACAAACACCACATGTGCCGGTGTACAAAACCAAGCTGGGTAGGTCTACGATGTAATTTCAAACAGCAAGTGGTTGAGCTGGACAAATGCGAGGCAGGCTACTCTTAAGTCCGAAATTAATAAATTTGACTTTTCTGAGTGTATATGTGTCTAAGTTATACAATGCAAAGAAATCGAATTCATATGTAAATACAAAGAACATATAGGGTAGAGCGTAACTCATGTTTGTTGAACAGCACCTTTAATATATTTAAAATCAAAAGTTTTACAAGTTGTCTTACTGTGTTTCCTCTAAACATGTCCCGCAGGACAACCCTAGGTTGCCTAGCAGGGAGCTGCAGGGCTGCTGGTTGAGGAGCAGCTGCATTTGTCAGTACCGGAGCAGTAGTCGGTGCGAGAACTGGAGGCATCACCTGAGGAGCAATGGCTACTGCCTGAAAACAAACAAAACTTACTTTAATTACACTAGGTTACAACAAATTTAGGTAAGTACTAAGGTTTCGTGAAAATGTCTGCAGCCTGACATTCACTGCTACAGTACTGAATGTCCAAAAGTCCATCCTGGAACTTTTCCCGTACAAATTTGTATCGAACATCAATATGTTTTGTTCTATTGTGGAACTCAGGATTTTTAATCAGACATATAGCACTTTCATTGTCTATCTGATGGACAGGAACACTGATGGAAGAAATATCCAGGAACAGTCTGTGTAACCAAACAGCGTTTAGATGCCGGACTGGCAGCAACAAACTCCGCTTCTGTTGTAGACAACGTCACAAATTTCAGTCATCTGCTGGCCCAGGTAATCGCTCCTCCACTAAACTTCAAACCATTCCTGATGGGGATTTTCTGGTAGTGGGATCACCAGCGTAATCAGAATCACTGAAGTCTTCTAATAATGATGAGCTTTTGACATTTGACTGATACAAAATGCCCCATCTAGTGGTTCCTCGCATATACTTTAAGACTCTCTTGATTAAACACCAATGTATTTTTAATGGCTTGTCCAAGACCTGAGGTAACACACTAATTGCATAAGCAATATCTGGTCTTGTGACAGTAGCCAAGTACATGAGGCTGCCAACAGCTTGTCTAAAGGGTGTTCCACTGTCAAGTTTTTCAGATGATTCTACTGATAACATATCCTTATCAATAGGAACACAGACAGGATTGGCAGTAGACATGTTGAAACAGTCCAAGACTTCCGTACAATAATTTTCTTGATGAATGAAAATGGACCCATCCTCTAAATATCGGATCTGCATGCCTAGAAAATAATTTGCAGATTCAACCTTGATACTAAATTTAGCTCCTGAGAGTTTTCCAAAAAATCAAATCAAGCAATTTTTTACTCTGGTAAAAACAATTCCATCATCAACATAGAGAACTAAGAACAAAGATTTATCGTTGTTCACAAACAAACAAGGATCACTATCCATCTGTTCAAGTTTACAGTTGTGAAGAAAGCTCTTGAACCTTTGGTTCCAACATCTGGGATCTTGCTTCTATCCACACAGGCTATTTAATAATTTGCAGACCCGTCCAGAACCATCTTCATATTCTTGAAGCTGCTTCATATATATTTCTTCACTGAGCTCTCCATATAGGAATGCACTCCTCACATCAAACTGTGCTAACTTTAAATTATTTCATACAGCAACACTTATAACAGTTCTCATGGTATCCCAACGAACAACTGGACTGAAGGTTTCTCTTGATAATCAATTCTGCGCTTCAGTGAAAAATCTTTCACCACGAGTCTGGCTTTTAAAAGCTCTACTTCAACATCAGCATTTTGCTTTATCTTGTAAACCCAGCGATTGTCGATGGCTTTTCTACCATCCGGTTGGTCCACTAACTTCCATTCCTTCCGTCCACTATTTTCATTCAGTGAACTCAATTCCTCTTGCATTCTCTTTTCCACCCACCTGTGTTAGCTGAATGAATGAATGTGGCTTCTTGAAACGTTGCTGGCTCCTCCTCTTCAGCAAGAATGACAAAATCATCAAATCTTGATGGTTTCTGCATTCCAGCTCTGTCTCGTAGATTCATTTGGTTTTCATCATCCTCAATGGAATCTACATTCTGAATTTCAGCAGCTTTCCCATTTCTGGTACTATCTGTTTCACACAAGTTTTCTGTAGAATGCATAGGAATCTGATTCACTAACATTTTCTGTGAAGTAACCTCACTTTTAAAAACAATGTCCCGTGATAAAATAATTTCATTTTTATCTGGAATCCACACTCTATATCCTTCATTTCCACAGTATCCCACAACATGTCCCTTCAAAGCCTTTTTGTCGAATTTTTTTCCTTTTCTGTTTAGTGATATGCACAAAGCACTCTACACCAAAGATTTTCAAATGATCAATTGCTGGGGCTTTACCAAACCAGTCCATATGGTGATTTACCCTCTTCTGGAGAAGGACCTGTGCAATTAATCACACATGCAGCTAAATTAAGAGCCTCACCCCACAGTCTTTCTGGTAAATCCCTAGCATGCAGCTTCAACTAAAATTCTATTCTCCCTTTCAATTACTCCATTTTGTTCAGTAGTATAAGGCATGGCTGTTCGATGATTTAGCCCAGCTTTCTGTACAATATCATGGACTTCAGAGTTGTTGAACTCTCCACCTAAATCAGTAAATAATTCTTTCATTGTATAACCAGCAGTCTTAAATTCTCTCAAAAATCTAGACAGCATGATTTTAATCTCAGACTTTTCTTTTATCGTATAAACAGAAGGACATTCTTGAACTCAAGGTATTCATTGGATAGTGTGTTTAAAACTCTGTTCAGCAACATAGATTTTTAGTAGCTGCACATTTTCATTCCTGAGTTGTTCCTGGCAAATTCTTTGCAAATTGGACACATGGGTAGCAATATTGTCCAAGGAATCTTTTGTCGTGTAGTTGAAAAGTTGGGAGCACAGCAAATCTAACCTTCGCTCGTTTTTCTGCTCATACAAAGAATAAAGAAAATCCCACATTACTAGTTTTACATGTTAAAATGTGCTATTTAGGCTCAGGCCTAACACTCGAACCAATTACAAATCGAGCAACAGCATTTGCTTCTTGATAAGCTTTCAAGCTTGCAGCATGGGCATTTCTTCCATCTTCTGTAGCAAATACTGTGGTCGATTCAGGCCTAGTCATTTCACCCAGTACTATGGGCATGGCTTTCTGAACTGTGTGCTGCAGTTCAATATCAAATTTCCAGCTCACCAAGTTCTTTCACCTTCTAATTTTTCAATGAAATTAAATTTTTCCATGCTAGAGTTCATCGACAAACAACTGCGCAGAATGCGCGTACCTTTGCCGATCAGGAACTTAAGCCTATTGACTAGCCGGTCACGATATTTATCTCTTTCAAAGACTATTATTCAACGATGCGCAAATCAGCACATATCTGGGCCCATAACCACTTAAACATATTACCAAAATGTAATAAGTAAAGCAGTTAAATAATAGTTTATTGAAGATATTGTAAGGACAAGAATAGCAATCCAAAAAAGAACAGATAATAAAAAAGACTTGACTAACTCTAGTGAAAGTTGTAGTTACATAGTTACAGTTACTGAGGTATATTTAACAGGTATTGATTTATAATTTAACAAAGTACACTAGGTATGAGTGGTAACAGCCAGGAAAAATTATAGGGGGAATTGCTTCATATGCTTTTGGAACTCTGCATTGTTGAAATATGTGCCATATCCGAGTTAATAAAACAAATTCACAATTTCTGGGTAAATAATTTATTTTTGACAGAAGAAGTAATTGTGAATTAATAGTTAAGTCAGTTTGGAATAGCAGCTACTTATATTATTATGGCTGGGTCACTATTAAAACAAAAATCATGCACTAGATCAGGCTTGTTCAAGCAGCACACACACACACAGCCCATGACGACTACGAATGCTGCCCCAAAAATCATAAACTTTGAAATTTTATCTACGAAACAGAAAGTATGGCAATCTCAAATTAAGTCAAACAATTTTATGCATTTTGACACATTGGCTAAACACCGTCCTCTGAACAATAAAAAATATGTAGCCTTGCTTTTTGATTTGATGCAGGAATTTGAAAATAGGTTTCGAGATTTCCCGAAAAATCATCAATCTTTTCCATATTTGTAACTCTGTTTTCAGCTGACCTAAACATATAAGGTGTTCCGGATACAAATGGCAAACTCGATATTGGGTGAAAAAAATGTTCCACTTATTTTGCTTTCAAACATAAGTGAATAATGATATTTACTATTTTGTTGAGTTCGCCCTTTACAATCTTATAAATGTAGGGCTGACAGTAGCTCTTCTATGATCTAAGAGAGGTAGACACATTTAAATGCGCTTTTCTGGAAACCAGAATTTGTCGAGTTCACCCTTTGTATCCGCAACGCCTAATATTACATGCCAATTTTCAAATGGTATGTATAGCTAGACAGATATTCAACTTAAGGAAAAAATTTTATCACGTCTTTTCTGGATGTCTATACGATATATCTTCCCAGAGAAAAATATCCCTCCCATAACAATCATGCTTTATTCATGTTATCGCTATTTGAGCACAGCTATTGTCAAGGATGAAGAGCACAAAGAATAAAACTGGAACAAAAATATTGAGCATCTTGAGAACTTGTCGAGAATAGCAACTACTTCCATTGAACCAAATATCGAAGCATTAGTCTCAAAAACAATGCCAAATATATCACATATTTCATGTTCTGTCTTGTATTTTACTTTTATAGTAAAACTTTCATGAATTACTTAAAGATGTCAACTATATATATTCAAAGTTTTTTGCTTATCAGCTATTATTACTGTTAGTGTATTGTATTGTATTATGTGAGGCCCAAAACTAGTCTTCCTCCTATGTGGCTCAGGGAAACTGAAAGGTTGGACACCCCTGCACTAGATGATTATATAAGCTTTCCAAACAAAAACAAAACCGATTAGAAGTCATGCAGGGAAATTTACAGGTAGAACCAATGTGTGAACCTTTTCCAGAAAATCAATTCATACCATTAAAAAAATTAGACCCCTTAAAAAACCCTTCAAATCTAAAAAACCCCTAATAGAAACTCTTAAGAGGTTTGTGGATTTGGAAGTAAAGTTTTTGTGTTGTCTAATTTGTAAAGCACAGAATTGGGTGGAGGGTTTCTCTTGAATGTAATACTATAATGTAGATGGATGCATGGGTTTTTATGGCGCAAGGGCCACACATGGCCAAACTGAGCCAGATATAAGATAAAAAAGTCTAGGCGAAATAAAGATTGATGTATTAAAAATTTATCAATATACAATTTTGAATTGAGAATAATCCATTGCATAAAATTTAAATAAAATTAGCAAAACCAATATCGGAGATAAATAAAAACAAATTTTTATTGTAAGGACTCCCTAAAAGGTCTTTTAAACTTGGGTTTGAAACTCCAAAGCAGACTAATCTGTGGTTATTAAACACCCTACATTCTGTCAAAATGTGTCGGAATGTAAAAATACAATGGCAGGTTGAACATAATGGGGCAGGTTCTCTGATCAGTAAGTGTTTGTGGGTAAAATGGGTATGGCCAATGCGAAGTCTTGTCAGTTGTACTTCATTTTTCTATTTAAATTTTTATTGCAGAGTCCTGTCACAGATGGTTGTGTAGAATGGAGTTTATGAATCTTGCCAGTTTGATTTTGTTTTTGTCTTTAAGAACATTTCAATGTCTTCAATAGGAATCGGTAAGTATATTTGTGTCGCTGATGTGTCTTTGCTACAACGTCTGCTCTCTCATTTCCGGGAATACCTACATACCCAGATATTCAACATAGCATGATTTTGAAATTTTGAGATTTTAGATTTAGAAATAGATTTATTGATTTGAGTACTAAAGGATGACTTTTTATTGAGGTATTTGCAAGGGCTTCAATGTTGCTTTTTGAATCAGAGTATACTATCCATTTAATGTAAAGTTTAGATGTTTTCCAGTGCTAAAAAATAAGGCATATATTTCTGATGTAAAGACAGCTGCAATGAATTAATTTCCAGGCAACAGTTCTTTCAAATAATGTTGCAGAACAAACATGCGTCATACACTTTGAACCATCGGTAAATACTGTTTTAAAAGATGAATAATTGCAAGTAAATATAGTCTGGAGTTGATGATTTGGTCAATATCATAAGAGGGTATTGAAGAGGGTATGAATGATGGTTTCAGTGAAAAATGACTTCCAAATTTTGAGTTAGTAATGCTGTTGAATAATAGATGAGATGGATTAGTTTAAATTTTAAAATAATATCTGAGGGCAAGTCTCTCACGTACAAGTTTTAACAAGGTTCTGCGGATATGATATATAGACTCTAGATGGGGAAGTGCGGTGAGCGCCTATCGATATACGGATACTTTGATGATGTATAGCAGTGGTCCCCAACCCCCGGGCTGGTACCGGTCTGTGGATCAAATGGTACCGGGCCGCCCAAGAAACATTAAATTATTTCCATTTTATTTACTGTGGTGTATTTTTCTCGGGTTTGTGTGGTTCTTATCTATAAAATGTTCACTCAAATTAGGTGGTGGTAAATCAGAACTTGAAATTTGTTCTGTAACTAGAGCTTCAATTATGATTTCTGAATTCTGTATGTCTCTATTTTCCAATTTTGACAAATGTGACAACTGTTTTCGAGTTGGCAGACAAAGTAGCTGCATTTTAAGCCAAACTGAAGTTGTGGGGATGGCCCGTGAACAGAGGCATTTTGGACATGTTTCAGACGATAGCAGGGAGTTTAGGCGAGACTGAGCCTAAACATTCATTCTCCCAGTTGGTGCACACCGACCAACCGGTATAGTGGTTAAGGTGTTAGCCTCTAGATCGGAAGGTTCCTGGTTCGAATCCGGGTCCGGGCATGGATGTTTGTAAACGTATGGTGTAGAGGCGGCTGGTGCACCTTAAATCTGTCATGGCCGAAAGTCCTCACGTTGGGTTGGCATGGAAGTTTGGAGAGTGGGGTGCCAGCTCAGGTGTTGCTTCGTCATCTGACCGTGGTTCAAAATTACGAGGTGTTGTCCTCGAATCTTTCCCTTAAGGGACTGATCCCGGACCGTCGTCAATAGCCCATTGTGTTGCTCTAGTACGACGTTAACTAAAATTACCATTACCCAGTGGGTGCACAATCACCTGTCTTTGCTTTTAAAAGAGTTCGAGCGTTACTTCCCAACCACAAAAGACCCACGAACTAGTGAGGAATGGATCCGTGACCCATTTGTAAACAAATCAGGCGAATCTAGCATGGCTGTGAAAGAAGATCAGCTGCTAGAGATTGCAAATGGATGTGGCCTTAAAACTACGTTCGAAACAACAACTCTGCCGGTGTTCTGGATTAAAGTCATGGCGGAATACCCTGAGATTGCCACCACAGCACTTAAATCCCTATCCGACCGCCATTTCCGACAACCTATCTGTGTGAAGCGGAGTTTTCTGCAGTGACAGCAACCAAAACAAAACAACGGAATAAACTGGACATAAGAAACACACTTCGGGTGTCATTGTCTCCTATTACCCCCAGATGAAACCGTCTCGTTGCAAAGAAATAAGCTCTGGGTTCTCATTGGTTTAGCGTTCTATTGAGATAAAATTTTTAAGCATTTTATATTTATTTTTTGGAGTAACTGTATTTTATTTTGAAGGCATGTTTAAATACAATTAAATTAAAATTATTAAATCAAAACAATCTAAAATGTAAACAATCAACGCTCCCCCCCCCCTCTCAGCGGGCCGCATTAAAATTATCAAACGTCGACCTGGTCCGCGGCTGTTAAAAGGTTGGGGAGCACTGATGTATAGTATCCAAAGCTTTGAGAACCGACTTGGCTGCAGGACCGTACACAACACATCCATAATCTAATTTGGAGCGCATAAAGGTTCTGTATATTCTCATATTCTCAACATAAAGATAGAATCAGCTTCCTAAGATGTTGTTGATAATAGTTTTAAAATATTCAGATTTTTGTTACATTTCTGTTATAAGTGTCTCACATGTTGTCGAAATGTTAACTTTGTATTAAAAATTATTCCCAAAAAATTAATTTCTGTGTTTGTAGGGATCATCGATCCGTTGAGGCGTATTTCGGGATCATGATGAATTCATATCTTTCTGCAAAAATGAACGCAAGTGGTTTTTTGAGTAGAGAAAACAAAACCATTTTTGATAGCCCAAGTAGTAATTTTTTTAACTGCTATTTGAAGATGTTTGATGATGTACAGGAGATTTGGAAGTCATCGACAAAAAGACTTCCATGAACACTTGGAGGCAATGTGGTTTAAAATTTTCTGAATTTTTATAATAAACAAGACAACGCTCAGCACTATTCCTTGAGATATAGCTTGTAAAAATTCGTCTGATAGTGTGTTCTTTATTTGGACACGGTGTAACCAGGATAGCAGAAAATTTTCGATGAAGATTGGTAGATTTCCCAAAAAACCAATATCGAATTGTTCCGAAGTATACCATATCTTATATATCAATCATAAGATTTCTCCATGTCAAAAAAAGATTGAAACAAGATGGTGGGTTTTGACAAAAGCTTCACGAATGGAGGTTTCCATTAGAATTAGATTATCTATGATGAAATCCACTTTGGAAAGGTGAGAACTGGTTCGTTTCTAAGTAGTATACAAGACATGCATTGACCATATGTTCCATTATTTTGCATAGATAGCTGGTAAGGGCTATTGGTCTATAATTGCTGGGATATTGAGGATCTTTACCAGGTACTGCAATAGGGATTATAATAGCCTTACGCCACAATGTAGGAAATGTATGTTCATGCCATATTCTGTTAAAAAGTTTCAAAATCTCTAATATTATAAAAGGAAGTGTTTGTTTCTTCCGCACAAAGTCCTGACGTATCTATGGAACAGTATGGGATTTGGCATAGGTAGTCCGAATTTTTCGCAATTTTTGGGTTGCAGCGAATTTTAAAATTCAACCTAGAACATATTAAAATTAATTCAATAGTTTTTTTCACTCTTATATCTTTGTTCCACTCCACTCCGGTAATTGAAGGACAGAATTTTGTTATTTTCCCCTCTGATGTCACATGACAATCGTCACTACTGACATCAGCCTTTGGAACCAAGCCAAGAATTTTTCACCTTCCGCTCTTTGCAATTAAATGGGAATACATAGTCTCCACTCAAAAGATTCCACAGCAAACATATCAACTGGCATTGTTTAGTTTTTTGTACATAGTACAAATGTTTTGTACATTTGTACATGTTTTTCACGTATTTTGTACATAGTAAGTTCGGGATGGTAAGATTTTTTACTTGAGACATCTTAAAATGTCTTTCCCAACACATTGGTAATGCCTCTAAGATTAGAGATAATTTGTGCATCATTTTTTGATATTGCAATATATGGGGCTTGTTTGTAGTCGAATACTTGGTGATGACTTAGGAATTGCTAAGTCTGCTGCTTTTAAAATAGTTTTTGTTATATTTTCGACTGCATGATCAATCTTTAAAATATTTTCCATTTCTTGAGTTATATTAAATTTGATGAAAATAAGGGCCAATTTGCTTTATCATGTTTATTGCACTGGCTGGATGGAAGGATCTATATCATTTTTTTTGTTAGAATAATAGGAAAATGCTTGCTATTATAGCATGATAGTTTTTTACATTATATTTTTTCTTATGATATTATATCTTCTGATTTTTATATATACTAGGGGCTGGTGTTAATAAAGTTTCTTATAGACCAAGACATACAGGTCTATAAACATCAAAGCTTTGACATCTTCAACATGATTATGGTAGCCATGGCAATTCCAAGATTTTTTAAATCATTTTGAGTCTTTCAGGGACTTTTTGCGTTTAGTATTATTTATTTTATTTTTGTCTATATCCATTTCTTCACCAGGTGAGTCAGATGAAGAATAGGTTGTAATATCCATGCTATAATTCAGATACACATATTTAGAATATCTGACTACTTGAGTCTTAACTGTAAATGTATGTAATTGTTGACTACAATAAATGTTGGGATCGTAGCAAAGCGTGCGCGATATTATTGGTCTTGCTTCAATGCTGTATATTGATAATTACTAAGAGCTTCAATGCTGATATTAGCTTAAATGCTGAGAATAGTACATTGGCGACAAGAAAAAAGTAATATTTAGAGTTGAAATATAATGGCTGAAAGAGATGACATTACCAGATTTCAGTCCTACGAAGACAGAGGAACTAGGGCTATTCGATGGAGAAAATGGATGCGAGCCTTCGAATTTTACATCGATTCAAAGGGGATCAAAGACGCACATCGAAAGAAAGCATCGCTACTTTATCTCGCTGGACCGGATGTCCAGGACATTTTTGAAACTTTGGATGACCAAATAATTCAACAGGGAGATGGAGATGCTTCAGAAGTATACACCACTGCTGAACAACAAATTCATGGTTTCGGGCAACGAAACTTATGAAAGTTTAAAGTTCCGTGGCATGAATCTGCTGGAGAACGAATCGCTGGAGTCCTTTATTGTTCGTCTTCGACAGCAAGCTGGATTGTGTGGTTTTGTGAAAGAAGAAGTGAACTGACACATACAGAACCAAATCGTTGTAAAGTGTCCTTACAAAGACTTACAATTGAAGAATGTGATGCCTTAACGTTGGATCGAGCAGAAGAACTGTGCTGGTCATACGAAAATTCCAAGTTGGAGTCAGACGCCATGGACAAAATGGTGCATCTAGAAGAAACTGTTAATCAATTACAAATTCGAGACAATCGAAAAAGAAATGGACCGCGCTATCGTCAGACTGATGACAAGGCTTCTAAATCAGTGTGCTGGAAATGTGGACTTACAGGCCACACACAAAAAGACCCCAAATGCCCAGCCCAAGGTAAGAAGTGCTTGAACTGTAGTCAAGTTGGACATTTTGCTAAAGAAAAAACGATTTGATCAGCGAAAAACTGTGAGAGTATTAAATACTGAAAACAATAATTCAAGTGACCATGACTATGTTTTTTCCATCCATGCTGTACACATGAGCAGGAAGGAAGAGCTCCTGAACTGTACCATAGGGCACGTTGAAGTACCCATGATCATAGACTCAGGTGCAAGCTGCAACGTTATTACGAGAAAGGAATGGGAAAAATTAAAATCTGCTAAGATCAAATGTAGATCATACCTAGTTGAAAAAAAAATTGTTTTCATATGGTGGTGAACCATTAAAAGTGTTAGGTGCATTTAGAGCTAACATCAGTGTGCCAAATGGCAAGGATTTAAAAGACATTGAATTCTTTGTGTTCAATGGTGAGGGTAGTTCACTATTAGGAAAAGACACTGCACTAGAATTGAGTGATTTAAAAATTGGACTTGGCATAGATGCGATAAAATAGCTAAGAAACCAAGAAGGCCAGGAGATTGTTAAAAATTTTCCAAGTGTGTTTAAAGGTGTGGGAAAATTAAAAGGGTATCAATTAAGAATACGGGTCAAACCTCACTGTAAAGAGGTAGCCCAGCCTGTAAGACACCTGCCATATAACTTGAGACCCCAAGTTGCAGAATTGTTAGACAAGCTATTAAAGCATGACATTATTGAAGGAGTGTCAGACCCAACTCCATGGGTATCACCTATTGTAGTCACACCAAAGAGAGGAGGAAAGTGGAAGCTGTGTGTTGATATGAGATTAGCTAACCAAGCCATTGAGCGAGAACGGTTTCAAAGTGTTTAGTAAACTTGACATCAAATGGGCCTATCATCAGATAGAACTAGAGGAAAGCTCGAGGAACAATACAACCTTTTGTACACCACTACGTCTATACAGATATAAACGTCTGATGGTAGGTGTTAACTGTGAACCAGAGATGTACCAAAAAGTCATGACACAGAGCTTACATGACTGTGAAGGTGTTTGTATTTATATGGATGATTTGATTGTTTATGGTAAAAAAATATGAATGATCATGATGTTAATTTAAGAAAAGTGCTGAGTGTGCTCCAGGAAAAAAAAATCACATTAAATAAGGAAAAATTTGAATTTAGGTTAAAAGAGATCACTTTTTTAAGTCACCACATTAGTTCAACCTACTAAGAAAAGACAAATTGAAGTGGAAAATTTCAGACAACCCAAATCTGCAACTGAAATGAGGAGTTTTCTAGGTCTTGTGAATTTCTCTGCAAAATTCATTCCAGATATAGCAACCATAGCTGCACCCCTGAGAAAACTGACCAAGAAAGATGAACAATTTAATTGGGGACATGAACAAACAGAGGCATTTAATACATCAAAGAAGATGATTGCACAACCACCAGTTTTACGATTTTATAACCCAAAAGCACCTACAAGAATCTATTGTGATGTTTCACTCGTAGGACTAGGGGTTGTCTTAGTGCAATTTCATGATGATGGACCAAGAATAATAAGATATGCCAGTAAAGCATTGACAAGTGTTGAACAAAGGTATTCTCAAACAGAAAAGGAAGCATTAGCACTGGTTTGGGCATGTGAAACTTTCCATATTTACACATTTGCTAAGGAGTTTGAACTAGTGACTGACCACAAACCATTTGAGGTAATATTTGGCCCACATCATAAAGCATGTGCCAGAACAGAGATATAGATACTAAGATTAATGAGTTACTCATTTAAATTTGTCTATAAACCTGGAAAAACCAATATAGCTGATTCTCTTTCAAGACTGCTGGACCTGACTATAAACAGAGAAGAGGATGAGAAAATGGAAGAAGAAAAGTTAATCTATAATATTGTTGAAGCTGCAATACCTTAAGCTCTCTCGGTAGAAGACATGTGACAAGCCACAGAGAAAGATACGACTCTACAAGAACTAATTAAAAGCTTAAAAACAAACAAATGGGTGAAGGAACAGAAGCAATTAGAAATGGATGGAATTGTGTTACGAGAAAAAAGGATTGTCTGCCCTGAAGAACTTCAGAGAAAGTGTCCTGAATTAGCACATGAAGGACATATGGGTATGACAGCTATGAAGCGGCTACTTAGAAGCAAGGTTTGGTGGAACAACATCGAGAAATATGTTGATGACTTTGTTTGGATGTGTCATGGATGTCAACTGGTAGCTGTACCTGACCCACCAGAACCGATGACTAGGACAGAATTGCCATCTGAACCATGGGAATATATTTCTATGGATCACCTGGGACCTCTACCAACTGGAGAATATTTGCTTGTCATAGTGGACTATTACAGCCATTTCTTTGAAGTGGTGATCACAAGGTCGCTAAGGTGCTAAGACACTGATTACTCAGATGACGGAGATGTTAGCAAGATATGGCTTGCCAAAGCATGTCATGACTGACAATGGAGGAACCTTCATCGACAAATCATTTAAGTCATTTTTAATGGAACGTGGATGTAAACAACATCATTCTACTCCACTGTGGCCCCAAGCTAATGGGCAAGTAGAGAAACAGAACAGCTCAATCTTAAAGAGGTTACGAATAGCTCACGCTACAAACAAGAACTGGAGAAAACAACTTCAAGAGTTTCTCTTTGCTTACAGGACCACACCTCATTCCACCACAGGTGTACCACCAGGAGAACTGATGCATGAAAAATTAATGCATTGCAAGTTACCTGATATCCAGAGGAGTACACCATATCCTTTGGACGAAGCTGTGAGAGACCGGGACAAGACTCTTAAAGAAAAAGGAAGGGTTTATGCACACCAATACAGAAGAGCCAAGGTATGTGATTTGAAGCCTGGTGATCAAGTTCCAATTCGTTAAAACAAAGAAAACAAACTAATGACTAACTTCAGAACAGTGTCCATGACTGTTGTTGAAAGAAACGGGAATACTGTCGGATAAAGTTCCGATAAATTGAAGTTATGCAAATAATTTTTATTGTTCTGGTGCAACATGACAGAACAAACTAATGTGACTGTTGTTATCACAGGAGTGGTGGCAAGCATAAACCAATTTATTATGAATGATGTTTGGGACTTATTTATTGAAAGGCTGGAGCAGTATTTCCTTGCTAATAGTTAATCTGAATTCGTGTTAATCTGAAGAAATTTGAATATTTTCAAGGAGAGTGTTAAATATTTAGGGCATAGTATTAGTGAAAATGGTTTGCAAAAAGATGATGCTAAGGTTAAGGCAATGTTAAAGTTCCCATGCCCATGTAACGTTAACGAGGTTAGAATATTTGCGGGTATGATTAACTTTTATTCAAAATTCATTCCAGATTTATCACAAAAAATGAAACCGTTGTATGATTTATTACAAAAGGGTGTCGATTTCAAATGGATAACTAAATGTCAACAACCTTTTGATTATGCTGGGAAAGAAGTGGTATCAGTCAGGGTTCTAGCCCACTTTGATAGATCAAAACATTTAAGGTTATCATGTGACGATAGTCAAAATGGAATAGGAGCTGTGTTATCACATGTTTTGGAAGATAAGTCTGAGAGACCAATCTGTTTTGTTTCTAGGATCTACACCCCAGCAGAACAAAATTATTCAATGATACATAAAGAAGCTTTGGCCATGGGCTTGCCAAAAGCTATCAGTATTTGATAGGAACTAAGTTTGAATTAGTCAGTGATCATAAGCCACTATTGGCTTTATTTGGAGAAAATCGCAGCTTACCACCTATGGTGGCAGGACATCTCCAACGTTGGTCATTGTTTCAATCTGGTTTTAATTTTAATTTTCGGCATATAAAAAGGAAATTAAATATTCAGGCTGAGGCTTTATCTAGGTGTATTGTAACTGACAACCAATTACCTGAAACAAAAAAAATATGATTATGTTCACTTTATCCAGGAACAAGTACCAGTGGATCTTTTTAAATTAGATCAGAAACAAGAAGGGATCCAATTTTGGGGAAAATGTTTAATTACATTACTTATGGATTTCCTCAGGAGGCTACTGAGAGAGAAGTTGCAAAGTATTTTAGCCGTAAAAATGAACTAAATATTGATCAAGGGGTAATAATGTGGGGGTATTGGGTTGTTATCTCTCATAAGTATAGAAAACAACTGCTAACTGAGCTTCATAGTACTCATGAAGGTATAGTCAAAATGAAAAGTAATGCTAGAGCCTATTTCTGGTGGCCTGGTCTAGATTCTGACATTGAAGATTTTGTCAGTGGATGCAGTATTTGCTCTGAAGCTAGGCCTGAACCTAAGAAATGAAAAATTATTTCAGGGAACAAAGCTAGCTACCCTTTTGAGAGAATCCAAGCAGATTTTTTAGGACCTATAAAAGAGAAAATTATTTTAATTATTGTAGATTCATACTCTAAATGGGTTGAAGCTTTTATTATGAGTAATACAAATTCTAAATCATGCGTTGAGAGGTTTAGGGAGTATTTTGCTCATTTTGGTTTGCCTAGGGTGGTTGAAACTGATAATGGAAAGCAGTTTGAAACAAAAGAATTTATTAATTTCTTACAAATTAATGGAATAAAAATCTTGACATCACACCCATTTCACCCTGCAACCAATGGGTTAGCTGATAAGGCTGTGAGGAACTTTAAAAGTAGTCTAGAGAAATTGTTAAAAACCTAAACAGATAACAGTGCAAGCTTTGAAACATTGATGAATAGGTATCTCTTTCACTACAGAAACTCAGTTCAAATGATTACAGGGGTTACACCTGCAAGTTTGATACTTAAAAGTAAAATAAGAATGAGACTGGATTTACTGAAAGAAACTAATAAATCAGGTACCATAATTAGCAAAGGTTCTAGGGAGGGGATATTTAGGGAAGGAGATAGGGTGTTGTGTAGAGAATATCGAAAACCAAACAAGAAGGGTTGGGTTCATGGCACGATAGATGAGGTGCTGGATGATAGAGTATACAATTATACATGTGTAAACTTATTAATGAGGATTTAATTTGGAAAAGACATTTAAATCAGATAATTATTTATAAGAGTAATAACGTTTTTATTATTAGTAGTAGTAGTACTTATAATAACAATTGTGTAAACTCTAATACTGTGTTTAAAAGTAGTAATTGTGTAAACTCTGATACTGTGTGTAAAGGCAGCAATACTCATAACCATGATGATAACAAGGTTATGAAGAATCAGGAAGCTCCACCAACAGGGATAGAAGTTGATATAACCCTGTAAGGATCACAAAAAGAAACAGATAACGAAGTAGTAATAAATATAGTATTAATAAAGATAATAGTAACCCACAATCAGTAAATATTAATGAACGCCCTAAGCGTAACATAAAGTCTGTTGTACATCTGAATTTACAGAGGAGGATATGCAATGTATTATCTGGCAATGCAATAATAATTGTTTATGTGTGAATCTGGTAATAGCAAGTATACTATTCTGTATCTGGCAACTGTAACTAATTCAATCGTACTTGTACGACTCTTCAAGTATGAAACTATAATAAACTTATGTTTTATCTTTGTTGATCCTGTATAATTTATTGTTTGGTTCAGATCAGATATTACACCACTGTATCGAACCCTGGGCACTGTCAAACATTCCAATCAGGTATTTGCTGAAATTTATTTTGACAATCAGTCTTTAGTGAATCAGCAGGGGTCTCAGTACAATAGACTATTAGTCGCTTTGCTGGCACTCTTCAAAGTTACCCTTTTAACAAGTCATAAGTCAACCCAAATTACTTAAGACCAGTGAAGTCCAGCATGACAGATGGGCCAAGCATTCTGAAGTGGTGAAATCCAGAGAACTTAAGCTAGCCGATTGACTAGAGCGGGCTCACTCCAGCCACCTGTTTACGTTGAAGCATGGGCCAAAGGGCACACATCAGGTACCCCAGGATTCCATTTTCAACGGATACAGAACACTGCACACAGCAAACATGCGGGTCAGAAGAAATACTGACATTTAATGTAGTAAAAGCAAAACTCATAGTGATTGGAAAAGACAAATCAAAGTGAAAGAGTGAAATTAAATGGAATTTTGATATGGAGATAGGATAGGATTGATGATATATATTCAGGCCCGTGATGGCCAGGGGGACATGTCCCCCTGCGCCCTTTGCCTCAGACGCCCTTTTGAAATGACACATCTGTGTTTCTCATGTCTTCACAGGACACAGCTTGTTAAAAGTGCACGTTGGCACTGTAAATATTCTTATTTCCCGAATTGGGCGCTGCTGTGTATTTACAGGGTGGATTTAGCTAAAAAGGTACTTCGAAATTGAAAGGCCATCGCGTTTTTTTTTCAGAGTGCCCTCCTCAGTTAAACAGGTACCTTGAAATTGTAAAGGTGCTGTGTTGTTTTTTCAGGGCACTCTTAGTTAAACAGGTACTTTGAAATTATAAGGGCGTGAGAGGATAGGAAATTAGAAAGTGCTTTTTGTTAAACGTGTACTCTGACATGGTAAATATCCATGATTTCTGAGTTGTGCTCTGTAGTGCCTTTAACAGGTCACCCTTTGTTATACGTGTTATAAATATCCATGATTCTCAAATTGTCACGGTCGGTGTTTTTAAAGGGGCTCGCCGCCAGATATAGAAAAAGCTTCATAATTCATTAAAAGCTAGTTAAGAAGTTTTTATAATATCTCGTGTCCATTTAAAGACTCGATTAAAGAGCACACGATTTTTATGTCTGCTAGAATTATAGATAAATTTAATTTACTAATACTGTCTCTGTTGAAGGAAATTGGTTTTGAAAACAAAATTACTGAAATAATTATAGTGCAAATTTTTTTGGGGGATACAAAATAGCTCAAATGTGTAAAACTACTTGAAAATTTCTTATGGTATATAAAAAGGGAATTTATGAAATCAGATTTTTTATTTGAGAAAAAGTTTCTAGCAAAGACACTGCAAGAGCAGCGATTCTGAATCTACAACTGAAGCGCCCTTCCTTTGGGGGCCTGGAGGGAGCCATGAACTTTTGTGACCATTTATTTTAGAAAAACCAGTAACTTTATATGCTTTGAAAATATTGTATTAAATATCTAGTTCCAAATCTAGACATACAACCAACCAATATTCTTTAATTTTACTTTGGAGTTATCATTTAAGGGGCATATCATGGGGGGTAATTTGAACCGTTACGTGCTCTGAGCCGTCTGTGGCCCGGAGCCATTACATGTGCAAGGACCCACGGTTGGCTGTATAAGGTGAAATTAAAAGAAGAAATTATTTCTTTTGTGAATGTTTGGGCTAGTATTTCCAAAAAATTCTTGGATGAAGATTGTAATACTGAGTCATAAGAATATCAACACCCTGAATATGAGGAGGAGGAGGATGGTGTTTTTACTCCATGTAATTTCAAAAATCAATATAACAACTGCATCAAATGTGCATTGGGAATAATAGTTGAATTCAATATGTTCAGTCTCTAATATGCCGAAATATAAAAAGTTTATAAGTATTTACTCACCATACCATTAACGCAAGCAAGCTGTGAAAGAATTTCTTCGAAATTGAAGTTAATTAAATATAGACTGAGAGCATATATGACCAATGAAACTACCGAAGCTTTTGTCTTGATGAATACTGAGATATACACAGTCCAGTCACATTAATGTGACCACCACCTACTTTCAACGTCAACGTGAAATAACCAATCACAAAAGGCAGGTGGCTGCACATTGCAGTGGAGTGTATATAAAGGATGTCCTAGGGCATCGGAAAACATTTCAATTGTTGGCGTAATGCAGAAACGTAGTGATTTATATGACATCCAAAAGGGCATGATTATTGGCTTTTGGGCCAAGGGTGGAAGCATTTCGGAAACGGCTAATTTTGTGACCTGTTCGCGTGCCGCCGTGGTAAAAGTATACTGTGCATGGCAAAATAGCACTATTCAAAATCAACGGCGTGGCACATGTGCTGCACCACGGGCTATAGATGACAGAGGCAAACGAAGGCTACGGAGATACGTTCGGGCGAATAGACGTGCAACTGTTGAGCAACTGACTGCCCAGATGAACCAAGGGGCTACCAAGAGTGTATCATCAACAACGGTTCAGTGAACGTTGCTGCGCATGGGCCTCTGCAACAGACACCTGGTTAATGCACCTATGCTGACTGCTGTTCATCGGCGACAAAGGCTGGAATTTGCACGCCGGTACCTAAACTGGACGTCCACAGAGTGGCGACAAAGGCTGGAATTTGCACGCCAGTACCGCAACTGGACGTCCACAGAGTGGCGACAGGTGGCTTTTTCCCG
Source organism: Metellina segmentata (assembly GCA_947359465.1). Taxonomy (NCBI): domain Eukaryota; kingdom Metazoa; phylum Arthropoda; class Arachnida; order Araneae; family Tetragnathidae; genus Metellina; species Metellina segmentata. The sequence goes on from OX375884.1 coordinate 2,492,654, forward strand.
ATGAATCATGTTTTATGCTCCATCGAACAGATGGACGTTGGCGTATATGCCGTGAAACGTCTGAAAGCAAACACCCTGCAACAATTGCTGGAAGGATCCAGGCTGGAGGAGGGAGCATTATGGTTTGGGGAATATTTTCCTGGCATTCACTGGGTGCACTCATCCTTGTGGAAGTACGCATCTGTCCTTGCGGACCATGTCGACCCCTACATGCGAATTATTTTTCCTCAGAATGATGGCATCTACCAGCAGGACAATGCGAGGTGTCATACAGCTCGCAGTGTATCTGCGTGGTTCGAAGAGCACCAGGATGAGTTTACCATACTCCCCTGGCCAGCAAACTCACCCGATTTAAACCTAATCGAGAATCTCTGGGACCACCTTGATCGGGTTGTTCGCGTCATGGATCCTCAACACCGTAATCTAGCACAGCTGGCCACGGCACTGGAGTCAACATGGCTCAACATACTAGTGAACACCTTCAGAAACCTAATTGACTGTCTTCCTGCACGTCTCGCAGCGTTCCGCTCTGCCAAAGGTGGCTATTCTGGCTTTTGACAGGTGGTCCCATTAATGTGACTGGACTGTGTATTTTAAACACCATCTAACCAGATTTTATAATTAGCAAACTGTGAATCAAGTTCTGAAATGAGGCGTCTTCTTGTTATAAAAGGACACTGAAAAATTTCAAATGTACAAATAAATCGCCTTTATCCAGCTAATTTTAGGTTTGTAAGACAGTAGGGACAGCAGTTCTTAATCGGAATTCACTAAATGTGCATAGAAAATTATAGTATATAAAGTTATTTATTTTTAGATCCATTGAAAGGAAATGTTATTAGGAATTTAATTCTTGAAAAATTACCACTCTTTTTAGAATATTCAAATTAATTTATACAAAAACAAGTATACTCTTTTTTTGAATTACCATAATTTCGGTTACATAAGCTGGGGTTTTAAGTGTTTTTACGCTAAAATTAAACATATGCCGCCGCTTATCTGCCAGGACTGACTATCTGATACAATTTTGTTTTTAATGTCTTCGCAAGTTAAGATTGTAAGTTATGCACAACCAAAACGGTTAATGCAGAAAACGATGCGAGACAACCTCTTACCAAAAAGAAAAATATATACTTTTAAGAATCAAAAACCAGTGGATGTAACCAGTGGAATAAGCTCATAAACAAACTCACTCATTTTTTTTTAATGTTTGTATTTCATTATGAAATTGTTTGAGTCGTTTTTCAAAATGAAACATATTTGATCATCTAATTTACGTATACTTTTTCACAATATAACTTATGGGGATAAACAAATTTGATGTATCATAAAAATGACGCTAATTTAGAAATCAGCAAATGATAATTGTAAATAATTTTATGATATTTTAAAATAATATAATTTTCTAAACATATTTTATAATATTGGAAATTAATAAAAGTGTTCAGGCTTGATTAGTTATTTATTTCAATTATATTTTTAAAATAAGCAAATTTTTACAGTGGTTTTTATAAAAATTTACTCTTAGCGGAAAAATGAAGCAAGTGTGACAATAAGTACGAAATTAGAAGGCGCCCCTATCATTCCTTGTCCACCGCCCTCCCAAGGCACCCAGCACGGGCCTGTATATGATAGTTGTATTTAAAAGCAAAATTTTTTGTAATTTCAATGCTGTTCACAAGTTACATAAAAGAGAAGAAATGAGAAGGAAGATAGAGTAGTAGGAGGAAAAGGAGAAAAGATCACTTGGGTGTCATCCAGGAGTGTGATTCTTGTATTTATCATAGACAGTAAATCCCATGAGAGAAAAACAGTGCACTCAGGTACCTCAAGTTTGCGAAGCAAGTACACATCTAAAGATACACGTGCCTCTGAGAAGGGACTATAATGTAGAAATAGCATAACTTACATTGTTAACTTTCTTTTGCTTTTTCTTTTTGATGTTCAGGGAAAAATTGGAAGTTGACTGAAAAACAATGAAGATGTCAGACATGTCACATAGCTTACTTACATCTACAAGTGAAAACTTCATTAAGATAATGGAAAAATCCTTTTTTTCATAACATATATGCTGTGTGAAAACACATCAATGGCTAAATAAGACTTAAATAGTTAGATTGGCCAATTTTTAAATTAGTTTTGTAGACCCCTGCTGCAAGTGGAATTCCTGCTGAAAATACCTCAAAATTTAAAGATTGCACTTACTAAATCAGATTACAATAACAGTGATTTTAAATCTACTGATGAAGCAGGTAGTTTTCCAAATTTCAAGTCTGATAAGCTTTATGACCAACTTTTGAAATGCATTTTTAATATTTGATTGCAATTTAAAACCACCAATTGACATTTTTTATTCCGAAAATTAATGTGCACATAATGTAGTTACTCGTATCTGTATTCACCAAGATGTCATTTAGTATTTGATTAAGCAATTACAGGCACAAAAAACTGCGAGCCAAATGGTTACCAGTAAACGGGATAAAACCAATAGATGGACCCTATCCAACCAATTGACTCTTCAGTGTTTTACAGGGCTGTCACAGCATTAGTAGTCTTAAAAATAGCAAGTTCTCAAGACTATTAACTAAAACTGACTTTAAGAGTCAGCTAGGGCAGTGTGTCATTACTGCTATCAAAGAGAACAAAATTCAATTTTCTCAGTGTAGCAGATTATCAAAAATACATCATATCTAAAAAGCAGTATGTCAACTTAGCAGGACCACAGGGGTAGTATCCTAAACAATTTTTCCTAACAGGGGAGTTACAGGAGCCAGAATTCTTACTTTTAAGCATTGGTAAGAAAAAAATGTGGAGAATACTTTTTTTTTTTGAAGAAAACTGCAAAATAAAGCTCCAATATTTTCTTAAGTGCTATTTGGAGGATACTATCAATCTTCTGTTTGAGGCTTTTATTTCCTATCTTGGGAACTAATTCATTAATTTGCAAGAGCCTTTTGAATTTGTAGATAATTAGCATCTTTCGCAACTGCCGATTTCAAATTTCAACTAGACATTTAACACATATACCATTATATTACTAAAACATTACATTTGTATTACATAGCCCGACTCATTTTACGTGCTCAAAATCAAATATTTCTTGCTCAAGTTTACGTAATTGAGATATTTCTTAAATTTTAGAATGAATGGAAATTTTTCATCACTCCATTTTTGAAATTTGGGTGATATATTCTACGCAAAAACAAAAATCGATGAAGACGAGACGATCGAGAATGACGATCGAGAAGAAGAAGGAGGGGGGATTTGACTCAGCTTTTCAAGTTTGTAAAACAAGGGGACACAGAGGGCTTAAATTTCAATAGGGATAACAGAACAAGGGGCCATGGGTATAAATTGAATAAGACACATTTTAATCGGGATTTAAGGAAAAACTACTACTTTAATAGGGTAATAGACAGTTGGAACGCGTTGCCAGAAAATATAGTTAATTCAAAGGGAGTGTATGAATTTAAGACACAATTGGATAGTCAGTGGGAATTGGAGAATTCATAAACAAAGGACCAGCCTTGTTGGGCTTGAGCCTGTAGCTGGTCGTCAATATTTGTATTTGTATTTTAATAAAAATTTCTCAAGAAATGGATGAACATTTGTAACCAGATAATATTGAAGAAATTAACTAGTTAGTTGGTTCCAAATAATGTTAAAGTGAGGATTCTTGAATTACCTGCCTAAGAATTGAGCAAAACAGGAGTTAAGTGAATAAATAGGCAGAGAAACTATTCCTTAGAAAAGATTATTCTTGACTTCAAGAAAATCTTACCTTTTCTCATACTGAGATTTTTAAAGATCTGCCGAATAAATCACAAAGTGGTTTGAAAAATAGGCCTAGGCCTTAAAAAGATTTAAGCCTGTAGTTTTCAAGTATAGAAAAAGAAACATGTAAACCTAAGAAACATCTAGTCCAAAAGAATTGTAAATTGACTCTGAAGTAAATTACGAAAGTCAGATATATGACATTCTACTTCAAATTGTAGGAGCTCTGTAACTTCCCATAAGAGGTACAACTATGAAAAAAACCACGTCTTTTTAAAAAGTCAGTAAAATTATCTCCAAAACAAGTGTTTGGGCACTAAACGCTAATAATAATAAACGCTAATCTTTCTATGCACCAATATAAAATTATATAAACGAAAGAACATCAACTCTAATCTGTATACTGTCTGTAGTAGTTAGGAGTTGCATAAACAATCGTTTTTATTACATATCTAGACTATCTGTATATTACATTCATAGACACTCATCATCTCATGAGCGTCTCCTAGCTTGATGCCAGGTTTCCAACTCTAAGTAAGTTGCCAGATCCTATTTACAATTATATACAAATATATCACATCTTCCCCTCTTAGGGTGGATGTTTTACACCGTATAAACAAGGTTTTTTTTAAAAATACTGTACACATATCAGAATACACAATAATCATTATACATTACAACACATCAGCAAATCTCGAGGGTCTGTTTACATTTCTATATAATCATCAAATCTCGAGGGTCTGTATACACTTCTTCCTCTCCGAGTTGTATACACAGGGTTTGAATTTGTTTGTATAATGTTTGGAACATCATGATTTGTAGTGTCATTAGAAATTCCAGGATTTTCATTACAATGATACATATTATTTTGAACATTGCTATCACAAAGGTCATTGTAGTCAGGATATACATCATTTATTTTAATATTTGTCTTGCGAATATGACACTTATTACGCCTAACAATTAAACCATTCCGTTTCTTTACAAGATATGATCTTGGGGCTAAATGCTTTTTAATAACTACAGCAGGTTCCCACTGCTCACCTACTCTCAACATTACCTTTTCCCCAGAGACAAATTCAGGCCTGACATGCGCGTGTCTGTCGTAATATACTTTGGCTTTTGTTTGCCTTTTGACTAACTCTTCCCTGAAGTTCTTTTGTACTGTTGGTGTTAGCCGTGTTTGGGATATGGGTAATTTTGTACGAAGATTTCTACTCAATAGCATCTGACTAGGGGATACCTTCATGCCCGATATAGGTGTGCATCTATATTCAAGTAACGCCTCGTAAAGCCTTTCAGGGCCAGCTTTTCTCAACAGACCCTTAGCTATACCTACCATCTTTTCTGCTAAACCATTCGACTTGGGATACCGAGGACTACTTGTTATTATCTCAAAACCCCACTTACCAGAAAAAAATTTCATATCCCTACTATTGAAAGGCATATTATCACTAATCATTACTTTAGGGATCCCATGAGTTGCAAATATCTGTTTTAATCTATCTATTATTTCTCCTGAACTTTTGTTATTGATATGTACTACATCCAGCCATTTTGATAAATAGCACCCCACCACCAAGTAACTTTTGCCACCAAATTCACATATATCAGCACCTATTTTCTCATAGGGTAAATCTGGTACAGCATGACTAATAAGTGGTTCTTTTATTGTTCGAGGTTTAAACCTCTCACAAGCTAAACAAGTTGAAACCATTTTCTCTATATCATCATTGATATTAGGCCAAAACATTACTTGCCTCGCCCTCGCTTTACTTTTTTCTATCCCACAATGAGCTTCATGTAATAACGCCAACATGCTCCCTCTTAATGACACAGGCACAACCACCCTGTCATTAAGAAAAACTAAATTGTCCTCTACACTCAACTCGTTTCTAAATTTGAAGTAAGCTCTGGCTTCTTTGGGAACCTTATCACTGCTATTTGGCCAGCCCGTTTGCCAGAATTGACTTACAGTCTGTAGTCCTAGATCTTTTGAAGTAGCCTCCCTGAATTCCTGTTTCTTTCTTTCTGACACCTGCAACTGTTTTGACAACGTGTGCACAATCTCTAACATCTCCTCGTCGTCACCTGGAACATCTGCTTCATTAAATGATCGAGACAAAAGATCAGCTATATACATTAATTTTCCTGGTAAATATTTTAAATTTAATTGATACTTTAATAGCTTAATCTTAATTCTCTGCAATCTGTTCGATAACACATTAACAATGTTTTTATTCATTATAGATACTAAAGGTTTATGATCTGTGAGAACCTCAACCTGCCTGCCATATATGTAGTAGTGAAATTTTTTTACAGCAAATAATATGCTCAGAAATTCTTTTTCTATTTGAGCATAATTTTTTTCTGTGTCAGTTAAGCTACGTGAAGAAAAGGCTATAGGCTGTTCATTTTGTAATAGGCAGCACCCTAACCCATCCTTGGAACTGTCTGCTTGCAAAGTAATGGGTTTTTTACTGTCAAATATCCCCAACACTGGAGCCTTACAGATTAATTCCTTTAGTTCCTTAAAAGTCTGGGTATGTAAACACAACCACTGCCATTCCACATTTTGCTTCAATAGATCTCTTAATGGGGCAGTTTTGGTTGAGAAATGCGGTACAAACCTTCTTAAGTAATTGAACATGCCCAACACTCTCTGTAGTTCAATTTTACTTTTAGGTTCCTTCAATTGAACTATAGCTTTTACCCTTTCAGGATCAGGTCGCATGCCCTCAACATTGAATATGTGACCCAAATATTTTACTTCCAAGACTCTATATTGTACTTTATTCTTATTGAATTTTATATTTAGGGACTTGGCTCTTTGCATTACCTTAGCCACTATTTCATCATGCTCTATTATTGAATTAGCTGCTATTAATAAGTCATCAAAGTAAACCAATACACCTGGTATATCACCAAAATTATCCTGGTTTCTTTTCTGAAATATTTCAGGGGCACATGAAATTCCCATAGGAAGTCTTAAGAATTTGTAACACCCAAATGGTGAGCTGAAAGTGCAGAGTTCACTACTTTTTGAATCCAAAGAGGTATTTGAAAGAACCCATCTTTTAGATCCAATACAGTAAATACAGATTTATTGCTTAATTTTGGTAGTAACTCTTCAATAGTGGGTATCAGCACATGCTCTCTCTTAATTACTTTGTTCAAGTCTTGAGGATCCAAACAAACTCTTATAGTGCCATTTGCCTTTTCAATTATTACTATGTTGCTTACCCATCCCTTAGGTTGACTTACTTTAGCAATTATACCCTGACTTTCCAATTCCTTTAACTTTGATTCTAATTTTGGTTTTACTGTTAATGGTACCCTTCGTGGTGGTTTTACCACTGGAATCACATCTTCTTTAATCATAATTTTGCAAGACCCCTTAAACTTCCCCACTCCCTCAAATATGTCTGCATTTTTCAGAATAAATTCATCCTTAGGGGAAGTAGGCACACTTACATACTGATCTAACTTAGATTTATTTGGACATTCAACATTATTTATAAACTGGATTAGATCTAACTTAATACATGCTGGAAGTCCCAACAATGGTCGTGCATGTGTACTAGATATAACGAGGAATTTAAGTTGATAGCTTAAACTATCTACTTCACAATTCATTACAACATAGCCCATAGGCTTAATTCTAGTTCCTCCAAAAGCTTCTAGTATAACATTGCATTTCTGAATTGGAGTGTCTACTTTAAGAAACTCAAATACACTTAAAGGAAGAATATTAACTTCTGCACCAGTGTCCAGCTTGAAGGTCACTGATTTGGACTCAACTAATACAGTTTTTGTCCATTCTTTGGTTACAGTAGCATAATTAACTTTCTTAACATTTACATTTTTAACAGTAGCAACATTCAATGTATCAACGAAAAATTCGCTTTCCGTGTCACGACTTACCAGATCACTTTCTCTTAATATCTTGCTGCTCTGCTCCATTGCCACCTCATTAACTTGCTTGTTATTACACATGGAAGCAAAGTGATTAAACTTATTGCACACATAACACTGTTTACCATATGCTGGACACTGTCCTTTACTATGCTTTCGGTTGCATTTTCGACATGAGAACAGTTCTTTGGAATTTTCCCCTTTAACGAAGGGTCGGTTACCCACTGAAGTCTTTGAGAAGGTTGCAGCAGCTGGTTTTCGCTGAAATCTCCTTCCGATGTGATCAACGGATTGGCCTTGCACCATCAGAGCACGCATTTTACTAAGCTCTGCAGTCTGTCCCATTTGAACAGCTCTGGATACACTGAGGTCCGACTCGCGGAGCATTCTTTCTTGCAGACTCGGGTCGTTGACACCTAGCACTATTCGGTCCCGGACCACAGAGTCCGCTTGATCTCCGAACTCGCATGATCCGACCAGCTTTTTTAGATCCCTGACGAAGGCGTCGAAAGTTTCTCCTTCTTCCTGCTGACGCCGATTGAATATAAACCTTTCAACAACAATGTTCTTTTTTGGTGTCGTCAGGGCCTGGAACTGTCGTAGGACTACATCATAGTCTTTCTTTTCCTCATCTGATATGTTGAAAGTATTATACGCTTCAACAGCCTCCTCACCAGCAGCATTTAGTAGAAGGGCAACTTTTACACTTGAGGCCTTTTGGTCATGGCCCGCCGCCGTCATATAAATTTCAAATAGCTGTTTGAATCGGCGCCAATTCTCGGACACGTTCCCGTCGAAGCTCAGCCCTCGTGGCGGCACACAAACTTCCATTTTGCTCTTTTACCGGATGACAGTCAGCTCCACTACGTTCATTTAGGTTCACAGGACTGCGCCATGTAGTAGTTAGGAGTTGCATAAACAATCGTTTTTATTACATATCTAGACTATCTGTATATTACATTCATAGACACTCATCATCTCATGAGCGTCTCCTAGCTTGATGCCAGGTTTCCAACTCTAAGTAAGTTGCCAGATCCTATTTACAATTATATACAAATATATCACACTGTCTAACAAAAAATTAAGCAAGCTAAAAGGTTTCTACTCTTCTGGGATCATTATCACAGAAACTTCAGCTGTAGCATAATCAGTCACTTATCAACTGCTCTGTTATACTGATATGTACAATTCAAGAACAATCCAATTGTCCACAGATTTTGTCGAAAGATAGTATCATAAATACAATTATATGGGGCTGTGATGCACTTAACAGAATAGATACCAGCAATTTGACGGGGAAATATCAATCTGTCAAGTATGTTAAGTGTTTCGATGGTATCTATGCATGAACCTTTGCGGATTTTTTTTACAAGAAATTAATAGATTCAACTAATAGGTATGTTAATAATGTGCAACCAAACATAAAACACGGAATACTAACAGAAACACTGATCATAGTTTTCAGAAAAGCGGAGAAGTCTGCTGAAATAACTGGGATTAATGTAATCCAGCTCTAACAAGTCATTAAAATATTTAAATTCTGGCTTCCAGATAAACTGATAGGTTATCAGAGCACAAAACAAGTACAAGACATATACCTCAGAAAATATCCTTGGAGCCCCAGTGCCCGCAAACCAGGGTTTAAAAAAATATATTTGTTTTAAAAAAAATCAAGTAAGACTTTTTCTTATTTAAATCCGATTTTTTTAATTGAAGAGCGATTTTCTGAGAGAGGCACTCTCTCACTATGGGAGCTGTGATAATGTTAATTTTTGATTTCCCTGAAATTTTCAAATAATAACTTAACTTAATAAGAAATTTTCAATAAACAAGCAATAATTGTTGATACAAAAAACTTGCATCAATATTAAGTCAAATTTCTTCATAAGATCACGATTTGGTTAATCAATATGATTGGCCAATGCGTCCTGACAGAATGTTTCAGGAGATGTCATATTCTATGGTCCGTTGACCATAACAGGGATGCCTCCGTTTTCTCTTTTGAAAGAAGAGGAAAAAGATTTAAAAGAAACGTACAAAAAGGTTAAAAGGAACTAAAAGAGATTAGCAAAATGCCAAAGTTTGGATTGTAATTTGTGTGTAAGCAATAATAGGCCAATGTCAGCTAATATTGTCTGTGGAAGTAAATAAGAGCATTGCAACATAGTACCATATATGGTCAAGTTTTATATAAGTTAGCACAAATTATACATGAAATGTTTCATAGTGCCATTAAAGTCAGCTCAAAAGTAAGAGCAAATCATTTTTAAGGGACTTATGGTTTATGATTATTTTAAAGTACCGCAAGTCTACGAATTTTATTTGTATGTTTTCTCTTATTAGTTTCAAAAATTTGCTGCATGTACAAATTTGAATAAATATATATCATAAATGCTTTGAAATTACATGTTATTTACTCAATTTCATAAAAAAATACATGCATGCAAAACAGTAATTGTAGAAACATATATCAGTCAAGCTGCTATAATTACTGTATCCATATTTCTTCGTTTTCAAAGATTAAGAACATTCATTGTTTCAAAAATAGCTTAACTTCAAGTAGGTGCCAAAGTAATGAAATCTATTTTTAACTTTGAATGGTTTTGTGAATCAAAAAAATTAAAGAAAATACTTGGCACAAGCCTGCAGTTTATTTCATCTGAGGCAAATTATCGATTGTGCTGTTTTGGAATATTTTGACCACATTTAACATCGTTCTCCAATACAAATGAGCCGAGGTGCCAAGAAACAGACAATAGCAGTGTTTAGTACACTGAAATCACTATGTTAGCATCATCACCTTATTTTTCAGATTCTCAAGTTTTGAGATTTTTAGCCTAATAGTCTAAAAAAACAGATTTTTGACTGACCTGAATGGAAACTTCAGATAGGTGCCAAAATTTTTTACGCTAAGTATTATGTTTGTGATGTACAATCACACAACAATGCCAAATAATTGGCACATGTGTGAAGTCAGATAAATTTTAGCTCTGAAGTAGTGAAAAACGATGAATCGAACATATTTTGGACCTCCACCTGTACCATAACTTCAGTGATGTGCCAAAAAAATAGCATCAATAACAATCAATACCAGGGCTCCTAACAGGCTTAAAGGTCTAAAAAGGTGACAAAAGAGACTAATTTAACCAAAAAGGTGACAAAAAGTGACTAATCAAGCAGAAAAGGGTAACAAAAAGTGACTAATCGAGCACAAAAAAAGTGACAAATAACAATAATGCTAAATATATTCAAGTATAAAGATAGAAAATAAAAAGATCCTCACCTATCCTTTCTTTTTCTTTCTTTGGAAGGATATTTTTATTTTCTTCATTTAAAAAGTACATAATTTAAAATATTAACAGAAAAATAAAAAAAATCGTAATGAGGATTTTTTAATTTGTTCATTTTTGATACAGCTTCAAGAATTTCTTCCTTTTCTTTGAAAGATTATGTCTCATTTTTTTTTTTGTTGAAAAAGTCTGAAATTAATTTTGTCTTTTCCTTCTCAATAGAAGAATATAATTAATAATTTTGAAGCACTGTCCAATATCTCATTCTCTTCCTTACGTATAATTTTAAGTTTTCATTTGTCTTCTTCTACCACCTTTCTTTTCTTTGCCAGTTGCTTTAAAAAAAAATTTTCTCTGCTTCCAGTCTATCGTTTTCTTTCCTGTACTTCTCTAATTTTTCTTGTGCCTCGTGTTTTATATCTTACTAGGAGGTTCCGACCCTTGTTCGCTTACACTCGCCAACCTGGGGGAATGTTACGCAATCCCATTTGGTTTGCTTTGCAAACCAATATTACTTTCACAAAGTGCATCTCCTGCACAGCGAAACTATCTGAATAATTCGTACAGTCCTGATTTTACTTTCCGGTCACAGCAAGGGCTTTGCCCTCTGCTCGCATGCATTCACAGATCCCCGGAGATTGCTATGTAATCCCGTTTGGTTTGCGAAGCAAACCAATACTTTTGCAAGTGATTTCACTCTTTTTTTACTTTAACACTTAATGCACCCTGAACTAATAGCTGCATCAGTATAAAAACCTTCTGCATCTTGTTCCCTGTACAATTTTAAGTAAACCGTGTTAATCTCCTAACTTTACGATCTGTACTTCGTACTTTCTCCGTAAACCGTCTGACTACAAAGTGAAAAAAGTGAGCATTTTCCTTGCCAAATAAAAAGAAATCCTTTTTGTGGCAATTATTGCTACGATAAATTTGATATAAGGCAAACCCGATAGTCAAGAATACAACCCACAACTACGTGCAAAACCTGCTATGCGAACAAAAAATACGAAATTTGTGTTTGAAATTGACCAAATTTTGATTGCATTGAATTTATTTATGAACTAATTTTTAAAATAATTGTATCGTAAGAAAGAATACATTCTGAGGTATACTGGGATATTTTCAAAATTAAAAACTACTGGTAATACGATATAGATATGACAGTCTTAGTTTTGCATCGGAAATTACAATCTGAAAGTTCCTAAAATTATATAACCAACTTTTAATTGCATCGATTTTATTTATTAACCAATTTAAAAATAATTATACCATAAGAAAGAGTAATGTAATGCATTCAGTGATGTTCTCAAATTTAAAAAATAACAGAACTAAGCTGTAGATATGACAGTTTTAACAAAAAGTAGCGAAAATATCCAAAGATTCCGAATTTTGTATGACCAACTTTTGATCGCATCGAATTTAATTATTAACCCATTTCAAAAATAATTGTACCGTAAAAAAAAAGTACATTTTGAGGTATTCAGCAATATTTTAAAAATTGAAAAGTAATAGTAATAAGATATAGATACAGCAGTTTAAAAAAAAGCAACAAAAATGTCCCGATTGTTCCAAAAAATTGATTTCAAAAAAATATTATCATGTTCTAAAACAACTTGACGAGCTGCAAAAATTTACGTTGAGAGGAACTCTTTAAAAAAAACTCACAGCTGAAGACTGAAAATTTGCATGTGTTTTGCTCACTCGCAGAAGAAATTTCACTTTTTCAATTTTGACACTTAATAAACCCTAAACTAATAGCAGCATCGGAAAAAAGCTTAATAATTGTCCATGGAATACGATAAAGAACAAACCATGTTAATTTCGTTTTTTTCTGATCAGTACTTTCTTTGTTAATTGTCTAAGAATCGAGCTAAACGACACAGTTTTCAATCCTGTGGCGGCGGTAACTTTTTTTAGTATAGAGAGATAAATAGGCACTGTAGGCTTTATATGCAACCCTTCCCATATCCCTTAGCTTTGATGTGATTTGCACCAAATAAGGTTGATTGTCAAAATTTGGCGAGCTACTTTGAACTGTCATCAATATATTGAGTGTGCGTTCTGACATTGATGCTCCGTCTCCTGTCAAAGCTCTTCCTTAGGCTGAGAAGCCACGTTCAATGTCAGCACTATCATGAGAAAGTAACAGAGTAGCCTTCACTAGCTTTGACACAACTGGGTATTTAGGATCCACACCACTAATGTCTTGCATTCTGAAGAACTGGTTCCAGTAAACATCAATAGGCTTCATTCTAGATCCTTCTTCCTCAAATTCTTTTTGGAGTAATTTCCACTCATCCAGTAGTATGTCTGTCTGGATATCACATGGAATTGCTCTTACAACTTCTAATACTTGTCGCACACTCTCGACGCTGAGTCTCTGAAGAGAATCAAGACAGGATAAAGTTTTAAGTGGAGATGAACTAAAGGAGGACTTCTTCAAAAGATATTTAACGCTGGCAATGTAATACTTCTGTGCCTTTAGAAAAAAAGAAATTAATTCCCTTCTCTTTCACATTCTGAAGCGCTCTAGAAATTTTATCTTCAATCACAATATCAGCCAGAGGCAACAGTTTCTGAGGACATATATCTTCCAATTTAGCCATTTTCAAATCCCGAATAAATTCCTCTCTTTGTAGATTCTACCCAAAATTGTTCTTGTCAACAATTCAAGTTGAGAATGAAGGGTTAGGTTTTAGAGGTTTCTTTTTCTGAAGAAATTCGGTCACACGATTAAATATACTTGCACTTGATACGACAAATATCACTTCAGTCTTCACAGTTTCTCATCTAAGTAAATGGACAATTTTTTTGTAGCCTGGTCTTTTTATCATGTTTGGCTTCTTTATTAGAATGTAGTCAAAGAAATACTTTCGCAATGCAATCCAATGTTCAAGCAACCTTTCAGCATCTGGCTTTAGGTTTAGCCACCTGCTTGAACAATGCTTGATGAAATGGTAAGTGGGAAGTTTCAAGTCTTCTTAAATTTGTTTGCATGTTGACCAACACTTAGGCTACTGATTAAAAAATCTGTGAATAGCAAAAACTAGTTCAGACACATCTTCCCCTAACTTTTTTAGACCTTTAAGAAAAGCCTTATGTATTGTGTGAATGTTACATTTCTCAATGTTAATTAGTTCTTTTTTTCGGATAGAAAGTAATGAGTCATTAATCTTTTTAAAAACTGATTTTCACTAAAAAAAAACCTCAAAAATTTGTAATAATCAACTTCGATGATAACAGAGAATGATTTTCAATATGTTCACAACGTTCCTTCAACATTTAACCCTCTGGATACAGAGACGGACAAATTTTTGCAATCTCTGGTTACGGAGGGGTTTGGAATCTTTCAGATCTCAAGCTCCTTTAAGAAATGGCTGATGTTCATTAAGATTTCCTTGCCCTCATTTCTGTGCCACAAAGAGAGCAGCGGGCGAATAGCCTCCGTTCCGTACACAGGAATGTTGGGGTTCTCGATGGGGAGCTTTGAGCGCTTAGAATGTGTTAGAGGTTGATGATCTATCCCCTTAAAAACTTTGCCGAAGACACCTTAGAATGTAAATTATCATACATATTGAAGATTCCACCGTCATTTCAGTGTTTACCCTGACCTATCTATACCTTCTAGACAATCAGACCCACAATAAAAACTGCAACATGTGATGACAAACATACTAAACGCATTACCTCTCCTCCTGGGTTAACATTGAGTTAATATCAGCTTGATCCGTCCGGTCTCTTGACCTCTCCATTCTCGTCTTATTCCAGAATCCGAAAATAAAACGGGTCTGTTGAGGCCGCCAACAGATCTGTGTGTGGAGGATGTTATCCCCCCCTTTTAAGTGACCACTGGCATTGATCACCATTTACGAGCTGTCAGCGTCTAACCTCCTAGGGGGTTACTCCTATTGTTTGACCCTGTCGACCGGTGATATCTATCTTGCGCCAATTGATACGCCACACTCTACTATGAAAGGAAAACGTTAGTCGTAAATGCCACTCAAGTTCTATCACTCAAGTTAGGTAATTAGGTAAGAGGGGTCGGACATGCAGATGGCCCTGCTTCCCTTAAACTTCGCTGCTTTGTTTTACTGATAGCCTTTTCTTTGGGAAAATTTCCAGAACTTGCTGCTAATACACTGCGGGCAACGTGAAGTATCCTTTTACAGTTGAAACGGTACGCTTTTGAATCCATTCTTGCGGTGGAATGTAGCGCGCATTTCGAAATTGAATTCGTACAAACCCAGTTTTTTTAAAGAGAAAATGATTTTTTATTTTTACTGCGCACCAAAATTTTTTCTTTTTTAAATAAAATTTAAGAACTTAAAGCCTCTGAAAAGGTGACAAAATGACAAAAGTGACAAAAAATAAAAAGGTGACGTGTTAGAAGCCCTGCAATACTAATAGTCTATTAAATATTTTTTTAACCAAAAGTCAGGCACATGCAGGAAGTTTTGTAGCATAATAATTCTAATGATAGTTGTATTTTTTTATTTAATAAATTATGAATCACATTAATTGTGTTATTTTGTATTTATATCTCAATTTAAAAAAAAAGTAGTTGAAAAATCACTATTGCTAAGCCATTAGCCGCAGTCAATTAAAGGGGTAAGAAGTAGTTTAGACCTACTAGTAGGGTCATGGACAATATAAATATCTGAAGACTTTTTTAAGTATAATATTAGTGTACAGTATTTTCCCATGCTTCCCACACTTCAATGAATGAATGCTTTATTGTTCATAACATATTATAAAATTATGCAGCAACATTGTCAAAACTTTCAAATAGATGTCAACTTGTTTTTTACTTTACTGTTTGGTAGAATCCCTTACTCAACACTCAACAGATTACTTAATCCATAGATACCTCAGATTATTTGCAATTGTCTAGTGCCAAACATTTTTTCACAAGCTGATCAGTACTGGGTGTAGCTTTTAGTACTAAAATTACCATGAGTGCAGTAAGTTTAAAAAAAAAAGTTGATTTAAAAAAATAATAATTTGATTAAAATCATGATTTTAATCATCGATTTAAATCAACTGATTTAAATCTTGACACCCTGCCATAAACTATACATAAAATACTGGTACATAGAAATATCTATTTTGCTTCTTGTATTCTTCTAATTGGTCACTCTTAGAAATGCAAGACAAAAAATAAACACAATGGGCGACAAAGGAAATATTTTCTATAAAATGTCAACTGATATGAATATATTAAATGAATAGATCAGTCATCTCAGATCCAATAATGCAAATTTAAGAGCAAGGTCTAAAACTTAATGCAGCTAAATGAACATTCCCTTCCCCATCAGTAGACTAATTATATTAACACAGTTGAGATTCCAAGTATATAATTTAGTAATATTTATTCACTACATTAGTTTATTAAACATTTACTTTATTTTTAAATAGAACTTATGAAAAAAAACTCACCATTTTTCAGGTGTATAGACTACGTTGCTGGGAAACAAGCCGTTAATGTGAGCTCAAAACACCCGCGAATGTGGATGGCGTTGAGGTATTTTCCCATGATCCTCTGTTGTGTTTACATCTTTTCCCGGCTTTTTAAGTTTTTCCTTCGTTCTATTTTCGTCTAGGTTTTTATTAAAGAAAAGTTCTTCAAAATCAATTTTTTTCGAAATAGAGCCACTGTTCGAACGAAAAGGGAAAGTTTTCTTTCTGATTCTTGCTACCAGTGTCATTGAGCAAGATCCCAAGAAGGTGGTGAATTCGTCTGACCTGATGAACCGAACGCCAAAGCGTTGAATTTAAGGTCGGGTTCATCGATTTAGATTTAATGGCTCAGGGTCCACTGCTGGACTATGTCAAATACAAATCAAAATAGAAATCTAGACAGCGTGATGAGATTTAAAAAAAAAGTAAATTTCGATTAGATAAAAATGGAGACTTAAAAAAAACCAAAGGCCGTAGAAAAATACGGATGAGGTTATCCCATCCATAAGCTAAGCTAAAACCTATACCACTTGCATATGAGAAAATGATAAACTAAGTTCACGTTAAACATTGATCACTATAAATATTGACCTTTTTATTTAGTATGTCGTTTCTTTCAAAGCTGTTTCTATGCCTTAATCCACAACCTAAAATTCCATCTCAGGAAGTTAATAGTACCTTACGCTCACGACAGGGACACGTTTGAAAACCCTATCCCATAGTCTCATCCTCGAATGTTCAAAGATTTGAGATTATTTCATTTTACACGTATATTTCACTTAAAGGCATTCATTCTAGAGAAAAGTTTTAGTCACTTACTTTGCCCCTTTGTTTCGCAATATGCGAAAATACATCGTGGACTAAGATTGGCGCAGAAATAAACCTTTAAGATCCAACGAGATCTGCCTACTGCTCCGTGAGTACACAACATATTTACAAGATATTATTAAAAAGATATATTGCTACGGAAATTAAATTCTTTTAAAATTGAAAAGATATTTACAAACGCAATCATATCATAAAAATGACGCAACGATATATCATGAGCAAAAGATTAAAGAACTTTGCACATTCAAATTAACTTAGCAACTAACTACTGGAAAACTAAATTTGAGCGCATGGATACAGTGAAGTCGACAAACCGAAACCGAAACCTTCAAAGCTTACGACAAAGGTTACTTATCTACTATTGGCCGGGAATCTCATTCCTCATTCAACCCACGCCCTCCAACTAGAATACTCTAGCAGATATGTTCCACCGCGTCAAGGATTTGAGCGGCATGAGCGAAATGCTAAAATATTTGTACATCGCGCTTTCTCCACAAAAGAAACTAAACAGATGAGTTTTTTTCTAAACAATTATTTTAACGTCTCAAATAGTATCTGGTATTTTTTTCATTAACGTAATTCAAAGTGTAATTTTTTTTTAAAAATTAAAGTCGTACCAGAGCAACACAACGGGCTATTGACAACGGTCTGAGCGCAATCCCCTTAGGGAAAGATCCGAGGACACCACCACGTAATTTTGTACCACGGTCAGATGACGAGGCTTTTCACTAACGAAACACTGGATATAACAATGAGCTATTGGTGATAGTACGGGATCAACCACTCTAGGTAATTGGTAATTTTTAGTTAACGTCGTACTAGAGCAACACAACGGGCTATTGACGACGAACCGGGATCAATTCCCTTCCTATTCGAGGACAAAACGATGTAATTTTGAATCACGTTTAGATGACGAGGCAACACTTGAGCTGGTACCCCACTCTCCAAACTTGCACACCACCCCAAGTGAGGATTTTAGGCCACGACAGATTTAAGGTGGACCAGCCGGCTCTACACCATACGCACCCATGCAATGACCCGAATTTGAACCTCCCGATCTAGAGGCTAACACCATCACCAGACCGGTTGGTCGGCCTCGTTTCAGGGACGATTCCGAATCAATGGTTTTCTTTTAGGGTTGCGAGTTTGATGGTAATGGTAATGGTAATTTTAGTTAACGTCGTACTAGAGCAACACAACGGGCTATTGACGACGGTCCGGAATCAGTCCCTTAAGGGAAAGATTCGAGGACAACACACCTCGTAATTTTGAACCACGGTCAGATGACGAAGCAACACCTGAGCTGGCACCCCACTCTCCAAACTTCCACGCCAACCCAACGTGAGGACTTTCGGCCACGACAGATTTAAGGTGCACCAGCCGCCTCTACACCATACGTTTACAAACACCCATGCCCGGACCCGGATTCGAACCAGGAACCTTCCTATCTAGAGGCTAAACCTTAACCACTATACCGGTTGGTCGGCTGGTTGCGAGTTTACGGCGGTATTTAAAAAATTACCACTGAGGTAAACGTTTAGGGGCTTATTGAGGAGGCACGTGACCTCCGTGAAGTAGAATCGGAAGGTTCCTGGTTCGAATCCGGGCCCGAGCATGGATGTTTGTAAACGTATGGTGTAGAGGCGGCTGGTGCACCTTAAATCTGTCGTGGCCTAAAGTCCTCACGTCGGGTTGGCGTGGAAGTTTGGAGAGTGGGGTGCCAGCTCAGGTGTTGCTTCATCATCTGACCGTGGTTCAAAATTACGAGGTGTTGTCCTCGGATCTTTCCCTTAAGGGACTGATCCCGGACCGTCGTCAATAGCCCGTTGTGTTGCTCTAGTACGACGTTAACTAAAATTGCCATTACCCGAAAAGTCGTCAATAGTCCGTTGTGTTGCTCTTTCACGGCGTTATTTAAAAAATTACCACTGAGGTAAACGTTTAGGGGCTTATTGAGGAGGCACGTGACCTCCGTGAAGTAGAATCGGAAGGTTCCTGGTTCGAATCCGGGCCCGAGCATGGATGTTTGTAAACGTATGGTGTAGAGGCGGCTGGTGCACCTTAAATCTGTCGTGGCCTAAAGTCCTCACTTCGGGTTGGCGTGGAAGTTTGTAGAGTGGGGTGCCAGCTCAGGTGTTGCTTCATCATCTGACCGTGGTTCAAAATTACGAGGTGTTGTCCTCGGATCTTTCCCTTAAGGGACTGATCCCGGACCGTCGTCTATAGCCCGTTGTGTTGCTCTAGTACGATGTTAACTTAAATTACTAAATTACCATTACCCGGACCGTCGTCAATAGCCCGTTGTGTTGCTCTAGTACGACGTTAACTAAAAAATTATTAATTATCCGTGAAGTAGAAGGCCATGACAGAGAGGACGCTAAGAGCGACGACTCATTCCTTTCCATCCGAGATAGAGAATACAAGAACGACCACTGCAATCTTGAAACGATCAACTGTTTTGTACACATTGTGTTCATTACTTCGCTTTCAACTCAACGTATTATTATTACAACATATTAAAACGAGTGGAATGATATAAAATGCCTGACCATTGTTGCGTTCCGGAGTGTCGCTCCAACTACAAAGGAACGATTGGATACGTTAGCGTCTTTCAATTTCCGAAAGACGAAAACAAAAAAGAAGCTATGGTGTTGAAAGATACCTCGATCGGATTTCGAGCCCGGCAAACGTGCGGTAGTATGTGAGAAACATTTTCGTGACGAAATGATTATTCGTGAAGAGGAATTTCACGACAAAGAGGGTAATATTCTCAAATTTGCTCGCAAGAAACCGATTTTAACAGAAGATGCATATCGCTGTACATTCGATGGATGCCCAAGCTATTTAACCGAGAATTAATCTCAGTATCGAATAAGCAGAGAATAAAAACGTGCTAGGAAGGAAAAAGAACTTTCCTACAAGTTTGAAGAAGGAGATAAATTTCCTGACTTTGCCATATTAAAAACAAATATCTACAGTGAACTTGGGTGCTTGACTTCTGATATCATCATTCATGTTACAGAAAGTGTTGTATACAACTATATATTTTTTATAAAATTATCAACTGTCCCCAAAACCCTAAAAACAATTAAGTTTGACGAAAATATGAATGTATATATTTATGCTAATGACGCCTTTTATGCAAAAGAAGTTCAGCACATACTAAAAACTGACAAATTGTGTTTGTGGAGTGAACTTGTGAATCTAGTCAGCTATGTAACACATATAAATTGTGACAAGCTGAAAGAAGAAAATGCACATAAAGAAGCTGTTAATTGTTGGAACTTATTTTCAAAAGGCAAAGGTGAGGAATATTGTTGTGAACAGTTTATATTGGAACAGATGCTCCTGTGCATTAAATGTCCACACGGTAAACGGTGCAGCTCTGACTTAACAGCTTTTGCATATTCACTATATATGAAATCTGCCTCATGCTATCAAGAATTATGTAATAGCAAACTTCTCAGCATACCGCAATCCGCCATTTAAAAAGACTGACAAACTCCCCATCTCTTAGCTGTTCCACCATTGAACCAAAGAACATTGCATATATGAAAGCCAAATGTGACAGACTACAAAATCACGAAAAAGTTGTCAATAAACAATAACACTACAGCTACTACTGTTCAAGCATTCATGATAAGCTCTATATTCTCAAAATATAAAGAGATTGTACGCCTTATTCCTGTAAAAAAATCTTACAGCTGATGATTTGCTAAAATTAACTCTTCAAGCTTTGGCGCTATTAAATAGTGCAGGTTTTCGAGTATTATGTATAATTTCTGACAACAATGGGATAAACATGTTTCAAAAACTGTCGAAAGATTCAGACTCAAATATTCATGTTCCCAATCCCACTGATCAATCAAAAATGCTATTTCTTATGTTTGATACCGTTCATTTGATGAAATCTATAAGAAATTACTGGTTAAATTCGAAGGATGCAGAAAAAACTTTCATTTGTCCTGATTTTTAAAATTTACATCAAATTGTTAAAATAAGTTTTTCTCTCGGTCAGAAACTTATTTCACATGGAACGCGTGAATCTATTATGAAACTGCCACATAAATTATGTTTTAAGGCTGTGTACCTGACGAGTTACTCAGTTTTTCTTCTCCAAAGCCTTTGGCTAATCCGCTGTGGGTTTTAAATAACTCGGTACGGAAGGGTCTGCTTCCACTCGAGAGAGAGAGAGCTGGGTTAAACGTATGTAGCATCTATGAATGCTGAGTATAATCTTTCTTTTCTTAAAGCTCTACATCAAAACCAATTAAAAAGAATATAAATTATTTGCAAACGAAAAATTGTTGTTCTTCTTATTTGTCTGATTCCAAACTATAAAATTAACGATGTTTTCCTGATGTAAATGTGCTGGAAATATAAACTTTTCATAGAATTAGCTTCAACCGAGCAATCAGCACCTATAGACCTATTGAAAAAGCGCGTCCCTAATGCGATGCGAGAACATTTTATTGATTCTTGGCCTAAATTTACAAAAGCTAACAATCTAGCGGAAAGGTTAGACGAATATGAAAATGTTCGATCCGGAATGAGAACCTTTAATGAAAATAAAAACATTAAACATAATTTTGATAATCCTAGAAAATATATATATATATATATTCGCATTCAAATTATAGATCTAATAATCGTAATTCATTTAAGTTTGAAACTAATAAAGTGGAAAACAAGTACCCAAATCGCAATTATCACGAAAGAGAAAGTAACTCTAAGCAATATGAAACGCGAAAAAGTTTTAACTCCTCAATTAGGAATGAAAAAGGGGAATTTAAATGTCTTAATTGCAATGACTATGGTCATATTTCAAGAGATTGTACCCAACCAAAAAAAAAAAAAAAACGAAATGTAACAAACAAGGTCACACTCAGCGAACGGGGAACGGACGATCTGGGGAAAGTAATAACTTATCAGTTAGACAAAACAAGTCGGATTCGAGTGTCTCAATGGCGCCTAATAACTATTGGAAAGATGCTTTTATTTATGGGTATAAAGTTTCAGCTCTGGTAGATACAGGAAATAGCAGCTGTCTTTTGAAAGAAAGTATTGCATTGAAAATGGATCTTGATTTGCCCCAGTCAGATAACAGTAAATTACTCGGTTTCGGTAATCACAAATATCCAGTTACGAGGGCGATAGCCAAAGCTGTAGTTAGATGACGTAATAGGAAAATGTATTATTTTACTTGTTGTTAAGGGTGGATTCGCAGAAGCGGCTCAATCCCATGATAGTACTTTACGCAAGTCCAACTTGATTGGCTAGTTTCACGGGCTTGGCTTCACTTGGATATCTCGCCAATCTGATTGTTGCAGTAACCATTTGTTTTTGAATATGCGCGTTGTTTCGTAGAAATACAATACATACACTAGCGCCTCAGCGTACAGCGTAAGTGTCCGACAAGTTGACTCTGATTTGCTCCTCATACATATGTTGTATGGTTGTTGTTAGTAGTATTTCTCGCCAACTTATAAAGGGTACTTATACTTTAAAGAGCTTCTTTTCGTGAAGCAACGATGGCCTTATGGCTAAAGTCACCTACCTTCAGATTAGCGTCGGCAGCGGAGGATGACATCCCGAGTTCGAGTTCCCAGCTGGCAGAAAAATTTTTAGATCCTCCAAATTATTTTAAAAAAATTCCAATTTAATTCCTTTTCATTCTAATTTACTTTTCCTAATTTTTAATACCCTTTTCATATTTTTCCAAGCTTCCGTTGATTTTACATAAATAATCTAAGAACCACTCCTGAACTCACTACCAGCTGATATTTTTCCGCCCCTCTGCCGTCCCCTTTGCTTTAGGATGATGGTGTCGTATCCACCGCTGGCTTAGGACCATTCTGATGTAACAAAAAGCATACATAAAACACTAACTTATATAATTATTAACTTATATAATAAAAGGATACAATTTTCGGCTCCCACCTCTACCCACCCATAGCCATGGATCTGAAAAGAAAAGAAGAAAGCAGAAAGGAAGAGATAAATCGTCAACAACTATAAACCTTGATGACATACGTATCTAGGTCATGTGATACGATTAGCCAATCAAGTTGGACTTGCGTAAAGTACTATCATGGGATTGAGGCGCCTGTGTGAATCGCTGCCGTGTGATTTAATTTTAGGTAGGACGTGGATTGATTTACCCTGTATTGCATTTGCGCGTGTTGGATGTAATTTAAAATTCGGTTTTGTAAATGATGATGTTTTTGTAAAAATTCAAGTAGACATGAAAGAGAATACGGTTAAATTAAAAACTACTGAAGAAATTGAGATTGAAAGTAATTCAGTTAATTTTTGATTAGAGCACCCCAGGTAGCACAACATTGGCCAACATTCTATCAATATTGGCCCATATTTTGAATGCATGTGAATGTCGGAATTACAATATCTGTCGATATTGGTAGATGTAGTTTAGTTTTATATAATGAGGACGACTGTAAATAACGTTTTTTATAATATTATTATCATGTAATAATGTAAAGAATGACACCGCGTTGTCATACCCATTTTTTTTTTAAATACAACATTTTGCCATTTTTCTGATATTGTACTGATATTTGGCGACATTGTGAAAACAAATCCATAAAACGTTGTTGAGCTGATACTGGGAACGGGTTAGATGTCACGTGACTGCGAGCAAGCTGGATCTGCTAAAAGTCCTCGGGAGGTTACTGTTTATTGCTTATCGTTAGAAAAATCTTGTTTACTAGCTTAGCGCATTGTATCGCGCGTGTGAATTATTCTGATTTCGAAAAAGCACCATGAGGACAAGGAGATCTACCTAAGGATATAATTACGAGGTGTTGTCCTCGGATCTTTCCCTTAAGGGACTGATCCCGGACCGTCGTCAATAGCCCGTTGTGTTGCTCTAGTACGACGTTAACCAAAAATTACCAATTACCTACCTAAGGATGTTACAAACAGTGATTTCACAGTGACAGTTCTAACTGTGACTGCTACTGACGAATATCTGTGATTGAAACTGTGATTGTGATTCAAAACTGTGACTGAATCTTATTCGTTGAATGTTAAGTATCTCTAGACACTCGTAGCAACAGAATGCTCTTAATTATGTATTAAAAATTTTGAAAATACAACTTCGTCGAAGGAATACATATCTAAAAAGGAAACCGTCGTGGCTTTCTATTATACAGTTCAAACCCCATTTTTTCTCATCCAGATCTACTGTAATATTTTCTAATTTAATAAAACGCAATGTGTTACTCAATAAACCTTCAATTTAAAATGAATTAGACATTTTTATTCCGTCCGTAATTTATTTTTTTTAAATACCTTCCCCTTTAATAAACGGCAACTTAGAAGGTGTTTGTAGATTATATATTTTTCATATAATTATATTTTATAATTAATCAAACATTAAAATTACAAAAAAAATTATTAAAACAAAAGAAATATGCTTGATTATTTTACTTCTAATTGAATTCAAATTATGGAATTTTAACTGTCAAATAAATAATTGGCATACCTATTTTACTCTTTAAGTCCATTTCACTAAATAACTTTTTTCTAAAATATTTGTTTGTTAAATAAAAATTATTTAATCGTAGAATGTGTAGTGAGACAATTGTTGAAAATGCTGCTCTATGTCCGAGCCACATAGATTGACTGATACTTATATGTAAGTTTCTCTCTCGCTATGTGGCAACAGTGCGTTGTCGTTGAATTCTAAAAAATGACTTGAAGTATGTATCGTGCCTGTTTGTGATCGTCATTTGTTAATCTGTTCTAAATTCATTTCATCCATATATTACTTTTTGCATATTTAATAAATCTCAGTAATTTGAATTAACGTATTTTTATGGTACTTTTATTTGAATATCTAACACGTTATCGGCACGAATTGGACTCTTACTGAAGAAACGAAAGTACCATTTTTTTATGAAGCATCGTTAAGGAAGAGATCTATTGAAAAACGAACTGTTTTTTTGAAGTAGCAAATATTGATATTTGTTGATGAACATTTATTTAAAAGCGAAGTGCTATTCATTGATTTTGTCTTGAAGAAATCAGACGTTCAGAAGAAGTCGGAACGTTGAAATAGAAAAGACACAAGAATTTCCGAAGAGGTAAAAGGCATTTATAGAAAAAAGCTTTTGTGTATGTAAATGATGGCTCGCGAAGAACACAGATTTTGCAAACTAAATGACGAGAACTATCACACATGGTGCATTCGCGCCAGGGCAACGTTGGTCCAGAAACGCTGTTGGGAAGCCATTCAGCCTGGATTTGGTCCGGAACTGACGAATGATGAAAGAAGAAAAAACGAAGAAGCATTGGCACTATTACTCCTAATAGTTGACACATTTTTGGACGATATATAAGAGTGCCTCCGTGCTGCCGAAGCTTGGGGCAATTGGAAGAAGCTGCACACCCAATTCGGACTTTTGCACATTTTGCAGTTGATGCGTGATTTTTTCTACGTTATCATGAAGCCTGGGGAACCAGTTAAAGATTACTTATGAAGACTAATCGACATTCAAAGAAAGCTTGCACAGGAGGATATGCATTCACAGATAGAGAGGTTGCCCTTGTGATGCTCATTGGCTTGCCAAAACCATATGAACCCTTAATCCTAAGCCTTGAAAAAGATGAAGAAAATCAGACGACGACAACAGTAAAGGCCAGAATTACTGTAGAAGAAAGAAGAATATCTCGTAAAGCAGAAGAAAATTCAACTCAGATCCGCGATGAAAGAGCCTTAACTACAAAGAACTTCAAAGGGACGAGTAAGTTCCCTAAACGACATGTACCAAAGAAAAACACAAATAACTTTGAAGGATGTGACACCAAAACTAAGAGGAACACTCGTTGTTTTTCCTGTGGAGAATGGGGCCACATCTCAAGATTTTGTGATGAATCTAGAAGAAACCAAATTTCGGCAAAAACAGTCATAGATGAAGAAAACCATCATGCATTAACAATAAACCATCCTGGAATTGACGACTCAAACTCATGGATCTTAGACAGTGGAGCCATGAAACTGAAGAACTTATCTTGACTGCATACCGACATGGAAGACTCTATCGAGTGGATGAAATGCCTGAAATCACCTACTTGACGAGATCGGTCAAAGAAAAATTGTGGCACAGCAGATTGGGCCACCTTCGCATGGAAGGAGTAAGGAAACTCAATACGAACTTTAACACCTTGAAGAACTTGACTGTAGAAAAAGTAATGAAGATACAAATGAACTGTGTACAGTATGTACTCTGGGAAAGATGAAGAAATATAAATTTCCTACTAAAGAAGCAGAACGAGCCTCAAAACCACTAGAAATCATCCACTCAGATGTCACTGGACCAAATTCACCTGTTTCGAAGGGAGGGTCAAATTACCTGGTGTCCTTTATTGATGATTTCTCAAGATATATGTTGGTGAGGCCGATGAAATCTAAGAGCCAAGTATTGAAGAAGTTTGATGAGTACAGGAAGCAAGTAGAAAATATTCATGGTGCCAAAATCAAGATTTTACGTAGTGACAATGGTGGAGAATACATAAGCCATGCATTTGATGATTACCTGAGAGAACATGGGATTTCTCATCAACTGACTGTACCGAGAACACCACAACAGAATGGTGTTGCCGAGAGAGCAAACCAAACTCTTTTCGACATGACACGTTGCTTGCTTATACAGTCAGGCATACCGAGTCATCTTTGGGCTGATGCTATTAATACTGCTTGTTATATTCGAAACAGATGTCCAACAACAGCATTGGATGGAAACATGCCAAATGATATTTGGACTGGCAGAAAAACAAACATTGATAATCTTTGAGTATTTGGCTGTAGAGTTTTCTCTAAACTTGACAATAGTCAAATTAGTGGAAAACTAGCTCCCCGAGCAGAAGAATGCATCATGATTGGATATGTGGAGGGAGTTAAGGGATACAAGCTATGGAACGTTAAAAATGATAAATTCTTTGTAAGCCGAAACGTGACATTTGAAGAAACCGTTCTCCCTTTCAACGAAAAATTATCCATCTCAAACTCTGATACAAAATAGTTTACACTCCATGTACCTGATAGAAACATCCCATATGTGACACTTACCACAAATTCCCCCCGATGAAGGAAATTCTGATAGTTTTGAGGTAATGCAAGATGGTAATAATGAAGCAAGTGAAACTGAAGAAGAAGCAAATGAAGATACCAATTCAGATACATATCCCACAAATGCCGATGATCTAATTAAAAGAAGCAACAGGACTCGAGAACCACCAAGGAACTTAGAATATTATGTTTTGTACAAAGTGAAAGAAGACATGACAGCTGAACCAAATTTGTCTACACTAGATGAAAAAGACCCTGCAAATTTGAGCGAAGCACTGAAATCCCCTTATGTAGAGAGATGGAAAGAAGCTGTCACCGAAGAACTTAATAACTTGAGACGTAATCAAACTTGGGAACTAGTCACAAAACCACCAAATACCCAAGTTATTGGTTCAAGATGGCTATTCCGGAGAAAATACGATGAAAAAGGAAACGTCTCCAAATTCAAGGCACGATTGGTTGCAAAGGGATATTCCCAAATCCCTGGTGTTGATATCAATCACACCTTCTCGCCAGTAATAAAAATCAAGTCCATTCGTATGCTACTAGCATTGTCCATTGAAATGGATTACAAATTACATCAAATGGACATAACAGCTGCGTACCTTAACGGCACTCTGAGAGAAGATGTTTACATGAGGGAACGAACATCTTGTTTGCCATTTAAAAAGAAACTTGTATTTTTTGCGACAATCGGGGCTTGAATGGAACAAGTGCTTAGATGAATTTCTAAGACAGTGTGGCCTAAATCGTTCAATTGCTGAGCCATGTAAAAATGACGATGAAAGAGAAGTCCTCATAGGTGTATACGTAGACGACTTGCTCATCCTTGGAAAGAAGAAAGCAAAAATCGAAGCTTTATGGAAAGTGCTAAAGGTGTTGGTTGTCATGTTGTATCAATGTAAAGTAAGAATGCATAGTAATAACTTTACTTATTTATTTAGAATTACCAGCTATGACGATAGAGAATGATTCGACGTACATGCATATAACATTGTAGATTCGAATGTTAGCTTACAGTTACAAACTCAGTTAGTTACTTAGATAACAGTTACCTGACATCCTCCCTTTTATGTTTACAAATATCATATTGAAATTAAGCACAGAAAAATACAACATTACAAAAATTCTCAATTTAAAATTATACAAATTAACAATAATGAATTATGAGTATGAAGTACAATATAAAGTTACACCAATTTACACTATGAATCAATCAATAGTTTTACACAACAAAATCTCGTAAATATGAAGGTTTCTTAATGATACGACCTCTTCTTGTCCTGGTGGTATCAGAGTTATTTAAGCTTTGAGCGCTAGTATTGCTTATGTCATTAGGACGTGGTGATGTTTTGTCACTATCCTTAATATCATTACAGTCATTAGGATCTGTTTGTTCCGTAAAAGGTGTCTTAGATTTTCTAAGATGCCTTCTGTTAGGTTTGAAAATTCTGCCCGACTTGCTTTTAACAAGATACGATCTAGGAGCAGATTTTTCTTGAGATATAACCTGAGCTGGTTCCCAAGTTTTATTTACACAGTTTTGTATGCTCACATTATCTCCTGGATTAAGCTCTGGTAGAGGATGAGCTGTTTTATCATAATAATTTTTCTGTTTCTCCTGCCTTAAGACTAATTTTTCTCTAATATTATTAAAAATGTCATTGTTTAATAATTTAGTAGTTACTGGTAGTTTTGTTTTTAATCGGCGATTGAACATCATTTGAGCATTCCTATATTCCATGAGTCCTACATGATAATCTTTATTTCCCTCTTTTGCTTTTCTG
The DNA here is from genome assembly GCA_947359465.1 of Metellina segmentata. NCBI lineage: Eukaryota > Metazoa > Arthropoda > Arachnida > Araneae > Tetragnathidae > Metellina > Metellina segmentata. Next base: position 2,521,795 of record OX375884.1, read on the forward strand.
AACAAACTCTTGGCGATTCCTACAGCTCTTTCAACCATTCCATTACTCTGTGAATAGTGAGGACTAATAAAAACATAGTCAAAATCCCAATCCCTGGCAAATTGCTTGTAATTATAGCTGTTAAATGGAACGGTATCCAATACTACTATGTCTGATACTCCAAATTTGGAAAAAATGCATTTAAGTGTGTCGATTATTTCATTTGCATACTTATCATGAATTTCACAAACCTCCAACCACTTAGAATAATAATCTATAAGGACAAGGTAATTTATGTTTCCAAATTGCATTACATCTACTCCTACCTTTTCAAAGGGTCTGTAAGGAACTGTATGGGGTATTAAAGGCTCTTTAGAATTGGCTCGTTTAAATTTCTCACAAATTTCACACTGTGATACTAGTTTTTCAATATCCAAATTCATTCCAGGCCAATACATTATTTCTCTAGCTCTTTTCTTGCATTTTTCAATCCCAAAATGTGCTTCATGGATTAAATTAAGCATATGTTTTTGCAAAGTGTGAGGAACTACTATTTTATCATTAAGAAAATTTAAATCCTCATTAGCATGAAGGTCGTTTTTAAGTTTGTAGTATGCTTTTATCTTGTTTGGAATTGTTTTATATGTTTCAGGCCATCCCTCTCTAATGAATTTTAGAACCTGATCCAAACCCGAGTCAGCTTTTGTTTCCCTTTTAAACTGATCTTTTCTATTTTCGCTCATTGGTAAATACTTTGTAATGCTATGTACCATGTTTAACATTTCGGGGTCATCTTTAACCTGTTCATCTACAGAAAATGCACGTGGTAATGTATCAGCTAAGTACATTTGGTTACCTGGCACATACACTATCTCAAAATCATATTTTAGAAGTTTAAGCAACATTCTTTGCACTAGCCGGGCTGCGCCGGCTAGCGCTCGGCGGTATGTAATAGTGCTTTTTTTTAACTTTTTTGCACACCGTAATTTCAGATGCTTTTATTTTTATTTTTATGAAACAATTCTTCATATCATTGCGTATTTAATCAAATATTTATGGAAAGTTGGTCGAAATATACATATACCGCTACAAAATTACCCATGTCTAGTGATATTTTGCAGGAAATAGACATATCATTAAAATCTAACTCCTAAATAATATTTCTGCAATAGGTAATGTACCGGAACACATAATGCAAACAAAAATAAAATTCCAATCCTCGAAAAAATGCAAAATTCTAAAAAAAAAAAAACACGTACGTATTTATTTAAACGTGTTGAATTTCGACTTTCTGAATATATTGTGAAATAGAATAATGCGACAAAAGACTTTCCAACGATATTGACAAAGACAATAATGATTTATTAACAAAAATAACACATATTTATAATACTTGGGAATCCTCAAATATGTCCACAACATCTCGCAGTCAACTCAAATACCCAAACACGGAATTCTAAATCAAATTAAAAAAGTAAACATTAATTCTGACGTGGCCAGATACCGGGAAGCAAAATTACGTTTAAATTACTTTTACGTCAAAGGAAGAAATAAAAAGTCAGTTCGAACATAAATATTACAATTTAATTCCTTATTTTGCATAAAATTGACCTCGGCTATTTGAAAACAGCAAGAATTCAAAATATCTTTGTTATTTTATTTACGTTGATTGTTGCCATTCGACGGTACACAAATCACGTCGATTTCGGGTCCACGTACGTTAGTGTTTTATATATATAGATCTTTGTTATTTTATTTACGTTGATTGTTGCCATTCGACGGTACACAAATCACGTCGATTTCGGGTCCACGTACGTTAGTGTTTTATATATATAGATTCTAGATGAAATTTGATGCATTGGTTTCTTTACAATTGATAACAGGGGTCTGTGATCACTTTGTATGGTTACTTTACGTCCATATACTAAGTTATGATTCTTGTGAAACGAGAACACTATGGCCAGTAATTCTTTTTCGATTTGGGCATAGTTTTTCTCGCTCTCGGTTAAACTCCTAGACACAAAAGATACTGGTTGGTCATTCTGTGTTAAACATGCACCCAACCCAAGGCTAGTAAAGGAGACAGGTTGGTCCGTCAGCCTTTGTCCTTGCTCCGCGACAAGAGGGGTGAGCTTGTGACGTCACGTGGTGGAATTCGGTTTGCAGCGCGTAAGTGCCTCGTCCTTGTCACAGTGGAAAGCATTGACATTGCTATCAGAGTACTGGAAGTTCCCTTACAGTTTTTTCGCTGTTTTAAGAACTTTTCCTAGTTTTACATCTATTTGAAAAGTAGATCTATACAACACAGGTCTTCCGAGTTATATATGTTTCGAGGTAAATAGACATTTTTGACTTCATTTCTGTTTATCTTTTGTTTTAAGCGCCATTGATAGTTCTACATCTATTTAACGGAAAACAGGATAGTTCATCTATTTGAGCTCTATGTAACAGGTCTCTAAAAGCGAGTATGTCGAGCTGCGCAGTTGCAACTTGCAAAAATTACAAGAAGAAAACACCAGATGTGCTGTTTCATAGATTTCCCACCGATGAGTATTACAAAAATGCATGGATCACAAAGTGCAAAAGAAAAGATTCTTTCAAGCCTCAGTACTCTAGAATTTGTTCTGTTCATTTTACGGAAAACGACTATGAACGTGATCTGAGGAATGAACTTTTGGGATTTAATAGCAGGAAGGTATTGAGTAAAACTGCCATACCTTCTAAAAATATTCCATTTGAAGCTGATTTCAAACGAAGCGTTTCATCACACAGATTAGAAAACAGAAACATTCGCAAAAGAGCCATAGAAAATATCCTTCAACTATCTCCGAAAAAACGGAAGACATTGAATATTCAAGAAATTTCGGATGAGAAACTTCACGAAAAATTTGATACTGAAGTTGTAAGTCAGAAAAGAATCAAAGAATTGGAAGTTGAGAATCAAAAGCTAAAGGACTGCATCTTACAGATGGAAAAGAAACTGGAAAAATCAAAAATTCAAATCTGTAAAGAGAAAAGGGGGGTTATGTCTATTAAAAATAAATAATCTTAAGAGAAATTTAGAACGAAATTTTAAATATAAATTAAAAGGAGAAGTAAAAAGAATAGTAGGAAAGGTTTTCACGGATTCACAACTTCAAGTTTTGATTGACGGCAAGCGTATTAAGAAATGGAGCGAAGAAGATGTTACCAATGCCATTGCTTTGAGAGCAATGTCTCATAAAACATATATATATCTTCGAAACCATTTAAAAATGCCGCTACCATCCATTACAACTTTGAAAAGATGGTGTAAGAGATTAGACTTCTCTGAAGGAGTTTTAGCCCCAATTCTAAGTTTCATGAAGACTAAAGGCGACAGCATGACTGAAGCTGAAAAATTTACAATTATTTGTTTCGATGAAATGAATATTGACTGTCGTGTTTGCTACGATTCAGCAAAAGATAAAATATTAGGACCTTACAGCAATGTTCAAGTTGTCATGGCAAAAGGTCTCATAAAGTATTGGAAGCAGCCAATATATTATAACTTTGACCAGCAAATGACAAAACTAATCTTATTTAAATTAATAGAAAAACTAGAAGAAATTGGATTTAAGGTGTTAGGTATCGTGTCAGATTTAGGTGGAAAAAACATCCGCATTTGGAATGAATTATCGATAACACCAACAAACAGTTCATTTTCAAATCCAATGGATAACACAAGAAACATCTGGGTTTTTGCTGATTTCCCTCATCTTCTAAAATTATTACGTAATCATATATTAGATAGCGGAATTAAACTACCCTCTGGCAAAGTGATACAAAAATCTGCATTCGAAAAGCTATTGGAGGTCGATTCGGGTGAATTGAAAGTGTGCCCAAGATTATCTTGGGGGCATATTCAAGTTAGAAATACTGAAAGGCAAAATGTGAGAATGGCCGCACAACTTTTGTCAGATCATGTTGCAAAGGCATTAGACTATTATTTTCCAAGTGAGAAGGAAACTTCGAATTTTATCGCTATGATTGATGGTTGTTTTGATGTTTTCAATTCCCGGACTCCAATAAGTGATAAAAATTTACGCTGCGGGTTTGGGCTGAAACCAGAGTCCCAGATGGATGTTCTGCACAAAGCAAAATATTTTATTGAAGAGATGAGAGTAGTTGGTAAAGCGAACATGCTACCTTTCCAAAAAGGATGGTTAGTCTCAATTTCATCTCTAATTGGACTTCTGAAATTCATTCAACAGGCCGAATTTAAATACTTTTTAACTTGTAGAGTTAACCAAGATTCTTTAGAAAATTTATTCAGCCAAATAAGAGGCTTAGGAAAATTTTATGATCATCCTCTACCCATCGACTTTAAATACAGACTACGACAAATTCTTCTATGTAATAAACTCCCACTACCTTCATCTAGTGCCATAACAAACGATGCAAGTGATGATGACCAGTTTTTAAGCGTTCAGTTATTTAACTCTCTTGTTAAAGTTAATGAATTAAACGAGACTGAAGAAGAAAGGGACACATCATTTGAAGTCGATACAATGCAGTCATTAAACTCAATACTAGAAAATAATGTCCAAACTCAACCATCAGAAATTCCTGGAACTTCAACAGTTGCATCATCTTTAAACATACGAGAAGACTGCTCAAACGAAGCATTAAGATTTATTGCCGGCTACATTGCTTTTAAAGTGCATGACAAATCCCTGGGAAATAATACTATACATATTCAGACAGAAAATAATCAAACGTGGATTGGGGCTTTATCTCGAGGAGGTTTAGTTTTACCAACTGAGTGTTGGTTTACAACGGTTAAAAAACTTGAAAAGTGTTTCATGCAATTTCATGGGCCTATGCACTTAAATAAATGTGAAGGTGTGATAAATAAATTCACACAGATATTACAGGAACAATTTCCCACGCAAAATGCTTCAGCACTCAAACTTTTTGCAAGAACAAGAACATTTTTCCGAATTAAATACATGAACTCTGCCGCTAAAAAACGAAAAAGTGAGAAAAAGGTACAAAAATTTAAGAAATCTCAAAAACCAACATGAAAGGATTATTATCGCCTTGCTGGAAGATATTTCTCCTCATGGGGTAAGTTGTTTTTAAAACTTATTTATTTTCTTTTTAATTCATGACAAAAGCATTTTCAAGAGGTTAAATACTGAAAACAAACCTCACTTCACCGACAACACAAGAAACCCACTATTAATCAACATTGTTTAAGACTTTCAATGAAAGCAAATAGCAAAACAATCTGCTGTCGCTCATAGGTTTTACATGTAAGAAACGTATCTCTCTACCCGCCGATTCCGCCGAGTGACGTCACGTTTTCTCCCCTTCCAGAACCACTCTGGTGGACCCTACCTTTCCCTTAAGTAGCCTTGCACCCAACCCATCTTTTGAGCTATCACATTGAATCACTATACTTCTCTAAGATATCATCTTTCTTCTCAATTCTAATTTCATCAACCCTTTCAATTAATTTTAACTCTGAGCATGCATTTAACCCTAAGATAGGTTGTGAATTTACATCTACTACAAAAAATTCTAATGGGATGTTTTCATGCTTGTTTGTAGAGCATTGTAAAATCACAGTACCTTTAGGTCTTATCTTAAAATCTCCATATGACATGAGTTATATTAGTAGGTTTCATATGAAATTCAGAATCTACACGTTTCAATACACTTAAAGGCAATATATTCGCTTCTGCTCCAGTATCTAATTTAAATTTAACTTCGGTTTTTACCTTATTTACACATACTATTACATTTTTACACCAAGATTTTTGACTTACCATGTTAACACACTTTTTGCCAACAGCGTCAATAAAAATGTTACTTTCTTCACATTTATCCATTTGATGCACTTTTTTTGCACGTTGTGTACACCCAACAGCGAAGTGATTCTTTTGTTTACACCTGGAACACACTTTCCCATATGCAGGGCACTCTCTTGACTTATGCCTTCTCCCACATTTCTTACAGTCATATTCCAAAGATTGTTTGGGATACTGAGTTCTTGGGTTTTTCTTAGGTCTTATAGCATGCACACTGCTTTCGCTTGATGGAGAGTTCGAGCCATTTTTACAGTTGTTCTGTTGTCTCTTTCAGAGATGCCATTTTGCTCTGGAGAGTATGGAGCTGTAAGACTTTGGGATATTCCATGCTTCTTTAAGATCTGTTTGACTGCTTGGTTATCGAACTCGCCGCCATTGTAACTGACGATTTCTTTTATAGTGTGGTCCAAATTCTTTGCATGAACGATAAAGTCCACAAACACATCTTTAATTTCTAATTTTTGTTTCAGGAAGAAACAATATCTGAATTTTGTGAAATCATCTTTGAAGATGGCAAAGTATTTAAACTTCTTGTGAGACTCGTCAAATGGTCCACAAAAATCTGTGGAGATCAATTCTCCTGCCTTTGTAGCCCTTTTCCTGGTTCCAAACTTTAATCTGTGTGCCTTCCCATATACGCAAGCTTCATATAATCTTGAGTTATTTTTTACTTTTATATTTAACTCATTTTCCAAGATTGATTTCACATGTTGCTTGTCTTGGTGTCCCCATATTTAATGATAGAGTTGAAGGACGTCACCAACAGCCATGTCTATGTTGACTTGCTTTTCAGGAGCCAATGTCTTCATGGCGGCTTTGTAAACACCACCTCCAGCACTCCGTGTCCCATGCAAGACTGTTTTGCCATTGATTTTCAGATAACAGTCCTTGTAAATGGATTCAAACACACAGTTTCGATTTCTGTCTTGAGCTGCCAATACAGAAAACAAATTTTTACTGATTTCTGGCATGTACCACACATTTTCCAGGTGTTTAAATTGTTTCTCATTGTTTACAAATGTAACAATTTTGATGGTACCTTTAACTGGTAACGACTTACCGTTGGCTACGGTTATGTTATAGGGAAGCTCAAATTTGTTAAAAACCACAAAATGACTGTTATTGTTAGTCACATGTTTTGAGGCCCCATTGTCAATGAACCAGTCATTTAAATTTGTCTCAGCAGCATGTATCTCCTCATCTAAAACCAGGAGTGTCATATTAGCCGAAGTATGATTTCTCCCTTCTTTGGTGTTGTTGGAACCACTAGGCTTTGGTGGTTTTCCATCAGCAATCCACTTCTTGCATGTCTTGACCCAATGTCCTCTTAGATGACAGTAATTGCATTTACTGTTATTCTTCTTGCTTGTTCTTTGCTTGAACTCCGAATTTACAAATAATGCTTCTTGGTCAACTACTTCATTTGTGCCTGGATCCTTCTTCAGTTATCTTTCATGAGTACAAAGTTGTGTGGTCAGTTCATCTAAAGTCCTTTTTTCGTCGCTCAAAAGAAGCCAACTGGACTTAAAGGAGCGATAGTTTTCTGGGAGTGTGTCCAGGATTTTGCATATTATTAGCATCTCTGGAAGTCTGTTCTCCTTCTTGCTTTCCAGTCCTCCATTTAAGTCGTTCCACAGATTTTTGAGTTTCGATAAATGAGCTGCCATGTCCTCATTTCCCCAGCTGAATTTAAAAAACTGTAAGCAGATATTATACAACTGGTTGTCAGATGAATCTTCGAATATCTTGTGTAGCTCCGACCATGCATGCGTTGTCAAATCTCATGACCTTTTGCAGAGTTTCTTCGGTCATAGAGTTTGTTAGGACCATCATAGCACAGTTTTTGGCTTTGTCATACCTTTTCAGATCATCTGCGTACTTTTTCTGAGTTGCCTCATCCGCACCAAGAATTGGCTTTTCTGGCTTCTGCATCTTCCCCTCCACGACTTCCAAAGCATCTGCGTAATAGTTCAGAACGAATATAATTCTGTACTTCCAAATCGGTCAGTCACTTTTCCCATGCAATGGCTTTATCTGGATCTTTCCCTGGTCCATTTTCCGATGATGCAAGTGTCCAAGCAGATTGGATTGTTCTATATAACTGACTACGTGTTAGGGTTAGCTAAGTCCAACTCGCCGATGTCTGTTTTCTTCCTCTCTCTATATATATGCGCGCTATAAGCGTTCTGGGACGATAACCTAATGGCATATCATTTGAAGAATAGAATAAAAGGCCAGAAGAGTAGACAAATCTAGGTAATTTATTTACATATCTAGATTACATAAAAGATAAGAATCAGCTAGATGTTGCCAACCAGCAAAAATAAACTCAGTGTTGCCAGTAAAGGAATATAAATATAATACATTGAATATAATCACAACTACAACAATGTTTTTATCTGAACTTTCCTTAAAACTGTCGAGCTTCTTTTTTTGTTTAGGAAAATGCGCGGGAATCTGGTGTGTCATAAAGTCTACTTCAGCATCCGGTTGAAAATCCTCCAGAGAAATCCGTCTCAGAAACGTCACCCCTACCAAATCACCGATACTCAGTCATAACTTTCACTGTTTTCGAATTAACTATCCCAATCACAATCGCAGTAGCAGTAACAGTTTCAATATTAGCCAAGGTATCAGCTTAGCGATATCAGTTTAGTCACTGCTACCGAATCACCGCTAATCAATCACTGTTATTTTGATATTTGAGTAACAGGTAAGAACTGCGATTCCCAAGTATCGTTGATCATCCCTAGATCTACCAGATCTAGATCTAGATCTACTCTCCTCACCGGTGCGGTGTCTTGTTCATGCTTTGGGAATGCTGAAGGAGCAATAGTTGACATTTAATTGTGCTTTCATATGAATGAAAAATGGAATCGACATTTTTTTAATACAAATGCAAGAGAGAATTTTATGATGATCCATTTAAATTCCATCTTACATGGGATACATTTTAGTTTTCTCAAAAAAACATGACAGACATATTTAATGAAATAGAAAAGATGTCTTGAATGCAGTATTCTAAAGAAATATTTTCACCTTTTTATAATATTTTATAGGCATAAACTGCAAAGGTGTTAAATGCATAACAGAGCTGAGATTAATATTAAAGATCCCAGAAACAAAATTTTCTGAGATCAAAAGCGGGCAAGCTCTGGAAGGGGAGGTTGAATTAATTTCTAAATGTGCAATATGTAAATGTTAAACCTCTAAAAAGTACAATTTAGAATATCCCTGGCTTTTCAAACCTCGAGAAGGTATTTTTTGTGAAGAAAAAAGATTCAGGTTCTTTATGATTTCTAAGATTTTCAAATTTAAAACTAACAATAACAATAAAAAAAAAGACTTGGTGTTACTTCTACTTTGAGAAGGACGTCACAAAAATATGAAAATTTCGAGGAACAGTTGTTTGAAACTCTTAAGTATTTTTTGTCTGAAATATGAATTGGTGTTTTTTGATTCAATGGTCTGTGCTCAAAAAACTAATTAAATATCTATAAAAACATTTTACTGTACTCATAAAAACATCGCTGGAATCTCTAAGATTGAAATTTTGGACAGTTAAATTAACAGTAGTTTTGATTTAAAAAAATAAAACTGATTAAAATAAATTTTTTCATGGTTTGGTTTATCGTTCCATAGTAATTTTTTCAATATGAGGATTTTTGTGAACTAGGATATATGGGTTAAAATGGATTCCGAACCATTATACTAACATTCATGCTGGATTCGAACCCAGATACTTTTGGACCAATGGGAGCAATTTATTAAATATCCTACCCATCACTACTCTGATCATTGTAAGTGTACAACAGAATTTCGATCAATTGAAATGTCAATAAGATATCCTCTAATTTTTTTAACCCTTGTAACAATGTTGAACAACTGGGGTGTATAAGTTTTGGCAGGAAGGATATTTTAAGAAATCTGAATATTGTATAGAAAACTAATATTCTTTTATTTCTCGGCTATTTATTATATACAGTGCTGTTCTGTTGAACACACAATTTTAAAACATAACAAGAGTCTCCACCGGAGACTTAACTCCCAAAATCTAGGGAGTCGCTAGTACACCCTCGAAACCACGACCAAACTCTTCTCGAGTCTGTCCGAGAGTCTTCTCTTCGCTGACCCAGCACTCTCTGCTCCAAGCCTCGAAGCTCCAGTCCGTGGGAAAAACCCTTGGACAGTTTTCCACCGCCTCAAAACTCCAAGAGGGGAGCTCCCCTGCCTTTTCAGTTCTATTCCAACAGAGGGGCCGGCCATTGTCCGACAAGGAACGATTTCAGCCGGCCAGGCGACTGGTGAAACAAGAGGTCCTTTTTTATCACTACGCCACACCCTCTGTTAAAAAACGAAACAGAAAAATCAATTTAAAGATTTATTAGTATAAAATGTTTTTAAAAGCATTTTAAAACTTTGCTCTTTGCAAATTCCGCTAAAACACACGCTTTCTTGTTTTTTTTTTTTTTTAAACAAACGCAATAAATGTTTTGCAATTGACATAGTCGAAATTAAAGGTGGCAGGAGCATATAAAAAGTGAAGAAAATGAGTATTTTTACCGAAAATTATGTAAAGCAAATAGTTATGGTATCAGTGTAATGATAACAATCCTTCAAAGGTTTAAACAATGTCTATTATGGTAGTAAAAATTTTGTTATTAAAATCACTCCAGCCTAAAATACAGTGGCTCCCAAAAGTGTTCGTACACTTTAAAAATTTGTAGAAAAAGCGCTGTAGCCTGGAATTTAATTCGAATATAAAGTCTAATATTTTTTCATAACATCTCTCTGTGATTCTGAATAAAATCTAACATCTTTTTAATAGACTCCTTTTCTTTTTATAAAGATGTATATACAAGGAGGCATAGAAAGAACACGTCTCTAAAGTAATCGAACACCGCAACATATTCAAATAAATTCATAAATACAGTTATCCTCTATCGCTTTTTTTTATTTTTGCCATTGTGGTGACATTTGAAAATAGTTTGGCTTTAATCTTTGCTCGCTTACTTCATAATATTCTACTTATTATTTAAAAATGGGTCGTAGTTCCAACAACGAACATCATTCAAAGATTGATTAGTTTTCATCATAGTTGAGGTAAATCAACCAGTTTGGAAAATTGCTAAATTAGTAAATGTATCCCATTCTACGGTGCAGTATGTGATAAAACGTAAAGAAGAAAATCGTATCGAAAGCAAGGTAAGAAAATATCTCCACAAAGTTAACTCAAAGTGATCACAGATTTATAGGTGGAAAATTTGTGAAAAATCAACGTTTGAGTGCTGTAAAACTTTATACAGAATTTACTGAAGAATTTTCAATTTCATTTGAAACTGTTCGAATAGTACTCAGATCAGCTGGATTAAATAGACGTTCTGCCCGAAGAAAATGTTTTGTAAGTGCGAAAAACAGAAAGCCTATGCAGGGCCGGTCAGAGGCCCATGCAATAAATGCGGTCGCATCGGTCGTTAAGATGGGGGGCTCCGGCCAGTGCCAGTAATAAAGGGGCGCCGGTTGGCACAACCTCTCAGTAAAAAATGCAGTCCACAGAGGTAACAGAGAATTTATGCTTTTTTTTCCAACGAAGGTAATAACAATGACAAAAGAATTAAATACTGTAGTCGTAGGGGAAATGGGGATTTTGGACGTTTACGAAGGATATTAATGTTGAAGACTTAGTTAATGGAATTCAATGTTTCAAAACTCAAGTTGTGGAAACTTTTGAAGATATAGTCAGCTACACAACATGACTTGTTAAAGTACATATGCAAATATTGTCTTAGATTCATATCCGCTTATAAAAATTGCCCACGGGATTTTTTGACCTTACCGGTTACAGTGGCGTTCTGCTAACGCAGTTTTAGTAAGTTGAAACATTAAAACTACCTCCGGTCTAACATGGGGCTAGAACCGTTTGCCAAACCTTGCTATTTCATTCATTTTACAAAAAGGGGCAGAAAATATGGACTTTTACGACATAAGCACAGAATTTGCCTTCCAAAAAAGCAAGTAAAATTAAAGTTGTAGGTTTTACAATTTTCCATGTAGTTCATTTTATGAAAATTTTTCATTATAAATCAAGTACTATATTCAGTTACGCTTTTTATTACTAGTACTAGTTCTGCCTGTATACATTTTCACAGGGCGGAGCCTAGTCCTTCCTTTGTCAAGGGCGCCCTACCCTGACCTTGAAGGCGCCCACCACACACACAAAACTGATCACCTTTATCACCATTCATACCTTGGTGCTAAAAGGGCCAGTGACCAAATTGTGGGACACTCGAAATTAATTTTTTTAATTTCTAAAACTCTCCTTAAATTTGTACATAATGTTTTTCCTTCATATTTTAGGCAATAATTAAATGTTGTTTACTGATAGTTTAATTTGTGTACTGATAGTTTAAGAGGATTAAGTTCTATTTCAAGTTATTAATTCGAATTGAATATTTTTTTAACTTGGCTCTTTTAGCACCAAGGTACAGATCTATCGATATAAATTTTTCGTGACTTTACTTTCTTAAAATGTCAAATGATATCCTCCCCCCTCAAATCCATCCCTCTCCCAAAACCAAATCCCTCCTCCCTCTCATTTGATATCAATATCATTTCCAACAAAATTTCACACCAAAGATCTTGAAATACCAATTTTTATTTCGTTTTAAATATAAATTTAAAGTGTCTAAAAGAGTGATATTTATTGCCCCCTCTTCTCCCACCCAAACAATACGACGAATTTTTAAAATGGGGGAGGAGGGGCGCCAAATCATTATCTCGCATCTGCATTAAATTTCTCTCGGACCGTCCCTGAGTCTAGGCTTTCGTTCGCAAAATCAATGATAAATGAACACAAAACGTATTGGAATCATGTCTTATATACAGATGAAAAAAAATTTAACATTTTTGGTTCCAATGGGCGTATTGCTGTAAGGACAAGAAAAATGAGGAATTTAATCCCAAGAACTTTGTTGGAACAGTAGGCTGTGGAGGTGTCCTTGTGTGGGAATGCATGCCAGCATCAGGACTAGGCAATTTAGTATTTATTGCTGGCATAATGAATCATGTTCATTATTTAACTATTTTAAAAGACAATTTAAAATTACAGCTCAAAAATTGTGTATTGGAAGCAACTTTCTTTTTTATCAAGATAACGATCCTAAGCACAAGGGTCTCAACGTTCGCCCAGGCATTTAAAAGCTGTTGTGGATGCTATAGCATATCCTACTCTCTATTATTATAAAATGAAGTTCGTGTATTGGGAGTTCGCCGTGTCCCGACGAATCTATGGCATTTACAATAATGAAATTTAGCACACAGGTAGTCTGAATTTTTTTGCAATTTTATAGTCCAGCCCGAATTTTAAAATTTAACCTAGAACATTTTTAAATGAATTTAATAAAATTTATAATTATTATTGTTTTCTTTGGAATGGCAATAGCATAAAGATATGACAGATTCTAATTTATTTTTTCCGTTTCAATTGTCATTTTGAGTGGAGGAATGATTTTCCAACAAACGATAAAAAACAAAGTTTTAACCTTAGTTTTGTAGTTCTTTCTTCAATCTCCTAGACCGTTAAAGATAGAGTATAAATTTCAACGGATTTGATATCTGCGGAAAACTTCTCATTACATCGATACCTAAAAATAGGATTTTCTTTAAATAAATAAAAATTTTAAATTCAATATCAATTCTTTTACATTTTTGCAAGAGAATGTGACGTCACGCTAACATTCGTGTTCCAGAAAAAAGAAAAAAAGAAAAAAAAAAAAGATTGCATTTCTAGCCTTTTTACGATTTCAGCAAAAGAAAGCAAAGGAAATAAAAAACATTTTTTTATGGCATTATTTAGTTCCTTTTTGTAACATAGGGATCGTTAAAGATAGATTAAAAATTTCAACGGATTTGAAATCTGCGGAAAATTTGACACCTCGTACGTTCGATTTTCTTTTAATAAATAATATTTCAATTAAATATATATTTTTTTTGGTTTGCGATCACACGGCCAATGTGACCTCCACGAAAAGAACTGACACGGGCTGAAAGAACTGACCCTTTTGGTTTGCGAAGCAAATCAACACCACGGGTATCTCCGTTATGGCTGTTATCCAATAGGCTACGAATTGCTATTTGGTTTGCGGAGCAAACCAATAACTCCACAAAAGCAAATGGCACGGGCAACGCCGGGCTAGTAAGTTCCAATTTTCCGAAATATTACAAACACAAAAATGTAGAGATATATAAGTGTACGATTCCTTTGTGAGGTAACTTTGTTACTTTTTGACTATTGATTTTCCTAAAAAAACCTTTTCTGTTTTAAAAATATTTTATGTAGTTTTGTTAAGAAAAAAATTTATAGATATTATTACAAAATTCCCATTCTAAAGTATTAATTTTTATTAATGGATAGAGCAGTATTTCATTGAAATACGTAAGTGCACGAACACTTTTGTGAGCCACTGTATTAGTATTTGTACTATCAAAATTAAAAGTTACCTGACATTTAAAGGCAAATTTCTTAAAACGTACCTGTTTTGTAAATCCTAATTTTTCCTTTGTTTTCCATTTTTTTAACTGCACGGTTAATCAGCTTCTTAACATTCTGAAATTAAGAATATTAGACTTTTTGCACTCTTCTTCCAACCAACGATGCTTAGTCTTTGGATGAATCGTTTGTGCACTTGTGAAGTTACGCTCAAACTTACAAAAGCAGAACGAAAATACGTGAGAAAGCACATCTGTGTTTTGGAAACCTTCGCGATGTGTATTTTACATTGAATGCACTCGAAAGGATCATCTTTAGTCAGCCTTTGATATACGACGAGAATATATGAAAAAACAAATACTAAAAAATATATTGGGGGGAAAAAAAAACTTTTTTTTGACAAATTGTAATCAGTAATCGTTTTTCAAAATAAGGCAAACAAATGACTGGGAATGTCATTGAATGTCATAGATAGGATGTTCCTGAATTGCACAGCAGTTTTGGAACAAGATGTTCCAAAACTGCTGGAGTGCGATTTCGCTCTTTTCAGGACTCCACAAGTACTCGAAAAACCCATGAACGGCTGTTCCGTCTCTGCTCAACCGCTAGTACAACGTCCGAAAGTCAAATCGTCTTTTCTTTTCTCCTCCAAATTCACTAGACTTTAAATTCCGCATGTCACAGAAGGAACCGAAATTTCGCGCATGCGCAGATTAAAGGGACCGTTCACGGATGGAACTGGGAAAGGGATGAAGGGAAAAATAGTTTTCCCTACATCGTCAATCGGCCAGCACGGCAGTAATCGACTGCCGACTTACAAACTAGGTTATTGATTGATAAAATTAATTATATTACGTTAGCAGAAATGAAATAGCTTTACTTTTAATAAAGCAGTATGCTTATGTTGCATAATAGACTGACTTGAGGACATTTGTTTGACAGTTTATTTTACGTCATGAGAAATTAAATAGTTTTACTTTTAAGGAAGTAGTCCGCAGTGTGTGTTTATAATGTTGCATTTCTGAGTGAAATATCTAAAGATAGGTTAACATTAAGTTTTTTTTTGGTTCAGCGAACGCATACTTTCATCTTCAATCCCCCACTCTTTCTTTATTCAGCATGTATAATGAATTTTCATTTAAAAAATATATAATTCTTTGCTTGCATGTGTTGTTGGTGAAGAAAGTAAAGTTATGCAAAAAAAGGTATGAAATGCAATTGTGTCTGATTATTTAAAATACTTTAAATCAAATGGAAGATCCTATCCTAAGTACTTGTTAGATATCTTTCAAAAATTCCATTAGTGTTTATTTCAGTGCAATTAATTATCCTTAATTTTGTTTCTATTATTTTTGTGATTGTAAATAAACATTAGTTTTGATATTTACAAATGTATTTGTCTCCAACTCACTTTAATACTAGTATTAATAAAAAAAACCTGTTTGAATCAGTTATTATAAATGTAGAATGGATTTAGTTTCTTACTCTAACATATTTGTATTCTAAAGTAAAATTGTTAAATGATTTTTGCTATTCTTTATTCTTCAAAATAGTTTACTAGTACATATTACACAAGTTTAATACCTTGACCCTAAATTTAAAGTGCAGTAAATTTCTGATTATCCAGTCATTCTTTTCAACAAGACGTGGAAGAAAAAAAAATTAAATCTCAAACAAGTTTTTACTCAAAAGAAATATAATTTAAAATTATAAAAAGTAAACCATCAAACTTGTAAGTAGACATCTGTTTAAGTTATAATTGTATGTGCAGGCCACCTACTGTCAACAGTTCACAAGAATTTTCATCCGCACTTGGGAGTTTACTGTATTTATTTTTCAGTCAAATAATAATAGTTATATTTACTATACTATTACCCTCTTGGGTTATCAAAAATTATTCATAAGGCATTGTTTCTTTTTTTGTTTACATTCTAATCAAAAATAAAACGTTAATTCCATTTGTGACAGACATGATTTCAGACAACTTTCTTGCCCAATTTTAAGTACTAAATGTTGTATCTGAATGAAATTTGGTATGCTGATGTATCTGTGTACGTTATTTACAAATATTACGAAACTTTCAACCCAAGAAAAAATTATTTACATTTACGTGGTAAAAATATATTGTGACAGACATGGTTTTTTGTGACCCTTCATTATCATTCAATTGCTCTAAATTGTGACACATTTGAAGTTCAGAAATTTTGGCTTACACAAACTAAACTTTCATCTTATATGTAATTTTTAAGAAACTTTAATTTAAAAAATATTTAATGGTGTGACAGACACGACTCGTGTGAAAATTTGAATCATCTTTGTATATTCCTTGCTTAATTTTTTATCAATGATATTTTTTATACTACATAATGCATTACGTTATTCATAGAAATTCTAAAAAATTATAAAATCCTTGATAATTGAGCAATGTAGAAGCCACAGCAGTTGATTCAATTGTTTCTCTTTTATACCAAGCTACATGCTCATCAGATTGAAATTTAAACATTCCTGCTATTTTAGTTGGCAGCAAGCACCTGATTTGGTATTGCTCATATGCTGTCGGTCCATGGAATTCTTCATTATCATACGGTACAATTACCCTCTGCAGTTTCAGATTTTTCTATTTTTTCACCTTCTAAAGACTGCTAAACATATTTATCAGACCTGGCATTTACAAGTCACCATATCTGAAATTCAACAAAGTACCTTTTTCAGTCAGATGCAAGACTAAAATACAATACCAGATTGCATATGAGCAAAAGCAGTGTGCTTTTCTTGTTGCTGGTATTCCTTTAATTTCTTGACCGTTAGTAGCCTACATCTCATCCAGTTTTGCTTTCAGCTTCTATTTTCACTTCTGATTCGTGTTAGATATTTATTCGTATGCAAATTTTCTTCATATTATTTGCAAATTCAAGCAATGTTCTTGGATCAGCCTCCTTGCTCGACTAACTTCTCGAACATGATGCTTTATGGTCTCACCTCAAGGTGTCTACTGGTCCCAAAATCATAAATTTTGTCCCAAAAATTTTAAGGCAAAAACAAAAGGTGGCTGCAGCTGAACTTAAATGAATATTGCAAATGATGAAATTGAACAATTAGACAAAGAAATTATGAAAACTGAAAAGAAAATTAAAATGGTGCAACTCCCACAATCCAACAATATTCTGAGACAGTTTTTTAAATACACAAATTGATATATAATTTTTTTACCAACTTCATTGATGCATAAAAACAAAAGACGAAATATTTTTAAAGTAACTGTTGATTTCTTCAATTTTTAATAATTTTCAAGTATTTAGAAAACAAAAATAATGAATATAATAGAGTATTTGTTTAATATGTTCATCTATTGTGACATAATTAATGGTTGTTCTTTATTTTTAAAATTTTATTTAGAAAAACAGCTGAAGTTTGATACTAGAGTCCTCTTTTCTTGAGATTACACTATGTAATAAAAACAGTGGGATTTTAAAGTATCTTTGCATCTAACTGACCCACATAATCTTGTAAAATCAGATCATGCATTTAAAGTCCCTAAAGGGTCTTCAAAATGTCCCTAAATGGACCAACAGAAATTTAGTAGACACGCTGCACCTATTCCATCAGTACTCATATATTTTCATGATAAATACAGACATATTGCTAAGTGTTTCAGTTCGTAAGCATATGTGTTTGGGTTTTAACTTGCAAATTTTCTGAATCCAATTTTGTGTGATGGAAGTTTTAATAATGAAAAGTATTCTTCTCCAAGTGTTAATTGAACATGATTTTTTAGTTGAGTTTTAGTGTTTACTCTATTGTTGCCCTCAATGAGAAAAACAAACAAAATGAAAGAAAACAGATTGTGACAGACATGGCAATTTTAAAACTTTTTCAGTTAAGTAAATTTTCTGATTTTATTTTCATTCTTCATCATAGGCTGTTCATTGTGATACAAAAAAAATAGGAAATATACTATTAAGACTTTTATGCAGGTATATATTTTTTAAACTAGAAATAACATGGTTTTTATGACAGATATGACAAGGCATTAACATAAAAATAAAATCATTCTTCAAAACAAAATTATAAAAATAAGATTAATTCTTTGAATGCTTTTGTAGATAAAAAAGTTTGGATAATCATAGTTGATATTTTGTTAACAAGCAAGTAGTAAAAAGAAATTAGCAGTAAAAAATTACTTTTGTTTACACAATGTTTTCCTTCTTATTTTCAAGAGGTTTGATGTTTTCCATAAGTTAAAATGAAAAAATATTAAACTGATTAAAAATTGTCTATGTCCTGCTTAACTTGGAATTGACCGAAACTAATTGGTAAATAAATTTCTTAATGTATTTGCACTCTACATTGTGAACTCACTTATAAATAAATAGCTTTATTGCCATTGCAATACCTTGTTATTTTTGCTTATAGAAATGTTAATCCAACATTTCAAGCAAGTTCTACTGTGTAAAAAATATTGTCTTTATATTCTTTGTATAAAGTAAGTTCCTGTGAATGTAAAAAAAATACTTGTATATACTTATTAACATGATTTCAAATTATAAGGCCCCATTTCTATGTGGATATTGATATTTCTGTTATCATATATAACATTGGTTCCCAACCTTTTAGTAACTGCGTACCACTTGAAATTTTTGGCATAACACCAGTCTTATATTTTTTTAGAAACATATATCTAATGTCAGAAAAGACCCTAATGACTTGTTCAATTTTAAGTAAAATACTAAGAAAGCTTCATATTTCATGATTAATGCACTTGTATTTCATATTAATGTTACATACAGAGAGCACTCCCCGAGATGACATGCAGAGAGCACTCACCGAAGCGACATGCAGAGAGCAAACCCTGAAGTGACATGCAGAGATCACACCCCGGAACGCACCCGATCTGAAGTGAAGTGACCACGAGGGAAAAGACCGGCTGTGGGGAAGAACAACTAACTGTGACCAAGCAGTGCGTGATAGACGAGCGGAGATGAAGGACGCTTTTTGCACAAGCTGTGCTGATCATGATTAATTTACCGAGCTAATGGCTAACTTATCTTTTTATAATTCTAAACTACAAACCCCTGTTGTAAATATCCCCTAGATACCAGTAAATACGTTATTTAAATGTCTCCCTGTCTCATCACTACTCACATGGGCGTTCGGCCGATTGTGAACTGAGGGCCACGCGTTTTTCGCCATTTTCGGCTCTAAGTTGGAAATAAACGTTTCCTATGAAGAAATTTACGACATGTGTGTGTGTGCCATCTAAGGATTAACTGAACAACTCACTGAGATTATGGATGCGAAAGGATTTGATTCACCGGATGGAGCAACAAGGAAAAAACACGTGAGTTCGTTTTAATTTTTTAGACTACAAATGCATTTCCTGCCAACAACCGAAGTTTAAAGGGCAAAAATCATTGTGTGTTGAAATAAGCAACTGAATATTGAATTGAAGATTGCTTTACGAAGTTGAAAATTACCTAATGAATGAAAATATTGAAGACCCTTTACTCTGACAAAATATAGGCAGACAATGCGTTTGAAGAATGAAAAATTGTTTAGAATGGTTATTAGAATGCACATTTGAAATGATGATTTGATTTTAAATTATATTTTGACTACATTTGAGTGCAATTTTTGATAGTATTTGGAATTGAAAAATTTAACTCTATGAATTAAGAGTACATTTTTATATTTTGATGTTGAAAATTGAGTGAATTTTGAAATTTATGAAATATAAGTGTGATTTTGAGATGATAGTTGGTTAAGAATTTGTGTCATATAGTTGATATTTGTTTGTGGTAAATTGGTTGTGAGTGAATTTGTTAAAAAAGTATTCAAATTTAAAATGGCAACCCTTAACGATATCCCGAGTATGGCAAAATCGTTAAAAAGTGGTTCGGCGAGCCACATACGATTACTGCATAAGTTAATATTTGGAAATACTGGAGATCGACAGAATCGCTCGCGTTTGAGAGGTTTTCAGGGATTCAGTGCCAGTGATGTTGAATCAAAGAGGGCATGTTTAGAGCAATTCTCATTGAAGGAATTGATAACTCTTTGTAATTTTCTACACCTCGAATTTGACACAGAACGTGACCAGTGTTACGAAATAATTCTCGCTGCTTTGAGTGATTTCACTCTATTACAAACACAAATGTCAGATTTAAGTGATAATGATGAATCGGCGACTACGAATTCAATTCCTATGTCCATTAACGGAACTGACCACCTTGTTCTTGAGAGAGCCAATGTACCGAATGAAAATTTTTCTTCTATTTTAAGAGCACAGACATCGATTTCTTCACCACAACTCTCATCTTTTTCTCACCTTTCATCACACTTCTCCCTAAAGGATATTGTTGATTTAATAAGACCATTTTCCTCAAGTGACAATTACCAAGTTGACACTTTTATATCCGATGTAAATGATGTTTTTGAATTATACCAAATTGAAAATCCCCTCCATCAAGTAATTTTTGTGAGAAAATGTTTAACTGGCCCGGCTTCAACCTTAATTAGATCGATTCGTGGAATAAACACGTGGGATGAAATGAAACGCCATTTAAGAAATGAATTCTCCAATAATTTGAATGGTCTCCAATTACATAAGGCTATGGAATCGAGACATTTACAACGCAAGGAAACTCTGCAAGAATACTTGTTAGCAATGAGGGAAATAGCTCATAAAGGTTCTTTAGATGACTCATCTCTAATTGATTATGTGATAAATGGGATTCCAGATTCTCCCAACAAAATAATTTTATATGGATGCAAAAATTTACTAGAATTTAAAGAAAAATTGAAGATTTTTGAAAAAGTCGATAATTCTAAAGGGTTCCGTTCTTCAACCTACCAGACCAAACAAACACGTCTAGAGCCAGAATCGCAACCAATCTGTTATTCTTGTGGCTTAAAAGGACATAAGAGTAATCAGTGTAAAAATAAAGAACGAGGAAAACAGTGCTATGGCTGCAAGGGTTTTGGGCATATACATGCTAACTGTCCCAAAAGTCCCAGGTTTAAACATGCTCACACCTATCCCAAATCAAGTATGAGTAATGAAGCTGCAGTAAATACCGCATTCGCTAATCCGATGCAAATTGAGATTACTGTAAACAGTACCCCTGTGATGGCCCTTTTTGACACTGGTGCAAGTGTAACCTTGCTGAAACAAAAGATCTTTGCTGATATAAGTCCCGCTCCTCTGTTGAACCCCTCTCTGACTACATTTTCGGGAATCGGACAAACCCAAGTCTCTTCCATTGGGTGTTTCAAAGGAACTATTTGCATTCAGGGAAAATCAATGTGCACATATATTCAGGTTGTTAAGGATGGTGAATTGCCTTTTGATGCAATATTAGGAATGGACTGCATCGGACAGACACAGTTCACCTTTGCCAACAACAACATTTCACTATGTAGTAATGACGAACAGAGCGTTTTTTTCAATATCGCAAACGTCATAGAGAATCACATTGATCCTGACCTATCCCATATTTTGGATAGAAAGATTAAAAGAGAAGTACAAGATCTTATTCACAATTATAGACCTCTAAAAACGAAAACAACAGAATTGCAAATGAAAATAATTCTAAATGATGAAACTCCCATTGCACAAAGTCCCCGTCGCCTTGCATTTTCCGAGAAAAAGGAAGTAGACCAGCAAATTTCTGTCTGGTTAGATGATGGAATAATTTCACCAAGTTCCTCTGACTTTGCCGCCCCAATTGTTTTATGCAAGAAGCCTGATAATTCCACTCGCATTTGTATTGACTTTCGCAGGCTAAACTCTACAACCATAAAGGACAGATTCCCTCTCCCTTTAATTGACGATGTTTTAGACTCCTTACAGAATGCAAGCATTTTCACTAATCTTGATTTAAAGAATGCTTTCTTCCACATTGATATTCACCCGAACAGTAGAAAATACACAAGTTTTGTAACACCATCGGGACAATATGAATTTAATAAAGTCCCTTTTGGCTTGTGTAACTCTCCTAGCACGTTCCAACGGTACATTCAGCTTATTTTTAGAGATTTGATAAATAAGGGAATCATAATTTCATACTTAGATGATTTAATTATACCCTCTCTGAATTATGACGATGGAATTCGTAAATTGAAGCAAGTGTTTCAAACTGCAGCTGAATATGGTTTGCAATTTAACTTCAAAAAATGTAATTTTCTGCAAAAAGAAATCCAATTTCTTGGTCATAAAATCACCAACGGACAAATACGACCCTCTGAACGAAAAACTAAGGCTGTACTTAACTTCCCTAAACCCAAAACACACAAGCACATTCAAAGTTTCCTTGGTCTAACAGGTTACTTCAGAAAGTTTATCAGCAACTATTCATTAATTGCTCGACCCTTAAGTGATCTTCTCCGTGGTGAAACTCCCTTTCACTTTGGACCAGAACAAGAACAGGCTTTCTTAACTCTCAAAGACTGCCTAACACGGGAACCAGTTCTCCACATCTTTAATCAGGGATCTCCTCTTGAGCTCCACACGGATGCAAGCGCTCTTGGTTTTGGCGCTGTGCTACTTCAGAAATCGGACGATGAGAATTGGCACCCTCTGCACTACATGAGCAGAAAAACAACCCCACAACAATCCAAATACTCAAGCTACGAACTTGAGGTACTTGCCATAATAGAAGCGGTCAAAAAGTTCCGCACGTACCTCCTAGGAACACGGTTCAAAATTGTGACGGATTGTTCCGCCTTTCAAAAAACACTGAGCAAAAAAGACTTAACCCCAAAAATAGCTCGATGGGCTATGTTTCTTGAGGAGTTCGATTATGAAATCGTACACCGTCCGGGAAAACGTTTACAACATGTTGATGCCTTGAGTCGTCCCGTTTTACCTGTGACACCCCATGACACTATCACTGCTAAAATTGTAAATGCTCAGACCGAAGATGAACATAGTAAAGCTCTGAAAACACTGTGTTCTACTAACTCAACCAATGAATATGTACTTAGAAATGACGTTTTATTTAAATGTGACAAAGGTCAAGAACTTTTGTATGTTCCACAATCCCTTGAATTGGAAGTAATACGGGAAATACACAGTAAAGGACATTTTTCTCTGTCAAAAACTCTTGCCCTTCTACAACGCGATTATTATATTCCAAAGATGTGTCAAAAGGTTGAGTCAGCTATTTCAAACTGTATTCCATGTATTTTGTACAACAAGAAGAAAGGTAAATTAGAAGGTTTCCTCCACCCTATCCCCAAAGGCAATTTGCCTATAGACACATACCACTGCGATTTTCTAGGACCGTTACCGTCCACCAATAAGAACTACCAATATATATTTTCTGTTGTGGATGCTTTCACTAAATACCTTTGGCTGTACCCTGTCAAGTCCACGTCGGCTAGAGATGCCATAGATAAGCTACAGTTACAGCAGACTACCTTCGGAAACCCCACTAGACTTATCACTGACAAGGGCAGTGCTTTTACATCCAAAGATTTCGAAAATTATTGCAGGGAGCAGAATATTGAACTTGTCCAGATTGCAACGGGAGTCCCCCGGGGCAACGGGCAGATAGAGAGAATGCATCAGACACTGATACCTGTTTTAGGAAAATTGTCCATAGAAGACCCAACGAAGTGGTACAAATTTGTGTCCTCGGTCCAAAGAATACTTAATAGTACCCCTTCTAGTGTAACGAAATTTACACCTTTTGAACTGTTAGTTGGAGTCCCAATGAAAAACCCAGAGGACTTAAACGTAACACAGCTTCTCGATGAAGAATACCGTAACTCTTTACTAAATTATAGAGACAATTTAAAGGCTGAAGCTAAAAGAAATATTGAAGAGTTCCAAACTAATAGCAAAAAGAACTTTGACAGGCAACGAAAAGCTGCTACCACTTTCAAAAAAGGTGACCTTGTTGCTATCCAAAGATCTCAATTTGGATGCGGGCTCAAATTGCGCCCAAAATACCTTGGTCCGTATGTGGTAGAAAAAGCACTTCCTAATGACAGATACCAGGTTAGGAAAGTTGGTTCACACGAGGGACCAAATTTAACATCGACGGCCATAGATTACATGAAAAGATGGAATTAGATATTATGTGTGTATTTTATTATATTTGTGTCATGTAATCAAGAAAATTGAAAAACTCATTGAATCACAATAACCCAACTTAATTTTAAAGAATTGCTTTTGATGAACTCTCTTGAACACACTGAACTGTCTGAAGGAACTTCTCTAATATTTGCTACAAAATCGAAGATTTTTTCTTGATGTATGGAATTGATGATTTTGATGATTGATGAAATTTTGACGATACTTTGATGAAATTTTGATGTTTTACTTCTTCGACAAGAGCATGATATGCTGATTTATGATGACTTAGATGGTCCAGATGATAGTTCTAGTGCGTGTTCTGAGAAGTTCTCCAGACAAATACTTCCTTCTCCTGTCCTTTTCTTTGCGTTTTCAGGTTTCATGGACTGCCCCGGAGGTCCGGAGTCATCAGGATACCCGAGTGTTACATACAGAGAGCACTCCCCGAGATGACATGCAGAGAGCACTCACCGAAGCGACATGCAGAGAGCAAACCCTGAAGTGACATGCAGAGATCACACCCCGGAACGCACCCGATCTGAAGTGAAGTGACCACGAGGGAAAAGACCGGCTGTGGGGAAGAACAACTAACTGTGACCAAGCAGTGCGTGATAGACGAGCGGAGATGAAGGACGCTTTTTGCACAAGCTGTGCTGATCATGATTAATTTACCGAGCTAATGGCTAACTTATCTTTTTATAATTCTAAACTACAAACCCCTGTTGTAAATATCCCCTAGATACCAGTAAATACGTTATTTAAATGTCTCCCTGTCTCATCACTACTCACATTAATGATGTTTTAAAAATAAAAAAATAAAACGATTATTGAAAATTACAGTTTTATTTTTTACTCACAGGTCTAAAAACAAATAATTTTAAATAATTAGTACAAATTAAGCAAACAAAGATTAACATCAAAAATCAATTTTTAGTGTGAAAGTTGTTGTTTGTCTTTTATTAAAATATCAGGAGCAATGGAGCTTAATTTCACTCTTAAGTCCTCTTCAACACTTACTGTTTCTATATTTATTTTTTATACACAAAAGTTCAGAAAAACCACTCTTGCACAAGTAACAAATGGCATAAGACAGGCAGTGATATCAATTTAATTTCGCTGAGATAACCATTGAATAGAAATAGATAATCAGCAACAAAGTTTCTATTCAAATAATGTGCTACTGTTACCGTTATTTATTACAATGTAATAAAAACATTAATCACAAAATTGATTTAATATAATCCCATTTTTCCTATAACGTGTGGTTATACATACTAAAAATCGAACAAACTTCGTATCATCCTTGCATACTACCTGAAACGTTGCTGCGTACCACCAGTGGTATGTGTACCACCGGTTGGGAATCTCTGATATATAACATTAGGAAAAACAATTAAAATTGGTTTTATGTTTATTGTACAAAAAGTTACATAGGAAGTGACGGAAGTAGTGCATAACTCTCGAGGACAAAAAACATTTATTAGAATAATATAAAAATACTTACACTTTGCACAGTTAAAAACCTTTTCATGTTATTTAATTTCACAAGTCTTTCTAATGCTTGCTTTTTCAGTTTGAATGAAGTGAATTACTCCACAATTATTGACGAGAAATTGTTGATAAAAGCTCATTTCTTCTTATTTTGGTATTTTAATTCTTTTGAGATCAAGTGCACTGCTCAATAATATCTTCGAGTTCTTTCATACAGTACAACTCGCTTATAATGAGCCCTGTTTTAACGAGAACCCGGATTTAACGAGGAAATCAGAAATACTTGGTTGGTACACTGTTAAGTCTATGGGATCATAACTCGCTTTTAACGAGCAAACCCCGGTTATAGCGAACAATATTTTTGTGATTCATAAAATTTCTATTGACTTCCACTTCTTCAGCTCAGCTAATTCTTTCATGGAACCGAATTCTACAAGTGTTATCCAGCCTATGGACCAAGGGGTCATCAGAAGTTTTAAATCAAACTTTCGTAAGCACTTGATTTGGATGCTTATCGATAGAAGAGAAAAAATAAGAACAACCTCAATTGCTAATGTAAACATACTTGAAGCGATACGTTTAATGAGCGATGCATGGGAAAACGTTACATCGACATGCATTACCAATTGCTTCCAAAAGGCTGGATTGGACATTTCTCAAGAGGGGCAAATCACTGAGGAAGAGGTATACAACTTGGAAAATGAGTAGAGAAGAATTTGAAAATTACTTATCTGTTGGCCAATGTTATCACTTCCGAGATACCTACTCCCAAGGATATTGTAGCTGAAATTCAAGCAAAAGCAGGTGAAAAAAATAATGAAACCCATGATGATGACGAATGTGAAGAATTTCAAGCTGAATTGCTCACAACATACTTAATTACTTTTGAGTTCGCAGAAAAACTTCCATCTTTTATCGAAGCCAGGGGTGCAAATGACAATGTTTTTCGGACCATGAGTCTTCTCCGATGAACAATAACACAAGAAAGAGACAATAAGACAGTTCAAAACAAATTAACCAACTTCTTTTGTACTGCACAGAAATAAAAAATAAAGTATGTATACATAATATAGTAAGAGTATGTATGAATTTTTCATGAGTTTTTGGTTATAACGAGCAAATATCGCGTCCCTTCGTGCTCGTTATAAGCGAGTTAGACTGTATTTTATATAAATTTCATTGTGACATAATTATTGTTGCTTTTTGTAACAGTTATTTTTATTATACTTAAGCATAATGGTGAGACGAAAACGCTCCACCTCAGTTAGTAAACAGAAAGCTGCCAAACGATGGTGTAAAGAAATATTGTTGTAAATAATCAAAATAATCGTAATCTTTTCAGTTATTTAGTTATTGTGTTCTGGCAACACTTCTCACTCTGTGTTTACTCTAGAGCTGTGTGCTACTAGCTTCTTCGTTGCTATTATTTCTCCGTTGCATAATTCTCGTATTTAACTTACAATAAATCTAATTCTATTGCATATTGTCTTTGTGACTTAATAATCATAATTGGTTATGGGCCCAGATAGCGCAGTGATTTATTAAGTGACTTTGTGGAACGAAAAATAACGAGTCTTGCGCCACTACTAACGTTAGGCTTAACGTGAACCTACTTCGAGCTACTACTGTGTGAAGTGACTACTACCTGTGTGAAATGGAGTTCAAAGCTCAAATAGAAAAGCTTTTGGGAGTTTCCAACTGGAATAAATGGAAGAGGCAGATTGAACTTTTATTGCGCCACCACGATGTGCATGATCTCGTTACCGGAGATCGCGAATGCCCTTGCCCACAGGATGGAACTTCAGCTGAAGTGAATTCTGCCTACGAGAAGAGGAGGAAAGCTTTCATCAAAGAGGACTCCCTGGCCCAACTAATCCTTGTGGGAAACATGGACGACAGCAATGTTGAGCTGACGGCTATTTGTAAT
Organism: Metellina segmentata; assembly: GCA_947359465.1. NCBI lineage: Eukaryota > Metazoa > Arthropoda > Arachnida > Araneae > Tetragnathidae > Metellina > Metellina segmentata. The sequence continues at coordinate 2,549,592 of OX375884.1, forward strand.
AGTGCTAAAAGCGTTTGGGATAAATTGCTGTCGGTCTATGAACAGAGTTCTGGCCAACGTCTTGACCGCTTGATGGAGCAGTTTTTTCAAAGTGAAAAAGGAATGGAAGATGGCATAGTAAGTCATGTTGCCAAACTTCAAAGAAACTTTAGCGAGTTGAACGATGAACTAAAGCGTGTTGCCAAAACAACATTGCCAGATCTCCTATTAATGAGTAGGATCATGTCAACTCTATCTTCAGATTACTTTGAATTCAAAAGTGTCTGGGAATCTGTTCCTATAGAAGAGAGATCTGTAAACAAGTTGACAGAGAGACTTCGCTTGATAGAGATGCGCCTGCCTTCCAAACCGACAGATTCCTCCACAGCCCTGGTTGCTTCCAAGAGAAAAGTTGTGAAGCCAGAGAGAAAATGTTACATCTGCCGAAAACCTGGCCACATTGCTAAAGACTGCAGAAGAAAAGGTAAGCCTAAAACTGAAGGTGATGCTTTTGTATGCACTGTGGAAGGACTTTCGGAGAGTGATATATGGATAGCAGACAGTGGAGCGTCTGCCCATATGACAAAATACAAGAAATATTTTGTGGACTTTACAACATTCGCCTCACCTAAACCAGTATATGTGGGGAATAGCGAAGCAATTATGGCTTATGGTCATGGAACTGTGAATGTTGAAATGAAGATTAACAACAAGTGGGATAAGAACCACTTAACAGAGGTGTGGTATGTTCCTGACATAAGCAGAAACCTTTTCTCAATTAGTCAAACTCTGAGTAAGGGTTTTAAGTTCCAGGCATCTAAAGACGAGTGTTCTTTTTTAAGAGATGGTTCTCTACGCATGAAAGGTTTACGAACTGTGCATGGACTATACGCCATAGAAATGCGTGTTAGATGTCCTGCTGTGTCTGCAGAAGTATGTGTTGCTTTAGCAAACAAGTCTAAGTCTATGCAACTGTGGCACGAAAGACTGTGTCACCAGAATAAAGCTCATGTAAAGGAAATACTGCAGAAACACCACATACAAGTATCATCAAAAGATGAGATGTGTGATGGGTGCTGCTTTGGTAAGCAGTGTAGACGTCCTTTCGGAACAAGGAAACAAAGGCCTACAATACCAGGGGGATTAATACATACAGATGTATGTGGTCCCATGCAGCAGCAATCTTTAGCTGGTGCTAGGTACTTTGTATGTTTCAAGGATGATTTCACCAAGTACCGCAGAGTGTTTTCTATGCAGTCGAAGAGTGAAGTCCCCAAATGTCTCCAAACCTTTCTCAATGAAGCGAAAAATGCTGGTCACGTGATCAAAGAAATTCTGAGTGACGGTGGAACAGAGTTTCAGAATTCATCTGTGAAGAATATTCTTGAAAGAGAAGGAATCTCTGCACGCATGTCAATGCCCTACACGCCAGAGCAAAATGGTGCTGCTGAGCGTGAAAACAGAACCATTGTTGAAAGTGCAAGATGCATGATTCATGCTGGAGACATTCCCTTAAAACTCTGGGCAGAGGCAGTGAACACGACTGTTTATGTGTTAAACAGAACAGGACCAACATCCGTAAAAGGTAAGAGTCCCTATGAAATGTGGTTTTCCAAAGAAGTGGTCAACATTAACCATCTACATATCTTTGGTACTGAATGCTTTGTTCATGTACCCAAGCAAAACAGGAGGAAATGGGACAAGAAGAGTGTTAAAGGTGTCTTTGTTGGGTACAGTGGCGAAAAAGATGGTTATCGAATTTGGATAAAAGAGCAAAACAAGATTATCCTGAGTCGAGATGTGATATTTCAAGTTGAGAAATCCAACTGTGCGATTGATGAAACTTCAGTTAACCATGAAGCAGAGATGGAAGTGATGACAAAATCTCCTATCACACCACATCTAGATGAGGATAAGGAAATAGGGGAAGCTTCATGTAGTACTGAAGATTCAGAAGAAACCCCAGATGAACAGGAGGGAAGAAACTTGCGGGACAGGTCCATATTAAAGATGCCAGTTAAGTATGACAATTTTGTTCTGTTGGCTGAACATGCAGAACCTGAGACCTACAAAGATGCTATGGCTTCTGAAAATGGTGATAAATGGCTTGCTGCTATGAAGGAAGAGATGGATTCTCTGTCAAATAACAACACATGGGAGCTTGTTAATTTACCTCCTGAAAGAAAAGCCATTGGAAGTCGGTGGGTCTACAAGGTGAAGAAAAATGCTGATGGAACTGTTCAGCGCTTCAAAGCTCGCCTTGTTGCCAAGGGATACAGCCAGAAATTCGGGGTCGATTTCTGTGAAACATTCAGTCCGGTTGTACGATGGGATACAATTAGAACTGTCCTGAGCATTGCTGCTAGTCGAAAACTGAAGCTCACTCAGTTTGATGTCAAAACAGCATTTCTCTATGGAGACCTCTCTGAAGACATATACATGGCTCAACCTGAAGGGTTTAGTGATGGAACTGAGCAAGTGTGTAAACTACTAAAGAGTCTATATGGATTAAAACAAGCTCCAAGATGTTGGAATGAACGTTTTAAAACCTTTGCTGAACACAGTGGTTTAAAACAATCTTGCTCAGATCCATGTTTGTTTTTAAATGATGAGAAATCATTATTTCTTATTGTATATGTTGATGATGGAATCATTGCAGCTCTTGAGGAACAAATAGTAAAACATTTCATCAAGAAACTTGAGAGTGAATTCTGTGTGGTGATAGGTGTGGCCAACTACTTTCTAGGAATGCAAATAGAGCATCTTGTGGATGGAAAGTTTTTTATACACCAGGAGGCATATTGTAGGAAGATCCTGAATCGATTCAATATGATTGAATCCAATCCTGTCAGCACACCTGTTGAAAAGGGTACAATATCAACAAATGATTCAGCATCTCTTCCTGCTAATGTACCTTACCGTGAAGCTGTGGGAAGTCTCATGTTCCTTGCTATCGTCACAAGACCTGACATATCTTATGCAGTGGGTGTCCTTTCGCAGGTCTTGGATAAGCCTCAACAAATGCATTGGAACATGGTTAAGAGGACCTTGAGATATCTCAAAGGAACAGAAAAGTGCGGTATTCTGTTTCAGTGTGAATCCAGTGTAACCCTTGAATCCTTTAGTGACTCAGACTATGCTGGTGATCCTCTAACCAGGAAGTCAACATCAGGAATGGTGTTTATTTATAACGGTGGTGCTATAACGTGGAAAAGTCAGCGTCAAAACTGCATTGCTCTCTCCACAACTGAAGCTGAATTTATTGCAGCAAGTCAAGCTGCAAAAGAGGCAATTTGGTTAAGTAATCTTTTAACAGAACTGTGCTGTGAGACTGAAGTACCAGTCCTTCAAATAGACAATCAAAGTGCCATCCGTTTAATCAAAAATCCTGAGTTCCATAATAGAACCAAACATATTGATATCCGTTACAAATTTATTCGGCAACAATATGAAAACAAGCAGCTTAATGTCATTTATTGTAGTAGTGAAATGCAAGCTGCTGATATATTCACAAAACCCCTTGCGAAAGACAGGTTTTTAAAACTCAGATTAATGATAGGGATGCATAATCTTAGTGATTAAACTTAGTGCATATATATTTATATGGAACTATCATTGCTATTAATTCTTTTGTGTGCATTTAAAGTGTTTTAAGGTCAGATTTACTATGTGTTTAATGACTTTTTTTTGTGTATGTGTATTTTGATTTAGGGGAAGTGTTGTAAATAATCAAAATAATCGTAATCTTTTCAGTTATTTAGTTATTGTGTTCTGGCAACACTTCTCACTCTGTGTTTACTCTAGAGCTGTGTGCTACACAAGCGCCTCAGCGTACAGCGTAAGTGTCCGACAAGTTGACTCTGATTGGCTGGTATGATCATGTGCCTGAGACGTAAAGGTGTTTCATTTGGCTATTTATCTACGTTTTGGCGCAGATCTCTTTGACTGATAGGAACGGTTTTCGAAAGGTTTTGCATTTTGAACCGAAAATTGTATCCTTTTATTATATGTTAATAATTATATAAGTTAGTGTTTTATGTATGCTTTTTGTTACATCACAATGGTCCTAAACCAGGGATGGATACGACACCATCATCCTAAAGCAAAGGGGACGGCAGAGGGGCGGAAAAATATCAGCTGGTAGTGAGTTCAGGAGTGGTTTTTAGATTATTTATGTAAAATCAACGGAAGTTTGGAAAAATAAAAAAAGGGTATTAAAAATTAGGAAAAGTAATATTTAGAATCAAAAGGAATTAAATTGGAATTGTTTTAAATAATTTGGATGATCTAAAAATATTTCCGCCAGTTGGGTTCGAACTCGGGAAGTCATCCTCCGCCGCTAACGCCAATCTGATGGTAAGTGACTTTAGCCATTTGGCCATCGTTGCTTCACCAAGAGGAGCTCTTTAAAAGAAGAGTTCATTTTTGCCTCCCCTTATAAAAGTTGGCGAGAAATACTACTACCAACAACCATACAACATATATATGAGGAGCCAATCAGAGTCAACTTGTCGGACACTTACGCTGTACGCTGAGGCGCTAGTGTGTGCTACTAGCTTCTTCGTTGCTATTATTTCTCCGTTGCATAATTCTCGTATTTAACTTACAATAAATCTAATTCTATTGCATATTGTCTTTGTGACTTAATAATCATAATTAATATGCAGTGTAGAAACTGATTCACTGGCTAATTTAAACATTCAAGATATAAATATGTGTTGTCAGACATTAGAAGCGAGTTTGAAAGAAGAATTAAATTGTGATTTGGACTCTGAAGTTCCTCATTATTTAATAGTTGATGAACAAGTCCTAAGAGGACTTGTGCGACAGAGCTAAAACACCGGCATTTGATGTCAACATGTGAAAAGTGCAGTCCTTTTTTTTAGTGTCAGGAAAGGATATAAAGCACTTGAAAAGTTCTACATGCATATGAACAAGGGTCTGCTTTCCAATAGGGCATTCAACAACATACAAGAAAAAGCAATTGAAATCAATACAAACACATACAAGAAAAATTGAAATCAATGCTTAAATAAACAGAAAAAAGCTTGGATAAAATAGGATGCCAAATAAAAACTGCTCATGAAAATTCCAACGAAATCACACAAATCGATGAGACATATGATGGCACCTGGGTGATTCTAGGTCACACATCGCAGATTGGAGTGGGGTGCGTCATTGATATATAAACAGGTATTTTTATCTATACAAAGTAATGTCAAAACATATTGAGTGGGAGCATAACTTTTCCCGCATTTAAAACATTCAAATCCATCGGAAGAAGCTTGATCGGCAATCGCCAGCATTTCCACGCTGATCGAATCACAACAGATTAATAATTAAATTACCTAAAATTACCAACGAAATCAACAATATACAATTATCTAAAATCAATCTGTGTTACGCGCTAGTAGATCAAAATCTCATCCACACGCGCTAGTGTTAGAATAGAATAGCAATAGCAATAGAACTTGTCGCGCAGAGGGAAAAATTTTTTCCCCTCAATCTCTTCCCTAGTTCGTTCTATCCGTGACCGTTCCCTTTCGTTTGCGCATGCGCGAAATTTGGTTCCTTCTGTGACATGAGGAATTTAAAGGCTAGTCTCCAAATTCAAGTTCTAGGGTCGGCGCCTCGTCCGAAATGGCTGAGAGCCTTCGTGACGTATTAGCAGTACTATCATTCGCTGGACAGTCGGCGACGCTCCCTCTGTAGACTAGCGCGTCTTTTTAGTAATGGCTCTTCGTTACGTGGACGATTCTATTTAGGACCGTAGGGAGGTCGGTAGATACTAAACTCGTGATAAGTGAATCGATTCTTCAGTTTGATTCTTTCGTAACTTGTTTTGATCATTTGATCTACAGTGAGCTATGATTATTTACTTGTCTGGTAGTCTTTTTTTGTGTGTCTTCTATGATTTTTTAAAGCAGATTGATGGAATGTATGATTGATTGAAGGGTACTTATACTTTAAAGAGCTTCTTTTCGTGAAGCAACGTTGGCGTAATGGCTAAAGTCACTCACCTTCAGATTAGCGTCGGCAGCGGAGGATGACTTCCCGAGTTCGAACCCAGCTGGCGGAAAAATTTTTAGATCCTCCAAATTATTTTTAAAAAATTCCAATTTAATTCCTTTTCATTCAAATTTACTTTTCCTAATTTTTAATACCCTTTTCATATTTTTCCAAGCTTCCGTTGATTTTACATAAATAATCTAAGAACCACTCCTGAACTCACTACCAGCTGATATTTTTCCGCCCCTCTGCCGTCCCCTTTGCTTTAGGATGATGGTGTCGTATCCACCGCTGGCTTAGGACCATTCTGATGTAACAAAAAGCATACATAAAACACTAACTTATATAATTATTAACTTATATAATAAAAGGATACAATTTTCGGCTCCCACCTCTACCCACCCATAGCCATGGATCTGAAAAGAAAAGAAGAAAGCAGAAAGGAAGAGATAAATCGCCAACAACTATAAACCTTGATGACATACGTATCTAGGTCATGTGATCCGATTAGCCGATCAAGTTGGACTTGCGTAAAGTACTAACATGGGATTGAGGCGCCTGTCCTCCCCACGGTCCTAAATAGAATCGTCCACGTAACGAAGAGCCATTACTAGAAAGACGCGCTAGTCCCTCTGTAGCCCTTGCGAAAGGGGGGAACAGGTCCCCGTTTGCAAGCTTAAGCAGGTGCCAGTTAGGCGCTAGTCCAGATAGCCAGGTGTCATGTTTAATGTTTTTTTTGGAAGAATCAATTGATTCTTCACAAGATCACGGCAATTCCTGTATGTTAACCGGTGGCTTTGATATTTAATGCCTTTAAATTATACATTTTTTTAATTCATAAGTTTTAAAGTTTTGGTGAAGCTTAAGTTTTAATGATGATATCCAAAAATAATTTTTCATCTTACTTTTAATGAACACAGAATAACCCCCAGTCCATTTTTGCCATCCGGGTGTGATTTTTATTTCAAAGTAGCCACTGTGTGGCTTGCCCGGCGTTGCCTGTGCCCGTGGTGTCAAGTATTAATCTGGTGTAAAATGTTCCGTAGATTTCAAATCCGTTGAAGATATATTCAATTAAAAAATTATTTATTTAAAGAAAATAATATTTTTAGGTATCAATCTAAAGTGAAATTTCCCGTAGATTTCAAATCCGTTGAAATTTTCAATCTATCTTTAGCGATTCCGATTTTGCGAAAAAAAACTTAACAATCCCAGACAATATGTTTTTTATTTCTTGCTCTCATTCCCAGAAATGGAAAGGGACAGGAAATGTAATCTGTTTCTTTCTTTTTTAACGCAAAGGGCAGAAGATGCAATCTTTTTTTTTTTGGAAAGAGAAAGTTCACGTGACGTCACAATTTCTTGCGAAAATATAAAAGATATATATTCAATTTAAAAATTATTTATTTAAAGAAAATCATATTGTAGGTATCGATCTGATGTGAAATTTTCCACAGATTTCAAATCCGTTGAAATTTTTACTCTATCTTTAACGGTCTAGGACAGTGCTCCCCAACCTTTTATCTCGGCGAACCGGTCAACGCTTGATAATTTTACCGCGGCCCGCTGAGGGAGGGACGTTGATAGTTTATATTTTAGATTGTTTTGATTTAATAATTTTAATTTAATTGTATTTAAACATGCCTTCGAAATAAAATACAGTCACACCCAAAAAATGAAGATAAAGTGATTTAACATTTTAACTCACTATAAGAACGCTAAATCAATGAGAACCCTGAGCTTGTTTCTTTGGAACGAGACGGTTTCATCTGGGGGTAATAGGTGACAATGACACACGAAGTGTATTGCTTATGTCGAGTTTATTCCGTTGTTTTGGTTGCTGTCACTGCAGAAAACCCCGCTTCACACAGATAGGTTGTAGGAAATGGCAATAGGGATTTAAGTAGTGCTGTGATCTCAGGGTATTCCGCCATGACTTTAATCCAGAACACCGACAGAGTTGTTGTCTCGAACGTAGTTTTAAGGCCGCCGTCATTTGAAATCTCCAATCTTCTTGCACAGACATGCTAGCGCGGATCCATTCCTTACCAGTTCGTGGGTCTTTTGTGGTTGGGAAGTACTCTTTTAAAAGCAAAGACAGGTGATCGTGCACCAACTGGGAGAATGAATGTGCAGGCTCAGTCTCGCCTAAAATCCCTGCTAATGTCTGAAACATGTCCAAAATGCCTCTGTTTACGCGCCGTCCCCACAACTCCAGTTTGGCTTTAAATACAGCTACTTTGTCTGCCAACTTGAAAACAGTTGTAATTTTCACCTGAAGGCACAGATTGAGTTCACTGAGCAGGCTGAATATGTCACACAGGTAAGCCAGTTTTGCGACCCATACCTGTCACTGAAATTTGCTGCCAGCGGTGACTTCTTTTCTGATAGAAATCTTTGCAATGGCTTTCGTAATTCAAATACTCTGATTAGCGATTTTCCTCTGAATAACCATCTTATTTCTGTGTATAAGAGAAGGCATCTGTACTCTTTTTCCATCTCCTCACAAAGCTGCTAAAACTGCGGTTAATAACTTTAACGACATCAATAAATACGTTGTTAAATTCCAGTGACATTTTTCGGCTTGCCAGCCCCTGTGAATGAGACAATGCTTAGATTCACTCTCAGGTGCAACCTCCTTAATCCGAGCATTTAAACCAGACAGTCGTCCGGTCATGGTAACAGCTCCGTCTGTGCAAAGATAGTGCACATAACAAATCCTCATGCACATCCTCCTGATATATATATAGCACATAAACAAGTAGTATAGCCTTGTTGTCGTTATCTGTAGATTCGTCAACCTGGAGTGCGTACCACGGAGATGTATTAAATCCTCTCCAACAATTGTGTCTCAATGTCTCGCTGTTCCCTCAATGCGCCTAGTCACAGTGCTAGCCGACAAAGACACATGTTCTATCTTTTCCACAGCAGCCTCTCCTAGAAGTTCACGGCAAATGTCTTTAGTAAAGGGCAAGATCAATTCTTCACCGACAGTGAATGGCTTTTTAGCCTTAGCAATACGGTTAGCCACAAAATATGATGCTCTCAGTGCATTCTCCTTTATTGATGTGGTGGCCCTCATATATTTCTTCTGTCCTTCGTGTTTCCGTTTTTTTCTTTCAAAATACTCCAGGGGCTGGTCTTTTAATCCAGGGTGCTTGGTGTTCAAGTGGCGAAGCATTTTTGAAGGTTTCATTGCCTCATTAGAGAGCTGGTCCCCGCAAGCTATGCAGAGCGGTTTTGGTGTGTGGGGATCAACTGTCCCTATAAATCCATACTTCAAGTAGGACTCATGGTATTGTCTGTTAAAAGTTACATGTTTCTTTGATGTTGAAGGCTCTTCTTCTGTCTCTTCGCTGGGCCTTTTCATTTTCCCAAGGAAACTTTCTAACGACGTCTGTTTGGTACTCATTTTTGTTAATTTGTGGGTTAAATTTGAGCAAACACAATATACTTGTACACCAAGCACTGTTAAACATGAGAAAGTACCGGTGAACAGAGAGAAGAGCAATGCACACCTTCTCTTTACCCAAGCTACAACGCACTGCCGCTTGCAGCCGCTTAGCTCCAGACGTCACCTAAAACCGCCCCGATATCACAATATTTTGCGCATGAGCGTCATTGGTGCGGCTTTAGGTGTCGTCTCTCAGCTCCGGGTTAACCTCTTGTTCATGGAAAGCCGCACAAACCCAAGAGAAATACATCACAGTAAATAAAATGGAAATAATTTAATTTTCCTTGGGCGGCCCGGTACCATTTGACCCACGGACCGGTACCGGTCCGCGGCCCGGGGGTTGGGGACCACTGGTCTAGCAGATAGAAAAAAGAACTACATAACTAGTTAAAACTTTTTTTTTTATCCTCTGGTGGAAAATCATTCCTCTGCGCAACATGAAAACGGAAACGGGAAAAATAAATTTAGAATCTGTCATATCTTTATACGGTTGCCATTCTAAAGAAAGCAATAATAATTAAATTTCATTAAATTCATTTAAAAATGTTCTAGATTAAATTTTAAAATTCGCCGCGACCCAAAAATTGCAAAAAATTTGGACTACCTGTGTGCCAAATCTCATTGCTGTAAGTGCCATAGAATCGTCAGGATTTTGGGGCAAGAAACAGACAGACAAACAGACACTACCTTTTATAATAGTAGAGATAAATACGTTATATGGCCATTTAGTACTTACATTTTTAAAACTTCTTTAACGGCACCCCGAAATCCGTCGAACTATTTTCAATATATTTTGTCCCCCATGGTATGCCGGTTTAAATCAGCCTGATTTAAGTCTCGTGATTACGTTTAAATCACATCATACTTTATTACGTTATACGTTATCACGATTTAAATCAAGCGTGATTTTTATTCAAAAAAATTATTGATTCAAATCAAAATTTTAATTTCTGTATTATGTTTAATGAAAAGAAAATAACTTTGAATGTATTCAAATAAATTAAGTACTTTGCTCTTACTCAATTCACCCCAACAATTATAGTAAAAACATATCCTTCCCTTGAAGACACTAATTTACCATTTTTTATACGAATCATAGTTACCAGACCACTATGTACTACGATCTTGGACCATTGACCAACAGGTGTTACTCACAAACCTGTTTATCAACATGGGTTTTGTTGTAAACATTCCGTGTGACTAATTCGCACATGGCCTATTTTGAACCGTTCTTCTCCATATGATGGGTAAAAAGATGCCTAACATATACTTACCCAAATGATTAAAATCATAGCAACTTCTATTCTTTATTAAGATATTCCAGTTATTTATATAGTAATGTCGAGTGTTCTTGAAAAAAAAAATTTATAAGACATTTAGACACAATGAAAAGGTTTTCTGCAGTATCATAAAAGCATTTCAATTTTTACATAGATCTTAAAATGGGCAATTTTAATAATTTCATTTTGTTTCGTTTTTAGGTGGTTAATTTTCATTTAAATCTTATTTGAAAATTTTAAGCATTGATCGATTTAAATTAGTTACACAGCAAACATAACTATTCTGTATTTATAGAATTGAAATTTGGGAAGTAAAAGTTAATTCATTCATTTGATAATTGTGTATATTTAAAAAATAGAATTATGGCAGGTATTTAATTAATGTCGCACTAGAGCAACACAAAGGGCTGTTGGCGACGCACAGTGTATCATTTTCGCAAATCTAGGTGAACAAAATTATTGCATTAAAAATACACTGGTTTTGGGTTATTATAAGAGGCTGTGAGTGATAAAATACTGATTTGGCTGACGTAAAATGGGGGAGAAAATGAAAAATGTTCAGATACATTAAACTTCCGCTTATCCGCGGGCGAATTATCGGCTTTGCGGTTTAACCGCGGTCATTTTGTGACAAAATTTTGTTGAAAAAATTTCAATCTCAAATAAAAAAGGTACTTTGACCCAAAAAAAATTAGTAACTGATATTTTTTGTGAATAAGTAAATAAACATTTAAGTACAGAAATCTACTGCTTATTAATTAATAATTGTATGCATTCCACTGAAAAAAAATGACAAATAAATAAATAAATATTTTAGAGTTGCCCTTTTTAGCCATTTTCCGCGGTTGCCGCGCCACTTGATTCTCTTGGATAATCTTGAGTACATGCTGTACTTATACGTAGTATCTTCTATACTATTATAAAATGAAGTTTCAGTGTTTATGTGTGTCGGGTTTATACGGGGTGCCCTGACGAATTTATGGCATTCACACAAATAAAATTTGGCACACATGTAGTACGAATTTTTTTCAATTTTATAGACCAGCCCGATTTTTAAAATTTAATCTTGAAAATTTTAAAATTAATTTAACGCGATGTTTAATTATTATTCCCTTTCCTCCGAATGGCAACAGTCATGATCGGTATTGAATGAATCCGTATTTTCTGCGCGTGTGTAGCCGCCCTATTACTGGATATCCTTTTTGAAATTTTTTTATTGCTTTTTTAAAAGCATATTAACTTTTAGTTAGTGTCAACTTTTATGTTTCAATTTTTTTACTGTGCTTACTTCATTTTTGCTACTGGATAACGGTTGTGCAATACGTTTGTTATTGTTTCTTTTGTAGACTATCGTAGTTTGAAATTTGATTTTTTAAGTATATTCACTTTTGGTATTACTGAATATACGTTATGAAATTTATTGCATTTTTAAAAGTATATTAACTTTTAGTTAGAGTTAAGTTTTAATCTTTTATATTTGTATGTTTTTATTGCGCTTACTTCATTTTTCGAACTGGATAACGGTTGTGCAATACGTTTGTTATTGTTTGTTTTTTAGAATACGATAGTTTGGATTTTGATTTTTTAAGCATATTCACTTTTAGTTTGGATTATTTGGATATTTTTTTTCAAAGTCTGGCGATATTTTTTTTAATCTTTTGTGCAATTTCTGGTTTGTTTCATTTATGCTATAGTTTGTTTGTTTCTGTATAGTACTTCGGTTTTTGTATAGTAAATTTTTATCATTTTTGTTTTGATGTCTTATAGAAAGAAAAGCGATATTATTATTTTTTCTTTGGTTTCCTAAAAATGTCCACAGAATTTAAAAGGTCTTTACTGCACTCAGTCCAATCTTGGATTTTAATCATTTATGCAAACTAAGAACATTTATTCTATGTAGTTCTACGCTCACAGGATGATGATGTGCTCTTAGAATTTCAACGTTTTACTGAGAAGCAAAGACATGTTCCATCAATTCATTGTCGCTATGTATTCCGAGATTTAATCGGAGAAAGTGTTGCACATACGACTAAATCACATGACTCAACAGTGGAACAGTATGCACATTTGACGCATTTGATTCAGATGCGTTAATGAACGATGGAAATGTTGCTGTACGAAAACTCAAGTACACAGAAATCGCTAAACTTCCAAAAAGATATCAAAACCAAAAGTAACAGGTGATGCTTTTGTAAATTTTTATATTGCATAAATTTTCAAAATTAAATATTGCTATTATTTCCAAAAGACACTGAAACACAGAAACAAACACAAAATTGCATTAAATATTAACAAAATTATATCCTTTTGCTATAACGGCCTCTTTTCATGTACGCTCCACAATATTTTGTTATACAACTAAAACAAATGCTGTTTTTATGCTTTTGTTTAGTATCAGCTTCTCCCTTTACATTACACTGCTACTTTTTGCCTCACGAAAATATCACTAATGTTTGCATAACATTATCGTCATTTTACTGTGTTATAGCTTTAGTGTAGTTAGACCAACACCGAATTTATACAAAGCCCACGTCACAACTCTAAATGCAGTCTTGCATTTTAACATTATTTTGTTAATCACACCAATGCTCCGACCCTTCACAATGCTGGCTTCTTATACGACTGCCTTTTTTTTTTATATTGGGGCTGTAAATAAAAATAATACTGTTATTACGAAATTTTATTTTGTTGATCTTTTATGCTATTTTTTTGTTTGTTTCTGTGTATCTTTTTGGAAATTTAGCGATTAAAATGCTGTTATTTTGTTTATCTTTTATGCTATTTTTTGTTTGTTTCTGTGTTTGGGTGTAATTTGGAAAGCATAGCAATACTTAATTTTGATAATTTATGCAATGTATAAATTTACAAATGCATAAACTTTTAACTTTTGGTTTTTTTATCTTTTTGGAAGTTTAGTCATTTCTGTGTACTTCAGTTTTTGTATCGCAGCCTTTCCACCGTCCATCAATGCATCTCACAGATGTGCATATTGTTCCACTTTTATTCAGTCTTATGTACAACACCCTTTCCGATTCCATTTTGGAATACATTTCGACAATAAATTTATTTAACAGGTAATAGTTTACACTCGCTGCCAAAAGTTAAGGATATTGTGGAAAATGTTAATTTCTGGAAGCTAATCTAAATTTTAGGGGCTGCAATTTGCTGCAGAGTTAGATGGAAACATGCAAATGTGTTATGTAACAGCCAATCATGGTTTTGTGTCGACAAATATAAAAAAAGGCAGTCGTATAAGAAGCCAGCATTGTGAAGGGTTAGTTTAGAACTTTCGTAGGATTACTTTTCAATACGGACATGTTTCTGTCACTTCCACAACATGAATAGCAAATAGTGAGCGCTGCCTTTCTGTGGGATGCCTTCAAGAAGGGCAATGAATCACTCATGTTGCTCTTTTCATTGCCGTTCGTTCCGTGATTTCATGATAATACAAACAATTCTAAACCAGCCAAACAGTTGTCCAAAGTCCTGTGGCCCGCTCCCCAAAGGTTACGACCCCTGCAGTTCATCTATATATTGCTGTTGTACCAAAGCACTTATCATGCAAGGCTGTGCCAAAGGGCAATTCTTTCCCAAATAAATTAAGATGTCAATGTCATCAAAAAGCAACTCTTGCGAGAATTGCCCCGTAGTTTTCAAATTTACAAATCTATATACATTAAACGTCACACACATTAGGTCTTAAAACACACGACACAGTTTTTAACACATTGTAACCATCTGGAGTACTCTTGCACATATTGGAGCACCGATTATGCTTCTCACAAATCTCAATCCACCTTCACTCTGCAATGGTACGACACTGTCAACAAACTCATGCCAAACATTATTGAAGCCATCATCGTGACTAGATCTGCCGCAAGTTAAAACATATTCATTTCAAAATACCAATCATCACTTCTCATATCCCTTTCCAATTTAAAAAACTTCAGGTCCCAGTTCGTTTCAGTTTCACTGTTAGTATCAAGAAGGCACAATCACTCAAAGTCATAGGAGTCGGTCTCATTAAACCGCATTTCTCCCATGGTCAAGTGTTCGATTGGATACCTTTTTACTTTTTATAAATAGATATCACTTAAATTTCTTGCTGGATGTGGTTATTGTAATAAGTGTAGAGGTATACTCTCTCGAGAAAAAATAATCAAGTATAAAATGCTAATTGTTCTTTCTTTTCCTCTCACACATGGGACAGACTTATTTCATTCAATTTAATTGTTTCTAAAGTTACATTTCACTTCTACAAACATTGGTAATATAAAAAATTCACATAAGCAGTAAAATAATTTACTTTGTGCTCAACAAAATTATAAAAAATACCTTTTTGGTGTATTAACCTATTTTATTTAAAATTCAAAATTACCTCAACTTACAAAAATATTTCTAATTTTTCTGTCTCCCTATTATCACAGTAATTTGGGGTTAAAAGATACAGCGTTGACCAAACCAACACATTTCATTGTTGTGTTAAAAAAAATACCATTTAAGTTGTAACATTTAAAAAATAACACTCATTTTTCTTCTGTTTTTAGTAAAATAAGCATTTTTTCTCACTCCTTTCACTATTCAATTTTCTCAACTGCCTTTTTCAAAAACTTTAAACTTTTAATTCTTAGAAAATACAATTGTTTGGCATTGCAGTAAAATGTGTAAAATATGCATGTGTATAAAATGGATTGTAAAAATATTACAACAATCAACAGAAATTCTACAAGTTTTTATTAAAAATTTCAACGAATTTTAAATCTGAGGAAATTTGTAATTTTAATTAACATTACACAATGGGCTATTGACGAGGGTCTGGGATAAATTCCCTAATTGAGAGATCATAGGTCATTTTTAATTTTCGTACTGTAGCAACTCAACGTGCTATTCACAACGGTCCCAAATCAATTCCCTAAGCAAAATATCCAAGGTAATTTTTAACGTTGTACTATAGCAACTCAACGGGCTATTTACTACAGTTCAGGATCAATCCCCTAAGGAAAGTATCCGAGAAAATCGGGTAATTTTTAATTAACATTCTCAAGCAACACAACTACCTAATAACTAGGGTCGGAGTTAAATCCAATAAGTAAAATATACGTTTACAATATCGTGTAATTTTCAACCACGGTCAAATAATAACAACACCTTAGATGGCACCCCACCCTCTAATATATTGTGACTTCAAACCGATTGGATCTTTTTGCAATTCCAATTTCGTCGCATTTCACAATGACTAGGGCATCACGGCGTTGTCCGTCGTGTTGGTTTGCGAAGCAAACCAAATGGGTATGCGTAGCAAACACCGGTGGTTGGAAAAAGTTCATAATTAACACACCTAACCCCACAAAGTACAACACGGGCAACGTCATGCTAGCCACGCAGTGGCTAGTCATTTAATATAATACTTATAATTAAGCATCAATAAACTCTATGAAGCACTGTTAACATAAACGTACAGAAAGGAAATATTTATAAACAAAACATCGTTTTATCTGATCAACCATTGTATGTCAGTACTTCTAAAGTTATTTGATGCAAAAATTAAACCTACTGAATAAAATGCCATTGGAACAGTAACGTTGTTAAATAGGACTAGAGATAGGATTTTAACTAAATAAAAAAAATCGAAATATCTCTCCTTGAGACAAACACCTCTAAAATTTGATTGAACTTTTCAGGTTTCTCTGCCCATCTTGAAGGCTTTATTTGTCAATACAAATAAGTCCTGTAAAGGAAACGAGAGAAAAATACAGCTTACATTTTGTCAGCTTTTGCATAAATTGAAGCTTGGATAGTTTCTAATTGAATATTTTTAGTTTGCTATGGGAAATTGAGATTTTATTCATTGGTCTACTGTATTGGAATAATTACCCAAATTGAATAAAAAATCCACAAGTTACTGAGAGTCCATGTCATGTAGTCATGAGATCCAGTCATGTCATCCAGTACATGAGAGTCATATACACAAGTCCATGAGATCATCAAATCAGAATAACTGTCTGTCAACTAACAAAGTTTTAAATATTAAAACCTTCTTCTCTTCACTTTAATCTACTGAAATGACAGATTCAAACTTTAAATGGACTACAACTTTGTTCAGTCTCCTAAAATTTCACTAAGGGTAGTTTTTCCTGTAATGGATAAAATAGTGTTCTAGGCTAGTGAATAGTTTTCCAAAAAAATTTATTAAACACTCAACCACCATTTTCTTGAAAAAAAAAACAACTAAAATCATAACGAGTTGAATTTTTCAAATCCATAATATATATCTTTACTAAGGTAAACGTAAAAAATAAGATGGATATACTGTTGGGTAACATTAAAAATCCAAGCTGACTCAACATAATCTTCACTTTGATAAAAATAAAAAAACATGTATTATGAGTCAAACTAGAAACATAAACACAAGTAAATGGATACAAATATTGTTATCTACCAAAGTTTACATTCCAAGCTATGCAGTGATCACTCGCAATTACTGAGATTCCGCAGGTAAAAAAACTTTCAGAACATACTAGGATATAACTTGTAACATTTGATAAATGTAAATAGAAGCATGCTATCCAAAATCTTCGATAATAAACCAAAAAGTGAACTCGATTGGGTAACATAAAAAAAAATGCTCCCTCAATAAAATCCACCATTTCGTAAAACAAATGCAAAAAACATGTATATAAATCAAAATATAAAAGGCAATTGTAATTTTTAATAAAAATGGTATAATTTATATCTTGAAGATTGTGTGGATTCAATAAAGTATTGTGATCAAATGTGGTACCTTTCTTGGTGAATTAGCATGTGGTTTGCTTCTATATAACTGCTTATATTCCTTGCATTGCCTTAATTAAGGCAGAAGAGGCGAGCAGAGGAAACACGATTTTCATGGAGCAACACGGTGTCATGTCCTCTGAACAGATTGCAATAGCTTTCAAGTGAGACATGAGAATGGAGTCATTCTTCACACGACTACAACTCTGGCCTCTTACCAAAGGTTCCACTTCTTAATCAGACATGAAGATTTATTATTGGATACTTCCCCTAATAGCTTTGCAATTTCTGCTAGGTAGCTCATTTGGCAGATAGTTACTTTAGTAGACTTGTACCTCGTGCGTAATAGTTTATATTAAACATGTACACCATCTTTAATTGACATAACAAAAATGATTAAAGGTAAATGTTCTGAAACTGAACATGCAGATAGCATGTATTATGAATCATAAATGTAACAATGGCTAAATTGTTATGGTTTCAATGAAACCTTAGTATACCAACCAGAGCATATTCTGCTAGGAAACATACAAAATCAAACCGACTCAACACTCAATGATCTGCATAAAATATTAAAATAGGAATACAAATTACAATCATTGAAAAGCAGATAGAAATATTGTTATTTACCCAGCTTTCATCAACGTAACAAAAAAAGATGAAGGGTATTTGGAAGTTGAACATGCACCCATGCAAAAAATTTGCATCGAAGCTATAATTTGCATTTACACAGAAAATTGCTAAAACATTAGCATTTGGCAAGGTCCAGGTCCAACTGAAAATGGCAGAATGGGAATTGCGAATGGAGCAGTTTTGATTAATTATTCGTTTGAAAACTTCGATCCAACAAATGTGGCCAAACAAATTATTAGCACCAAAAAAAGTCACAAAAGTAGAGTAACCCGGCGCACCTATCACGAGACATTTGCGTAAAGTTGTCTTGAAATGAGTAAGTTTCAAATAAATGAACTCATCAATAATTACATCAAACACCCATCCCTTGACAAAATCTTTATATTTTAATTTTAGTCCTTACTTCATCATCTCTTTCACAGAGGTTTTACTAGAAACAGCAAGCACAGAAAGAGGTTTAAGAGAAAGTGACCCAGATGAATCGTTACAAGCATTGTTAGAAGGGATATGTTTAACAGGGGTTTTACTAGCAACATCAGGAGACAAAGAATGTTTAACAGAGGTTTCATTAGAAACAGCAGGAGATTTCACAGAAAGAGCAGAAGAGTAACAAGAATCGACAGAATGGACAGGTTTCATAGATATTATATTGGAAACAACAGCAGAATACAAGGGTTTAGAAACAGCCAGATGGAGAGTAATAAGGAGAATTGATAGAATGGGCAGGTTTTATAGAAAGTTATTAGAAACAACAAAAAGCAAAAGAGGTTTAAGGGAAAGTAGGTGCAGAGTTACATTGAACAGGCAAGTTAGCAACTGACAAAGAACTTACTTTCTTACAGATAGTAGCATTCATAGCCAATCAGCCCTTTTAATGTTTTCACAAACATTCTTGTCAGGTAGTGGTTTTCTTTTCTGTTAAGATGCAATCTATCTCTACCCCCAAGGCCTGGCCATGAACCGCGACTGACAAAAATAAAAAACCTCACGGCTTTAGTTCCGCATTGATAATTTTTGTCTTAGCGTTCAAGGACATCAGATGAGACGACAACGGGATCGATAATCTAAAAATAAATTACTTATAATAAATCGTTAAAAATCACTAAATCCGAGAAATAAAATGAGAAAAAGAACAATATAAATTGGAGACATTTGCAGGAAACACGTTTAGAGAAAGCATTATGGCGACTACCACGGCAGAAGAACTAAGGCTACTTGCACACACAAACGTAAAGCAAGTATCATAAACGTATAAACAAACGTAAATATATTTAATCGCGCGTTGCTTGCACACTATAGACGACTTTCGTGGTTTATTTTATTCGAGAAACAAAACAAAAAGACTTTTATTCCCTTGTCCAATTTTATATCTTCGCGCTCGTTAAAGATAGAATAAAAATTTCAACAGTTTTAAAATCTGCGGAAAAATTTTAAACCAGATCGATACCTTAAATGTGATTTTCTTTAAAGGTAGCGATTTCCATTCAGATATATTTGGTTTAATAGCGTGAAGTTTGTTCTCCGTTTGTTCATTCCATTCGTTCCTCCATTTTTCCTCTAAAAATTTGTAAATGCTAGATTTTAAGTCACGGAAAGGGAAAGTTAATATTATTTACGGCCGATTTGGCGGTTTTGTCAACTATTTCATTTCCTAATATCCCAACGTGAGATGGGATCCAACAAAATACCAAGTTAAAGTTTTTTGTAGAAAGATGATAAATTATTTTGAGTGACTCCAAAACAATGGGATGACTGGCATGATCAGGATATTTCAATGACTGTAAAACACTTAATGAATCTGTGAAAATGATACATTTTTTATGGCAATGATCAGATATACTTTCTAATGCTTTATGTATGGCATTATTTCAGCGGTAAAAATAGAACATGACGAGTGAAGTTTGAAACTGTGAAGAGAATCATTAATAGTGAACGCAGCTCCAACAAAGTTTGCCCTTTTAGATCCGTCCGTGTAAGCTTGTATAAAATTAGAGTATTTTTCTATATACTTTTTGAAGAGTTGCTCGTAGATAATATCAGAGGTATCTGTTTTATAAAAATTTTGGAACGGGGGTTGAAATTCAAAATAATGATTAAACTAAGGAGAGAAAGCATACAGTTTTTTCTGGGTGGTGTCAAGTGAAGAAAGTTCGGATCCGTTCATCAAATCCAACATTCTTAAGTGGAATGTAGGGATGAAGGATGTTTTAGCTTGATAAAGGCGTTTTAAATATGGACTGTGATGAATGGTATGCAATGGGTGATGAGGGGTTGAGGTAATTATAAAATAATATTCCAGGGACAACAACCATCGCCTTAAGTCCATGGAAGGTTCAGATGAGTCTACATATAAGCTGCTTACTGGTGAAGTTCTGAAGGCACCAGAAAATAAACGTAAAACTGTGTGGTGAATAGTATTCAGGGTTTGAAGTGCGGATTTTCTTGCTGAGCCATATAGCATGCAGACGTAATCTAATTTTGATAGTATTAAAGCTCTATATATTTTTAAAGGCAAGCACGATCATATCCTCATGATAATTTTGATAAAACTCTTAATATGTTGAGAGCCTTTTCGCAACGTTTGCGTAAATTTAAAATATGCGGTTGAAAAGTCAACTTCTTGTCAAATATAACACCTAAACATTTTATACTGTCCACAACATTAATTAAAATTTCTTTGTAGAATATTTTCGGGTCAAGATGAAGATTTCGCTTTTTGCAAAAATGAACACAAGCGGTTTTAGAAGGTGAAAAACTGAAACCATTTTCATTTGTCCAATTAGTGATTTTGTTAACGGCCTGTTGAAGTTGTCTCTCTATTAAACGAATGTATTTTGCTGCGCATGAAATTTGCAGATTGTCAACGTAAATAAAACCCTTGACTGATGGAGGCAATTGAGAAACAATATTGTTAATTTTTTAAATAAATAAAGTTACGAATACGCTTAAAATACTTCCTTGTGGTACTCCCTCCTCTTGAATAAAAACATCTGGGAAAATAGATCCAATCCGTACTTTAAAATATCTTTTCTCTAAAAATTTTTGAATAAAAATAGATTTCCTCTTTTATATCGTTTTTAAAAAAAGGTCTTTTAAAATTCCATGTCTCCACGTTCGATCATAAGCTTTTTCGATATAGAAGAAATTCGGGACGAAATGTTTATTTTGCACAAATGCATTTCTGATTTCAGTCTCGAAAGCGACTAGACAGTCAATAGTAGAACGATTTTTTCTGAAGCCACTTTGAAGTGGAGAGAGACATTTATCCTTTTCTAAAATATAAATTAGCCTTGCGTTGACCCTCTTTTCTAGAATTTTGCATAAGCAGCTTGTCAGGGCTATTGGATGGTAGTTCGAAGTGTTCTTGGGGTCTGTATTCGGTTTCAGTAATGCATACCTCCATGACTATGTTCTCGGTCCACATTCTGTTGTAAAATTTCAGGAGATGATTTAGAGAACTATTTGAGCATGATGTAACTAATATTATCTGGGCCAGGAGTTGATTTGTGAATCGAAGATAAAGCCTTTGTCAATTCGGGAAAAGTAAAATCACAATTATAAGATAGTATACGGTTTGAAGTAAAATTAACTTTATTCTTTTCGGATGCAACTTTAATTTTTTTTTAAACTTTCAGAGTAGTTATTGAAGCTGGATATTTCTGAAAGGCATGAGGCAATTGCGTTTGCTATATCTTTGGATGCTGATAGTACTTGGTTATTGTATTCTAGAATTTGAATTTGTCTAGTGGGGTAAACACCGGAAATTCTTTTAATCCTGTTCCACAGTTGTTTACTTGTGGTTTTACTATTTATACCATTTACATAATTCATCCAAGAATCCCTCTGACTACGTCGTTGTATTTTTCGAAATGACGCTTTTTTTTATAAATAATATAGTTTTCACTTGTTGGATATCTATTAAAGATATTCCAGGCTTTCCTCTGTTTCCGATAAGCATCGCTACAATCCTCATTCCGCCAATATTTCTTTTGTTTATTATGTAAGGTTCGCCATCTCGCATCTTACAAGAAATGTCACGCCAAATTGGCAACCCTACATAGAAAACGCCAAGCTGGCAACCTAAGAACAAGGAGAGAGAGAGGGGTAGCTTGGAGCTTGAAGAAAAAGGAGGGAGAAGATGGACCGGGCATAGGTTAAACGAGGCCTATTTTTTTTAGGTATGGGAGGAAAGTTAAACTTTACAATGCCTATCCAAATATAATTGCTACTTTATACTACATGTAATCTACGTGATGTGATCGATTAAATTTAGTAAAATATACTTTAAAATGAAACTTTGGCTCTGTGCTGATTGAGTCTTTTACTGAACTTTCACGACGGAGTTCATCAAACAACCATCGGCCGCGGACCACCACTGGCGCAGTCATCAAGGATCTTCGAACCCTGGAAATGAAGGTGAGAGCTCATCCTGAGTTTTTATTTTTAATTCATGCAACTCCCACACAATTACGGAACGAAAGTAGACTTTGTTGATATCTAATGCTTTTCATTTTTGTTTAGAACACTTACGTGTTATGTGCACCACAGAGCAAATTTTATTTAGCATACCATGTGTTATGTTCAATGGTTTATTGGGAAAAAGTTCATCAGAACTAGATAACTGTAGTGTTTTGGTTTTAAAAAGAATAGCTACTTTCGTTTCGGTAATGCATGTATGTAAATGTGATTTATCTGTGTATTATTGTATTAATATATGCAAATTTTAATTAGCATGCCATGTGTTAATTAGATTAATGGTTAATTGAGAAACAGTTCATCAGAACTAGATACTTTTTGTGTTATTGGGTTAAAGAATAACTACTTCGTTTTTGGTGATGCATGTATGTAAATGTAATTTTATCCGTGCTATTGTATTTAATATATGATAGTTAAAATAGATGTTTAGTAATGTTATTGAAATTAGATCATATGTCTTATAGTGAAACATTACTGTAATCGTTAGTTACTCAACAGTCAAATTCTGTACATTAGTACAAAGTTGATGTATAGTAAATCATTACTATAAAGCATTACTAATTTATTACCAGATAAATTTCTAAGTTGAATGAATGTTTTAAAACCACGCCATATACTGTTTGACAAAGTAAAACAACCCATTTTCATAGCTCTTGAAGGGCACTGAACTCTAAAACGTCAGGGCCACGATTCCCCTTCGTGACGAAAAAAAAGGAAAAGAAAAAAAAACTTTCTCCCCTTTTTTGTTTACTTTGTAACCGCTTACTCGGAGGTATCGGTAGCTCAGTACCAGGCACATGAGGAAAACGAGGATTTCCGCGAATGCTTATTGCTAAGGCGTAGAGTTAATAAAAATCATAATTTAAGACTATTTAGAGTGAGGTTTCCACCACCACCCTTTTATTTCTGCATTCTGTGGCGGAAAATTAATTCCTGAGTTAAATTCGTTTGGGATGGCGTATCTCGCGAAAGCAAGGAAGGAAGATTTGAAGGCGTTGGCAGATGAATTGGGGTTAGAAGTGTTGCCGCAACACAAAATCATCGATTTAAAGAACTGATTATTGAACAGCGAGGAATATGAACAGGAGTTTACCGAAAATCTTTTAAACAGTATCATAACCGATCGGAAAAATGCCGAGGAAAGGCGTTTCTTGGCTGAAAATGAGCAAAAGCGCATCTCTACTGAGTCTGAAGAAAGACGTTTTGTGATGGAGCTCGAGAAACGGGCTGTTTTTGAGTTAGAAAAGCTAAGGCTCGAAATGGAAGGCCGTCACAATACAGAACCATCAAACGAAGGGAATTCGAGCAACTCTAAGCACATCTACGATTTACAAAGAGGGATGCAGAAGTTCGATCCTTAGGAAGGAGACATCAGTCTATATCTGGTTCTTTTCGAGAGGCAGGCAGAACATGCTCATATAAAAAGGGAGGACTGGGTGTCACAGCTTTTGGGTTTATTACCCTATGACATTACTCAGTTAATTGCTAGAGAAGAAGCGGCCGTCGCGTATGACTACCTTCACGTGAAAGGGTTATTGCTAAAAAGGTTTAAACTAAGCCCAGAAACCTTCCGATTGAAATTTGTCCAGCTCAAGCGGACTGAAGATAAATCGTGGAAGGATTTTGCCTTTGAATTGACAAATTATTTTGGAGAATGGATTCAAGGTATTGAGCTTGCGGATTTCCAAACGTTAAAGCATCTGGTAATTACGGATCAATTCAAACGTAAGGTACCTCCGGAAATGCGAGAGCATTTTGTCGATGAGTAGAGCACAATAAATCTCCTACTACTCTAGCGGAACTCCTTGACAAATACGAAAGTGTTCGAGGGTTCAAGAAGAAATTCCAATCACCTGAAAACATAGTAAATAAGGAAAGAAATTCACATTTTCAAGAAAGAAGACGCTTTTCAAGAAAGGAACTTTGATTTTCCTGCTAGATATGGACAGTTTTACGAGAGGAGCACTCATCAACGTAATACGAGCCCCAAGAATGAGTCTGGAAGGAAGAAGAAGATTCAGTGTTATTCTTGCGGATCATTTCAGCATCTTAGAAACACATGTCCTAGCTAGAAAGAAGACAAAATTCAGCAGTTGTGGGCAATATTGGAGTCCAAGCTTCTTCATTACCCGCTACCACAACACGTGCAAGGGATGACATGGTAGAGTCTCCATCGATGTTGACGGCAAAAGTGATCGTTCCAGTCACGAAGTCTGTAGAATACAAAAAAGATATTGATGAATTCAAGATAGTGAGTTTAAAAAGCGGTAATAATATCTTCGGCGGTATTATCGACTCTGGAGTGCAGATTTCAGTCATCCGGGCTGATCTTATTGGGGATTCTCAAAACGAAGGGGAAGGAAAAAGTTAAATTGTATCCTCATTTGGTGAGACAGAAATGGCACCTCTCAAGATAATTCATATGAAAATCAATGACGGACGACATGGAGAAATTCCAGTGACATGTGCAGTGTCTGAAAAATTAGTGAGAGACATGCTCGTAAGCGTTTCAACGTATGACGCTTTAAACTCCAATGTGGAACTTTATGGCAATATTATTAGCCAAGAAGGGGCTTCTCGAGTTGGATAAATTTATCCAGTTTCGTCCTTAAATGAACTTGCCTTGGCCTGTAGTGACACCGCAAATCACCCTGGTGTTAGTGAGAAACGGAACAAGTTCGTGCAACTTTAATTGGAAGATGAAAGTTTAAAGGATATTTGGGAATTAGCGAGAAATAGAAGAAATGCATTCGAAGTGCAAGATGGGTTATTGGTACACTCGGAAATCGTAGGAGGAGAGAAAATTAAGGAGGTAGAGAGAGTTTTGCCTAAATTAAAAAGGCCGTATGTTCTAAAAATGGCACACGAAATTCCATTGGCCGGTCATTTAGGGGAACAGAAAACCAAATAACGGATAAAGTATTCCTTTTACTGGCCGAGCATCAAGATTGATGTCAAACATTTTTGTGAAAGCTGCAAGGTTTGCCAGCTACGTGCACTTACAATGACAGAATTCCTATCCAACTTATTGTGAGACCTGAAAATCCTTTTGAGGTGTGGAGCGTAGATTGTATTGATCCCCTAGAGCCACCATCCTCAAGAGGGCACAAATTTATCGTTTGTGCTGTGGATTTCTGCACGAGATGGGCGGAAGCTATACCAGTCAAGAACAATACTGCGAAAACAACTTGCGACGTCCGGATGAAGATTTTCTCCCAGACGGGGTTTCCTAAAACTATCTGTACCGATCAAGGGGCAAATTTCACAGCACAGCTCACCAAGGGCTTCATGCAAGTTATCGGGATGTCACCAAAATTTTCAACTCCGGGGCATCCAGAGAGCATGGGAGCCGTGGAGAGATGGAACAAAACCCTGAAGGATATGCTCAGTAAGAACATACAAGAAAATGGTCGACAATGGGATATCCATCTCCCTTTCTTACTATTCGCATACAGAGAAGTACCTCACAGTACCACGGAAGTATCACCATTTCAGTTGGTATATGGAAGGTTACGTCCATTAAAATTAATTAAGGAGAGCTGGTTAGGAGAAACCGAAATTCCAACAATCCTTCTGTTGAAAAATACTTAGAAGACCTGCGTCAAAGGATGAAGACGGCACACGAGATTGCCGCAGGGAATGCCGAAAAGGCACAAGGCTGTTACGCATCTAAATATAATCTGAGAGCGAGAGAAAAGACTTTCAATGTTGGTAATAAGGTACTTATCCTTATTCCATCTTCTAGTCACAAACTTCTGAAGAACTGGTCAGGACCTGCAACTATTATCCAGCTAACTCGACCTCATTCTGCGTTGGTCGAGATGGAAGATAAAAGCCGAAAAGAGTTGCATTTCAACAAACTACGACTTTATATAGCCCGAGTTGAACAGGTGGGGTTGATTTTCGAACAAGATCAGGACTTTGGGGAAATCTTTTATGCCCCTACTCGAAAGAAGAGCCCATCTACAGACGATATTAAGGGTCATGTGTTCCAGACTACAGAGGCGTTGTGCGAAGAACAGCGACACCAGTTAGTTCAGACCTTGGAAGGGTTTCGAGAAATTTTCAGTGCACGACCTGGCAAAGCCAGAGTTGATGGACATTCAATCAAACTAACTAAAGATTGTTTGCCAAAGAAAATGCATCCCTATCGGGTTCCCATCGCCTTACAAACCGAGGTGGATCGCCAAATCCAAGAGTTACTTGAACAAGGACTGATCGAAGAAAGTGACAGTGAGTGGGCACACCCAGTCGTCTGTGTGGCCAAAAAAGACGGAAGTGTAAGACTTTGCGTCGACTTTCGAGTTTTGAACAGTTTTACTGTCTCGGATGCTTATCCAATGCAACAGTCCACCGAACTACTATTTGAAATTGGTAGTGCACCTTTCATCAGCGTTCTAGATTTGACAAAGGTTTATTGGCAAATCCCTTTAGTAGAAGAAGTTAAGCCATATTCAGCATTTGTGACACACTCTGGTCATTTTCAATGGAACGTTTTACCATTTGGACTTAAAAATGCTGGAAGTACGTTCCAAAAGTCCATAGACAAAGTACTTAAGAACCACAGAAAGTACTGCCGTGCGTATATCGACGATCAGGCCATCTTTTCCAGCTCGTGGGAGAATCACTTGCGTCACATCAGAGACGTGCTGAGAACTCTACAGACCGTTGGATTAACAGTCAATCTTAAAAAGTGCGAGTTCGGTAAAAAACAAGTGAGGTACCTGGGACACATTGTAGGTTCCGGAAGACATGCACCAGATCCCCAGAAAATCGAAGCCATGAAGAACTTAGCACGTCCAACTACTAAAAAAGAGTTAAGAGGCATAATTGGTCTGGCAAGCTACTATCGGGAGTACATTCAGGATTTCTCGTCCTTGGTTTTACCCTTAACAAACTTAACAAAGAAAAGGGTGCCCAACAAAATACCTTGGAGTGATGAAGAGGAAGCAAGCTTCTAACAATTGAAGCAAAGGCTGACGGAAATTCCATTCTTATATACTCCAGTATTAGATCAGCCATACCAGTTGTACACCGATGCTTCTGCAACAGCGATTGGAGCGTGTCTAGCTCAGCAAGACGAAGACGGAAAAGAACGTCCTATCGCCTTTTACAGTAGAAAACTCACCCCATGCCAAACTCGTTGGGCCACTATCGAACGGGAGGCGTATGCTGTTCTGAGTGCGTTGAAAAAATTTGACACTTGGATATTTGGAGCACAAGTCCAAATTGTCTCCGATCATAACCCCCTTACTTATTTGACCCAGGGAATGCCACAGGGTGCAAAACTTGCACGTTGGGCTTTGGCATTGCAAAGATATAACATGAATATATTGTACAGAAAGGGTAGTAAGCATGGCAATGCAGAAGCCTTATCGCGCATCAAAATTGATGAACCCTAGTTTTTATTCAGCTATATATAAATTTAAATATATTTTTTTTTCTTCTCAAAACTGTAATCTGATCTAGATAATTTTGATAACGTTCTTGTGACTTGTATTATGTATTTTATGTGACAGTTCATGAATGTTAGTTTAGATATTTTTTTTTTGAGCTCTCACTCTTCTCTTGAAGGACTGGATATCGTAATGGGGACCAGCTAAATAATTATGGCTTTTTAGGTACGATTTCAGATTGAGGGACTGGATATCGTATTGGAAACCAGCTATCAATTATAACTTTTCAGTTACGATTCTGGATTGAAGGACTGGATATCGTATTGGGGAAACCAGCTATCATTTACGACTTGTTAGTTACGATTCCGGATTGAAGAACTAGATATCGTATTGGAAATCAGCTAGTTAATTATGACTTTTAGTTATGATTTTAGATGGCGATTGGCAGCAGCATCATCACTTATGACTTAAGTGATGGACGTGCTTCCCCGGAGGCGTATTTAGAAACCCTGGCGCTTCCAGCACAAAACGGAAATACGTCATATACGTAGCTGCGCAGACGCGTCCGCGCACGGAAACACAGCGAGCCGAAACACGACCCTCGCTCGTATTGAGAGCTGTGTAATGGCCGTTTTATCTAAAAATTAATAATTGTTGCGTTTACATTTCGTTTTGCAAATGAAAAATTTATTAAATAAAGCCATAATGAACAACTGTGTGAGTAGCATAACTCCATATAAACAAACACGTGTATCTGAAATTTGAAGAGAGAAGTTGGATTACACAGTACACACAACTTTTTTCATAAATCTTACTTTTTGTTTACTTGGGCATTAAAAAGTATGAATAAATTATTCGTTTCTCTTTTTCACACACACACAAATTTTAGTTGGAATTATCTTAAAGATGAGTGTGAAAAAGTTCACGTTGAGCCTGTCGACAAAGTACCTTCAGAGCCAAAATGTTTAAAATCAATTATTTCTTTTTACTTTTGGCAGTGAAAAGTTAGTATTATTTATTGCTTTCACTTTTTCACCAAGAAAAACCATTAGTAATTCCAATTTACTAAAAGAGGAGTGGGAAAAGTTTATGGTGAAACCCTTTCACAAAGCTGCATACACATTTTCACACACAACTTCTTTAAAAATGCTTACTTCTTTTTACTTTTGGGATGGAAAAGTTTGTTTTTATTAATAGTTTCACCTTTTTACAAAGAAAAAACATTAACATTTGAATTTCACTAAAGGATGAGTGTCAAAATGTTCACTTTGAGTTGGGTCAACAAAGTACTTTCAGAGCCAATTAAAAAAAAAAAGCTTTATTCATGTTTCTTTTAGCATTTATAAATTCGTATCTGTGTTTACTTTGAATTATGTACCAAGAAATAAGTTTAATTGTAGGAAATAACCAAAAGTTGCATGAAAAAAACTACACAGTGAACTGCTTCGACAAAGTTGAACAGACACATTCATACCCCAAATTTTTATAAATGTTTTTATCCATAATATTTTTGCGTCAGCAAGTCTCTTTTATTGTATATTTTGTTTTATATACTTTGGAAATAGTTTATTAATTAGAATTAACACAAAGGTTCATGTAAACATGTCAGAATTAGCTGTCTTTATGATGTTAACACAGCATGTTAGAAAGACACAAAACATTCAAAAAGTGCCAATTTCTTGATTTCTTTTGCTTGGACAGGTTGAAAATGATAAATACTTTATGTTTTTCACAAACAAAACGGTTAGAAAGTTGGAATTATGTAAAAAGTACATGAAACAAGTTCACAGTGAAATGCATCGACAAAGCTGAACACACACATCCAGACCTAGAATTTTTATTAATTGCTTTTTCCAAAATATTTTTGCACCAATAAGTTGATTTTATTATGTTCTTTCTTTTGTATATTTTGTAAATAGTTTATTACATAGAATTAGTATAAAATTTCAAGGAAACATGTCAAAATCAGGTGCCTTCATAATGTTAAAACATCCAAAATAAAATACACACAAAACCTCTAAAAACGACTACTTTCCTCATTCCTTTAATATTTATACGTTGCAATTATCCAGTAGTTTGTGTTTTTGACCAAGAAAAACATTTAAAACTTTGAATTATTTAAAAAGTGCATGAAAACAAGTTCACGGTGAAATGCTTCGACAAAGATGCACAGACACTTTCACACCTAGAATTTTTATTTATTGTTTTTTACACAATTTTTTGCATGAATAACTTGGTTTTATTGTGTTCTTAGTCTTGGAAAAAGATTATTACATAGAATTAAATGAAAGTTTCATGTAAACATGTCAAAATCACCTGCCTTGAAAATGGTAACAGAGCATATTAGAATCAAACACAAAACTCTAAAAGTGACAATTTCTTGATTCCCTTTGCATTGACAGGTTGGAAATCATAAATGCTTTCATTATTTCACCCAGGAAACATTTTAAAAAGTTATAATTAATTAAAAGTACATGAAACAAGTACTCAGTGCAAATGCATTGATGAAGGTGAACAGACACTTATGAGACCCAGAACTTTTATTTTTTCCAAAATATTTTGGCCTTAATAACTTTCTTTTATTGTGTTCTTTCTTTTGTATAACTTGGAAGGAGTTTATTATAAAGAATTAAATGAAAGTTACATGAAAGCATGTCAAAATCACCTGCCTGAATAATGTTCACACGGCAGTGTAAGTAAACACAAAACCTCTAAAAAATGGTAATTCATTTCTCATGTGTGCATGTACATGTTGCAATTGTTAAGTAGATTGTATTTTTCACCCAGAAAAGATTCTAATAGTTAGAATAGATTTAATAGTTAAAAAGTACATGAGACCAGTTCACGGTGAAATGACTCGTCAACGGCGTGGCGTCGTATGCCGGCGCGCGGGTTTGCTTGCGCGGGCGCGTCTGCGCATCTATGTATATGACGTATTTCCGTTTGTGCTGGAAGCGCCAGGGTTTCTAAATACGCCGGAGGGACATGTAAGGTTCGCCATCTCGCATCTTACAAGAAATGTCACGCCAAATTGGCAACCCTACATAGAAAACGCCAAGCTGGCAACCTAAGAACAAGGAGAGAGAGGGGTAGCTTGGAGCTTGAAGAAAAAGGAGGGAGAAGATGGACCGGGCATAGGTTAAACGAGACCTATTTTTTTTAGGTGTGGGAGGAAAGTTAAACTTTACAATGCCTATCCAAATATAATTGCTACTTTATACTACATGTAATCTACCTGATGTGATCGATTAAATTTAGTAAAATATACTTTAAAATGAAACTTTGGCTCTGTGTTGATTGAGTCTTTTACTGAACTTTCACGACGGAGTTCATCAAACAACCATCGGCCGTGGACCACCACTTATTAGGCTTGTTAATGACTTTTTAAATGGAAGCGCTATAATTATATCTGTTATTTTTACAGTAACTTCATCGATGTCATCAATTTCTATCGAGTTAGAAATATCAGCAAGGCTAGTAAAAAGTGGCCAGTTGACAGTTTCAAAAATATAGTTGGATTGGCTGACAGTGTGAGGTTGGTATTGGCCTGCATATTTTAGTTTAATAGGATAATGGTCGCTATTGTAAAAGTAAGGATCCACAGAAAAAGTCCAAAATGGTAAAATTGAAGGAGTGCAAATTGCCAGATCTATTGAATGGTAAGTAAGTGAAGGTGAGTGAAAGTAAGTAGGTTGGCTGTTATTTATAATACATAAATCATAGTCTGTTAGTATTTTTTCAATTTGTTTGCCTCTACGATTAATGTATGAACTGTCCCAGAGAATATGATGTCCATTTAGGTCACCAAGTATGACGAATGGTTGCGGAAGTTGATCTATTAAATTATTTAAGTCAAAAGTGGCAATATGGGTGTTAGGAGGTAACCATAAATTGTATATTGTTATTAAAATATTGACATGAAGTCATACAGCAACAGCTTGGAGATTTGTTTGAAGGTTAATTTGAGTGACTGGAAAGTCATGGGAGGTAAGCAAAGCAACATCTCCACATGCTCTTTGGCCATCATCGTAATCTTTTCTAAATATAGTGAAATAACGAATGTTTGTTGTATCATTGTTTCTTAGATATGTTTCCTGGAGGTCGATTGCAGCTGGCTTATGTTTGTTTATGATGTCTTTAACATCATCAAATATTTTACTAAAACGCTGGCAGTTCCAGGAAAGAAAGGAAGCCATAAAAAATGTATATAAAGGAAAGAAAAAACTACCTGTGTTTTCTCGCCCTAGAACGAGTTTTTACCTTATTAGACTTGGGTAGCGAAGTCTCCAATTCATCACCTTCTACAGAGGAAATATCACTTTCGGTGTTGTAAAGATTTATGAGGTCACTGGTAGGAAGGATCAGTTATTAAGTTTCTGGATGAAACAC
The DNA here is from genome assembly GCA_947359465.1 of Metellina segmentata. Classification (NCBI taxonomy): domain Eukaryota; kingdom Metazoa; phylum Arthropoda; class Arachnida; order Araneae; family Tetragnathidae; genus Metellina; species Metellina segmentata. Next base: position 2,581,979 of record OX375884.1, read on the forward strand.
ACATCAGGCTGTTACTGGCCCGTTGGTTGGCCTGGCACAGTGGTGCTAGATCCAGATCTATGCAGAAGAGAGGTTTGAGAAGAACTTCTTGCTATTTTGATATTTTTTTTCCAGGTGGTATGGCTCTTTTTAGAGAGGTATTTACAGATCGATTTGATTGGTTTATATTTTCTGTATTTTATGAGGTTGTAGCTGATGCTTTAGAAATACAAGGCATTATAGGTTGATTCCTTGAAGTTTTATGTTGGTCAGATGGCTTAAACATATTTACATCAGTTTGAGTTCCGTTAGTTTTGAAGGGGTTTTTTTACTATTGAAGAGTAAGATATTCCAGGTTTCGGGGTGCGACCATTAACAATTTTTCGGGCCTCCGAGAATGAAGTGTTTTGTTGGACTCTAATTGTTTGAATTTCCTTTTCGGTTTGAAATTTAGGGCATGACTTGGCGTAAGCTGGATGGTCACCTTTGCAGTTCACACTGCAAAGGGATGAAGACGTACAGACATCGGTCTTATGTTCTGTACAAGAGCATTTTGCGCATGACTATTTGCCACGGCAAGCGATGAAAGAGTGACCGAATCTTTGGCATTTAAAACAACGGACTGGATTTGGTATGAAAAGTCTAACTGGGCAATTCATATAGGCTATTTTTAAGTGTTTTGGTATAGTCGGTGTATTGAAAGTTATTATTATATGTTTAGTGGGTATTTTTTGACCATTTCTTGAAATTGTGATTTTTCTGACATTGATTACAGATCGATAGGGCAGGGATTCTAAGATGTCTTGTTCAGTATCATGGACTAAATCAGATTCAGATATTACGCCTCTAGATGAATTCAAAGTTTTTTTTGTGGGGTGTAACAGTGACTTCTATTGGACCGACGAATTTAATTTTTGTGGTGTTTAATGCCTGTGTTCTATTTGAAACTTCTACGAGTACATGTCCTGCTAGTGTTTTTTTTATGTTCTTTTTCTCTCCAACCATTCTTAATATAGTTTTATGAAGTAAAATAGCCGATATATTTTTAAGATTTCCCTCGTTACTTTTTACTATAAAAATTTTTTGTTCTGGTATATTTTTTCCATTATCATTATCATATAGGTGCTCCACTGAAGGAGAAGTAGAATTTTGGTTTTCCATGATTGAAAAGAAAGTTTTCAGTCTCCGGCGGCACCATCCACCATGGAGCCGAACGAGGGGGTACAGGTTCCTGTACCAGTGCTAACCTGGGTTATACGGACTCAAGTCGCCTCTATAACTGCACTAAGGAGCTAGTTGGTGAGCAGGTTCTTAGTACTAGCAGGATATACCCACCATCCGATTAATGTACTGGAACCAAAGTACACTTCCTATTTCTTCGAAGCAGGAGCCGAAGTAATGTATTGGGGTGTTATGTTGTCCCTCAATCACCAGGATCACCTTTTCCGAAGACACAGGTCTCCACTCACGGCAAACACGTGGGGGGTGATATAATCCCCAAGATGAGCTGAAAGCAACAGATTGGCGAAAAGCTTCTCGACAGGAGCCTCCGAAGAGGCAACCACAGCGAGGGAAAAACAAAAAGCAGAATTGTAGAGGAAAGATCACTCAGGTACCCCGGGGCTGTGAAGCCCGTACAAACCTAAAGAAGGAATGCCTCTGTGGGACAAAACTTGAAAGGAAAAGGCAGTTTTACCCATGGTCACCAATTTTAAAGCTTCACATCTCAAATATATTTAGTGATTGATTTTTTTTAATGTTAGAAACATTTCGTATAATCTTTATATAAAACAAAAATCAATTAAATTTTTAAATGTTATGTTATTCTTGAGCAATATGTTTAAATCTACTTTGAATATGGCCCACTAATATTAATAATTAATGCAAACAGAACTCTGCTAACATACTAGTAACTTACTTTCCAAAACAAAATAATCTATAACAATAAACGATGAAAATAGCATTGCACAAAATCTAATGGGACTTGAGAATTTGATAACAGTTAACTATGAATATTTACATTAAATAATAGAACATTATGCCAACACTAATAGAATGCTGTATAGTGTTCTGTTATTTTCCTGTTGTCAGTATACTGACAATGTAACAAACTACAAACACGGGCTAAAACTTCATCAATGCAATAAAATGAATATGCTTAATTATTCTTGTTTAAATATTATTAACATTACAAAATAATGTACATAAATATCCATGATAGTTACCTTATAGAAGTTGCACTTTTTAGGGATGTCTGCTCTTATTCACTGCTAGATTCGGCGAAAAATCGCCGCGGTCTCGGCAGCTGCATCTCACCCGTTTTTTCTTACGTGCCATTTTTCTTTTCCGAAGCAAAATAGGAACTAGAAAAACTTATATGCAGAGTAACATGCGTGTTCGTATGTCACTTTCTCGTAATATAATGGCGGCCGGCAACCCAAACAACGAACACGCGACGAAACGTAGCTTCAGCTCAAAAATAAATATAGGCCAATATCAGCTCAACATCGTTTTTTGGATATTGTTTTCACAATATCGGTAAATATCAGTACAAATATCAGTTAAATACATCCTAAGATACTTGAAGGGGACAAAGAATAGAAAGCTGAGATTCCAGAAAACTGGAAAAGGATTCCAAGCCTTCTCGGATGCTGATTGGGGAGGAGACAGAACCAACCGAAAATCTTACAGTTGTTGCTAGGAGATGCACCAGTTTCATATCACGCCAAAGTGAGGACATTTGAGGCCACGACAAATTTGTACACAGCGCTCTTTGTTTGGATTTGAATTCTCCGGTCCCTAGACCGCGACACTAAATATGAACATCAAAGTTTATTGATTTTTTGACTATTTTCAGAGGTATCCATGGAACTCTTGTGCCATGAAACTAAGCTTGGCAGAACGTCTCTATTAAAAAGAACATATCCTCTTTTCCCGCTCTAATATTTTTTTCACTCTTTTTTTTTAAAATTCGGATCTATTTATGTCCTCTTTCTTTCGATTGTTCACTTTTGTTCTCTTTGTTCATTATTTCGGATTGTGTTAAAAAATATATTTCACGTTTTAAACTTTATGCGCTAATACATTCACATTGCCTACTATATCGTTTTGTAAACCACAGCTATTCAAATACGTACTAGATCAAGTACAATGTACGAAAATCGCACGTATTATTAGAACGTATAATAGGAAATTCGAACTCTAGTGAATATCGAGCTCCATGTTAAAACGTCTCATTAGGAGAACAAATAGGTAACCAATAAGAGTTTAGATTCGTGTTAGAATAATAAGCAAGGTTGGGCCGTTACTTGTTTAAATGTAACTTGTTACAATTATTTTTCGTTAAAAGTAACGAATTGCCTGTAAAATTACTACGTTTCAATTGTAACGCATTACAATTACAATTACTTTTAAGATTACTTTTTACGACAAATGTTTTAAAAACAACGGAGGAATCAAAAAACGAAAGATTTTTATCAACTTTATTACATCGTTATAAGAAAATCTATTTATTGTGATACAGCAAAAGCTGCATCGCAAAATTTTTGTCACTTAAGGGGCTGCGGCCGGAGACACATACCGCCAGAACTAAACTATCTTTCAACAGCCGCACTGGCTGGCAAGGGAGTATTGTATTTTACAAACATGCTTTTTACTGTAGGTAGAGAACAGGATGCAAACAAACTACAATCTTTGTTTTGAAAATAAGTGGATAACTCAAAATTGGCAGAAGGATGTCTAATTTTCATTGTCTCAAAAAATTCATCGTCACTGCTAGATGAATGTTGGTCATCAGTTTCAATCAGTAGGAAACCTTGACACTTCGCAAACGTAGAACAAAAAATCTTTTTGTACACTACATTTTCAAACAAAATAAAATGAAAATAAATTGTAACGCGTTACAGTAACTAAAATTACTTTATCGAAAATTATGTAACGAATTACCTGTAAAATTACTGGTTTTCAAATGTAATGAATTACTTATAAGATTACTGTAAAAGTAATTAATACAATTAACGCTTTACCGTCCAACCCTGATAATAAGAATAAGAAATATATTGTTCTTATTATAACAGAATGAATACAGAGGCTGTTCACACATTTTTTAGACAATGTATATAGTATTCACAAAACTAAATTACATAAAATTCTTGTGTTTTAAATGTTCTATTTGTTAGCCCTTATTCTGAACTATCTTTCGACACAGTAATTTCCAAGATAATAATGCCTTTTGATGGGTCAGAAGAGGTATTTTATCCCATTCCTCCTGAACAGCTTTCCAGAGTCCCGTAAGGGTTGTGGGACGACGTTTGGATAATGCAGATTTTAAAAGTCCGAAAGCACAAAAATCCATAGGTGATACATCGGTAGATTTTCTAGGGATATCAGTGAAGGCCTTGATACCGGTTTTTTGTTTAATTTCTTTTAGGAAATTTACAGTGGATTTTGATGTGTGACTGCTAGCTTTATCTTGATGGAGTTCCACAGATTGATGGCACTGTAGGTAAAGTGATAGTATTTCATTCAGAAAAATTGGCGATAAAATACGTTCCCGATAGTATTTGGAGTTAATCTTGACATTTTTTTCCATTCTCTTTATTTTTAACTTGCCATCATATGAAAAAAAAACCAGCAACAAACATGAATCCCTTAGAAAAACTTTCTTTCGATTCTGTGAACCATGTACTTAAATTTTTTTCTCCCCTTTTATAATAATAAATGGCTCTTTTTTTGCGTCAATCATTTAAATACACCCATGATTCATCTATTGTGACAATTTTTTCCATTTTTCTTTGGATAAGTGTTTATCATATAGAATTCGGCAGCGTGTCCTGCGTTCAGCGATATGCTTTGGAGAAAGACGATGCACATTGCGTTTTTTCGCTTTCTTAAGATTTAAATCAACGTTTATCATTTTGCTTACAGTGGACACCGAGCATTTTAATGATTTTGCAACTGTCCTTTGACTAGGGGGATTTTCTTTTAATATTAAACAACGTACCTTTGCAACAGCCGAAGATGTCCGTTTCTTCCTTGGATACTTGTTTGGAATTTTTGTCCCACGAGGCTCCAATTTGACGTTTTTTTCCTTTCTTGTTGACGATATTAACTATCGGCGCTTTAGATATCACAAAACCATGACTCTCACATCGTTTTTGGATAACGGAATATGAATATTTCTCTTAGGAAAGAGCATAAATATAGCTATCGAACTACTGCTTCGTTAAAAACGCCATTTTGAATAAAAGAAACCTTTCAAGCCGCAGACAATAATTTTGACTTTTAAAAACATAGTACAACTGCAATTATTTCTTTTGCAGCAAACGATTTTTTATTACCGCTAACCAAAATCGTCTAAAAATGTGCGAACAGCCTCTGTAGTAAGACAGACGATTTTTCGCAGCCTTTTTCAGTTTGGAAGGAAATCGCGTTGCTAACTTAGCCACCTTTTAGCATAAAATCGAAGTTACGTAGAATTCGATGAGTTGTAATTAAATGTTGGTGTATTATTTACTTGTGTTGTTTGTCAGTATTTTTTTGTATTAGTTCTGCCCATTGTTAAATTATAATTTTTAGTTTTTGTTTATGTGATAAAGTTAAAAGACTATAATATTGGTTGTAGTTAATTCATTAAACGAAATTCTAAACAGGCTGTACATCGGGATAGATAGAATTGTGTAGGAGGTTCATTCATTATTTTCAGACATTATCTTGTCAGTAATTTTCCCCACAAGCTTTTCAAATGATCGAACACTCATTCGGAAGTAATTAAAAAACTTGTCTGGATTTTCACTTTTCATGACCTCTTTTGTCGAAATAATTTTACTAAATGTTCTCTTTTTTTATATTTATCCCGTACATGAAACCCAACAAACCAGACAGCCATTTTGTATTTGACATGTGTGATAAAGAGCTGTGGAATCCCACAGTAAGAAGAGAAGCGTGGTTTTTAGCACAACCGGAGGGTTGCCAAACTCAATTCAACCAAAAATCGTCGTGTATATGGGGGTCTGGGGTACGTCAAATCTGTCGTCGCCTCAAATTCCATGACGTTGGGGAGGTGTGGAAGTTTTGGAGTTGCCCAGGTGTTGCCTTGTCATCTGACCGTGCTTCAAAATGACGAGGCATTGTCATTGAAGAGTTCCCTTCGGGATGGATTCCGTATCGTCGCCAATAGTTTTCTTCTCCACTCCATCCTCGATTGCTACTCTGCAAATTGAACTGCGTATGCCGTAGATAGGCTTGGATTAGGATCTTATTTTACGGCTCAAAACGATGTTATTGTCTTTGAGGGGAAAAGAGGCAACGTAGAATCTTCATTTTTTGCTTTGGTTCCAATCGCGGCAGAGGAGCCATCATGACTGACCCACTGCGCTGTCAGCTTGTGAGTTCAGGTTCAATCCCTCTCTCGGTATATTTATTTTCTTTGACCGCGGTTGCCCGGTTGAAATGAATAGCAACTGCAGGGTTCCGAGTTCAGCCAAAGCCGTGTACGCCTCCATTGTCCTCGGTGTGGAAGTTTGAGGGTCGGTGGGGTGAAGACGGAACAAAAAACAAGAGGTTTTACAAAAAGTGGGAAAACAAAGTTGTCATTTCCTTTTGTTTGTAAATAAATTGCTGGTTTCTGCCCTAATTTGGTTAAATTATGTTTCGTATAATTATAAGCTATGAGAATTTTGCCGCTTTTCATCACAAGTGCCCCAAAACTGAAAACAAGAATTTTATTTAGAGTTCTTCTTCGAGTTGTTGTTCTCGGCTGTTTCTCTTGAGGATTGAAACTATACCGTTACTAATTGGCTGTTGTTTCAGTGAGCGACGTTAATTAATGACCATTTCCTGAAAACTAGTGGAACACAGTAAAATAGCATAGAACAAAATGGTTTGTCAGATGAATACTTGGAATCAGAACTAGGGGCAGATTTTGATTGGGTGGGTGTTGTCCAGACATTCTCGTGGAGAGACTCATGACTGACAATAACAAACTAAAAAAAAATTACCTTTTTGTATTAACGTCACGCGGGAGCAAGGGGTTATTGATGACGGTCCGGGATCAACCCTGGAAGGTAAGATCCGAGGACAACACCACGCAATTTAGAACCACGGTCAGATGACGAGGCCACACCTAAGCTGGCACCCCACTCTCTAACTTTTCACACCACAACAACATGGGGACATAAATCTAGCGTGCGCCACCACCCCTTTCTTACACGGTATCGTGTCCTGTGCGGACGTTTCTTGACCGACCGTGTCTTGAGCGGACATTTCTGGCAACCTTACAGAGGGGAGACTTGGGGTGGTGCTTCTGTCGAAATTCTCAGAAATGGGAAGGGAAGAACCACTCTCAGGGCAGTGAATTTCAGGTGAGGGATAACTTAAAAATTGCGCTCGTCTAAGGTGTTCGTCAGGTGCGTGTTTCTCCTGCTGGATATTCACTTAGACCATGGATTAAACAGAAATGGTCTTGAAATGTTCAATTGCAAATAAATTTCTAGACTTTTTTTTCTCAGTCTTCCTTTTGATGGAAGTTATATTCACCACTTCAAATTGTTTTCCTATAACTGTATAGCATAAGCGAAGTTTCATATCAATTCATCTTTGATCACGGACAAATAGTCTTAAAACCTTTATGCATGCTTTATACATATTTCTTTTCGTGCAATTAGGGTAGCGATGAAGTACAATATTTTCAAATCCATAAAGTTGTTTCCTTTTTGCATTCAATTAGGCTATCATAACTTTGTCTGGGAATTTGCAAAATTACTATGCGTTTGTCTATTACTATGGACAATATTAGTCATCACTTACGATGGCTATTTTTCATTAAATTACTAGTAGAATGACCCTCTGCTGCTCGGGGAGGTTAAAAAGTAGTCATAGAATAAAATTCCTAATCCCTTCATAGAAAATACAGATATCACTAAAGTATTTTAATAACTTCGGAGTTACAGTTTAAAGAATTTCTAGCATAGCTTTTCTTTAGCATAAGAAATCGATCTGTCGTTTTTGAAAAATAAATGTCTTCCATTATTGACTAATAACTGTTAATAGATTAAACGAAACTAATGTAAAACAAGTTTGGTTTCATCTAGTAATATTGACAACTTTCTGTCATTGCGACAAAAAATTATTATTATTATTTTTTTAATACATTGTTTATTTTCTTTGGAGATAATGATGCAGTTTTGTATAAAACCTTCATAACTTATGTTATATCTCATTCGATATGCACATAGTTCCCTTACAGCACTCATTTTCAGGTGAGAAATTATCAATTTCTGAACGGAGATTACACATCTCTTCAGAGACATAACGTGGCTTGATCAGATGTTCAATCGGTACTTTTATTAATGAAAAAGAATAGTTAAATTAACAAAAAAAATAAAAAACATTAAAATGTAAACGATGTAATCGTATTGTAAGAGATACCTTCTCCAAAACTTTAAAATCTTTGAACAATCACTTGTATTAAAATGTTTGGATTACATCTTTTTTTTTTTTTTTTTTTTTTAAATATTTATTTTACTTTTCGTAACTTCAAACACATAGGAGTTTTAAGGAAAGTTAATGAAAATAGTCATCGCCAAGTCAATTATATGGTAGACTTCCCTGGTTAAATAAATTACTGTAATTCTGAAATCTTGTGTATGGCACTTTAGGATTGTGCAAATACTTTTCTAAATCAGACGATTTTTCAGTTGGCATATCGCTATCCAAGTTACAGAAAATTTTAAAATTTGAGGAATTCCGTCTTAAATCTAACGCACAGATTAGTCCGAGACCCTTCAAATTTTAATGAAACGGTGTAGCAAGTGACATTACATAGCTATGAATGAAAATAATAATTTAAAAAAAGTTTTGTCCTCCATTCAAAAGGCTATTAAGCTTTAGTTATTTAAAGCTTAAATGAAAATTTACTGCATCTTTAAGGTAGATAATTAATTTTTGGGAAGATACAGACTTGGTAATCTCTAATTTTAAAGCTATTTTATTGGGATTTAATTTCTCGCAATGCATTTTAATTGTATTAGGTCTTTTTACTATATCGAATTTTAAAATTAGAAAATTTACAAAAGGTTCAGCTTTAAAAATTAGGAAAAATTTAACAAATTACGTTGTACATCTCCCCCCCCCCCTCAAAAAAAATAATATTTAGGAATGGTTGGTTCTTTTGATATGGAAGGAACAAATGTCCTTTTTTTTCCAATACCCAACCACTCACCTCTTTTTCTTCGGCACCACTTGAGGAGAACTGATAGTTACTTGTGAAGAAGCGCCTAGTTCCCCGCTACTCCAAATAGGAACAACTACAAACATACATGTACTTACAAACAGCCCGGGACCTACTAGTGACAGACAAATGTTTTTAACAAGATGGGTTGTCATAGAGCGGGGTACTTGTTTCATATGGTATGGAGACAGCTCACGTAAATTGTATAAGTCCTAATTTTAAAGTCTTGCATAATCATTCATATTACACTATTCATTCAAACATGAGATAGCCTGATGTAGTGTTCTTTCAGTCAGAAGTTCAGCACTTCCCTCCACTTTTGGGTTTTAGTCCACTTAAGTCAGTAGTCGGTATAAAGACAATTAATGCAAAATACCCCTTGCTTTTTATTTTTATTTTGATCTTTCATTAAATTACGTATTTGAACGATATAAATATATATGAATATATATATCATTCAAATACGTAATTATGTATATATATATATATATATATATATATATATATATATATATATATATATATATATATATATATATATATATATATAAAAGGAATATAATAAATATGATTTTCTATAAATAAATCATTTTCAAATTGAATATATCTTTCATATTTTTGCAAGAGAGTGTGACGCCGCTACGAATAATGACCTTCGTTTGATTCGAGAAAACCCGCATTCCATTTCCTGCCATCAAAAAATTCCACAGCAAAGGAAAGCAAAACAAATAAAAAACATTATCATTGTTTAGTTCTTTTTTGTAAAATCGGGATCGTTAAAGATAGATTGAAAATTTCGACGAATTTGAAATATTCGGAAACTTTTACAACAGGTAGATACTTTCCATTGGTTTTCTTTTAATAAATAATTTTTCAATTAAATATTTATATTTTTGCAAGAGATTGTGGCGTCACGTCGATTGGATCTCTTCGCAATTTGAATTCGTCCGTATTTGACAACTACGAGGCCATCACGGCGTTGCCCGTGGTGTTGGTTTGCTAGGCAAACCATAGTAAATAATATTCATAATTTGGTTTTCGAGTCAAACCAAACGGGAATTCATTCCAAATAGGTTACTAATTTTCTTTTGGTTTGCGGAGCAATCCAACACCGCGGGCAACGCCGTGATGGCTGTTATCGAATTTGGCCGCATTTGACAATGGCAAGACCATCACGGCGTTGTCCATGGTGTTAGTTTGCGAAGCAAACCATAGTTAATAATATTCATAATTTAGTTTTCGAATCAAATCAAATGGGAATTTATAAGGAATTTATTCCTAAAGGCTACGAATTTTCATTTGGTTTTCGAAGCAAACTAAATGGGAATTCGTAGCAGTCATCAGACTTCCTAGCAATCACCGGGAGTTAGCGATCAGTGGTTACACCTGACCACACGAAAAGAACTGTCACGGGCAACACCGTGCTGGCTACGCATTGGTTAGTACAAAATAAAAGAACACTTAAAAGTTCCTAAAAGCGCCGAATTTGGATAATGAAAGCAATTGAAAGAAAAAAGGAACTCTCTATCACTCCTCGGTGGCATTCGTCGTAATAGAATTCCCGATATTTTGCACAAATTGACACGAAATCTATGCAAAAATGAAAATGCTTAGTTTTTCTTGGGTGATTTGGTATATTTAGAAGGTTGTTTTTCTTGAAACATTTTTCCAAAGGAAGTTTTTGCGACAATCTAGCAATCACTGTCCCAGGTGTCTTTTTTGATTCAAACGACTTGGAGCCAAAACTTCGCAATTCGAGTCATTTGAAATTTTCTCCCCAAAGAAAAACGTTTTTTCAGTTCGGAAGATCGGAAAGCGAGTGTTTTTCTGTGAAAAAGTTTGCACGAAGGGGGGGGGGCACCAATGTACTCCTGATTTTTAGTGCGTGGCATCACTTATTTCCTGTTTCGTACCGGATGTGACGTAGTTTGGTATGTTAATGCAATGCAATCGAGTCACTTTATACCAATTCTCTTCATGATGCTGTCGAAGAGTACTACGAGTGGTAGGTAGTTAATTCACATCGTGCTGGAGCAACACAACTTGTTATTGGTGACCGTTCGGGATCCACCTACAAAGAAAAGATACACTTTCCAAGGACAACGCCTCGGAGACCAAAACAACACTCCCAACTTTCACACCACTCCAACGTGATGTCCTTGGGGATACGACATGTACACGACGGTCTTTGGTTGGATTCCAACACTCGAAACCCTCCAGTTTCTATTCCGTTACTCTTTCCAACCCGGCAACGGTGCTGTGGACTTGGTGGGTGTGTCCACTGGCCAAATATAGCCCTTGTGCCATAACCCCCCCCCCCCCCCAAAAAAAAAAAAAATATTAATAATAATAAATAAAAAAAAAATTTTTAAATAATAATAATAATAGTAACCGGGCTATCACGCCCTAATTCCAAAAGGAGTTACTTTTTTTGACCACCTTTTGAAAATAGTCTTGTTATTTTCGACCTTCGTATAAGCAAGGAAATTGTTTATCCCATTCATTTGTCAACAACTTGTGTAGTCAACACCTAGCCCAAAAGGATAAGGTCCTTCTTTCTGGGTCATCTTTTCCTCTTCGCTCAGGAAAGGTTTGGCCACGACAAATTTAACGTACACGACGGTCTTGGGTTGGATCGTGATTCGAACTCGCAGACCTCCGGTTGCTGATCCTCATCTGAATCCCGGACGTTATGATAACCTTGAATTACCTCCGATCCCATCTGTTAACAGCAATTTTCCAATACCACTCCTTCCCCTTTTTTAGTTCTCGAAAAAATGATGGAATTTCGCACTACTGGTGTGTGTACTAGGGATGCGGCATCGATGTCGATGTTTTCAAAACATCGATTTTTTTAAAAAAACATCGATGTATTTAACATCGATGTATTGGAGTTGATGTTTTTCTAACATCGATGTTTATACTTGTTGATGTTTTTACGTTGTCGATGTTTTATTTTTAAATGAAAAAAGCACCGTTATAAAAATTTAAAAAATAACCAAGTAGCATAAGTTTTATAATCAGCTAATTGAACATTCTTTTTAACCTAAGTGGCTAAGGTTGAAGGGTCTGAAAAGTAAAAATGCGACATCGATGTCGATGTTTTATAAAAAACATCGATGTATTGGAGCCGATGTCGCATTACTAGTTGCTAAACCAGTTTTAAAAAATGGGGAAAAAAGTTTAAATGCACTGAATTTGAAAAACATCGATGGTTTGGGTTTGATGTATTATCAACATCGATGTTTTAATTTTGAACATCGATGTTTTGCTGTCGATGTCGCATCACTAGGTGCTAAACCAATTTTAAGAAATGAGGAAAAAAAGTTTTAATACACTGAATTTTAAAAACATCGATGGTTTGGGGGCGATGTGTTATCAACATCGATGTTTTAATTTGGAACATCGATGTTTCAAAACATCGATGTTTTGCCGTCGATGTCGCATCCCTAGTGTGTACCACCAAAAGTGGAAAGTGTTTTTTTTTTGTGGGTGGGGGTGACTTTTTATACACTGATAGTTTTGCCTTTTCCTGCAGTAAAATATCTAAACAAAGCAAAGAAGAAGACACAAAACACTGAAATTAATGTAGTGCAGATTATGTTAACTCCACCAGTATTCCAACCTTGTTTTATTAATTTTTTAGCAAATCTTCTAACTTCAATTGATGTTTTAAAATACATAAAAAAAAATTTATTTACCCGTTGCTTAAAGCCTATCAATTATCCTCTTGGGATATGCCACGGTATTCACTGGTGGAAATAAATTGTTGACAGTGAAAGAATTTAAAACACATGATTCCCATAGATAGCGCCACGATATAACACTCATTTTTAATACCATATATAACCTTATCGAAAACATATCACTTCGAATAATATTGTTTTACTCATCGATTGAGGTTTTCTATTGTTTTTCTCAACAACAGACCTTTTCTCTTATGATGTTTCAGAAATTTCCAAAAGACGGCTGCGATGTTTATCGAAAATTTCAACCAGACATTGCAAAATTAACCTTTTAGAATAACACCTATACAAATTCGTTTCGATATTTCTCACTAGATGGCAATACTTCCGTCTGTAGGAATAAATTTTCTCAAGGCACACAAATCTGAAAATCAAAATTTGTTTGGTCTAATTTCTTTCTTCTATCGTATATGAGCAAATAAAACGAGGAAGTGTGATAAGAGCATCAAATTCAGCTTGGCAAAAAAATCGATATTATACGTTTGTCAACCTAATAGAAGATGGAAAGTGAAAGCCTACCAAATCTTGGATAGTTTGACATGCATCGGGGGCAAGGCTATGGACAAAAGAACAAATCTTGGATAGATTGTTTTCAATTTACGAGAAATTTTGATGGGGTCAACGTACTTAACTATTTTTTCGACCGACTGTCCGTCACTTATGGCATGGACTGTAAAACTAGATAAAGTAATTGTTTGACAGTTGTCGCTGTAAGGTACATGTTAAAGATGGCGGAAGCTGGGACTCTGACAACGAGTGTCCCTGAGAGGGTACAAAGTACCAATCGCTTGACCTGCAACCAATATTGAATAGTTTGACATGCATCGGAGGCTACCAATCTTGGATAGTTTGACATGCCTTTATAGGCAAGCCTATGAACGAAATAACCAATCTTGGATTGGTCGTTTTCGATTTACAAGAAATTTTTGATTGTGTCACCGTACTTGACTATATTTTCGACCGACTACCAATGGCATGGACTGTAAAACTAGATAAAATAATTGTTGGACAGTTGTCATTATAGGGTACTTGTTAAAGAACCGGGACACTGAGAACGAGTGTCCCAGAGAGGGTATGGCATGGACTGTAAAACGAAAAGAGGTTAAATTTTTGACAGTTGTTGCTATAAGATTCAAGTAAAAGGTGGCTAAAACCTCAACAAGCACCAAAAGAGAGGATAAATCCATCGGGTTAAGATCCCCAGATAAGAGCAGCACGTGTTGAGGGAGGAGATGATAAGAATATTCCAGAAATCATTTTTGCCACATATAAGGATTTATCTTTTAACAACATCATTTAAAAGTTATTTCATCTTACTTCTTTTTATTATTCACCTATGGAACGGACTGTAAAACTAGGTAATTGTTTTACTGTACGACGATATACAACATAAACGCAAAGTTCAGGTTTGTAAGACCTCTTGAAAAATTTCCTTTTTTCCCGACTCGAGAAGAAAAGGGAGTAAAAAATAAAAAAATTTAACACACAATTATGCAACCAATTTTATGCACTTTTCTAGGGTATAGAAATTCGGGTATTTAGAATCAGCTATATTCCTTTTTCTCGTGTATGGAATTAGGATATTCAAAATGAGTGTTTAGTGGTTTTCTCAAAGGATTTCAAACTGTTAATAGAATTTGAAAAAGTATAATGATTTCATACGAAACACTAAAATTGCAATTCAATGTATTCATTGCAAAGAAAATGTAGTACCGAAATGCCAAACATTTATATGAAATTCACGGAATAAAAAGTAATTGCAATTGTCCTTGGTGTCAAAATTTTCCCTGGAACCGCATTGACGGTCAAGATTATTATCGACATAGGTATGATTGTTTGAAAATGAAAATAGATATTGTTTAGCAGCAGTTGCGCGATAGAAAGAGATAACAACACTATTTGAATGAAAACAAACTAAAAAAAAATGAAATGGACAGAAATTAACGCTACTGAAATCAATGTTTGTTTCGAGCATTGGAACTGTCAAGAATGTACGCACTGGTTCGAGAATCAACATATCAATAGAGATAAATCTTAAAGGAATGTACCTGAAGTATATGATGCTATCGGTTCATCCGATTTTAATGCATTATCATTTCAGTCCCGTTTCATTAAAATTGGATGACGATTGGTTGAAGATTGTAATATTGATTGGAGATGGGTCGTCCTGAAAAATCTAACCCATACGAAAGTGTCATGGTATTATGTCATGGTAAGAGCTGGAGCAATCAAAAGTTTTATGCGACTGCTTGGGATCTAAAGGATAAAGTGATATTTCTTCCCTATTGATGTGTGTTCGATGGATAGCTTGATTCATAGCCTATGTATAGACTCTATAAATATATTATTTGTTATGAGCCTTCAGAACACAAAGAAACGTTTAAAGAACATTGAGCTAAAATCAAAAGTAATGCCGCTATTTCTTTGCAAAAAGCAGAGCCTTGTAAAGTGCTGAATCCGATCAAGTGGACACAATATTTGATGTGTTATGTTTCGTCACAGTGTGTATTGAATGAAAATGACTTGAATCATGCGAATATTGAGAGACAATAAGGATGGATTTTTTGGCATGAAACGCTTCAAAAGTGTTAGAACGAAAAGGCGGATTCATCACTTTTACATCAATAGACCAATGCCTGAGTTTACTTATATTTGTTACATGAACGGTTTAGAGGAGTATATGCAATGGAGACATAAAAATACTGCTCCATTCAATGATATCAAAATTGCGATCCAGCGAGTAAGAGTGTGTGGTATATGACCTATGGGAATATTTCATACATACGGGGTCTTATCGTACCAATACTAAAAGATAAACGGTTGGATAACATTTTCATGTACGATAAGAACAATCCAATAAGTGAATATATATAGTATCGATTTAATGGGTCGTAACGATTCGATCATACAGTTCATTGGTAGATTTGAACACTAGAAAACCGAATCACACACACTATCAATTAGAATCTGGAAATGCATTGATGGAACTAGTTCACACAGAGTCCTTTAGATTCGGCTAAAAACAACAGAAAATTTTGACAGCAGTACTAAAAGATAAACGGTTGGATACAGATAACATTTTCATGTACGATAAGAACAATCCAATAAGTGAATATATAGTATCGATTTAATGGGTCGTAACGATTCGATCATACAGTTCATTGGTAGATTTGAACACTAGAGAACCGAATCACACTATCAATTAGAATCTGGAAATGCGTTGATGGAACTAGTTCACACAGAGTCCTTTAGATTCGGCAAAAAACAACAGGAAATTTTGACAGCAATAGAACGTGCTCGAACAGAAGAACTTGGGGATAAAACAAGAAGACAAAGACACTATGATCAAGGAAAAAGACAATATGATCGAGGAAAAAGATGCCATTATTGAAGAGAAAGATAATAAGTATTATCAAGGAAAAAGATGCCATTATTCAAAAAGAACTACAAACTATCAAGGAATTCTTAACAGTAAACTTATCAAGGAAAAAGACGATATTATTGAAAAAAAGAGAACGACATATTATTGAAATCTTAATAGTAAACTCATTAATAGTTTTCCCAGATGTGTCGAAAATTTGAAGACGATTTGGACTAATGGGTGAGGCTAAAAATATGTTTCAATCCATAGGATTGGAAAAAAAGATGGAGTTTTTGTTGAGTAAACCTTTTGAGTTGAAGGGGAAAAAAAGTTTTTTTTTTCTCTAGTAACAGGCTATGGAAGGTCTCTTGTCAAGCAAAATATTTTCTTCTTTCATCTCAAATGTACATTTTAACATGAATTCGAAAAAGTATAAAAATTTGCTACAAGACACTAAAAGTGCAATTTCATGTATTCATTGCAATAAAAATGTAGTACCGAAATGCCAAACATTTATGTGAAATTCACAGCATAAGAAGAAACAACTATTGTCTTTGGTGTCTAAATTTTCCTTGGAAACGCGGTGACGGTCAAGATCATTATCGACACCGGTATAATTGTTTGAAAATGAAAAGAGATACTGTGTTAAGCAAGAGTAGCGAGATAGAATGAGAAAACAACACTATTTGAAGGAAAGTAGAATTTAAAAAATGAAATGGACTGAGATAACAATACTCTTGAAATCAATGTCCGTAAACAGCATTGTCAAGAATGGATCCAGAATCCGTATATCAATACACATAAATTCGACAAGGATATACTTGAATTATATGATGCTATCAGTTCATCCGATTTTAATGCATAGTCATTTCAGTCCCGTTTCTTTGACAATGCACTTCAAAGCAAGAGAGACAGATCCAGAGTTTCACTTGCAAGCAAAAAATGTCTTTTTCGCAAATTAAAAATGAAATCCAGTTGCGATGTACCAGCCGAACAATAAGAAATGCACTGCATAGGAATCCTAATGTTGTGTACAAGAAGTTAAAAGGAAAGCCTCCACTTTCTAAGCGGAATATTGATTCACGCTTTAAGTTTTCCCTGAAACATTTTACGGCTGGCTCCAACTGAAATGATGTTTTCGGACGACAAAAAGTTTAATTTAGGTGGGCCAGACGGATTTAAGTTTTACTGGTATGATCTGCATGAAGAACACCACCCTTTTACAAAAAGCCAATTCGGAGGGGATCTGTCAAGGTTTGAACCGCATTTGTAGCCGGTGGTTGAACTGAAATTGTTTTTGTCAATAACAGATTAATTCAGTGTTACATCAGGACATGCTGGTAGATAGTATGTTGCTCCTCTGATTACATCAGGCGATTGGACATTTCAACAAGAAAATGCATCTGTGTATGCTCCACAAAATCCTGTATGAAGACGAACGAGGTAAAACCTATTCAATGACCATTTCGTAGTCCCGACCGGAATCCAATGTACAGTAGCAAGTCTCATCTAGAAACCACAGTTAAAAATTCGTGGAACATTGCCCTGGTCACCTACCAAAAGCTCTGTCTGGTTCCATGAACGGACGATTAATACAAGTAATAGAAGAAGAGGTCACCCCACACACACACACGCATCACTTACTAATGAATAAATCATATCGACTGTATACTTCTTTCCAACTTCATCTTAAACAATTTCTCTAATTTCTAATAAAATTTTACATATAATCTAGCTAAACTTAATAATAAACTTAAAAATATGTTGCTGTAATTTCATTATACGGATCATGAAGGATCCTTATATTTAATAAAAATATAATATGTATTTGTCTTATGTGTCATCTTTTTACTTTTTTCCACGATTGTATTAGCTGAAATTATTTTCGATTACTAAAAAAAAAGGGAGTAAAATCCAAAACCAAAAACTATTCAAACTAGCCCCAGTCTCTCCTACTGATTCGTACTCGAATCTGTATCCCGAAATTGTTATCTGAGTGATACTATATTAAGAAGTTTTTATCTACTAGGGGGTTCCGCCCACTGCTCGCTTACTCTCTCCAACCCCCGGAGGAAGAGTGTTGATGTGCTTCGCATACCAATACTACTTTCGCAGAGTCAATCTCCTGCGACGGCGAAATCTTAATAATTCGTAAAATCCTGATTTAACTTCCTGGTCCATGACGTCACAGTGAGGGTTCTACCCATGCTCGCTAACACTCGTCAACCCCGGCGATTGCAAACCAATCCCATTTGGTTTGCTCGCAAACCAACACTCCTTTCGCAAGTGATTTCGCATTTTTTTAATTTAACACTAAAAACACCCTAAACTAATTGCCGCATCAGTAAAAAACTATCTCCATCTTGTTTTCTGTACAATTTTGAATAAACCATATTAATCTCGTAATGTTCTCATCTGTACTTTCTCGGGAAACCGTCTGAGTATCGAGCGAAAAAAGCCTTTTGGACTTCCTTTCACAAGCGTCTTTCTTTAATGCCTCCTTTTCCATGACATCACAGCTAGTCGATGGCCCCACGGCCACTAAGAAGGCAGTAACGTTTACTACTCGATACAAATCGCAAAATTATACTTTTAATAGCATCGACTTTATTTATTAACCAATTTTAAAAATAACTGTATCGTAAGAAAGAGGACATTCTAAGCTTTCCTGTGATATTTTCAAATTTAAAAACTAATAGTAATAAGATATAGATAGAACAGTTTTAACAAAAAATTTAACGAAAAAGTCCCGATTTTTCCCGAATTTCAAAAAAATATTATCAGGAACCAAATTGAAATTTCTGAAGAAATTTGGTGTTGTGCAAAAATTCACGTTTAGAGGTACTTAAAAAAACATCACTCCTGAAGACTGAAAATTTGTACGTGTTTTGCTCACTCGAGTTAGAAATTTCGCATTTTTTGACTTAAACACTTAATGCATCCTAAACTAATATCCGCACCTGAAAAAAATCTTTCAAATCTTGTTCCCTGTACAATTCTTTACAAATCATGTTAATTTCGTAATTTTCTTATTCGTACTTTCTGAGGAAACAGTCTAAGAATCGAGCTAAAATAAGAGAGTTTTCAATCCAGCGACGGCGGTAACTTTTTTTTAATACTAGGGGGCTCCGCTCCCTGCTCGCCAACCCCCGGTTTGCTAGCCAATCCCATTTGGTTTGTTTCGACACTCCTTTCGCAGTGTCAATCTCCTGCGACGACGAACCCCCGCTACGAACCCTACGCTCACAAACCAACACTCTTTTTGCAGATACAAAACTACTTTTGCAGAGTCAATCTCCTGCGACACTATCTTAATAATTGGTAAAATCCTGATTTTATTTTCCGGTCCATGACGTCACAGCGAGGGTTTAGCCACCTTCTCGCTAACGCTCGCAAACCCCAGATGATTGATACGCAATGCCATTTGGTTTGCGAAGCAAACCAACAGTCCTTTCCCGAGTGATTTCGCTTTTTGTTTTTACTTTAACACCTAATGCACCCTAAACTAATAGTCACATCAGTAAAAAACCTTCGTGATCTTGTTCCCTGTACAATTTTGAATAGACCAGGGATAAGCAAACTTTTTCGGTCGCGGGCCAAAAATCGAAAAAAAAAAGTTTGGTGGACCAAGATAAATTTTTCTGAAATTTTAAAAACAA
The DNA here is from genome assembly GCA_947359465.1 of Metellina segmentata. Lineage (NCBI taxonomy): Eukaryota > Metazoa > Arthropoda > Arachnida > Araneae > Tetragnathidae > Metellina > Metellina segmentata. The sequence continues at coordinate 2,601,953 of OX375884.1, forward strand.
TATACAAGTACTACATTTAAATATGTTAATGAGATGAATGAAATTGCGATTTCATTTTTAAAAGTTCCTTATATTGAGGTTCGAAGTCAGATGTACTGATTCTAAGGAACGAGGCTAAATGCTCATCTGTCAGTCTACTTCTCAAATAATTCTTTCTAAGGTTCATAGTTGAAAACACTTGTTCACATGAAGCAAACATAGAACTGATTTTCTGGGCGTGAGATATTAAATTTGGGAAACTTACTTTCGATAATGATTTGTAAAACTCTAACTTTGGCATATTTAGAAACAACTGCTTGAGATGATTGTTAGATTGCAACTCAATTAATTTAAGCTGCAAATCTGACCTCACTGCTTCACAATTTACGTTGAAAGGCATGGTAAAAATTTCCAATTCTGTTTGAATGGCACTGAAATCTTGAAATCTGCGTTCGAACTCAAAATGCAGTTTTTTCAAGCTATCTTCATAATTTTTAAGCTTCTCTTCATTTACTGAGGGTATTGAATTTAACCTCGAGAAATGAGACAAGTCGTTCCCAGAAAACAGATTAAATTTTAGTTTAAATCTTTGAGATGGGCCCAGATATCGTAGATAAATTGATTTTTCCCTTGCATCTTGACATTCAAGTTGCTCATATGACAAAGAAGATCTGTGAAAAATGTGAAGTCCGAAAGCCATTCTGTATCTTGTAACATTTCGCACTCCGCAGAACACTGTTTCTCATGGAAGAACGACACAATGTCGTCTTTCAACTGCTAAACTCGCTCGAAAACACATCCTGCACTAAGCCACCTTACTTTCGTGTAATACAGTACATCAGAGTATTCAGATTGCACGGACTGAAGAAAATCTCGAAATTGCCTGTGAGTAAGCCCACGAGATCGAATAGTATTTACAAGCTTCACGACTGCATCAAGCACGGGTTTCATATTCAATGCAGATTTACACAGAGCATCTTGATGTATAACACAATGTAGAAAAACAGCATTGTTCCCGGGATAGTTTTGATTAAAGAGTCCAAGAAATCCAGATTTTTTTCCTGTCATATTTGATGCTCCATCGGTCGTAATATTACATATATTTGTTATAGGCACTTTCAAAGTTAAAAGCCCTTCTTGTAATTCACGAAAAATATCACATCCCGTTGTAGTTCCCTTTAAAGAACGCATGCACGCCAGTTCCTCGGTAATTTCAAAGTTCTCATCAACACCTCTTATAAATAATAATAATTGAGCAGTATCATTTATATCAGTGCTTTCATCCATAGCTATGGAGCAAAATTTAAACTGGCCAATCTTTGACTCTAATTGTGATGTCAAATTTTTATCGATGGCTTCGATTCTAGAAGTCACCGTTTTTCGAGATAAGCTTGCAAATTATTTTTCTTGTCTGGACATAAAACATCACAAACTTGGAGCATGCATTGTTTAACGAACTCCCCATCACTGAGAGATTTATTATTTTTAGCAATATTGTATGCTACAATGTAACTTGCATGTGTAGCTGCTTCTTGGATAGTGTTTACCTTCTTGAAAAAATTTTGTCGGCCTGATAATTTTTTACAAAGACTTTCTACATTAGACATTTCGGACATTGCTTCGTAATTGGAATTCTTATGCTTAGATGTGAAATGAGAGAGAGAGAGAGAGAGAGAGACGGGAAATGTTATATTCTTTGAAGACTGTTACAGCTTCATTGCAGATAAGACACACTGGTTTATCTTTAACAACTGTAAAAAAATATTTTCAGGTCCATTCATCATTAAAAGCACGGCACTCTGAATCAACTTTAAGTTTTTTAGTAGCCATTTTGGGGTTGAAATATTTTACGAATAACCCAAACAAGCACTAGCTACGCTATACTTTTAATACTTTCACCACTATTCACAATGATGCTATATGTTCGCAATCTTTCCATACGCAATCAATAATATTAAAACTCGCGTCAAAAGAAAAAGCCGCTGGCTGAAGCTTAAAATGCGCAGTCTGCCACATGTGAGGTCTAATTCACCTATATTGGATTCCCATATGTCTGCTCCCCGAGAAAGAGATAACGCTTGTTGGCCCCAGTCTACAGCTATAACTAACAAATAACTTCCGCGTTTAACACTTTACCGATTGAAAGCTGTCTGTGCTTGCTATTTCCGTCGATTTATGTTTTGTAAAACAAAAATAGAGAAAGTAAAAAGATCACCAGTCCTTTGAAAAAAAGGAAGAAAAAAATAATATTTAAACAAAGTAGAAAAGGAGATGGATATATAATATATAAATCATATTTTCTTTTAATTTCCGTCGGACCGGCAAATAAAAATTCTATCCGCGGGCCGGATAAAACCTTCCGGAGGGCCAGAGTTGGCCTGCGGGCCGTAGTTTGGCCAGTCCTGGAATAGACCATGTTAATCTCGAAATTTTTGGATTTGTGCTTACTCCTGAAACACACCATATGAGAATCGATGGGGAAAAGCGAGTTGAGCCTTTTGGACTCAGGGCCAGATGTCACAGCGAGTTTAACAACAAAAAAAAAAGTATATTATTAAGTAGTTCTTTTGAATCTTGGAATCTATATAAATAAGAATGGAGTGTTTGTTTGTACATTCGGTATTTTTGACCCATTTCAAGTTTTCTATCCGTTTTGGACCCTTCTGATGCCAAATCCGCCTTTTTCGCGTTTGGTGTCTGTCTGTCCATCTGTCTGTCTGTCTTTATGTATGTATGTGCCCTATACACGTCCACACGGTTTAATATATTTTCATGGAAATTTGCATACAGTAAGTAATTATCTCCATTTAGTGAGTGGAATTGGTTGCGAAAGTCTGTCTGTCCGTCTTTCTGTTCTATGTTCGATTTTGTGTTTGTGTGTTTGTGCAGGCATCACGTGAATTTTATTCTAGGTATTTGATTTCGATGTGTTTTATTTTATACATTATTAATAGTTTAGTGAATGCAATATTAAACATTTCTTTATTGTTACATTTAGTGGAGTTTCATGCTAAAACACCTGAGTAAGTATACTTAAATCAACCATAATTTAGTAGTTTTGGGAAAATTGGAATGTATATTGAATATTACGATTACTTCGATTGCTTTACCACTACTGCTAAAAAAGTAGTTATTCTTCAAAGAATTATTTTTTATGGAATTTCAGCTATAATATTTCCTTTATTTCGAGTCTTATTTTTGTTCGTTGCGCAATGAAAACGATATTTGGGACAGACTATGTTTTTCAACGAAACGAGAATGAACAAGATCGCGCGAGCAGTAATATTTTCTGTTTCTTTCGCTCTGAATTAATTTCACATTTCTAAATTTTGTGCACTTTTAGTTGTAAGTTATGGCAACTGTGGGAGATCAAGAGATAAAAATGAATCACAAATTAATATCTTTAGAACAATTTTTTGCGACATCTTTTATTTTGTTTTATTTCGCCGTTTTCTGTTTTAAATATTTATTATTTTAATAAATGTGTTTTCCTTCTCATCACACGCAACAGCACCACAAATTATTCGACTTAAAAATGGCAGGTATGCAGAATAAATTTTCAGTAAATTTTAAGTGTAGTTATGCCATTATTGAAAGAATAATGCCGTTATTTAAAGAATAATGCCGTTATTGAAAGAATAATGCCGTTATTGAAAGAATAATGCCGTTATTGAAAGAATAATAATGTTTAAAAATCCGAACTAGAACTTTTCAAACATTAAAAAATTCGCTGTAATAATGACAGGAAAAGATTTCAAAATTTCACAATGTCGCGTACCGGATGCAAGTGTGCCACAAGTAAAAAAATATTGTTTTGTTGATTATGAGTGCGAGAGCACTAGCCGTAAATCGTAATTTTAATTAATTGAGTTGAACATGAAAAGAACTTAAGAAAGGGAATTCCAAATCTCCCTCAAAATCGTCTTTTATAGTAGTAGTAGATTTTCAGTAAATTTTAAGTGTAGTTATGCCATTATTGAAAGAATAATGCCGTTATTTAAAGAATAATGCCGTTATTGAAAGAATAATGCCGTTATTGAAAGAATAATAATGTTTAAAAATCCGAACTAGAACTTTTCAAACATTAAAAAATTCGCTTTAATAATGACAGGAAAAGATTTCAAAATTTCACAATGTCGCGTACCGGATGCAAGTGTGCCACAAGTAAAAAAATATTGTTTTGTTGATTATGAGTGCGAGAGCACTAGCCGTAAATCGTAATTTTAATTAATTGAGTTGAACATGAAAAGAACTTAAGAAAGGGAATTCCAAATCTCCCTCAAAATCGTCTTTTATAGTAGTAACCTTAGTGTTACCTTTCGTCATTTTGTAGCTTTGTCATACAGCAAGGGTGCGATGTATATGAAATGTATTACATGAATGGATATGCATGCGTAGGATTTGTGTCCAAAGTAAGTTGTAGAAATTATAAAGAATGCGAAAGGTGTTTAAATAAATTTTTATTCTACTAAAAACGTAAGTCATTATATATTTTGAATATCTCTTCAATCTAGAGTAAACCAATTCAAACCGAATAAGGTCGGGTATTTTGCTAGTATTAAATAAATTTTTTGAATGTTCACAAGTATAACTTCCAGATACAAAATGAAGATTGAAACATACATTAGAGACGAATTAGATATGAACCATGTTTTTCTGAAAGCCTCGCTACTCATTTATGTGGCTTGTTATCTGTAGGATTATCAGAACAGAGCAAGTATTGTCCACTGAGCTCGCTCATAATCCCGACCATGGAGAGACAACCTGTTAATGAACTTTCCAACCCAGGACCGACCTCGGAATTTCGAACCACTATCAGATGACACAAAGGAATTTATCTTCACAGATCAAAGATCACGCCAGATTAGATCATCACTTCAGAATAGTACTCGGGAGGAGAAACTTGTTAGTTGCAAACCTGACAGTACATAAATGCTGTTTCGAGAAGCAAGTTAGTAAATATTTTCTTTTCTTCTAATTATAAAATCATTTTTATTTAGAATGAGTTTAATAAAGGAAATTTTAAGTTTAATGCTAAGTGCGTGAGTGTGCGCGCCCTACAGATGAAATGCGTTCTCTCTCTTTCTCTCTCTCTCTCTCTCTGTTTTTAGGGGTCGCTGATTAGCAACCGCAGAGTTCGAATCTAGACCCAACTAAAGACGTACGTGGGGGTCGGTGCACGTTAAATTTCCTCAATGTGTTGGCGAGGTGTGCAAGTTTGTTGAGTGAAGCTAAGGGGTTGACCTCGTCACCTGACCTTCAGGATTGTTCCGCTACCTACTTACACCAGTCGACCAGTTTGCTTTTTAATGGTGTTTGTGGGAGTATATGAGCAATTTTCAGCTTAATGCTGCTCATATGTAGAAAACACCATTTTATCTTGTCTGGGTGACGCCCTGATCCACCAACATTTCTTCATTTTTTATCACTTTTGTTGTAATTATTTTGAATTTCCTGTCTTCTTGCAATGATATTATTCTAAAGAGATGATCTCTTTATGTTGTCAATTCTCATTGCTAATGACCATTTAATCTGCTAGGAAAGAAATGCAAATGTATTTTTAGAATTGTTGAGAAGGTGTCACTCGGTCGGTTGATAATCTTCATCCTTATCCTTTCATCACTTAATTTTGGGTATTTTTATTTCTAAGGCAAGAAACCTAAGCTAAATTGGTCCATACTCTTCGCAAAGTTTTACATCAGCCCTGATTTGATATGGAACAAAAATATCCACCACTTTCAAGTGGTCCTTTTTGATAACAGTGAGAATTTACTTTCGTAAAGGTCCTTCATTCTTACAGCTTTTTACTGGAATGGAAGGTGTTTGGTTTCCGTTGTTCAAAATAACAGTTTTTAAATTGATCTTGGATGACTCGATATTAGACATCATTCAGTCCTGAAATATCTCATTCTTCATTTGAAATCTCTTTCTTAACACAAAAACACTCTTAGCTAGACTCTTCAAATCTGGCACCTAAACGTTCAGCTTGTTTAGAAAGGTCTAGAACGAAATTGCTTAGCTCATTTTGGCCTTTCTTCACTCTTTGCAAATGAACGCCTTTCAAGTGTACTGTCAGAACATAGCAAAAGCTATCTATTGAAAATTACGTTAATACATCCACGACGCTGCCTTGGTTCCAAATTGTGTTCATGTGTTTTTCCTTCAATGAAAATTACAATAGAGGTTCGGTACGGGTTACATATTTTCTACCAATTGTTGTCATTTTATAGATTCTTCGTCAGATGGCGCAACCATCGATGACGTAACTACGGTAATATATATGTAGATGTAAAGAAGAACGTTGTGTAACCGCCAAGGAGAGCGTACATCCTGCAATAAATGCTTATTTGAATAAATATTTACTTGTTATTGTTATTGGCTCCGTATGGATACACAAAAAGTATAAAAGAAGCCAACTTAAGTTTTAAAAAAAAATCAATGTTGTCACAGAAAAAATATACATGATGGATGAATATGAATATAAAAATATTTAGTGTTATTTTACATGATTAATTTTGAAAGTTCGCAAATACACTCTATAACAAAAAAAAATCGACGCACCAAGAAGGAATCATCCGATTGCTTAGAAATTTCGTATGCAAAAATGTTTTGACCAAATATACAAATGATTAAAATTTGGTGTCTAGTGAATGAATAGTGCGATCTTCAGCGCATTCAGCAGATGTATATAAGGAGTTCTTGAACTGTTGTTAAACATTTCTGCTGCATTGCGATTTAGGATACCTTTCAACGACTGAAAAAATGCCTCGCCACAGGATTCGAGCTCATTACGAGCAACTTTCAGAGTTTGAAAGAGGTCGTATCATTGGATTGAAAGAGGCAGATTGGGCAACTCGGAGAATAGCTCGTCATGTGAGTCGAAGCGATGCGGCGATTAGAAGTTGCTGGCAAGAGTGGGTAGACAATGGCAGATTTCAGCGTCATGATGGTAGCGGTCGACGTAGGGCCACAACAGATCGCGAGGACAGAGTGATTGTCAGATCAGCTTCATCGCTATCAACCATCAGACGTACGACGAACACACGAGTGTCCACCATGACCATTCACAGACGGCTGAGAGAGCGAAATCTCCTCTCATACCGACCGTTACGCCACCTGCCACTCATGCCTGTACACTGTTGAGCCAGATTACAGTGGTGCTTGGCTCGATCAGGCTGGAATGATGCTGACTGAGGACGTATAGTCTTTAGCGACGAATCCTGCTTCCAACTGTGTCCTGACGATCATCGAAGACGTGCCCAGGGCAGCGTGCACTATTGCACTATTGCACGCCACACGGGCCCTCAACAATGAGTTATGTTCTGGGGTGCCATTTCTCTTGATAGCCCTTTCTTGATAGACACACGAGTGGGGTCTAATGCCGACTGATTTCGGAGACCTGTTTTGCTACCGTTCCTTTCGCAGTACCCTGGGCTTATTTTCAGCAAGACAATGCCAGACCACATACGGCACGTGTTGCTATGAACTGTAGCACCTCAAAATGAGTTAAGAACTGCTCCTGTCATAGTTTACTTGGGTGAGAGTGACGACTGAAGGGTATTCACATTTCTTCTAAGATCTTCTTTTTAACTGAAACTTTTTGTAGGCCAATAAATTGGGTTTTGTCCTTTAAATATTTGCATTTCTGTATTTCAATTGCATGTTGTTCTGCATACACTTTGTATTAATATTGCATTTCTTTGTATCTCTTGTTGCAGGCCGTTTGGGTGGGAGGTTATGATAATTGTTGTGGTGTTCACTTAGCATGGCGTCATAGTACAAGTGATCCTTGTAAGACAATTCTTCTCTCATATCAATGGGAAAAGTTTCAATGATCGAAAGATTTCTACTCTATGGATGCTTCAATTCTTCCGAAACTAGAAATGTAGTCCTTAGTGGACAAAAAGAGAGCTCTGGTCAAGTGTTTCTAGGAATAGAGTCAAGTTTTCCTCCAGTTGTTGAAAATAAAAGTATCACTAAAAAACTATAAAGGTTCATGTGGAAAGCAAAAAGAGCATCGTTATTTGCTGGAAAGCAATTTGAAATGGAAATAATTAACAATCAAGTTTCTAAAATCTTTTTCATTTTCAAGCAATTCGTTTTAATTTTACAAATGTGATAATGGAAGGTGAAGATTTTACAAATGTGATAAAGGAAGGTTTTTCAAATGTGATGTGAAATATCAAACTGAACCAATGAAAAATATCAAATGTGATTAACCTTTTGAATTCTGGAATTTTTTTAAACCTTTGTAGTAGACACGATTCTATTAAACTACTTTTCAAAAAGCAGTGTAAAATAAAGTATTTCTTAAACTGTTGGCGATTGCATAAAAATTCTTGCTTTCGGAAGGTTCATTTTAGTTATCCTCAATTTAATGTACGAAACGAAAACTAATTTCTCAAGATCGCTGAACTGCAGCATGAACTTGATTATTCGGTAAGTGAAAATCTAAAATGAAGTTATGCCGAACAAACAGGTAGAAATGAAACTTATATCGACAAAATTTTACACCCGGTTTCAGGACTCCTTTTTCACACTCAGACATTTTGAATCTTTGAAAACAAATTTTTTCTATCCACCCTTCTATTCATTGCACAATGTTTGTTCCGTCAATTCAAATGTCTCATACAATAGGAATTAATATCTACGAATTCGCATTAATAAAACTTGCTTAAGAGGTTGTCTTCAAAGTAAATGATTCATAATTTCTAATTTTAACTCCAAACAATATCGACAGCGAAACTCATGCCAAATTTCAAGATATTTGGTTCAACCATTTCTGTAATACGAAAAATTAAGAGCACCGTGTAAAATCTACATAATATATTTTGTTTAGGTTAAGTTTTCGTATGCAATCAACTCCAAAAAAGTATGATTGTATGATTAGCAACCTTCATATATTTTGATGGTAAAAACTTTCGTTTTCAGTATACAAAGGTTTAGCTTTTTCCTTCCAGTAAAGCTTTGTGCAAAAATGGCTAAGAATAGCTAATATTAAATTCTATCGGAAGGAAAGCTTGAATTTTACATAGACCAAAAGATTTTATGAATCGATTACCATTACCATCACATCAATTTATAATTTTTTCGAATCTTTTCGAATTTTCAAATATCTCATCCTTATTATATCAACCTTACTAAAAAGTAACTTAAAAAGAAATATTACATAGATTTTGCACGGGTTCTTTCATGAAGTTCTGATAACGTATAATATCACAGGAAAAAAAGCGAAAAGCTTGAAAAATCTGGCCATCTAATCTCACGAGTGGAAAATAAATGCCATCGCCTTTCTAGGGTTTTCTATTGATTCGAAAAGTCTTATCTTTCGGAGAGATAAGACTGAGTGATTTTTATTTCCTGTTTGGTTATAACATGGAAGTGCAAAAGTATCTCAGATTGGATTTGTACCGAAGAGCAGTGTTTTATACTGAGTACCTTCCCTGTTCCAAAGTTAACTTATACGAGTTAAATGAAAAGGGAAATTCGCATCAGTTAAATGTCTAATCATATCCATGGGTTAAGCACGAAGGTAAAGAATGATGAGATTTGAAGTGTTTACGTTTTACTTGTGATTTGCTCATCATTAGGGCTACTTTTTGTAACAAATGCAACTTTTTTCACACGTTCTACGCTGCATGTAAAGTACTAAAACCAAAATTCCTCCTACATGGGGTGTATTATAAGTGAGTTATAACCGCAACATAAATGCAACTTTCTGCATAAATGCAATCACCCGCAACTTTTTAAAATGAATTAATATACAGTTACTATTTTATTTTTTGCCCTCTAAATCAACCCTTCGATCACGTGGGTCTGATCTTGCGAACTACGAAGTATTGCAGATCGAACGAAAGTGAAATAAATCGCAAGAAGTACCTTAACACATTGGTTAGCACTCCTGATAATCCTGAGGAACCTTATAGATTGTAGAGTTTGTGAGGTTTGTGTCGGTCATCAATATGTTGGTCGCCTTGTAAATGACGTTTCAAAATCTCTGAATACTAAGACAAATGATTTTGCGTTTCTGCTATCCGATATAGCACATTATATGACTGACTGCAGCTGGCGCAGTTTTTCAATGTAAAATAAATTATCGGTCATTCAACGTTCTTCTATATTTAATGATGTAATATAATGCTGTTGTACACGACTAAAATTGTCAATATGTATTGAATTTTTTAATTTTTTACGAATAATTTATTTCAGTGTATCAAAAATAAATGCAACTTTATTTCCATAAATACAACTTTAGGGAATGATAAATGCAACTTTTCCCATTTTTACTGCAACAAAACAGTTGCCCTACTCATAATCTAAAAATTAATTAGTGTTGATTGTCATAAAACACGTCACTTGTAATGAAATCGACGCTTTTGTGACGTTGTTATTTCTTGCGATCGCTCGGTTTCAAGATTCCTAATGTAGGACAAATTGAAGATGAATTAATGTTGGACTGAGAGATAGTCAATCAACTCAAGTCTACACTTCTGAGATCTTATGGCCACATGCTCTACTTTGTTTGACTGCATCAAAACGGAAAGTTTTATTTTTCTAGAGTAAATTGGCATTTTGACTCCTCACACATGTTACAGAGGTATGAAAATTATTAGAAATTTTTTGAAATTTACAATAAAATCTTGTTGTATTAAAGAAATAATACATTATTTTGAAAAATATTGATACATTTAATATTTAGTGTGCATCCTCTTGTTTTTTTATTAAAGATACTATACGTCTCGGCATACTTTGTATGAGGTTTTGGCAATTAGATTGTTTTTCGTTGTCATGGTGCCAAATTTGGATGAGTCTTTCTATCAGACCATTTTTGTTTGTGATGTTACATTTATTTTATTTTTTCTTTACAATGGCCCAAAAATTCTCTATTGGGTTCATATCTGAACTGTTTACAGGCCATGGAAGAGTTTTTATATTCTTTTCATCCAAAAATGTGGTCACAAATTTTGGCTTTATGGCACGGAGCTCCATCATGCATGAATATGAAGTCTCCATTCGGAAACCAGTCTTTTAACTGTGGAATTAGTCTTTGTTCAATCACTTTTTTATACTAATACTGGTTCATCATGCTTTCTATAGTGTATAAACGTCCATTCCCCTGAGCAGACAGTACGCTCCAAACCATTATTTTAGTAGGATGTTTAACCGTTTGTGCTATGCAATTTGGGGGAAATTCTTCACTGGTACTTCTCCTGAAATACTGACTGCTTTCTTCTGATATCGTAAACATTGGTTCATCAGAAAAACATACCAAAACGATAAAAAATACTTTAAGGTATGTAATTTGTAGAGAAATAATCGTATAAAGAAATTTTTAATCAAATTTAAAAACAGTTCTTCATCTTTAGTCAGTATGCAAAAAAAACAAGATTTCAGGAAAAGAAATGAACTACTTGAATTCAACTGATTAATTAAAGGAAAATTAAAGTTTCTTACCTTGCTCCAGTCATTTCCGAATTGTTTTTGCACAACTTTTGCCCAAGCAAATCTCTTCTTTGCCATAGCAGATGGGATTTTAGCCTCTTTTCTAGGACCACGAGCACTGAGCCCAGCTGAGATGAGCTTTCTACGGATAGAAGAATCACATACATTTACTCCATACGCTTGAAGAGAGATTTTTAGTTCATGACTAGTTGCTCTTCTGTTAGGTTTAGCAATTTGAATTAGTTTCCTTTCAGTTCTTGCAGTAAATTTACTTTTCCTTCTCCATTTCTCAACTCTAGAATTTCCATATTCACATTTGGAGTCCAAAAATCTTTTTTATTCTACACACAGATACTTGAGAAATTTTTGCTTTTTTAGCGATTTCGTGTTGTGTATAGTTATTTTCTTGGATGAGACACTTTACCACAGCTAGTTTTCTAGGAGAAATATCCCTTGCTTTACCCATAATCACGCAATAATCCTTTGATAAACGAAGAAAAGCTACCAATTATAAACTAATCAACGCAGCTAAAAGAATTGCTTTAATAATAAAATAATACCAATGCCAACTCAAGAAAAGAAAGAATATATTATCACAGCAAGTAGACGATTTTAAAATTTTATTTTGAATTCGTTTGTTAATCAAACAAATTTTTTATGCAATGCAAACAATTTGGTAACTTTGGATCAAATATTTTTCTTTTTAAAAAATGGCATTATTTAACAAAATTATGTCCCCAAAACTATTCTAAAGGAGTGAAAATTGATTGGACCAACTAAACAAATTACCTTTCATGAAATATTGCAAGTATATACAAAATGAATCAAGAAAAACTGAAAAAATCACAATTATTCTAATAATTTTCACACCTCTGTAACTTGTTCCGAAAAACATAGTCACATTTTTTGAGAAGTTTCACCTTTTGTCACTTGATTTTTGTATGAACAGGATGAACCTTTGATTGTGGAATTCTCAATCGACCCAATGTGGAAAACTTTAACGTTCAAAGATTGAATCAATAAAAAAAGTGCCATGACAGCTAAAAAAGATATGAGCTCTGTAAATAATTCGCTTTAAAGTTTTCTTAACCGATTTGAAAGTTACTGTACAAGTTATTATCTTAAATTTAAAAAATAAATTCATAATTTTTAAAAACTAAACTGAAGAGAATTTTTATGATTTTGATCAATATTTTGTGCGTTAATCAATTATCAGAAAAATAGAGGTGGCTTGAAATAAACACTCCAGTGATAATTTATTCCGTGCTATTATTGTTTAAATGCTTTACTTTTTTACTGTTTGAATAACAGATACTTTCGGCATAGTTTGCTCTTCCTTTACATTAGCATATTGACAAATACAAGGCAAAAAATTCAACAAAATTGACATCAAGGAAAAAAATTTCAAAAGGTTGATGCTAGTTATATCAGCAGAAAATCCAAGTTTCATTCATTAGATGTAAAATCCTTATCCTCATTTAGTTTATCACGATACATTTTTTCGGAATGTGTGTTTGATGTCCTTGTAGAAATCAAATGTTTTTGAAAAGAGGGTCAGAAATATTGGATCATTTTTCCTATGTTTCTAGTTTTCTAGTATTCTAATATTTCTAGTATTTTCTAATCGAGTACAGATGTTTCTAGTTTTCATAGTGTTTTGATTCCAACTCAAATGAAAAAAGCTTCTAAAAAAAATCTAGAGCTTTGTTTTAAATCAAATAACTGGAAAGTTGTCATATGAAAATGAATAAAAAAACGAGCTTATTTTCAGGCTGATACACAAAGGGAGCTTTTGTGTAGTTTTGGAGTAGCTCCACTCATTCTTACACATTTATGTGTTGAAAATGACTGAAAATTATTCTAACGCTTATCGAAACACTAATCAAAAAGAATTCAGTGTTTAGATAAGCCTAAAATTATATGAAAATTATATAATGAACTAAAATTCAAACTATTTTTGGGTTACCAAATTCAGTGATTACAAATAACTGCAAGTATACAAATTTGTTTTTATTTCTTAATTACGTTTTTCCAAATGATACAAATAAACTATTTTGAAACATAAAATTGTGAGAAGTGATCTTCAGCAGCAAATTTCAGTATATTTAGTGTTCTGCGAAACAGTTTTTACTCTTTAAACTTTGAGTTTTCCACATCAAAACTACTCAATTTTGAAACTTAATCAATCAAAAGAGTATCTGGAAATATTTAAACGAATAAATCTAAGAAAGCACATAAACCACATTGAGGCTCAGCTTGTTTTTATATTATCCATTTCTTAGCTTAAAATTCAATTCAAACAAATAAAACATTTTGGCTCATTCTGGAAAAAGACAGCGCGCTTAGCTAAATTTCCACTAACTATTCAATTAAAGACGAAAAAAGATTGTTACATTTGAAAGTATGGTTCTGGAAAACTAAGATTGCTTTGATTGCTTTAAGATTGTAACTGCGGTATCTTGAAGATTTCAAAAATCTAAGGGCATGGAGTTCATAGTTACAAAAGGTAACTCAGTGGGTATGCCACTGCGCCAGCAACCTGTGACTTGTTTCGATTCCTCTCTGGGGTGTATTTCCGTGACAGTAAAACTTTCGTGATGTTGTCTGTCTTGTGTTCGATGCAGCATGAGCAGATATGAGCAGATGCAGACTTGCATCATAAGACCCAACCATTCATTTCGAAACCATAATGAACTGTGGTAACTAATTCAGAATCCGAATTAGATTGCCCTCCATAAGCTCTTGCTTCATCTTGAACTTTCCTGGATATCTATTTCCAAGCTCCTGGGTACAAGAGTACGGTACAAGAGTACCCTATGAAACTGTTCTCACCAAGGTATTTTGGTTTAACCACTATAGCACCCGATGTGTGATACTGTTTAAGATCGATTTAAAATGAAGATGAAGTATAATTATTTAAAGAATGCAGGTACAAATTAGTCCCAAATTAATTTTAATAATAAAACAGATTGCAATTGATTGTGACGCATAAGAAATAGCAAAAGGCCGTTTTTCTTACCTCCTGTTACAAGTAAAGGCTGTCTTAATTTGTGCTCTCTAGAAGCATATAACTCGATTACTTTGTCACTTTTTCTGAATACGACATGAAAGGACGTGTGTTCTAAAAATGAATACTTACGTAACAAGGACTTAAATTGTGTTTTAAATTATGAAGCATTTTCCCAAAGGAAAAGCCTCTAGATCGGAAGGTTCCTAGTTCGAATCCGGGTTCGGGCATGGATGTTTGTAAGCGTATGGTGTAGAAGCGGCTGGTGCACCTTAAATCTATCGTGGCCGAAAGTCCTCACGTTGGGTTGGCGTGGAAGTTTGGAGAGTGGGGTGCCAGCTCAGGTGTCGCTTCGTCATCTGACCGTGGTTCAAAATTACGAAGTGTTGTCCTCGGATCTTTCCCTTAAGGGACTGATCTCGGACCGTCGCCAATAGCCCGTTGTGTTGCTGTAGTACGACGTTAACTAAAATTACCAATTACCTACCCAAAGGAAAACACACATATTTGTAATAAATTTTCCTATCACCACAAGTTTTATCCAGAAACTTTATAGCAGAAGCTCCTCGCTAGCATTTTTGAAAAGGGTTACCATGTTCGATGATCCAATATCAAACAACTCATTTGTCGAGCTTCTGTCAATTTTATGAGCTTTGAGTTCATTGTTTCGTTTGACCTCATGATTTTATTATGCTCGAATTATTAACTAGATTGAGTTGAATTGATGTACGTATCCAGATGTCTGTAAATTGGATGGTGCACCAAAAATATAGCCTGCTTCGCGTACTTACCTTGCATAGTTGTTAAACTCATTTGAGAAAACGCTTGACTACAATAACATGTCAAAGCAGTCAAAGAGATTCAACTTTCAATGCATTTGAAATCAATCAGTGACCACTTCCAGCTACATTTATCGAACTAATTGTGTTGTAGAAACACAGTTTATTAATTTTTGTATCCTGAAACATTTGACCTTAAGTTAATGAATCTGAAGCTTTAATGGCTGACCTGAAGATAAATTTTTAAATTTTGCATATTATTGAACTACAATTTGCATATTATTATAGGGCTACTTTTGAAACATGCAGGGTTTTTCTGATCTATAGTGGCTTATAAATGGTACTGAGAATGGTGATTGTTCTCTTACTTTCGCCGTGAGAAAATTGAAACATTTTTGGCCGAAAATCTTAACCCGGTTTCTTGAGGGGGTTATTTGTGGTGATAATTTCAGGCGACTTTCTTTCGGTGTGTTTTCATCTTGACCAGTTGGAGAGGGGATTTTCTCACTAAGTCCTAGTTTCGATCAACGATGCTCAAAACAGGTCCGAAGGGTGCGTTATTCGAAAAATATTTTTGAAAAACTCGTGAAAGTGTTTTCTATTTGAGGGTAGTCTTTCCAGAAGTATGTAGTCCTTGCTTGTAGAATATGCATGAGCTATTCAGCATTGAGAGGGTGTTTCAGTGGAAGAGTCCTGTGCTCAAATAGATGAGACATGTATGTTGCATATTGGTAGTCAATCAAACAATTAAGTAATGTACTAATCAAAACAAATTATCCTTTCTGAGCTTATTTCACAACAGTATTCCATTTTATTATCATTGCACCCTATATCGCTCCTTATTTGGTCTTACTTGGTCACTTCGATTCAAAATGAAACGACTGTCAAGACACCAAATTTTATGTAAATTATGTAATATAGACGAAATTGAATCATTTCACAAAAATAGGCTTAATATCGGCACACCTTTCATGCGTACATTACTGATCGTGGTTGCAACTTTGAGCATCTAACTGAAAACGTACTGTTAGTGTCAAACTCTAAAATAATGGAGTGTCTTTTCATTAACGCAACTGTAGCAACGGACTGTGAATATATTTATTTTGTTCCCTTCAGGAAGTAAGTTTTGCTTAATTTTACAGGTAACATGATTGTGCTCATTTTGGTGGCTCTGCCGAGCGTCGTTTTGAGTAGAGACTATTTCACTGCAGCTGTGTTTGAGCACCGTCCCCGGGCTTCCAACGATTCGGGTCTTTCTCCAAAAGATATCATTTCATCGAATCTCCCATTCTATGTGAAAGCAGTGGAACTTGCGGCAAAACAGGTAAGGAAAACGAAAGCATGCTCTATTCATACTCAAAAATCGCGGACATTGTTTGTTTGAAGGAGTATCAATAACAAATTAAAAATTAATGTCACATTTTCATTACGCCTAGTTACGAAAAACAATGTTTCGTTATTGTCTCTATCACCAAATCCAGGAGAACTTTTCTTTACCGACACTAAGTTTGGTGCTCCACTCACAATACTTAAAATAAGAAAACATTCCCGACATGTGATATCAATTAGAAATTCTTTTTTTTTTAAATTGAATCAATGAGAGATAAGTTGAACCAAATAAGAAGTTACATCTCCATCGTTTTACGAAACTCCAAATATTCTCAATAATGATACAGGTTACAATAATAAACTAAATAGAACAAACTAATAAAACACATGTATGAACCAAATATACTCATAATAAAGCAAGGCAATATCTATTCATAAAGGTATGTGTGTGTGTGTGTGCAACGAACAATTAAAAAAAATACTTTTTCTCTACCACAAGTAGATAATTTTAAGCAATGACACTCTAGTCTTGTCACTGTAACGTAATGTATCAATTAGACGTACAACTGATTTAAAATTAAGTATTTATTTGAAGTGATTGGAATACTTACAGATTAATTTGTACAATCTTTTAAGAACGTGAGCACAGCCATTGACGTCCGAACCGGCTATAGAGCCAGCTCCAAAATGAGAGAGGTCTATCTCTCTTATAGTTCCAGTTCAATCTCCGTAGAAACTTCTCAGATCACCGTTCTCTTGGATTCGCAGGTGCGAACCTGCAAGAGGCTTTAAAAGAGGGAAATCAGTTTGGAACTGATGATGTCATGCAGTTTAAAAGTCAATCTCGGAGCTACTCTGTTTTCTCACAAGTACCGCAGAGCTGTTTACCGAATTGAAATGCCAGGAATAGTGTTGATGGGAAAACCGTTCCCGAGAAGCTTCTCCCGGGCCCAGAACACGTGTTTTTTTCCACGCCTGGCGTTGATCGAAATTCCCGACGAGGGTGGAAATAATACCGATCCAACAACCGTTACGTCACTCCCTCGTTTTTAATTGGAGCAGGTGGTGAATCTGTGGTATCTTTGGTAACTACGTTTCAACTGAATGGCGTAATCACATTCCCCAATTGCCAATAGACATTTGCTGCATCCACATCATAGAAGAGAACTCAAGACCTCTTTTGAATTCACAATTTAAGATCTCGCAAATGCACATAATGAATTATAGAAGGTTATACTGTTGGAACAGGGAAGTCTTTCATTGTTGAGTTTCCAATTCAAGTCGTTGGATATACTCCAGTTGGAAATTGATTATACATCCAATGGCTGCACTTCTAGATACACATGTTTGTGTGCGTTGCAGCTGAGTACTGCTAAGTTGGTCTTTCTGTTTGACGTCTTCAGGTAAATGCTAATCTTGCTGTCGCCAAAATTTATTCACTTAGCGTTTTAATTCAATTTGAGGAAAATGAGGCACCCTGATTAAAGACCACCATTTCATAAGAAGCATGTTGTTTGCAGCAAGCAATTTGAAATCCCTGCTATGCCTTTTCTAAAGGAAGCGAGCAATTCACAATTGACAAATGCGAGGAGGAACAACGTTTACTCTTTCATGCCTTCTAATTGGTTTTGTATCTTCTAACTCTGGTCTGCTTTCCACATGCCCACATTTGCTCAACAAGATTGAGATATCAGTATCTTGCAACCAGAACTAATGGCAATTTCAGAAGCTTTTGATATGATAGAATGTCACAAATTTCCTAGCAAACTTACCACCCCGCAGCTTGAAGATGGTATGTTAAGAGAAGCTAAAGTTTTTTATTTGTAAGGAAATTATGCTGGGACGTGGAAATTTCGACATCGCCTTCAACGTTCATCTCGATTAAAGTTTTTAATCTTATTGAACAAATCTAAAAATATCTTTACCTCAAGCATCCCTTCATAACCGGAAAACGCAACGTGGCATCTTCCAAGGTATATTCATATATTTCCCCGCATGTTATTGGATATAACCATACCCTAAAGATACCACCATCGGCTGCATTTAGTGAAACGGACAGTTTACTTAGTGTAATCATTTGGTATCTATACGGATCGAGGTACTATCGAACAATGAAGATCATTCAATTCATACGATAAACATTTCGCTAAATTTTTATTACTTCTAATACTATTTTGTGAAGAAGCTTATTTTAATTTATCACAATATCTTCATTGTTCACTCTTACAACCTTGCTTACAGACAATTATTTTGACATGGACTTCACTAAAGAGCTTACCAACAGTATTTTGTGACAATCCGATTTCAAAAACTCGATCGTAATTTATTGAGATGTTTCCAATAATTCTTCTGGAGTGAGATATCAGAGAGAGAGTTTTTTCAGGTGAAGATCTTTTGAAGGATTGTAGAACACGAGGAATTGAAGGAATTGTTGTCCTCTCTCGAGGTTACTGAGATCAACATGCTGTTCTGAAGGTAAAAAAAAAGCATTCACCACTTTTGAGGTATTGTATGCCCTTAAATAGAGACGCGTCTGAAAATTTTCCGTCCATCTTTGAGAAGCAAAAATTTAAGACTGAATAAAATCCTTGGAAGTCCTTTCCATCTGGAAACCATTACCGTTGATATGTCTTTAAAGACCCGAACAGATTATTGGTAAGGGGCTGCTAAGGTGAAGACTCTTCTGCAGGGAACAAGAGGTCATTCAAACTATTGCAGAATTTTAGAGCCTGCTGATTTGATGTTGAAATTTCCATGAACGGCCTATGTGGATATGGGTATGTTAATACTATGCTTATCAATGTCACCTTTCTTTAAATCATCTGTACATGGTATAACAACAAATATTTTGCTTCTTTTGGGGGAAGTCATCTTCGCATAAAACTTGGCCCAGAGTTTCACACCATAAAATTGTCTTAAAATATAAGAATATTTTTCAAAATACCAGAAAATACTCAATTTAGTTTTCAAAAATTTCCTTGGAAGCGTTCAAGTTGGTCGCCCGAACTTTGTTATTTTGTACTATAAATCTGAATACATTTTTTATAAATAATAGTTCTTATGTTTAATACCGTACAAAATAATTATTTCAAATTTAGAAAGTATATCCCCTTTATGAAAGCTTTGTTAAAAATATATAATTTTCAACTTAATTCAAGTCTCCAAGACAAAACCCGCTTAGAGTGAATGTGCAGTAAAATAAAAAATAACGGAATACACGTAAACCGATTTTCTGGAGGTTCAGGGAGGTTACTTGATCCACTCTCTGTCTACTTAGAATCGGTTTATTTATGATAGTGCAGTAATTTAGAATCTATGAAGTTATTATTGTGAAGGTATTTTTGTTTCAGCTATAATATGATAGATTTTATGTTGAAAATGGATTCAATTGTAATTACAGATCACCCAGAAAGTAAGTTTCCCCGTAAAAAGAAACGAAGCATAAGCACCTGGAAAGATGTATTGCAAAAGATACAGCAATATTTCAGCTACTCAAAACAAAATAACCACCGGAATTGGAATACTTGTCATACCGTAGGATAAGTTTTCGCAGTCCAGTGTCATAGAAGTCTGCCATTTCGGATACTGAAATTTCGGTTTCATTCAATAACATGATTTTGTCCTATTGAATAGATTAGGCCCTGTATGGGAACTGATTGGCATCACTTTTTTTTTGTAAATAATTGATTGTTTTGATTTTTAGGGAGCAGATATTGTTGTATTTAACGAATATGGACTGTTTCCCTATCCAGGAAGCAGAGAAAACTTCAAGAACTTCGCTGAGAACATTCCGGATCCCAGACAACACCCATTCAATCCCTGCCTTGCAAATGCAAAGGAGCGGCTCATCCTTTACACTCTTAGTTGTGTAGCTCGCGAAAATGGCCTCTACGTCGTGGCCAATATGGCAGATGTCCACCAGTGTGATGGCACATGTGACGCGAGGGAAATCGAGAAATGTGGGAACAACTGTCCGGAAGACGGACACCTGTTCTACAACACAGATGTCGTTTTCAACCCGAAGGGGGATATTATCGCTCGGTATCATAAAATGCATCCCTATTTCGAGCATGTCAATGTACCGGAGGAACCAGAGTTCGTAACTTTTGAAACAGACTTTGGGAAATTCGGACTCATGGTCTGCTTCGATTCCGTGTTTGAGGAGTCTGTCCGCTTGGTCAAAGACTACCGAATCGATACACTACTGTTCCCTACCTTTTGGTTTGACGACATCGTGCCTTTCAATGCGGTCGAATGGCAACAGGCGTGGGCTCTGGCGAATGGCGTCAACTTCCTAGCTGCGAACACTCAAACCCCGGGCACTGCTTCGTTAGGGAGCGGCATTTATTCCAAGGAGGAAGGAGCTTTAGTCTACACCTACGAGCCAGATGGTCGCTCCAAGTTGCTGATCGCGAATGTGAGATTGAGAGATTCCTTTAAAATTCCGGACAAAAGTGCCATATTTGTAATAACCCAAGATGACATTTTCCCTAAAGTTGAAATGGGGGATAAGTTTCCTGACCACAGCTACGAAAAAATGGTAGGCCCAGCCCTAGACAAGTACGCGGTTTATCGATCTTCTCGATCTCCAACAGAAAACTATACGAAAGTGAAACTCGTAGAACCGTCGGGACAGATGCAGGCCTGTCACAACGGATTTTGCTGCTCACTTTCTTACTCTGCTCAAGATATGCAACAAGACTTTTACTTGGTCGCCTTCAGTGGGAAAAATAATGTACGCGATTATTTTCATTGGTGGGAGGAAAATTGTATCTTAATTCGATGTGATCCATTTGAAGATGAACCATGTGTCGTGCAAACTCCAAAGTCAACGACTGTATTTAGAAATGTCAATTTAAGAGCTCGTTTTAGTAATGGGGTCGTTTATCCTACAGTATCGAAAAATAATTTTCGCCTGGCATCGAAACAGGAGTGGAATTACGAAACCAAAAACTCTCAATTGACATTTCAATCAGCTTCAAATGAACCTCTACTTAAAGTAGGTTTATTAGGAAGAATTTATGAGCGGGATCCCCCATATATACCTTTTCACCAATTTTAATTCTTTCATTTGAACTTTTACATTTTATTTTAACTTATGATTGCCCTACTTCAGAGAGAACCTATTTCATTTTGATATTCAATAGTTTATGAGATTTTAAAAGTATATTTTTTAGAAATGTCTTTAATTTCCTTTTTCATGTAAAAGTTTTGGTAATAAATTTTGTAGTTAAAATCTAGATTTCTGACATTTTAAATTCTCCAAAAATTATGATATAATTCCTTCCACCGTTATTAAACTATAATGACACATAATTAAACATCTTAGATCTAAAAATTTTAATTTTGTGTGCAGTAACCTGATACACTTGTGTCTCTTTGTACTCGTTAAAACTGCTTATTCAGCCTAGGAACGACATCATAATGTTATAATTTTTTCAAAACAGAACTATTGAAATTACCTTACACTTTTAATTTTACATAACAAGCTCAAAATGTTCATTTGTTATGAGCGTTACAGTGACGTATGAAAAGTAACGTAAGATCTTGACGTATGAGTGATTCTTGAAAAGCCATCAAATGTACACTCTAACAAAATAAAATCGACGCACCAGAAAGGTCCTATTGTAATGAAATTTCGTATGCAAAGACATTTTGAACGATTCTGCAAATGATTGAAATTTGTCGTCCAAGGAATGAATAGTGGGAGTTCCAGCGCATCGGAACTTATCTAAGTCAATCTGTGGTCAAAACTTCAGTTGCATTTCGATTCATTCGTGTCAGAGTTTGAAATGCTCGACGTGGGTCTAAGCGATGATGATGTGATGTCACAACACTATCAAACGATTGACTCACACACAACAACATGACCCTCTGCAGATGACAGAGAGCGTTACGCCGCTTAAGCTACGGTTTTCTAAGATTATCTAGCAGCCGTAATGTATTGCGTCACATTGAACATACGAACAGATGGCGTTGGTTTCCTAGAGAGCGTTGTTTGTGAGCGGAACGACAATTAGCAGAGCCGCCCTTTGCATGACTGTCGTCATAGCGGTCTCAAACAGTTGGGGAACATTTTTCTCCTGTAGCGGCGGATAAAATGAGTGCAAACGTGATTTGGACCAGCGAAAAGGACGAAATTTTGATTGATTTTGTGAGAAATCATGAAGCCTTGTACAATGTGAGGAGCAAGGACTATAGAAAAGTCCAATTAAAACATAATCTATGGAATAATATCGCGAATATTATGTATTATTGCTATATAATTTTTAATATTTTATTACATATTATGTTAATTATAAGAATATATTATATACACCTAATTCTGGTATTACACGAACCTTTTTCACGCGAATTTAATTTAACACGAATTCAAAATCCATATTTCATTCTCTTTTCACGCGAGTCATTTTGATTTAACACGAGAGGGCTAAGCCAATTTGAAAGAATTTTTAATTTTTATTTGTGTCATTGTAGTATCACTCAGGAATAGATTGCATAACAGCTAGTGTTTGAAGCGTTGGCACTAGCTGTCGCCACCTACTGATTGAATAACTTTATTGTATTTAAAAATAAGTAATTTTAAAAACAATTTCAAATTGGATTTTAAAGGTACATTATATATTTCTTACAATTTGATTTTAAAGGTATATTATAGATTTCTTACAATTTGTTTTCCCAAAGGTATATTATATATGTAAGATTCGTGTTGTTCTGTTTGGTAAGGTCTATATTAAAGACTTCGAATCTTACAGCACATTGACATTTAATGAATAAATATATACAATTATTATGTACAGTTGAGTTATATTTCAAAAAAGTTCCGTCATTATCGGCAGCAGTCGTCTCTGCTCGGAAAAAATACGTCAGCTCTCAATGGCGTCCAGGGGAAAAAGTGTCTGTTCTATTAATTTTCTCGTAACTGAATACCAGAATGTGAATGGCTCGTGACAGTCTTGCCTTGCATTCCTACTACAATGCAACTGACTCCTACCAGTCTCGTTGCTCTTATAATGAGTTCTTTCCAGACTAGTAGACAACTACCGTTGTCTAGTATTCCTACAATCGGCCATCCTGATGATCTTTCGTCCTCGAAAGGAACACGACAAACCTAAAAAAAAACACAAAACAGTATCTGGGAATACATTGATTCAGTATTAGTTATTGAACCACGACTTCATATGGTCAGCTGCTGTCGACGTCAAGTTCGGTCCTTCATGGTTTCCAACTTTCTCAACGTCATAGCGATCATGGGGTTTCACTTTCTTCACTCGATATGGTCCTAAGAATTTCGGTCGTAATTTCATTCCGACACCAAATTGAGTCCGCTGAATAGCAATAAGATCGCCCTCTTTGTATTAATGAGGTTTCTTCCTCTTCTTATCATACGTTCTTTTATTCTCTTCCTGAATTTTTAGGATATTCTCTTTGGCATCGTCTCTTAATTTCTTCCTCTTCTCTAGAAAAACTTCAGTATATTCTTCTTCTAAAAGCTGGACTATCTTGAGATCTTCTTTGTTTCGCATTTTCACACAGTTTCGAAAGTTCCTTCTATCCGTCTTTTCCGTCAACTCGTCTTTTCCGTCTACGCGTTTTTTCGTCTACGCGTTTTTTCGTCTACGCGTTTTTTCGTCTACGCGTTTTTTCGTCTACGCGTTTTTTCGTCTACGCGTTTTCTTTTTTGTCGTTTCAGTCTATCATCAGCACCACGTCAGGAGAAGTCATGAAACTGTTCTTGCAGATGATTAAAACACAAGTCCAGGTTTGCATAGGGAGTCAAAACATTCCGCCGGCCGGTTCAATCGTCACTGCTTTCGGGGTCTGCTAATCCGTCGTTCAAGCCCTCGTACGAAGGAGGAGAATCGTCGCGGTCGTCAACGGTTTTTCACATCGCGGCCGAACCCTCATTTTTTGTAAGATTCGTGTTGTTCTGTTTGGTAAGGTCTATATTAAAGACTTCGAATCTTACAGCACATTGACATTTAGTGAATAAATATATACAATTATTATGTACAGTTGAGTTATATTTCAAAAAAGTTCCGTCATTATCGGCAGCAGTCGTCTCTGCTCGGAAAAAATACGTCAGCTCTCAATGGCGTCCAGGGGAAAAAGTGTCTGTTCTATTAATTTTCTCGTAACTGAATACCAGAATGTGAATGGCTCGTGACAGTCTTGCCTTGCATTCCTACTACAATGCAACTGACTCCTACCAGTCTCGTTGCTCTTATAATGAGTTCTTTCCAGACTAGTAGACAACTACCGTTGTCTAGTATTCCTACATATATTTCTTACAAAATGTAGTGGTTCAGTGTTATATGGTATTTGTTTGGGTGGGTATTTAAGAAATGGGTAAATACTCATTTATATTTACCCTACCCACCGGTTATATACTCGATTCACATCACTGGACTCCATCAAGACCGAGCACTAGCTTTAGTGATGTTTCACAAATTTTACTTTATCCGGCAGCAAATCAAGTGCGCACTGTTACCTTAAAGGACCATGGACAAATTTATTTCAATGAGCAACGTTATATTTTCGGAACACCTACTTTGCAAATTGTATATATATTTAGGTATATATAAAACGGTAAAACCTCGTTAAGTCGTCACTAAAGGGATAAAACATTTTTGACGACTTAAGCGGAGTAACGACTTCAGCTGTGCGGGAATTTTTTAAGAAAACAAAAATACACTGAAATACTATTTTCATGAATTGTTGTAGGTTTCGGTGACAAAAATAAGTTGTTAAGAAATCAATACATGCAAATGAATGAGTGGGAAATAAAAAAAAGCACTATTTATAGTTGCCACATTTTATTTAATTTCTTTGGAACATTAAAATAATCCATCAGTGTTGATTGATGTAGGTGCTGATAACTGGAAATAACTTTATTTTCTAATATACTTAAGGCTTTAAATTCTTCGACTGTTGTACCTTGAATGGATGTTAAGTACTGTCGAACTTTTTCCAAGGCTTCAGTTGTTTCTGTCTTGTTGGGTGGGGTTTGTTCCATATTCTAAACATCGCTATCCTCACTTGAACTGTTTTGTTTTTCTTCCAAAAATTCAGATGTCAAAGCTTTTACAGTCGTTTGTGAGCAGATTGCGATGTCGTTATCAATGTTGATAAACTCATTAAGGTCATTGACGCTGCACCCTTTTTCATTTCCGATTGGCAACAAAGCTTCTAATGGTTCCGGGTCGATGATGTCTTCGCTGAGGATTACTTCTGATTTTCCGTTTGTTATGAACTCTGCATGTCGGAAACAATTCGAAACAGTTTGTGATGAAACGGAACTCCAACTTTTGTGTGCATAGTTAATCGCATCTAAAACCGAAACTTCTAGCTTTTCATTCCGATCCAATGCTTTTATCAAGTCCTTTGCAAGTATTTTTTTGTAAAGGTGTTTTTTCTTCTTGCTTCTTATTTCTCCTCAGCAGAGCGGAGTAGATAGGAACTATAGTACAACAGAGATTCTTTGAAAGGCCATAATGAGTTCTCCCCTTTTTAATGCATCCAGGTGCAGAACGGAGACGTAAAGTAACACTGTTTAGAAAAATCAAGGTCTGATAAATTACTGATAAATTCATTGTATTCCCCATTGACCATTGTGTTCAAGTGAAAAATCACCCAATCAGAGGTCGGACATCAGGTGCTGGACACTAGGCAAGGTCATTAACGGTTCCCTTTGTAAAAGCTTCCTAAAAGGAACTGAATTGGTCAAACTCGCAGTGAAAACTAGTGCTTAAAGCTCTATAGGCTCGTCATCGTTAAAATTCGGCACATCTTTACCGCCGAGTTAAATCGTCGCGACCGGTTGGAGGGTTAAAGTGAAGGGATGTGGCTGAAAAGACAACACGATGGCATGCAAAATGAAGAAAGATGCTTTTGGTCATTTTTGAGGGTGACAAGTTATCCGGAGTAGAATTAAATTTGGTGACGGGTAAAAGAGGGTTATTTTACATTATTGTGTATGAGACCGTGTCGGGACCAAAGGAAAACGACGACATTAACGGAGTGACGACTTATCCGTGTGTATATATATATATATATATATATATATAAATTCCATTATACGGTTTTGAAGTTAAATCATCTCTTACGTGATTCAGTACATAATCAAACAATAATGGTGTTAAGCTCATTGAAATGCAGATGGCAAATGGCGATAAAATTTGAAATGTACCCTCTGTAGCACAATTTTGAAATATCTCAGGCTACTTGCTCACACATCGATTTACAGTAGTACGATTAAATACGGTAACGATATTTTATCGTGCGTTCCTAGCACACACCACGGTTTTTTACTGTGTCGTAAGTGCAGTTGTTTGTTCAAAGCTCGTGATTACTCATCTCAAGTTGTATTGAAAATGAATCCCAAAAGTTTTTTGACTTTTCTTAGTAATTAAGATAAAAATCTTGTTAGAATTTTTATTTACACTTCCACATTTTATTTACAGCCCAAATTTTCACTTTTCTAATAATTAACTAGCAAAAAGAATTTTTCATGTTTGAAATTTTTTTTATTTCTGTTTTATATGTGCGTGGTAGCCCGGTTGGAAGAATAACGGAATAGCAACCGGAGGGTTCGAATCCAACCAAAGACCGTCGCGTACAAAGCTGGCACGATAAATGTTGCCTCAAATGTCCTCATGTTGAGGTGGTGTGGAAGTTTGGAGAATGTTCAGGTCGTCAGAACCTCTGAGCCAGCACAGGAACCTCGTCACCTGACAGCGGTTCAAAATTATGTCCTCGGTTACTCTAAAACTTATGATTTTTTCAAGTAACTAGGCGTGTTAAGTACATACTTACCTACCAATAACATGCATAGATGACTGCACACATTAGTCAATTTAACTACAATTAGACTATCCGAAACGAAGACTAATCCTCCAACTTTCTCTCTTTCAGGGGATTTGTAGCACATAGAACTACGAATGGAATAACGAGAGGGGAATATTTCAACAAAAATGTGACTAAAACCCACGATAAAACGCGAGAATTAAGCTAAAATAAAAGCAATATAATGACCAAAAAACAGTTCTTCAAAACATCGAATACGATTAAATGTGTATCCTATTTTTAATGGCATTAAATATAAATCAGTAAATTAAGACAACTAAGTACTCCATTCAAGTTATATCTTTTCTGCTAAACGATATAAATATTTCTTTTTGTGTTTTTAATGAATATCTTCATCAAATGCTGCCAAATTCGCATTGCGAAAACATAAGTAACAGTTGAAAAATTATATATTTAAATAAAATCACATTTAACGTATCGATCGGTGTAAAATTTTCCGCAGATTTCAAATTCGTTGAAATTTTCACTCTATCTTTAATGATCGCGAAGATAGAAACTTGGACTAGGGTATAAAAGAGCCCCTTTGTTTTGTTTGTCGAATAAAATAAACCATGACAGCCGTCTGTATCGTCCATTCTCCACCGTATTCTGTCCGTCTAAGTTGACACGTCTGGTCTCCGTTAAGACGGCAGCCTAGTTATGCTCGACACATCATGACGTATCACACATACCCACAACAGGGCGTTATGGTCTAGGGTGCCATCTCCTTTAATAGCCCTTTGGTAGTCATTTATTGTACACTTACAGCACAGTGGTACGTAGACAACATTCTAAGACCAGTTGTATTACCGTTACAAAATCAGACTAGCTTTACTATTTTAATGACTAAAAATAAAAACTAGTTTAACTCTATCACTCTGTCAAGTACCTTCAGTATTTCAATGCCAATGAAAACAAAGCTAACTTCATTATTTCAATGACGATGGAAACAAGATATACTATTAAATATTGAAAGGAAAATAAAATTAGCTTTTCTCTTTCATTGTTAAGTAAAACGAAACATTCTTTATTATTTCAATGGAGGGAAAGCAAAACTAGCTATTTGTAGATATAACTGGAAGAAAACATAAGTAACTTTGCCAAGTAAATGGTAAGGTAAGCAAAAGGAGTTTCGTGTAACTTTACTATTTTAATGTCGAATATAGCAAACACAATATTTTAATAGTATACAAGTCTTTTAAAAGATTTATATGAATTGATCCCTACAACGGGAATTAAATAACTTTGAGGTGTTTACAATTACGTTTTTCGGTATTGTGTTCTCAATTTTTTAAAAACAATTTTTAGTCTTTTAAGTGCAAGATCTAAATATCTGATCCTTAATACAATCATAATATGCTGCACCCATATGTTTATTGAGTCAAATTTTTTTAAATTAACATGCAGCTGCGAGGAAGTTAATCCATCTTCACTTTTAAATACCTAAAGAGGCAAATCTATTGAACAATCAACCATCCAGCTTTCAAGGTGTTGCTTTGAATCCTTCGATTGAACGGTAGTTATTTGACGGCATATTTGAACGCCAGTTCCGTTCAAATATCTATAGGGAATAGATGGTTCGGAATGCACTTTTATCCGTAAGCCCCTGTTTAATCAGCAGTCGTCAAGCAAAAATTATCTTATGGTCACTACATAAACCAAACAGAAACGTTACGGGGTGATATTTTAACAATTTGACTTTCAAAGGCAAAACAATTCGAGCAATCTCTAACCCATTTTGAAACTAATTAATATTTGAACTGGATGTACAAAATTCGCTTATGCTAAGACTGTAAATTGAACAATGTAGCGTATGAAATAATATATATTTCCTTGAGCAAAAATCCGATTCTCAAGACATTGTAAATGTCGATATTCCATGTTTTTGGTAATCACTATCACATGAATCTAATGTATGTGAAATGAATGTACACACCTATCCATATCGGAATCGGATATTACGATGATAATTCCGAAGAGAGAATAGAATACGTCCTAAGTGAAAGATGGAAAGATAAGTGCACACCAGTCCGCTTCATACGGATGGCACTTTCAGATTTTATAATTACTAGCATTGTTTTGAATGTTCACACCAATCACATAATCGGAATCGGCAATTACGATGATAATTCCGAAGAGAGAACAGAATACGTCCTAAGTGAAAGATGGAAAGATAAGTGCACACCAGTCCGCTTCATACGGATGGCACGTTCAGATTTTATAATTACTAGCATTGTTTTGAATGTGCACACCAATCACATAATCGGAATCGGCAATTACGAGGATAATTCCAAAGAGAGAATAGAATACGTCCTAAGTGAAAGATGGAAAGATAAGTGCACACCAGTCCGCTTCATACGGATGGCACGTTCAGATTTTATAATTACTAGCATTGTTTTGAATGCGCACACCAATCACATAATCGGAATCGGCAATTACGATGATAATTCCGAAGAGAGAATAGAATACGTCCTAAGTGAAAGATGGAAAGATAAGTGCACACCAGTCCGCTTCATACGGAAGGAACGTTCAGATTTTATAATTACTAGCATTGTTTTGAATGTGCACACCAATCACATAATCGGAATCGGCAATTACGATGATAATTCCGAAGAGAGAATATAATACGTCCTAAGTGAAAGATGGAAAGATAAGTGCACACAGTCCGCTTCATACGGAAGGCACGTTCAGATTCTATAATGACTAGCATTGTTTTGAATGTGCACACCAATGACATAAATCGGAATCGGCAATTACGAGGATAATTCCAAAGAGAGAATAGAATACGTCCTAAGTGAAAGATGGAAAGATAAGTGCACACCAGTCCGCTTCATACGGAAGGCACGTTCAGATTTTATAATTACTAGCATTGTTTTGAATGTGCACACCAATCACATAATCGGAATTGGCAATTACGATGATAATTCCGAAGAGAGAATAGAATACGTCCTAAGTGAAAGATGGAAAGATAAGTGCACACAGTCCGCTCCATACGGAAGGCACGTTCAGATTTTATAATGACTAGCATTGTTTTGAATGTGCACACCAATCACATAAATCGGAATCGGCAATTACGAGGATAATTCCAAAGAGAGAATAGAATACGTCCTAAGTGAAAAATGGAAAGATAAGTGCACGCCAGTCCGCTTCATACGGATGGCACGTTCAGATTTTATAAATACTAGCATTGTTTTGAATGTGCACACCAATCACATAATCGGAATCGGCAATTACGAGGATAATTCCAAAGAGAGAATAGAATACGTCCTAAGTGAAAGATGGAAAGATAAGTGCACACCAGTCCGCTTCATACGGATGGCACGTTCAGATTTTATAATTACTAGCATTGTTTTGAATGTGCACACCAATCACATAATCGGAATCGGCAATTACGAGGATAATTCCAAAGAGAGAATAGAATACGTCCTAAGTGAAATATGGAAAGATAAGTGCACACCAGTCCGCTTCATACGGATGGCACGTTCAGATTTTATAATTACTAGCATTGTTTTGAATGTGCACACCAATCACATAATCGGAATCGGCAATTACGAGGATAATTCCAAAGAGAGAATAGAATACGTCCTAAGTGAAAGATGGAAAGATAAGTGCACACCAGTCCACTTCATACGGATGGCACGTTCAGATTTTATAATTACTAGCATTGTTTTGAATGCGCACACCAATCACATAATCGGAATCGGCAATTACGATGATAATTCAGAAGAGAGAATAGAATACGTCCTAAGTGAAAAAAAGAAAGATAAGTGCACACCAGTCCGCTTCATACGGAAGGCAGGTTCAGATTTTATAATTACTAGCATTGTTTTGAATGTGCACACCAATCACATAATCGGAATCGGCAATTACGGTGATAATTCCGAAGAGAGAATAGAATACGTCCTAAGTGAAAGATGGAAAGATAAGTGCACACCAGTCCGCTTCATACGGAAGGCACGTTCAGATTTTATAATTACTAGCATTGTTTTGAATGTGCACACCAATCACATAATCGGAATCGGTAATTACGATGATAATTCCGAAGAGAGAATAGAATACGTCCTAAGTGAAAGATGGAAAGATAAGTGCACACAGTCCGCTTCATACGGAAGGCACGTTCAGATTTTATAATGACTAGCATTGTTTTGAATGTGCACACCAATCACATAAATCGGAATCGGCAATTACGAGGATAATTCCAAAGAGAGAATAGAATACGTCCTAAGTGAAAAATGGAAAGATAAGTGCACACCAGTCCGCTTCATACGGATGGCACGTTCAGATTTTATAAATACTAGCATTGTTTTGAATGTGCACACCAATCACATAATCGGAATCGGCAATTACGATGATAATTCCGAAGAGAGAATATAATACGTCCTAAGTGAAAGATGGAAAGATAAGTGCACACAGTCCGCTTCATACGGAAGGCACGTTCAGATTCTATTATGACTAGCATTGTTTTGAATGTGCACACCAATCACATAAATCGGAATCGGCAATTACGAGGATAATTCCAAAGAGAGAATAGAATACGTCCTAAGTGAAAGATGGAAAGATAAGTGCACACCAGTCCGCTTCATACGGAAGGCACGTTCAGATTTTATAATTACTAGCATTGTTTTGAATGTGCACACCAATCACATAATCGGAATCGGCAATTACGATGATAATTCCGAAGAGAGAATAGAATACGTCCTAAGTGAAAGATGGAAAGATAAGTGCACACAGTCCGCTTCATACGGAAGGCACGTTCAGATTTTATAATGACTAGCATTGTTTTGAATGTGCACACCAATCACATAAATCGGAATCGGCAATTACGAGGATAATTCCAAAGAGAGAATAGAATACGTCCTAAGTGAAAAATGGAAAGATAAGTGCACGCCAGTCCGCTTCATACGGATGGCACGTTCAGATTTTATAAATACTAGCATTGTTTTGAATGTGTACACCAATCACATAATCGGAATCGGCAATTACGAGGATAATTCCAAAGAGAGAATAGAATACGTCCTAAGTGAAAGATGGAAAGATAAGTGCACACCAGTCCGCTTCATACGGATGGCACGTTCAGATTTTATAATTACTAGCATTGTTTTGAATGTGCACACCAATCACATAATCGGAATCGGCAATTACGAGGATAATTCCAAAGAGAGAATAGAATACGTCCTAAGTGAAATATGGAAAGATAAGTGCACACCAGTCCGCTTCATACGGATGGCACGTTCAGATTTTATAATTACTAGCATTGTTTTGAATGTGCACACCAATCACATAATCGGAATCGGCAATTACGAGGATAATTCCAAAGAGAGAATAGAATACGTCCTAAGTGAAAGATGGAAAGATAAGTGCATACCAGTCCGCTTCATACGGATGGCACGTTCAGATTTTATAATGACTAGCATTGTTTTGAATGTGCACACCAATCACATAAATCGGAATCGGCAATTACGAGGATAATTCCAAAGAGAGAAGAGAATGCGTCCTAAGTGAAAGATGGAAAGATAAGTGCACACCAGTCCGCTTCATACGGAAGGCACGTTCAGATTTTATAATTACTAGCATTGTTTTGAATGTGCACACCAATCACATAATCGGAATCGCCAATTACGATGATAATTCCGAATTGAGAATAGAATACGTCCTAAGTAAAAGATGTAAAGATAAGTGCACACCAGTCCGCTTCATAAGGAAGGCACGTTCAGTTTTGTAATGACTAGCATTGTTTTGAATGTGCACACCAATCACATAATCGGAATTGGCAATTTCGAGGATAATTCCAAAGAGAGAATAGAATACGTCCTAAGTGAAAGATGGAAAGATAAGTGCACACCAGTCCGCTTCATACGGAAGGCACGTTCAGATTTTATAATGACTAGCATTGTTTTGAATGTGCACACCAATCACATAATCGGAATCGGTAATTACGATGATAATTCCGAAGAGAGAATAGAATACGTCCTAAGTGAAAGATGGAAAGATAAGTGCACACAGTCCGCTTCATACGGAAGGCACGTTCAGATTTTATAATGACTAGCATTGTTTTGAATGTGCACACCAATCACATAAATCGGAATCGGCAATTACGAGGATAATTCCAAAGAGAGAATAGAATAGGTCCTAAGTGAAAAATGGAAAGATAAGTGCACACCAGTCCGCTTCATACGGATGGCACGTTCAGATTTTATAAATACTAGCATTGTTTTGAATGTGCACACCAATCACATAATCGGAATCGGCAATTACGATGATAATTCCGAAGAGAGAATATAATACGTCCTAAGTGAAAGATGGAAAGATAAGTGCACACAGTCCGCTTCATACGGAAGGCACGTTCAGATTCTATTATGACTAGCATTGTTTTGAATGTGCACACCAATCACATAAATCGGAATCGGCAATTACGAGGATAATTCCAAAGAGAGAATAGAATACGTCCTAAGTGAAAGATGGAAAGATAAGTGCACACCAGTCCGCTTCATACGGAAGGCACGTTCAGATTTTATAATTACTAGCATTGTTTTGAATGTGCACACCAATCACATAATCGGAATCGGCAATTACGATGATAATTCCGAAGAGAGAATAGAATACGTCCTAAGTGAAAGATGGAAAGATAAGTGCACACAGTCCGCTTCATACGGAAGGCACGTTCAGATTTTATAATGACTAGCATTGTTTTGAATGTGCACACCAATCACATAAATCGGAATCGGCAATTACGAGGATAATTCCAAAGAGAGAATAGAATACGTCCTAAGTGAAAAATGGAAAGATAAGTGCACGCCAGTCCGCTTCATACGGATGGCACGTTCAGATTTTATAAATACTAGCATTGTTTTGAATGTGTACACCAATCACATAATCGGAATCGGCAATTACGAGGATAATTCCAAAGAGAGAATAGAATACGTCCTAAGTGAAAGATGGAAAGATAAGTGCACACCAGTCCGCTTCATACGGATGGCACGTTCAGATTTTATAATTACTAGCATTGTTTTGAATGTGCACACCAATCACATAATCGGAATCGGCAATTACGAGGATAATTCCAAAGAGAGAATAGAATACGTCCTAAGTGAAATATGGAAAGATAAGTGCACACCAGTCCGCTTCATACGGATGGCACGTTCAGATTTTATAATTACTAGCATTGTTTTGAATGTGCACACCAATCACATAATCGGAATCGGCAATTACGAGGATAATTCCAAAGAGAGAATAGAATACGTCCTAAGTGAAAGATGGAAAGATAAGTGCATACCAGTCCGCTTCATACGGATGGCACGTTCAGATTTTATAATGACTAGCATTGTTTTGAATGTGCACACCAATCACATAAATCGGAATCGGCAATTACGAGGATAATTCCAAAGAGAGAAGAGAATGCGTCCTAAGTGAAAGATGGAAAGATAAGTGCACACCAGTCCGCTTCATACGGAAGGCACGTTCAGATTTTATAATTACTAGCATTGTTTTGAATGTGCACACCAATCACATAATCGGAATCGCCAATTACGATGATAATTCCGAATTGAGAATAGAATACGTCCTAAGTAAAAGATGTAAAGATAAGTGCACACCAGTCCGCTTCATAAGGAAGGCACGTTCAGTTTTGTAATGACTAGCATTGTTTTGAATGTGCACACCAATCACATAATCGGAATCGGCAATTACGAGGATAATTCCAAAGAGAGAATAGAATACGTCCTAAGTGAAAGATGGAAAGATAAGTGCATACCAGTCCGCTTCATACGGATGGCACGTTCATATTTTATAATGACTAGCATTGTTTTGAATGTGCACACCATTCACATAATCGGAATTGGCAATTTCGAGGATAATTCCAAAGAGAGAATAGAATACGTCCTAAGTGAAAGATGGAAAGATAAGTGCACACCAGTCCGCTTCATACGGATGGCACGTTCAGATTTTATAATTACTAGCATTGTTTTGAATGTGCACACCAATCACATAATCGGAATCGGCAATTACGAGGATAATTCCAAAGAGAGAATAGAATACGTCCTAAGTGAAAGATGGAAAGATAAGTGCATACCAGTCCGCTTCATACGGATGGCACGTTCAGATTTTATAATGACTAGCATTGTTTTGAATGTGCACACCAATCACATAATCCGAATCGGCAATTACGAGGATAATTCCAAAGAGAGAATAGAATACGTCCTAAGTGAAAGATGGAAAGATAAGTGCAAAGCAGTCCGCTTCATACGGATGTCACGTTCAGATTTTATAATTACTAGCATTGTTTTGAATGTGCACACCAATCACATAATCGGAATCGGCAATTACGAGGATAATTCCAAAGAGAGAATAGAATGCGTCCTAAGTGAAAGATGGAAAGATAAGTGCACACCAGTCCGCTTCATACGGAAGGCACGTTCAGATTTTATAATGACTCGCATTGTTTTGAATGTGCACACCAATCACATAATCGGAATCGGCAATTACGATGATAATTCCGAAGAGAGAATAGAATACGTCCTAAGTGAAAGATGGAAAGATAAGTGCACACCAGTCCGCTTCATACGGAAGGCACGTTCAGATTTTATAATTACTAGCATTGTTTTGAATGTGCACACCAATCACATAATCGGAATCGGCAATTACGATGATAATTCCGAAGAGAGAATAGAATAAGTCCTAAGTGAAAGATGGAAAGATAAGTGCACACCAGTCCGCTTCATACGGATGGCACGTTCAGATTTTATAATTGCTAGCATTGTTTTGAATGCGCACACCAATCACATAATCGGAATCGGCAATTACGATGATAATTCCGAAGAGAGAATAGAATACGTCCTAAGTGAAAAAAAGAAAGATAAGTGCACACCAGTCCGCTTCATACGGAAGGCAGGTTCAGATTTTATAATTACTAGCATTGTTTTGAATGTGCACACCAATCACATAATCGGAATCGGCAATTACGGTGATAATTCCGAAGAGAGAATAGAATACGTCCTAAGTGAAAGATGGAAAGATAAGTGCACACCAGTCCGCTTCATACGGAAGGCACGTTCAGATTTTATAATTACTAGCATTGTTTTGAATGTGCACACCAATCACATAATCGGAATCGGTAATTACGATGATAATTCCGAAGAGAGAATAGAATACGTCCTAAGTGAAAGATGGAAAGATAAGTGCACACAGTCCGCTTCATACGGAAGGCACGTTCAGATTTTATAATGACTAGCATTGTTTTGAATGTGCACACCAATCACATAAATCGGAATCGGCAATTACGAGGATAATTCCAAAGAGAGAATAGAATACGTCCTAAGTGAAAAATGGAAAGATAAGTGCACACCAGTCCGCTTCATACGGATGGCACGTTCAGATTTTATAAATACTAGCATTGTTTTGAATGTGCACACCAATCACATAATCGGAATCGGCAATTACGATGATAATTCCGAAGAGAGAATATAATACGTCCTAAGTGAAAGATGGAAAGATAAGTGCACACAGTCCGCTTCATACGGAAGGCACGTTCAGATTCTATAATGACTAGCATTGTTTTGAATGTGCACACCAATCACATAAATCGGAATCGGCAATTACGAGGATAATTCCAAAGAGAGAATAGAATACGTCCTAAGTGAAAGATGGAAAGATAAGTGCACACCAGTCCGCTTCATACGGAAGGCACGTTCAGATTTTATAATTACTAGCATTGTTTTGAATGTGCACACCAATCACATAATCGGAATCGGCAATTACGATGATAATTCCGAAGAGAGAATAGAATACGTCCTAAGTGAAAGATGGAAAGATAAGTGCACACAGTCCGCTTCATACGGAAGGCACGTTCAGATTTTATAATGACTAGCATTGTTTTGAATGTGCACACCAATCACATAAATCGGAATCGGCAATTACGAGGATAATTCCAAAGAGAGAATAGAATACGTCCTAAGTGAAAAATGGAAAGATAAGTGCACGCCAGTCCGCTTCATACGGATGGCACGTTCAGATTTTATAAATACTAGCATTGTTTTGAATGTGCACACCAATCACATAATCGGAATCGGCAATTACGAGGATAATTTCAAAGAGAGAATAGAATACGTCCTAAGTGAAAGATGGAAAGATAAGTGCACACCAGTCCGCTTCATACGGATGGCACGTTCAGATTTTATAATTACTAGCATTGTTTTGAATGTGCACACCAATCACATAATCGGAATCGGCAATTACGAGGATAATTCCAAAGAGAGAATAGAATACGTCCTAAGTGAAAGATGGAAAGATAAGTG
This sequence comes from Metellina segmentata, assembly GCA_947359465.1. Taxonomy (NCBI): domain Eukaryota; kingdom Metazoa; phylum Arthropoda; class Arachnida; order Araneae; family Tetragnathidae; genus Metellina; species Metellina segmentata. Next base: position 2,639,623 of record OX375884.1, read on the forward strand.
CACACCAGTCCGCTTCATACGGATGGCACGTTCAGATTTTATAAATACTAGCATTGTTTTGAATGTGCACACCAATCACATAATCGGAATCGGCAATTACGATGATAATTCCGAAGAGAGAATATAATACGTCCTAAGTGAAAGATGGAAAGATAAGTGCACACAGTCCGCTTCATACGGAAGGCACGTTCAGATTCTATTATGACTAGCATTGTTTTGAATGTGCACACCAATCACATAAATCGGAATCGGCAATTACGAGGATAATTCCAAAGAGAGAATAGAATACGTCCTAAGTGAAAGATGGAAAGATAAGTGCACACCAGTCCGCTTCATACGGAAGGCACGTTCAGATTTTATAATTACTAGCATTGTTTTGAATGTGCACACCAATCACATAATCGGAATCGGCAATTACGATGATAATTCCGAAGAGAGAATAGAATACGTCCTAAGTGAAAGATGGAAAGATAAGTGCACACAGTCCGCTTCATACGGAAGGCACGTTCAGATTTTATAATGACTAGCATTGTTTTGAATGTGCACACCAATCACATAAATCGGAATCGGCAATTACGAGGATAATTCCAAAGAGAGAATAGAATACGTCCTAAGTGAAAAATGGAAAGATAAGTGCACGCCAGTCCGCTTCATACGGATGGCACGTTCAGATTTTATAAATACTAGCATTGTTTTGAATGTGTACACCAATCACATAATCGGAATCGGCAATTACGAGGATAATTCCAAAGAGAGAATAGAATACGTCCTAAGTGAAAGATGGAAAGATAAGTGCACACCAGTCCGCTTCATACGGATGGCACGTTCAGATTTTATAATTACTAGCATTGTTTTGAATGTGCACACCAATCACATAATCGGAATCGGCAATTACGAGGATAATTCCAAAGAGAGAATAGAATACGTCCTAAGTGAAATATGGAAAGATAAGTGCACACCAGTCCGCTTCATACGGATGGCACGTTCAGATTTTATAATTACTAGCATTGTTTTGAATGTGCACACCAATCACATAATCGGAATCGGCAATTACGAGGATAATTCCAAAGAGAGAATAGAATACGTCCTAAGTGAAAGATGGAAAGATAAGTGCATACCAGTCCGCTTCATACGGATGGCACGTTCAGATTTTATAATGACTAGCATTGTTTTGAATGTGCACACCAATCACATAAATCGGAATCGGCAATTACGAGGATAATTCCAAAGAGAGAAGAGAATGCGTCCTAAGTGAAAGATGGAAAGATAAGTGCACACCAGTCCGCTTCATACGGAAGGCACGTTCAGATTTTATAATTACTAGCATTGTTTTGAATGTGCACACCAATCACATAATCGGAATCGCCAATTACGATGATAATTCCGAATTGAGAATAGAATACGTCCTAAGTAAAAGATGTAAAGATAAGTGCACACCAGTCCGCTTCATAAGGAAGGCACGTTCAGTTTTGTAATGACTAGCATTGTTTTGAATGTGCACACCAATCACATAATCGGAATTGGCAATTTCGAGGATAATTCCAAAGAGAGAATAGAATACGTCCTAAGTGAAAGATGGAAAGATAAGTGCACACCAGTCCGCTTCATACGGAAGGCACGTTCAGATTTTATAATGACTAGCATTGTTTTGAATGTGCACACCAATCACATAATCGGAATCGGTAATTACGATGATAATTCCGAAGAGAGAATAGAATACGTCCTAAGTGAAAGATGGAAAGATAAGTGCACACAGTCCGCTTCATACGGAAGGCACGTTCAGATTTTATAATGACTAGCATTGTTTTGAATGTGCACACCAATCACATAAATCGGAATCGGCAATTACGAGGATAATTCCAAAGAGAGAATAGAATAGGTCCTAAGTGAAAAATGGAAAGATAAGTGCACACCAGTCCGCTTCATACGGATGGCACGTTCAGATTTTATAAATACTAGCATTGTTTTGAATGTGCACACCAATCACATAATCGGAATCGGCAATTACGATGATAATTCCGAAGAGAGAATATAATACGTCCTAAGTGAAAGATGGAAAGATAAGTGCACACAGTCCGCTTCATACGGAAGGCACGTTCAGATTCTATTATGACTAGCATTGTTTTGAATGTGCACACCAATCACATAAATCGGAATCGGCAATTACGAGGATAATTCCAAAGAGAGAATAGAATACGTCCTAAGTGAAAGATGGAAAGATAAGTGCACACCAGTCCGCTTCATACGGAAGGCACGTTCAGATTTTATAATTACTAGCATTGTTTTGAATGTGCACACCAATCACATAATCGGAATCGGCAATTACGATGATAATTCCGAAGAGAGAATAGAATACGTCCTAAGTGAAAGATGGAAAGATAAGTGCACACAGTCCGCTTCATACGGAAGGCACGTTCAGATTTTATAATGACTAGCATTGTTTTGAATGTGCACACCAATCACATAAATCGGAATCGGCAATTACGAGGATAATTCCAAAGAGAGAATAGAATACGTCCTAAGTGAAAAATGGAAAGATAAGTGCACGCCAGTCCGCTTCATACGGATGGCACGTTCAGATTTTATAAATACTAGCATTGTTTTGAATGTGTACACCAATCACATAATCGGAATCGGCAATTACGAGGATAATTCCAAAGAGAGAATAGAATACGTCCTAAGTGAAAGATGGAAAGATAAGTGCACACCAGTCCGCTTCATACGGATGGCACGTTCAGATTTTATAATTACTAGCATTGTTTTGAATGTGCACACCAATCACATAATCGGAATCGGCAATTACGAGGATAATTCCAAAGAGAGAATAGAATACGTCCTAAGTGAAATATGGAAAGATAAGTGCACACCAGTCCGCTTCATACGGATGGCACGTTCAGATTTTATAATTACTAGCATTGTTTTGAATGTGCACACCAATCACATAATCGGAATCGGCAATTACGAGGATAATTCCAAAGAGAGAATAGAATACGTCCTAAGTGAAAGATGGAAAGATAAGTGCATACCAGTCCGCTTCATACGGATGGCACGTTCAGATTTTATAATTACTAGCATTGTTTTGAATGTGCACACCAATCACATAAATCGGAATCGGCAATTACGAGGATAATTCCAAAGAGAGAAGAGAATGCGTCCTAAGTGAAAGATGGAAAGATAAGTGCACACCAGTCCGCTTCATACGGAAGGCACGTTCAGATTTTATAATTACTAGCATTGTTTTGAATGTGCACACCAATCACATAATCGGAATCGCCAATTACGATGATAATTCCGAATTGAGAATAGAATACGTCCTAAGTAAAAGATGTAAAGATAAGTGCACACCAGTCCGCTTCATAAGGAAGGCACGTTCAGTTTTGTAATGACTAGCATTGTTTTGAATGTGCACACCAATCACATAATCGGAATCGGCAATTACGAGGATAATTCCAAAGAGAGAATAGAATACGTCCTAAGTGAAAGATGGAAAGATAAGTGCATACCAGTCCGCTTCATACGGATGGCACGTTCATATTTTATAATGACTAGCATTGTTTTGAATGTGCACACCAATCACATAATCGGAATTGGCAATTTCGAGGATAATTCCAAAGAGAGAATAGAATACGTCCTAAGTGAAAGATGGAAAGATAAGTGCACACCAGTCCGCTTCATACGGATGGCACGTTCAGATTTTATAATTACTAGCATTGTTTTGAATGTGCACACCAATCACATAATCGGAATCGGCAATTACGAGGATAATTCCAAAGAGAGAATAGAATACGTCCTAAGTGAAAGATGGAAAGATAAGTGCATACCAGTCCGCTTCATACGGATGGCACGTTCAGATTTTATAATGACTAGCATTGTTTTGAATGTGCACACCAATCACATAATCCGAATCGGCAATTACGAGGATAATTCCAAAGAGAGAATAGAATACGTCCTAAGTGAAAGATGGAAAGATAAGTGCAAAGCAGTCCGCTTCATACGGATGTCACGTTCAGATTTTATAATTACTAGCATTGTTTTGAATGTGCACACCAATCACATAATCGGAATCGGCAATTACGAGGATAATTCCAAAGAGAGAATAGAATGCGTCCTAAGTGAAAGATGGAAAGATAAGTGCACACCAGTCCGCTTCATACGGAAGGCACGTTCAGATTTTATAATGACTCGCATTGTTTTGAATGTGCACACCAATCACATAATCGGAATCGGCAATTACGATGATAATTCCGAAGAGAGAATAGAATACGTCCTAAGTGAAAGATGGAAAGATAAGTGCACACCAGTCCGCTTCATACGGAAGGCACGTTCAGATTTTATAATTACTAGCATTGTTTTGAATGTGCACACCAATCACATAATCGGAATCGGCAATTACGATGATAATTCCGAAGAGAGAATAGAATAAGTCCTAAGTGAAAGATGGAAAGATAAGTGCACACCAGTCCGCTTCATACGGATGGCACGTTCAGATTTTATAATTGCTAGCATTGTTTTGAATGCGCACACCAATCACATAATCGGAATCGGCAATTACGATGATAATTCCGAAGAGAGAATAGAATACGTCCTAAGTGAAAAAAAGAAAGATAAGTGCACACCAGTCCGCTTCATACGGAAGGCAGGTTCAGATTTTATAATTACTAGCATTGTTTTGAATGTGCACACCAATCACATAATCGGAATCGGCAATTACGGTGATAATTCCGAAGAGAGAATAGAATACGTCCTAAGTGAAAGATGGAAAGATAAGTGCACACCAGTCCGCTTCATACGGAAGGCACGTTCAGATTTTATAATTACTAGCATTGTTTTGAATGTGCACACCAATCACATAATCGGAATCGGTAATTACGATGATAATTCCGAAGAGAGAATAGAATACGTCCTAAGTGAAAGATGGAAAGATAAGTGCACACAGTCCGCTTCATACGGAAGGCACGTTCAGATTTTATAATGACTAGCATTGTTTTGAATGTGCACACCAATCACATAAATCGGAATCGGCAATTACGAGGATAATTCCAAAGAGAGAATAGAATACGTCCTAAGTGAAAAATGGAAAGATAAGTGCACACCAGTCCGCTTCATACGGATGGCACGTTCAGATTTTATAAATACTAGCATTGTTTTGAATGTGCACACCAATCACATAATCGGAATCGGCAATTACGATGATAATTCCGAAGAGAGAATATAATACGTCCTAAGTGAAAGATGGAAAGATAAGTGCACACAGTCCGCTTCATACGGAAGGCACGTTCAGATTCTATAATGACTAGCATTGTTTTGAATGTGCACACCAATCACATAAATCGGAATCGGCAATTACGAGGATAATTCCAAAGAGAGAATAGAATACGTCCTAAGTGAAAGATGGAAAGATAAGTGCACACCAGTCCGCTTCATACGGAAGGCACGTTCAGATTTTATAATTACTAGCATTGTTTTGAATGTGCACACCAATCACATAATCGGAATCGGCAATTACGATGATAATTCCGAAGAGAGAATAGAATACGTCCTAAGTGAAAGATGGAAAGATAAGTGCACACAGTCCGCTTCATACGGAAGGCACGTTCAGATTTTATAATGACTAGCATTGTTTTGAATGTGCACACCAATCACATAAATCGGAATCGGCAATTACGAGGATAATTCCAAAGAGAATAGAATACGTCCTAAGTGAAAAATGGAAAGATAAGTGCACGCCAGTCCGCTTCATACGGATGGCACGTTCAGATTTTATAAATACTAGCATTGTTTTGAATGTGCACACCAATCACATAATCGGAATCGGCAATTACGAGGATAATTTCAAAGAGAGAATAGAATACGTCCTAAGTGAAAGATGGAAAGATAAGTGCACACCAGTCCGCTTCATACGGATGGCACGTTCAGATTTTATAATTACTAGCATTGTTTTGAATGTGCACACCAATCACATAATCGGAATCGGCAATTACGAGGATAATTCCAAAGAGAGAATAGAATACGTCCTAAGTGAAATATGGAAAGATAAGTGCACACCAGTCCGCTTCATACGGATGGCACGTTCAGATTTTATAATTACTAGCATTGTTTTGAATGTGCACACCAATCACATAATCGGAATCGGCAATTACGAGGATAATTCCAAAGAGAGAATAGAATACGTCCTAAGTGAAAGATGGAAGGATAAGTGCATACCAGTCCGCTTCATACGGATGGCACGTTCAGATTTTATAATGACTAGCATTGTTTTGAATGTGCACACCAATCACATAAATTGGAATCGGCAATTACGAGGATAATTTCAAAGAGAGAAGAGAATGCGTCCTAAGTGAAAGATGGAAAGATAAGTGCACACCAGTCCGCTTCATACGGAAGGCACGTTCAGATTTTATAATTACTAGCATTGTTTTGAATGTGCACACCAATCACATAATCGGAATCGCCAATTACGATGATAATTCCGAATTGAGAATAGAATACGTCCTAAGTAAAAGATGTAAAGATAAGTGCACACCAGTCCGCTTCATAAGGAAGGCACGTTCAGTTTTGTAATGACTAGCATTGTTTTGAATGTGCACACCAATCACATAATCGGAATCGGCAATTACGAGGATAATTCCAAAGAGAGAATAGAATACGTCCTAAGTGAAAGATGGAAAGATAAGTGCATACCAGTCCGCTTCATACGGATGGCACGTTCATATTTTATAATGACTAGCATTGTTTTGAATGTGCACACCAATCACATAATCGGAATTGGCAATTTCGAGGATAATTCCAAAGAGAGAATAGAATACGTCCTAAGTGAAAGATGGAAAGATAAGTGCACACCAGTCCGCTTCATACGGATGGCACGTTCAGATTTTATAATTACTAGCATTGTTTTGAATGTGCACACCAATCACATAATCGGAATCGGCAATTACGAGGATAATTCCAAAGAGAGAATAGAATACGTCCTAAGTGAAAGATGGAAAGATAAGTGCACACCAGTCCGCTTCATACGGATGGCACGTTCAGATTTTATAATTACTAGCATTGTTTTGAATGTGCACACCAATCACATAATCGGAATCGGCAATTACGAGGATAATTCCAAAGAGAGAATAGAATACGTCCTAAGTGAAATATGGAAAGATAAGTGCACACCAGTCCGCTTCATACGGATGGCACGTTCAGATTTTATAATTACTAGCATTGTTTTGAATGTGCACACCAATCACATAATCGGAATCGGCAATTACGAGGATAATTCCAAAGAGAGAATAGAATACGTCCTAAGTGAAAGATGGAAAGATAAGTGCATACCAGTCCGCTTCATACGGATGGCACGTTCAGATTTTATAATGACTAGCATTGTTTTGAATGTGCACACCAATCACATAAATTGGAATCGGCAATTACGAGGATAATTCCAAAGAGAGAAGAGAATGCGTCCTAAGTGAAAGATGGAAAGATAAGTGCACACCAGTCCGCTTCATACGGAAGGCACGTTCAGATTTTATAATTACTAGCATTGTTTTGAATGTGCACACCAATCACATAATCGGAATCGCCAATTACGATGATAATTCCGAATTGAGAATAGAATACGTCCTAAGTAAAAGATGTAAAGATAAGTGCACACCAGTCCGCTTCATAAGGAAGGCACGTTCAGTTTTGTAATGACTAGCACTGTTTTGAATGTGCACACCAATCACATACTCGGAATCGGCAATTACGAGGATAATTCCAAAGAGAGAATAGAATACGTCCTAAGTGAAAGATGGAAAGATAAGTGCATACCAGTCCGCTTCATACGGATGGCACGTTCATATTTTATAATGACTAGCATTGTTTTGAATGTGCACACCAATCACATAATCGGAATTGGCAATTTCGAGGATAATTCCAAAGAGAGAATAGAATACGTCCTAAGTGAAAGATGGAAAGATAAGTGCACACCAGTCCGCTTCATACGGATGGCACGTTCAGATTTTATAATTACTAGCATTGTTTTGAATGTGCACACCAATCACATAATCGGAATCGGCAATTACGAGGATAATTCCAAAGAGAGAATAGAATACGTCCTAAGTGAAAGATGGAAAGATAAGTGCATACCAGTCCGCTTCATACGGATGGCACGTTCAGATTTTATAATGACTAGCATTGTTTTGAATGTGCACACCAATCACATAATCCGAATCGGCAATTACGAGGATAATTCCAAAGAGAGAATAGAATACGTCCTAAGTGAAAGATGGAAAGATAAGTGCAAAGCAGTCCGCTTCATACGGATGTCACGTTCAGATTTTATAATTACTAGCATTGTTTTGAATGTGCACACCAATAACATAATCGGAATCGGCAATTACGAGGATAATTCCAAAGAGAGAATAGAATGCGTCCTAAGTGAAAGATGGAAAGATAAGTGCACACCAGTCCGCTTCATACGGAAGGCACGTTCAGATTTTATAATGACTCGCATTGTTTTGAATGTGCACACCAATCACATAATCGGAATCGGCAATTACGATGATAATTCCGAAGAGATAATAGAATACGTCCTAAGTGAAACATGTAAAGATAAGTGCACACCAGTCCGCTTCATAAGGAAGGCACGTTCAGATTTTGTAATGACTAGCATTGTTTTGAATGTGCACACCAATCACATAATCGGAATCGTCAATTACGATGATAATTCCGAAGAGAGAATAGAATACGTCCTAAGTGAAAGATGGAAAGATAAGTGCACACCAGTCCGCTTCATACGGAAGGCACGTTCAGATTTTATAATTACTAGCATTGTTTTGAATGTGCACACCAATCACATAATCGGAATCGGCAATTACGATGATAATTCCGAAGAGAGAATAGAATAAGTCCTAAGTGAAAGATGGAAAGATAAGTGCACACCAGTCCGCTTCATACGGATGGCACGTTCAGATTTTATAATTACTAGCATTGTTTTGAATGTGCACACCAATCACATAATCGGAATCGGCAATTACGATGATAATTCCGAAGAGAGAATAGAATACGTCCTAAGTGAAAGATGGAAAGATAAGTGCACACCAGTCCGCTTCATACGGATGGCACGTTCAGATTTTATAATTACTAGCATTGTTTTGAATGTGCACACCAATCACATAATCCGAATCGGCAATTACGAGGATAAATTCCAAAGAGAGAATAGAATACGTCCTAAGTGAAAGATGGAAAGATAAGTGCAAACCAGTCCGCTTCATACGGATGTCACGTTCAGATTTTATAATTACTAGCATTGTTTTGAATGTGCACACCAATCACATAATCGGAATCGGCAATTACGAGGATAATTCCAAAAAGAGAATAGAATGCGTCCTAAGTGAAAGATGGAAAGATAAGTGCACACCAGTCCGCTTCATACGGAAGGAACTTTCAGATTTTATAATGACTCGCATTGTTTTGAATGTGCACACCAATCACATAAATTGGAATCGGCAATTACGAGGATAATTTCAAAGAGAGAAGAGAATGCGTCCTAAGTGAAAGATGGAAAGATAAGTGCACACCAGTCCGCTTCATACGGAAGGCACGTTCAGATTTTATAATTACTAGCATTGTTTTGAATGTGCACACCAATCACATAATCGGAATCGCCAATTACGATGATAATTCCGAATTGAGAATAGAATACGTCCTAAGTAAAAGATGTAAAGATAAGTGCACACCAGTCCGCTTCATAAGGAAGGCACGTTCAGTTTTGTAATGACTAGCATTGTTTTGAATGTGCACACCAATCACATAATCGGAATCGGCAATTACGAGGATAATTCCAAAGAGAGAATAGAATACGTCCTAAGTGAAAGATGGAAAGATAAGTGCATACCAGTCCGCTTCATACGGATGGCACGTTCATATTTTATAATGACTAGCATTGTTTTGAATGTGCACACCAATCACATAATCGGAATTGGCAATTTCGAGGATAATTCCAAAGAGAGAATAGAATACGTCCTAAGTGAAAGATGGAAAGATAAGTGCACACCAGTCCGCTTCATACGGATGGCACGTTCAGATTTTATAATTACTAGCATTGTTTTGAATGTGCACACCAATCACATAATCGGAATCGGCAATTACGAGGATAATTCCAAAGAGAGAATAGAATACGTCCTAAGTGAAAGATGGAAAGATAAGTGCACACCAGTCCGCTTCATACGGATGGCACGTTCAGATTTTATAATTACTAGCATTGTTTTGAATGTGCACACCAATCACATAATCGGAATCGGCAATTACGAGGATAATTCCAAAGAGAGAATAGAATACGTCCTAAGTGAAATATGGAAAGATAAGTGCACACCAGTCCGCTTCATACGGATGGCACGTTCAGATTTTATAATTACTAGCATTGTTTTGAATGTGCACACCAATCACATAATCGGAATCGGCAATTACGAGGATAATTCCAAAGAGAGAATAGAATACGTCCTAAGTGAAAGATGGAAAGATAAGTGCATACCAGTCCGCTTCATACGGATGGCACGTTCAGATTTTATAATGACTAGCATTGTTTTGAATGTGCACACCAATCACATAAATTGGAATCGGCAATTACGAGGATAATTCCAAAGAGAGAAGAGAATGCGTCCTAAGTGAAAGATGGAAAGATAAGTGCACACCAGTCCGCTTCATACGGAAGGCACGTTCAGATTTTATAATTACTAGCATTGTTTTGAATGTGCACACCAATCACATAATCGGAATCGCCAATTACGATGATAATTCCGAATTGAGAATAGAATACGTCCTAAGTAAAAGATGTAAAGATAAGTGCACACCAGTCCGCTTCATAAGGAAGGCACGTTCAGTTTTGTAATGACTAGCACTGTTTTGAATGTGCACACCAATCACATACTCGGAATCGGCAATTACGAGGATAATTCCAAAGAGAGAATAGAATACGTCCTAAGTGAAAGATGGAAAGATAAGTGCATACCAGTCCGCTTCATACGGATGGCACGTTCATATTTTATAATGACTAGCATTGTTTTGAATGTGCACACCAATCACATAATCGGAATTGGCAATTTCGAGGATAATTCCAAAGAGAGAATAGAATACGTCCTAAGTGAAAGATGGAAAGATAAGTGCACACCAGTCCGCTTCATACGGATGGCACGTTCAGATTTTATAATTACTAGCATTGTTTTGAATGTGCACACCAATCACATAATCGGAATCGGCAATTACGAGGATAATTCCAAAGAGAGAATAGAATACGTCCTAAGTGAAAGATGGAAAGATAAGTGCATACCAGTCCGCTTCATACGGATGGCACGTTCAGATTTTATAATGACTAGCATTGTTTTGAATGTGCACACCAATCACATAATCCGAATCGGCAATTACGAGGATAATTCCAAAGAGAGAATAGAATACGTCCTAAGTGAAAGATGGAAAGATAAGTGCAAAGCAGTCCGCTTCATACGGATGTCACGTTCAGATTTTATAATTACTAGCATTGTTTTGAATGTGCACACCAATCACATAATCGGAATCGGCAATTACGAGGATAATTCCAAAGAGAGAATAGAATGCGTCCTAAGTGAAAGATGGAAAGATAAGTGCACACCAGTCCGCTTCATACGGAAGGCACGTTCAGATTTTATAATGACTCGCATTGTTTTGAATGTGCACACCAATCACATAATCGGAATCGGCAATTACGATGATAATTCCGAAGAGATAATAGAATACGTCCTAAGTGAAACATGTAAAGATAAGTGCACACCAGTCCGCTTCATAAGGAAGGCACGTTCAGATTTTGTAATGACTAGCATTGTTTTGAATGTGCACACCAATCACATAATCGGAATCGTCAATTACGATGATAATTCCGAAGAGAGAATAGAATACGTCCTAAGTGAAAGATGGAAAGATAAGTGCACACCAGTCCGCTTCATACGGAAGGCACGTTCAGATTTTATAATTACTAGCATTGTTTTGAATGTGCACACCAATCACATAATCGGAATCGGCAATTACGATGATAATTCCGAAGAGAGAATAGAATAAGTCCTAAGTGAAAGATGGAAAGATAAGTGCACACCAGTCCGCTTCATACGGATGGCACGTTCAGATTTTATAATTACTAGCATTGTTTTGAATGTGCACACCAATCACATAATCGGAATCGGCAATTACGATGATAATTCCGAAGAGAGAATAGAATACGTCCTAAGTGAAAGATGGAAAGATAAGTGCACACCAGTCCGCTTCATACGGATGGCACGTTCAGATTTTATAATTACTAGCATTGTTTTGAATGTGCACACCAATCACATAATCCGAATCGGCAATTACGAGGATAAATTCCAAAGAGAGAATAGAATACGTCCTAAGTGAAAGATGGAAAGATAAGTGCACACCAGTCCGCTTCATACGGATGGCACGTTCAGATTTTATAATTACTAGCATTGTTTTGAATGTGCACACCAATCACATAATCGGAATCGGCAATTAAGAGGATAATTCCAAAAAGAGAATAGAATGCGTCCTAAGTGAAAGATGGAAAGATAAGTGCACACCAGTCCGCTTCATACGGAAGGAACTTTCAGATTTTATAATGACTCGCATTGTTTTGAATGTGCACACCAATCACATAATCGGAATCGGCAATTACGATGATAATTCCGAAGAGATAATAGAATACGTCCTAAGTGAAAGATGTAAAGATAAGTGCACACCAGTCCGCTTCATAAGGAAGGCACGTTCAGATTTTGTAATGACTAGCATTGTTTTGAATGTGCACACCAATCACATAATCGGAATCGGCAATTACGATGATAATTCCGAAGAGAGAATAGAATACGTCCTAAGTGAAAGATGGAAAGATAAGTGCACACCAGTCCGCTTCATACGGAAGGCACGTTCAGATTTTATAATTACTAGCATTGTTTTGAATGTGCACACCAATCACATAATCGGAATCGGCAATTACGATGATAATTCCGAAGAGAGAATAGAATACGTCCTAAGTGAAAGATGGAAAGATAAGTGCACACCAGTCCGCTTCATACGGATGGCACGTTCAGATTTTATAATTACTAGCATTGTTTTGAATGTGCACACCAATCACATAATCGGAATCGGCAATTACGAGGATAATTCCAAAGAGAGAATAGAATACGTCCTAAGTGAAATATGGAAAGATAAGTGCACACCAGTCCGCTTCATACGGATGGCACGTTCAGATTTTATAATTACTAGCATTGTTTTGAATGTGCACACCAATCACATAATCGGAATCGGCAATTACGAGGATAATTCCAAAGAGAGAATAGAATACGTCCTAAGTGAAAGATGGAAAGATAAGTGCATACCAGTCCGCTTCATACGGATGGCACGTTCAGATTTTATAATGACTAGCATTGTTTTGAATGTGCACACCAATCACATAAATTGGAATCGGCAATTACGAGGATAATTCCAAAGAGAGAAGAGAATGCGTCCTAAGTGAAAGATGGAAAGATAAGTGCACACCAGTCCGCTTCATACGGAAGGCACGTTCAGATTTTATAATTACTAGCATTGTTTTGAATGTGCACACCAATCACATAATCGGAATCGCCAATTACGATGATAATTCCGAATTGAGAATAGAATACGTCCTAAGTAAAAGATGTAAAGATAAGTGCACACCAGTCCGCTTCATAAGGAAGGCACGTTCAGTTTTGTAATGACTAGCACTGTTTTGAATGTGCACACCAATCACATACTCGGAATCGGCAATTACGAGGATAATTCCAAAGAGAGAATAGAATACGTCCTAAGTGAAAGATGGAAAGATAAGTGCATACCAGTCCGCTTCATACGGATGGCACGTTCATATTTTATAATGACTAGCATTGTTTTGAATGTGCACACCAATCACATAATCGGAATTGGCAATTTCGAGGATAATTCCAAAGAGAGAATAGAATACGTCCTAAGTGAAAGATGGAAAGATAAGTGCACACCAGTCCGCTTCATACGGATGGCACGTTCAGATTTTATAATTACTAGCATTGTTTTGAATGTGCACACCAATCACATAATCGGAATCGGCAATTACGAGGATAATTCCAAAGAGAGAATAGAATACGTCCTAAGTGAAAGATGGAAAGATAAGTGCATACCAGTCCGCTTCATACGGATGGCACGTTCAGATTTTATAATGACTAGCATTGTTTTGAATGTGCACACCAATCACATAATCCGAATCGGCAATTACGAGGATAATTCCAAAGAGAGAATAGAATACGTCCTAAGTGAAAGATGGAAAGATAAGTGCAAAGCAGTCCGCTTCATACGGATGTCACGTTCAGATTTTATAATTACTAGCATTGTTTTGAATGTGCACACCAATCACATAATCGGAATCGGCAATTACGAGGATAATTCCAAAGAGAGAATAGAATGCGTCCTAAGTGAAAGATGGAAAGATAAGTGCACACCAGTCCGCTTCATACGGAAGGCACGTTCAGATTTTATAATGACTCGCATTGTTTTGAATGTGCACACCAATCACATAATCGGAATCGGCAATTACGATGATAATTCCGAAGAGATAATAGAATACGTCCTAAGTGAAACATGTAAAGATAAGTGCACACCAGTCCGCTTCATAAGGAAGGCACGTTCAGATTTTGTAATGACTAGCATTGTTTTGAATGTGCACACCAATCACATAATCGGAATCGTCAATTACGATGATAATTCCGAAGAGAGAATAGAATACGTCCTAAGTGAAAGATGGAAAGATAAGTGCACACCAGTCCGCTTCATACGGAAGGCACGTTCAGATTTTATAATTACTAGCATTGTTTTGAATGTGCACACCAATCACATAATCGGAATCGGCAATTACGATGATAATTCCGAAGAGAGAATAGAATAAGTCCTAAGTGAAAGATGGAAAGATAAGTGCACACCAGTCCGCTTCATACGGATGGCACGTTCAGATTTTATAATTACTAGCATTGTTTTGAATGTGCACACCAATCACATAATCGGAATCGGCAATTACGATGATAATTCCGAAG
The DNA here is from genome assembly GCA_947359465.1 of Metellina segmentata. Lineage (NCBI taxonomy): Eukaryota > Metazoa > Arthropoda > Arachnida > Araneae > Tetragnathidae > Metellina > Metellina segmentata. The sequence goes on from OX375884.1 coordinate 2,654,685, forward strand.
AGAGAATAGAATACGTCCTAAGTGAAAGATGGAAAGATAAGTGCACACCAGTCCGCTTCATACGGATGGCACGTTCAGATTTTATAATTACTAGCATTGTTTTGAATGTGCACACCAATCACATAATCCGAATCGGCAATTACGAGGATAAATTCCAAAGAGAGAATAGAATACGTCCTAAGTGAAAGATGGAAAGATAAGTGCACACCAGTCCGCTTCATACGGATGGCACGTTCAGATTTTATAATTACTAGCATTGTTTTGAATGTGCACACCAATCACATAATCGGAATCGGCAATTACGAGGATAATTCCAAAAAGAGAATAGAATGCGTCCTAAGTGAAAGATGGAAAGATAAGTGCACACCAGTCCGCTTCATACGGAAGGAACTTTCAGATTTTATAATGACTCGCATTGTTTTGAATGTGCACACCAATCACATAATCGGAATCGGCAATTACGATGATAATTCCGAAGAGATAATAGAATACGTCCTAAGTGAAAGATGTAAAGATAAGTGCACACCAGTCCGCTTCATAAGGAAGGCACGTTCAGATTTTGTAATGACTAGCATTGTTTTGAATGTGCACACCAATCACATAATCGGAATCGGCAATTACGATGATAATTCCGAAGAGAGAATAGAATACGTCCTAAGTGAAAGATGGAAAGATAAGTGCACACCAGTCCGCTTCATACGGAAGGCACGTTCAGATTTTATAATTACTAGCATTGTTTTGAATGTGCACACCAATCACATAATCGGAATCGGCAATTACGATGATAATTCCGAAGAGAGAATAGAATACGTCCTAAGTGAAAGATGGAAAGATAAGTGCACACCAGTCCGCTTCATACGGATGGCACGTTCAGATTTTATAATTACTAGCATTGTTTTGAATGTGCACACCAATCACATAATCGGAATCGGCAATTACGAGGATAATTCCAAAGAGAGAATAGAATGCGTCCTAAGTGAAAGATGGAAAGATAAGTGCACACCAGTCCGCTTCATACGGAAGGCACGTTCAGATTTTATAATTACTAGCATTGTTTTGAATGTGCACACCAATCACATAATCGGAATCGCCAATTACGATGATAATTCCGAATTGAGAATAGAATACGTCCTAAGTAAAAGATGTAAAGATAAGTGCACACCAGTCCGCTTCATAAGGAAGGCACGTTCAGTTTTGTAATGACTAGCATTGTTTTGAATGTGCACACCAATCACATAATCGGAATCGGCAATTACGAGGATAATTCCAAAGAGAGAATAGAATACGTCCTAAGTGAAAGATGGAAAGATAAGTGCATACCAGTCCGCTTCATACGGATGGCACGTTCATATTTTATAATGACTAGCATTGTTTTGAATGTGCACACCAATCACATAATCGGAATTGGCAATTTCGAGGATAATTCCAAAGAGAGAATAGAATACGTCCTAAGTGAAAGATGGAAAGATAAGTGCACACCAGTCCGCTTCATACGGATGGCACGTTCAGATTTTATAATTACTAGCATTGTTTTGAATGTGCACACCAATCACATAATCGGAATCGGCAATTACGAGGATAATTCCAAAGAGAGAATAGAATACGTCCTAAGTGAAAGATGGAAAGATAAGTGCATACCAGTCCGCTTCATACGGATGGCACGTTCAGATTTTATAATGACTAGCATTGTTTTGAATGTGCACACCAATCACATAATCGGAATCGGCAATTTCGAGGATAATTCCAAAGAGAGAATAGAATACGTCCTAAGTGAAAGATGGAAAGATAAGTGCACACCAGTCCGCTTCATACGGATGGCACGTTCAGATTTTATAATTACTAGCATTGTTTTGAATGTGCACACCAATCACATAATCGGAATCGGCAATTACGAGGATAATTCCGAAGAGATAATAGAATACGTCCTAAGTGAAAGATGTAAAGATAAGTGCACACCAGTCCGCTTCATAAGGAAGGCACGTTCAGATTTTGTAATGACTAGCATTGTTTTGAATGTGCACACCAATCACATAATCGGAATCGGCAATTACGATGATAATTCCGAAGAGAGAATAGAATACGTCCTAAGTGAAAGATGGAAAGATAAGTGCACACCAGTCCGCTTCATACGGAAGGCACGTTCAGATTTTATAATTACTAGCATTGTTTTGAATGTGCACACCAATCACATAATCGGAATCGGCAATTACGATGATAATTCCGAAGAGAGAATAGAATACGTCCTAAGTGAAAGATGGAAAGATAAGTGCACACCAGTCCGCTTCATACGGATGGCACGTTCAGATTTTATAATTACTAGCATTGTTTTGAATGTGCACACCAATCACATAATCGGAATCGGCAATTACGAGGATAATTCAAAAGAGAGAATAGAATGCGTCCTAAGTGAAAGATGGAAAGATAAGTGCACACCAGTCCGCTTCATACGGAAGGCACGTTCAGATTTTATAATTACTAGCATTGTTTTGAATGTGCACACCAATCACATAATCGGAATCGCCAATTACGATGATAATTCCGAATTGAGAATAGAATACGTCCTAAGTAAAAGATGTAAAGATAAGTGCACACCAGTCCGCTTCATAAGGAAGGCACGTTCAGTTTTGTAATGACTAGCATTGTTTTGAAGTGCACACCAATCACATAATCGGAATCGGCAATTACGAGGATAATTCCAAAGAGAGAATAGAATACGTCCTAAGTGAAAGATGGAAAGATAAGTGCATACCAGTCCGCTTCATACGGATGGCACGTTCATATTTTATAATGACTAGCATTGTTTTGAATGTGCACACCAATCACATAATCGGAATTGGCAATTTCGAGGATAATTCCAAAGAGAGAATAGAATACGTCCTAAGTGAAAGATGGAAAGATAAGTGCACACCAGTCCGCTTCATACGGATGGCACGTTCAGATTTTATAATTAGTAGCATTGTTTTGAATGTGCACACCAATCACATAATCGGAATCGGCAATTACGAGGATAATTCCAAAGAGAGAATAGAATACGTCCTAAGTGAAAGATGGAAAGATAAGTGCATACCAGTCCGCTTCATACGGATGGCACGTTCAGATTTTATAATGACTAGCATTGTTTTGAATGTGCACACCAATCACATAATCGGAATCGGCAATTACGAGGATAATTCCAAAGAGAGAATAGAATGCGTCCTAAGTGAAAGATGGAAAGATAAGTGCACACCAGTCCGCTTCATACGGATGGCACGTTCAGATTTTATAATTAGTAGCATTGTTTTGAATGTGCACACCAATCACATAATCGGAATCGGCAATTACGAGGATAATTCCAAAGAGAGAATAGAATACGTTTTAAGTGAAAGATGGAAAGATAAGTGCACACCAGTCCGCTTCATACGGATGGCACGTTCAGATTTTATAATTACTAGCATTGTTTTGAATGTGCACACCAATCACATAATCGGAATCGGCAATTACGAGGATAATTCCAAAGAGAGAATAGAATGCGTCCTAAGTGAAAGATGGAAAGATAAGTGCACACCAGTCCACTTCATACGGAAGGCACGTTCAGATTTTATAATGACTCGCATTGTTTTGAATGTGCACACCAATCACATAATCGGAATCGGCAATTACGATGATAATTCCGAATTGAGAATAGAATACGTCCTAAGTAAAAGATGTAAAGATAAGTGCACACCAGTCCGCTTCATAAGGAAGGCACGTTCAGATTTTGTAATGACTAGCATTGTTTTGAATGTGCACACCAATCACATAATCGGAATCGGCAATTACGATGATAATTCCGAAGAGAGAATAGAATACGTCCTAAGTGAAAGATGGAAAGATAAGTGCACACCAGTCCGCTTCATACGGATGGCACGTTCAGATTTTATAATTACTAGCACTGTTTTGAATGTGCACACCTATCACATAATCGGAATCGGCAATTACGAGGATAATTCCAAAGAGAGAATAGAATACGTCCTAAGTGAAAGATGGAAAGATAAGTGCACACCAGTCCGCTTCATACGGATGGCACTTTCAGATTTTATAATTACTAGCATTGTTTTGAATGTGCACACCAATCACATAATCCGAATCGGCAATTACGAGGATAATTCCAAAGAGAGAATAGAATACGTCCTAAGTGAAAGATGGAAAGATAAGTGCAAACCAGTCCGCTTCATACGGATGTCACGTTCAGATTTTATAATTACTAGCATTGTTTTGAATGTGCACACCAATCACATAATCGGAATCGGCAATTACGAGGATAATTCCAAAGAGAGAATAGAATGCGTCCTAAGTGAAAGATGGAAAGATAAGTGCACACCAGTCCGCTTCATACGGAAGGCACGTTCAGATTTTATAATGACTCGCATTGTTTTGAATGTGCACACCAATCACATAATCGGAAACGGCAATTACGATGATAATTCCGAAGAGATAATAGAATACGTCCTAAGTGAAAGATGTAAAGATAAGTGCACACCAGTCCGCTACATAAGGAAGGCACGTTCAGATTTTATAATTACTAGCATTGTTTTGAATGTGCACACCAATCACATAATCGGAATCGCCAATTACGATGATAATTCCGAATTGAGAATAGAATACGTCCTAAGTAAAATATGTAAAGATAAGTGCACACCAGTCCGCTTCATAAGGAAGGCACGTTCAGTTTTGTAATGACTAGCATTGTTTTGAATGTGCACACCAATCACATAATCGGAATCGGCAATTACGATGATAATTCCGAAGAGAGAATAGAATACGTCCTAAGTGAAAGATGGAAAGATAAGTGCACACCAGTCCGCTTCATACGGAAGGCACGTTCAGATTTTATAATTACTAGCATTGTTTTGAATGTGCACACCAATCACATAATCGGAATCGGCAATTACGAGGATAATTCCAAAGAGAGAATAGAATGCGTCCTAAGTGAAAGATGGAAAGATAAGTGCACACCAGTCCGCTTCATACGGAAGGCACGTTCAGATTTTATAATGACTCGCATTGTTTTGAATGTGCACACCAATCACATAATCGGAATCGGCAATTACGATGATAATTCCGAAGAGATAATAGAATACGTCCTAAGTGAAACATGTAAAGATAAGTGCACACCAGTCCGCTTCATAAGGAAGGCACGTTCAGATTTTGTAATGACTAGCATTGTTTTGAATGTGCACACCAATCACATAATCGGAATCGTCAATTACGATGATAATTCCGAAGAGAGAATAGAATACGTCCTAAGTGAAAGATGGAAAGATAAGTGCACACCAGTCCGCTTCATACGGAAGGCACGTTCAGATTTTATAATTACTAGCATTGTTTTGAATGTGCACACCAATCACATAATCGGAATCGGCAATTACGATGATAATTCCGAAGAGAGAATAGAATAAGTCCTAAGTGAAAGATGGAAAGATAAGTGCACACCAGTCCGCTTCATACGGATGGCACGTTCAGATTTTATAATTACTAGCATTGTTTTGAATGTGCACACCAATCACATAATCCGAATCGGCAATTACGAGGATAATTCCAAAGAGAGAATAGAATACGTCCTAAGTGAAAGATGGAAAGATAAGTGCAAACCAGTCCGCTTCATACGGATGTCACGTTCAGATTTTATAATTACTAGCATTGTTTTGAATGTGCACACCAATCACATAATCGGAATCGGCAATTACGAGGATAATTCCAAAGAGAGAATAGAATGCGTCCTAAGTGAAAGATGGAAAGATAAGTGCACACCAGTCCGCTTCATACGGATGGCACGTTCAGATTTTATAATTACTAGCATTGTTTTGAATGTGCACACCAATCACATAATCGGAATCGGCAATTACGAGGATAATTCCAAAGAGAGAATAGAATGCGTCCTAAGTGAAAGATGGAAAGATAAGTGCACACCAGTCCGCTTCATACGGATGGCACGTTCAGATTTTATAATTACTAGCATTGTTTTGAATGTGCACACCAATCACATAATCGGAATCGGCAATTACGATGATAATTCCGAAGAGAGAATAGAATACGTCCTAAGTGAAAGATGGAAAGATAAGTGCACACCAGTCCGCTTCATACGGATGGCACGTTCAGATTTTATAATTACTAGCATTGTTTTGAATGTGCACACCAATCACATAATCGGAATCGGCAATTACGATGATAATTCCGAAGAGAGAATAGAATACGTCCTAAGTGAAAGATGGAAAGATAAGTGCACACCAGTCCGCTTCATACGGAAGGCACGTTCAGATTTTATAATTACTAGCATTGTTTTGAATGTGCACACCAATCACATAATCGGAATCGGCAATTACGATGATAATTCCGAAGAGAGAATAGAATACGTCCTAAGTGAAAGATGGAAAGATAAGTGCACACCAGTCCGCTTCATACGGATGGCACGTTCAGATTTTATAATTACTAGCATTGTTTTGAATGTGCACACCAATCACATAATCGGAATCGGCAATTACGAGGATAATTCCAAAGAGAGAATAGAATGCGTCCTAAGTGAAAGATGGAAAGATAAGTGCACACCAGTCCGCTTCATACGGATGGCACTTTCAGATTTTATAATTACTAGCATTGTTTTGAATGTGCACACCAATCACATAATCCGAATCGGCAATTACGAGGATAATTCCAAAGAGAGAATAGAATACGTCCTAAGTGAAAGATGGAAAGATAAGTGCAAACCAGTCCGCTTCATACGGATGTCACGTTCAGATTTTATAATTACTAGCATTGTTTTGAATGTGCACACCAATCACATAATCGGAATCGGCAATTACGAGGATAATTCCAAAGAGAGAATAGAATGCGTCCTAAGTGAAAGATGGAAAGATAAGTGCACACCAGTCCGCTTCATACGGAAGGCACGTTCAGATTTTATAATGACTCGCATTGTTTTGAATGTGCACACCAATCACATAATCGGAAACGGCAATTACGATGATAATTCCGAAGAGATAATAGAATACGTCCTAAGTGAAAGATGTAAAGATAAGTGCACACCAGTCCGCTACATAAGGAAGGCACGTTCAGATTTTATAATTACTAGCATTGTTTTGAATGTGCACACCAATCACATAATCGGAATCGCCAATTACGATGATAATTCCGAATTGAGAATAGAATACGTCCTAAGTAAAATATGTAAAGATAAGTGCACACCAGTCCGCTTCATAAGGAAGGCACGTTCAGTTTTGTAATGACTAGCATTGTTTTGAATGTGCACACCAATCACATAATCGGAATCGGCAATTACGATGATAATTCCGAAGAGAGAATAGAATACGTCCTAAGTGAAAGATGGAAAGATAAGTGCACACCAGTCCGCTTCATACGGAAGGCACGTTCAGATTTTATAATTACTAGCATTGTTTTGAATGTGCACACCAATCACATAATCGGAATCGGCAATTACGAGGATAATTCCAAAGAGAGAATAGAATGCGTCCTAAGTGAAAGATGGAAAGATAAGTGCACACCAGTCCGCTTCATACGGAAGGCACGTTCAGATTTTATAATGACTCGCATTGTTTTGAATGTGCACACCAATCACATAATCGGAATCGGCAATTACGATGATAATTCCGAAGAGATAATAGAATACGTCCTAAGTGAAACATGTAAAGATAAGTGCACACCAGTCCGCTTCATAAGGAAGGCACGTTCAGATTTTGTAATGACTAGCATTGTTTTGAATGTGCACACCAATCACATAATCGGAATCGTCAATTACGATGATAATTCCGAAGAGAGAATAGAATACGTCCTAAGTGAAAGATGGAAAGATAAGTGCACACCAGTCCGCTTCATACGGAAGGCACGTTCAGATTTTATAATTACTAGCATTGTTTTGAATGTGCACACCAATCACATAATCGGAATCGGCAATTACGATGATAATTCCGAAGAGAGAATAGAATAAGTCCTAAGTGAAAGATGGAAAGATAAGTGCACACCAGTCCGCTTCATACGGATGGCACGTTCAGATTTTATAATTACTAGCATTGTTTTGAATGTGCACACCAATCACATAATCCGAATCGGCAATTACGAGGATAATTCCAAAGAGAGAATAGAATACGTCCTAAGTGAAAGATGGAAAGATAAGTGCAAACCAGTCCGCTTCATACGGATGTCACGTTCAGATTTTATAATTACTAGCATTGTTTTGAATGTGCACACCAATCACATAATCGGAATCGGCAATTACGAGGATAATTCCAAAGAGAGAATAGAATGCGTCCTAAGTGAAAGATGGAAAGATAAGTGCACACCAGTCCGCTTCATACGGATGGCACGTTCAGATTTTATAATTACTAGCATTGTTTTGAATGTGCACACCAATCACATAATCGGAATCGGCAATTACGAGGATAATTCCAAAGAGAGAATAGAATGCGTCCTAAGTGAAAGATGGAAAGATAAGTGCACACCAGTCCGCTTCATACGGATGGCACGTTCAGATTTTATAATTACTAGCATTGTTTTGAATGTGCACACCAATCACATAATCGGAATCGGCAATTACGATGATAATTCCGAAGAGAGAATAGAATACGTCCTAAGTGAAAGATGGAAAGATAAGTGCACACCAGTCCGCTTCATACGGATGGCACGTTCAGATTTTATAATTACTAGCATTGTTTTGAATGTGCACACCAATCACATAATCGGAATCGGCAATTACGATGATAATTCCGAAGAGAGAATAGAATACGTCCTAAGTGAAAGATGGAAAGATAAGTGCACACCAGTCCGCTTCATACGGAAGGCACGTTCAGATTTTATAATTACTAGCATTGTTTTGAATGTGCACACCAATCACATAATCGGAATCGGCAATTACGATGATAATTCCGAAGAGAGAATAGAATACGTCCTAAGTGAAAGATGGAAAGATAAGTGCACACCAGTCCGCTTCATACGGATGGCACGTTCAGATTTTATAATTACTAGCATTGTTTTGAATGTGCACACCAATCACATAATCGGAATCGGCAATTACGAGGATAATTCCAAAGAGAGAATAGAATGCGTCCTAAGTGAAAGATGGAAAGATAAGTGCACACCAGTCCGCTTCATACGGAAGGCACGTTCAGATTTTATAATTACTAGCATTGTTTTGAATGTGCACACCAATCACATAATCGGAATCGCCAATTACGATGATAATTCCGAATTGAGAATAGAATACGTCCTAAGTAAAAGATGTAAAGATAAGTGCACACCAGTCCGCTTCATAAGGAAGGCACGTTCAGTTTTGTAATGACTAGCATTGTTTTGAATGTGCACACCAATCACATAATCGGAATCGGCAATTACGAGGATAATTCCAAAGAGAGAATAGAATACGTCCTAAGTGAAAGATGGAAAGATAAGTGCATACCAGTCCGCTTCATACGGATGGCACGTTCAGATTTTATAATTACTAGCATTGTTTTGAATGTGCACACCAATCACATAATCGGAATCGGCAATTACGAGGATAATTCCAAAGAGAGAATAGAATACGTCCTAAGTGAAAGATGGAAAGATAAGTGCATACCAGTCCGCTTCATACGGATGGCACGTTCAGATTTTATAATGACTAGCATTGTTTTGAATGTGCACACCAATCACATAATCGGAATCGGCAATTTCGAGGATAATTCCAAAGAGAGAATAGAATACGTCCTAAGTGAAAGATGGAAAGATAAGTGCACACCAGTCCGCTTAATACGGATGTTACGTTCAGATTTTATAATTACTAGCATTGTTTTGAATGTGCACACCAATCACATAATCGGAATCGGCAATTACGAGGATAATTCCGAAGAGATAATAGAATACGTCCTAAGTGAAAGATGTAAAGATAAGTGCACACCAGTCCGCTTCATAAGGAAGGCACGTTCAGATTTTGTAATGACTAGCATTGTTTTGAATGTGCACACCAATCACATAATCGGAATCGGCAATTACGAGGATAATTCCAAAGAGAGAATAGAATGCGTCCTAAGTGAAAGATGGAAAGATAAGTGCACACCAGTCCGCTTCATACGGAAGGCACGTTCAGATTTTATAATTACTAGCATTGTTTTGAATGTGCACACCAATCACATAATCGGAATCGCCAATTACGATGATAATTCCGAATTGAGAATAGAATACGTCCTAAGTATAAGATGTAAAGATAAGTGCACACCAGTCCGCTTCATAAGGAAGGCACGTTCAGTTTTGTAATGACTAGCATTGTTTTGAATGCGCACACCAATCACATAATCGGAATCGGCAATTACGAGGATAATTCCAAAGAGAGAATAGAATACGTCCTAAGTGAAAGATGGAAAGATAAGTGCACACCAGTCCACTTCATACGGAAGGCACGTTCAGATTTTATAATGACTCGCATTGTTTTGAATGTGCACACCAATCACATAATCGGAATCGGCAATTACGATGATAATTCCGAGGAGAGAATAGAATACGTCCTAAGTGAAAGATGGAAAGATAAGTGCACACCAGTCCGCTTCATACGGAAGGCACGTTCTGATTTTATAATTACTAGCATTGTTTTGAATGTGTACACCAATCACATAATCGGAATCGGCAATTACGATGATAATTCCGAATTGAGAATAGAATACGTCCTAAGTAAAAGATGTAAAGATAAGTGCACACCAGTCCGCTTCATAAGGAAGGCACGTTCAGATTTTGTAATGACTAGCATTGTTTTGAATGTGCACACCAATCACATAATCGGAATCGGCAATTACGATAATAATTCCGAAGAGAGAATAGAATACGTCCTAAGTGAAAGATGGAAAGATAAGTGCACACCAGTCCGCTTCATACGGATGGCACGTTCAGATTTTATAATTACTAGCATTGTTTTGAATGTGCACACCAATCACATAATCGGAATCGGCAATTACGAGGATAATTCCAAAGAGAGAATAGAATACGTCCTAAGTGAAAGATGGAAAGATAAGTGCACACCAGTCCGCTTCATACGGATGGCACGTTCAGATTTTATAATTACTAGCATTGTTTTGAATGTGCACACCAATCACATAATCCGAATCGGCAATTACGAGGATAATTCCAAAGAGAGAATAGAATACGTCCTAAGTGAAAGATGGAAAGATAAGTGCAAACCAGTCCGCTTCATACGGATGTCACGTTCAGATTTTATAATTACTAGCATTGTTTTGAATGTGCACACCAATCACATAATCGGAATCGGCAATTACGAGGATAATTCCAAAGAGAGAATAGAATGCGTCCTAAGTGAAAGATGGAAAGATAAGTGCACACCAGTCCGCTTCATACGGAAGGCACGTTCAGATTTTATAATGACTCGCATTGTTTTGAATGTGCACACCAATCACATAATCGGAATCGGCAATTACGATGATAATTCCGAAGAGATAATAGAATACGTCCTAAGTGAAAGATGTAAAGATAAGTGCACACCAGTCCGCTACATAAGGAAGGCACGTTCAGATTTTGTAATGACTAGCATTGTTTTGAATGTGCACACCAATCACATAATCGGAATCGGCAATTACGATGATAATTCCGAAGAGAGAATAGAATACGTCCTAATTTAAAGATGGAAAGATAAGTGCACACCAGTCCGCTTCATACGGAAGGCACGTTCAGATTTTATAATTACTAGCATTGTTTTGAATGTGCACACCAATCACATAATCGGAATCGGCAATTACGATGATAATTCCGAAGAGAGAATAGAATACGTCCTAAGTGAAAGATGGAAAGATAAGTGCACACCAGTCCGCTTCATACGGAAGGCACGTTCAGATTTTATAATTACTATCATTGTTTTGAATGTGCACACCAATCACATAATCGGAATCGGCAATTACGATGATTATTCCGAATTGAGAATAGAATACGTCCTAAGTAAAAGATGTAAAGATAAGTGCACACCAGTCCGCTTCATAAGGAAAGCACGTTCAGATTTTGTAATGACTAGCATTGTTTTGAATGTGCACACCAATCACATAATCGGAATCGGCAATTACGATGATAATTCCGAAGAGAGAATAGAATACGTCCTAAGTGAAAGATGGAAAGATAAGTGCACACCAGTCCGCTTCATACGGATGGCACGTTCAGATTTTATAATTACTAGCATTGTTTTGAATGTGCACACCAATCACATAATCCGAATCGGCAATTACGAGGATAATTCCAAAGAGAGAATAGAATACGTCCTAAGTGAAAGATGGAAACATAAGTGCAAACCAGTCCGCTTCATACGGATGTCACGTTCAGATTTTATAATTACTAGCATTGTTTTGAATGTGCACACCAATCACATAATCGGAATCGGCAATTACGATGATAATTCCGAGGAGATAATAGAATACGTCCTAAGTGAAAGATGGAAAGATAAGTGCACACCAGTCCGCTTCATACGGAAGGCACGTTCTGATTTTATAATTACTAGCATTGTTTTGAATGTGTACACCAATCACATAATCGGAATCGGCAATTACGATGATAATTCCGAATTGAGAATAGAATACGTCCTAAGTAAAAGATGTAAAGATAAGTGCACACCAGTCCGCTTCATAAGGAAGGCACGTTCAGATTTTGTAATGACTAGCATTGTTTTGAATGTGCACACCAATCACATAATCGGAATCGGCAATTACGATGATAATTCCGAAGAGAGAATAGAATACGTCCTAAGTAAAAGATGTAAAGATAAGTGCACACCAGTCCGCTTCATAAGGAAGGCACGTTCAGATTTTGTAATGACTAGCATTGTTTTGAATGTGCACACCAATCACATAATCGGAATCGGCAATTACGATGATAATTCCGAAGAGAGAATAGAATACGTCCTAAGTGAAAGATGGAAAGATAAGTGCACACCAGTCCGCTTCATACGGAAGGCACGTTCAGATTTTATAATTACTAGCATTGTTTTGAATGTGCACACCAATCACATAATCGGAATCGGCAATTACGATGATAATTCCGAAGAGAGAATAGAATACGTCCTAAGTGAAAGATGGAAAGATAAGTGCACACCAGTCCGCTTCATACGGATGGCACGTTCAGATTTTATAATTACTAGCATTGTTTTGAATGTGCACACCAATCACATAATCGGAATCGGCAATTACGAGGATAATTCCAAAGAGAGAATAGAATGCGTCCTAAGTGAAAGATGGAAAGATAAGTGCACACCAGTCCGCTTCATACGGAAGGCACGTTCAGATTTTATAATTACTAGCATTGTTTTGAATGTGCACACCAATCACATAATCGGAATCGCCAATTACGATGATAATTCCGAAGAGAGAATAGAATACGTCCTAAGTGAAAGATGGAAAGATAAGTGCACACCAGTCCGCTTCATACGGAAGGCACGTTCAGATTTTATAATTACTAGCATTGTTTTGAATGTGCACACCAATCACATAATCGGAATCGGCAATTACGATGATAATTCCGAAGAGAGAATAGAATAAGTCCTAAGTGAAAGATGGAAAGATAAGTGCACACCAGTCCGCTTCATACGGATGGCACGTTCAGATTTTATAATTACTAGCATTGTTTTGAATGTGCACACCAATCACATAATCCGAATCGGCAATTACGAGGATAATTCCAAAGAGAGAATAGAATACGTCCTAAGTGAAAGATGGAAAGATAAGTGCAAACCAGTCCGCTTCATACGGATGTCACGTTCAGATTTTATAATTACTAGCATTGTTTTGAATGTGCACACCAATCACATAATCGGAATCGGCAATTACGAGGATAATTCCAAAGAGAGAATAGAATGCGTCCTAAGTGAAAGATGGAAAGATAAGTGCACACCAGTCCGCTTCATACGGATGGCACGTTCAGATTTTATAATTACTAGCATTGTTTTGAATGTGCACACCAATCACATAATCGGAATCGGCAATTACGAGGATAATTCCAAAGAGAGAATAGAATGCGTCCTAAGTGAAAGATGGAAAGATAAGTGCACACCAGTCCGCTTCATACGGATGGCACGTTCAGATTTTATAATTACTAGCATTGTTTTGAATGTGCACACCAATCACATAATCGGAATCGGCAATTACGATGATAATTCCGAAGAGAGAATAGAATACGTCCTAAGTGAAAGATGGAAAGATAAGTGCACACCAGTCCGCTTCATACGGATGGCACGTTCAGATTTTATAATTACTAGCATTGTTTTGAATGTGCACACCAATCACATAATCGGAATCGGCAATTACGATGATAATTCCGAAGAGAGAATAGAATACGTCCTAAGTGAAAGATGGAAAGATAAGTGCACACCAGTCCGCTTCATACGGAAGGCACGTTCAGATTTTATAATTACTAGCATTGTTTTGAATGTGCACACCAATCACATAATCGGAATCGGCAATTACGATGATAATTCCGAAGAGAGAATAGAATACGTCCTAAGTGAAAGATGGAAAGATAAGTGCACACCAGTCCGCTTCATACGGATGGCACGTTCAGATTTTATAATTACTAGCATTGTTTTGAATGTGCACACCAATCACATAATCGGAATCGGCAATTACGAGGATAATTCCAAAGAGAGAATAGAATGCGTCCTAAGTGAAAGATGGAAAGATAAGTGCACACCAGTCCGCTTCATACGGAAGGCACGTTCAGATTTTATAATTACTAGCATTGTTTTGAATGTGCACACCAATCACATAATCGGAATCGCCAATTACGATGATAATTCCGAATTGAGAATAGAATACGTCCTAAGTAAAAGATGTAAAGATAAGTGCACACCAGTCCGCTTCATAAGGAAGGCACGTTCAGTTTTGTAATGACTAGCATTGTTTTGAATGTGCACACCAATCACATAATCGGAATCGGCAATTACGAGGATAATTCCAAAGAGAGAATAGAATACGTCCTAAGTGAAAGATGGAAAGATAAGTGCATACCAGTCCGCTTCATACGGATGGCACGTTCAGATTTTATAATTACTAGCATTGTTTTGAATGTGCACACCAATCACATAATCGGAATCGGCAATTACGAGGATAATTCCAAAGAGAGAATAGAATACGTCCTAAGTGAAAGATGGAAAGATAAGTGCATACCAGTCCGCTTCATACGGATGGCACGTTCAGATTTTATAATGACTAGCATTGTTTTGAATGTGCACACCAATCACATAATCGGAATCGGCAATTTCGAGGATAATTCCAAAGAGAGAATAGAATACGTCCTAAGTGAAAGATGGAAAGATAAGTGCACACCAGTCCGCTTAATACGGATGTTACGTTCAGATTTTATAATTACTAGCATTGTTTTGAATGTGCACACCAATCACATAATCGGAATCGGCAATTACGAGGATAATTCCGAAGAGATAATAGAATACGTCCTAAGTGAAAGATGTAAAGATAAGTGCACACCAGTCCGCTTCATAAGGAAGGCACGTTCAGATTTTGTAATGACTAGCATTGTTTTGAATGTGCACACCAATCACATAATCGGAATCGGCAATTACGATGATAATTCCGAAGAGAGAATAGAATACGTCCTAAGTGAAAGATGGAAAGATAAGTGCACACCAGTCCGCTTCATACGGAAGGCACGTTCAGATTTTATAATTACTAGCATTGTTTTGAATGTGCACACCAATCACATAATCGGAATCGGCAATTACGATGATAATTCCGAAGAGAGAATAGAATACGTCCTAAGTGAAAGATGGAAAGATAAGTGCACACCAGTCCGCTTCATACGGATGGCACGTTCAGATTTTATAATTACTAGCATTGTTTTGAATGTGCACACCAATCACATAATCGGAATCGGCAATTACGAGGATAATTCCAAAGAGAGAATAGAATGCGTCCTAAGTGAAAGATGGAAAGATAAGTGCACACCAGTCCGCTTCATACGGAAGGCACGTTCAGATTTTATAATTACTAGCATTGTTTTGAATGTGCACACCAATCACATAATCGGAATCGCCAATTACGATGATAATTCCGAATTGAGAATAGAATACGTCCTAAGTATAAGATGTAAAGATAAGTGCACACCAGTCCGCTTCATAAGGAAGGCACGTTCAGTTTTGTAATGACTAGCATTGTTTTGAATGCGCACACCAATCACATAATCGGAATCGGCAATTACGAGGATAATTCCAAAGAGAGAATAGAATACGTCCTAAGTGAAAGATGGAAAGATAAGTGCACACCAGTCCACTTCATACGGAAGGCACGTTCAGATTTTATAATGACTCGCATTGTTTTGAATGTGCACACCAATCACATAATCGGAATCGGCAATTACGATGATAATTCCGAGGAGAGAATAGAATACGTCCTAAGTGAAAGATGGAAAGATAAGTGCACACCAGTCCGCTTCATACGGAAGGCACGTTCTGATTTTATAATTACTAGCATTGTTTTGAATGTGTACACCAATCACATAATCGGAATCGGCAATTACGATGATAATTCCGAATTGAGAATAGAATACGTCCTAAGTAAAAGATGTAAAGATAAGTGCACACCAGTCCGCTTCATAAGGAAGGCACGTTCAGATTTTGTAATGACTAGCATTGTTTTGAATGTGCACACCAATCACATAATCGGAATCGGCAATTACGATAATAATTCCGAAGAGAGAATAGAATACGTCCTAAGTGAAAGATGGAAAGATAAGTGCACACCAGTCCGCTTCATACGGATGGCACGTTCAGATTTTATAATTACTAGCATTGTTTTGAATGTGCACACCAATCACATAATCGGAATCGGCAATTACGAGGATAATTCCAAAGAGAGAATAGAATACGTCCTAAGTGAAAGATGGAAAGATAAGTGCACACCAGTCCGCTTCATACGGATGGCACGTTCAGATTTTATAATTACTAGCATTGTTTTGAATGTGCACACCAATCACATAATCCGAATCGGCAATTACGAGGATAATTCCAAAGAGAGAATAGAATACGTCCTAAGTGAAAGATGGAAAGATAAGTGCAAACCAGTCCGCTTCATACGGATGTCACGTTCAGATTTTATAATTACTAGCATTGTTTTGAATGTGCACACCAATCACATAATCGGAATCGGCAATTACGAGGATAATTCCAAAGAGAGAATAGAATGCGTCCTAAGTGAAAGATGGAAAGATAAGTGCACACCAGTCCGCTTCATACGGAAGGCACGTTCAGATTTTATAATGACTCGCATTGTTTTGAATGTGCACACCAATCACATAATCGGAATCGGCAATTACGATGATAATTCCGAAGAGATAATAGAATACGTCCTAAGTGAAAGATGTAAAGATAAGTGCACACCAGTCCGCTACATAAGGAAGGCACGTTCAGATTTTGTAATGACTAGCATTGTTTTGAATGTGCACACCAATCACATAATCGGAATCGGCAATTACGATGATAATTCCGAAGAGAGAATAGAATACGTCCTAATTTAAAGATGGAAAGATAAGTGCACACCAGTCCGCTTCATACGGAAGGCACGTTCAGATTTTATAATTACTAGCATTGTTTTGAATGTGCACACCAATCACATAATCGGAATCGGCAATTACGATGATAATTCCGAAGAGAGAATAGAATACGTCCTAAGAGAAAGATGGAAAGATAAGTGCACACCAGTCCGCTTCATACGGAAGGCACGTTCAGATTTTATAATTACTATCATTGTTTTGAATGTGCACACCAATCACATAATCGGAATCGGCAATTACGATGATTATTCCGAATTGAGAATAGAATACGTCCTAAGTAAAAGATGTAAAGATAAGTGCACACCAGTCCGCTTCATAAGGAAAGCACGTTCAGATTTTGTAATGACTAGCATTGTTTTGAATGTGCACACCAATCACATAATCGGAATCGGCAATTACGATGATAATTCCGAAGAGAGAATAGAATACGTCCTAAGTGAAAGATGGAAAGATAAGTGCACACCAGTCCGCTTCATACGGATGGCACGTTCAGATTTTATAATTACTAGCATTGTTTTGAATGTGCACACCAATCACATAATCCGAATCGGCAATTACGAGGATAATTCCAAAGAGAGAATAGAATACGTCCTAAGTGAAAGATGGAAACATAAGTGCAAACCAGTCCGCTTCATACGGATGTCACGTTCAGATTTTATAATTACTAGCATTGTTTTGAATGTGCACACCAATCACATAATCGGAATCGGCAATTACGATGATAATTCCGAGGAGATAATAGAATACGTCCTAAGTGAAAGATGGAAAGATAAGTGCACACCAGTCCGCTTCATACGGAAGGCACGTTCTGATTTTATAATTACTAGCATTGTTTTGAATGTGTACACCAATCACATAATCGGAATCGGCAATTACGATGATAATTCCGAATTGAGAATAGAATACGTCCTAAGTAAAAGATGTAAAGATAAGTGCACACCAGTCCGCTTCATAAGGAAGGCACGTTCAGATTTTGTAATGACTAGCATTGTTTTGAATGTGCACACCAATCACATAATCGGAATCGGCAATTACGATGATAATTCCGAAGAGAGAATAGAATACGTCCTAAGTAAAAGATGTAAAGATAAGTGCACACCAGTCCGCTTCATAAGGAAGGCACGTTCAGATTTTGTAATGACTAGCATTGTTTTGAATGTGCACACCAATCACATAATCGGAATCGGCAATTACGATAATAATTCCGAAGAGAGAATAGAATACGTCCTAAGTGAAAGATGGAAAGATAAGTGCACACCAGTCCGCTTCATACGGATGGCACGTTCAGATTTTATAATTACTAGCATTGTTTTGAATGTGCACACCAATCACATAATCGGAATCGGCAATTACGAGGATAATTCCAAAGAGAGAATAGAATACGTCCTAAGTGAAAGATGGAAAGATAAGTGCACACCAGTCCGCTTCATACGGATGGCACGTTCAGATTTTATAATTACTAGCATTGTTTTGAATGTGCACACCAATCACATAATCCGAATCGGCAATTACGAGGATAATTCCAAAGAGAGAATAGAATACGTCCTAAGTGAAAGATGGAAAGATAAGTGCAAACCAGTCCGCTTCATACGGATGTCACGTTCAGATTTTATAATTACTAGCATTGTTTTGAATGTGCACACCAATCACATAATCGGAATCGGCAATTACGATGATAATTCCGAAGAGAGAATAGAATACGTCCTAAGTGAAAGATGGAAAGATAAGTGCACACCAGTCCGCTTCATACGGAAGGCACGTTCAGATTTTATAATTACTAGCATTGTTTTGAATGTGCACACCAATCATATAATCGGAATCGGCAATTACGATGATAATTCCGAAGAGAGAATAGAATACGTCCTAAGTGAAAGATGGAAAGATAAGTGCACACCAGTCCGCTTCATACGGATGGCACGTTCAGATTTTATAATTACTAGCATTGTTTTGAATGTGCACACCAATCACATAATCGGAATCGGCAATTACGAGGATAATTCCAAAGAGAGAATAGAATGCGTCCTAAGTGAAAGATGGAAAGATAAGTGCACACCAGTCCGCTTCATACGGAAGGCACGTTCAGATTTTATAATTACTAGCATTGTTTTGAATGTGCACACCAATCACATAATCGGAATCGCCAATTACGATGATAATTCCGAATTGAGAATAGAATACGTCCTAAGTAAAAGATGTAAAGATAAGTGCACACCAGTCCGCTTCATAAGGAAGGCACGTTCAGTTTTGTAATGACTAGCATTGTTTTGAATGCGCACACCAATCACATAATCGGAATCGGCAATTACGAGGATAATTCCAAAGAGAGAATAGAATACGTCCTAAGTGAAAGATGGAAAGATAAGTGCACACCAGTCCACTTCATACGGAAGGCACGTTCAGATTTTATAATGACTCGCATTGTTTTGAATGTGCACACCAATCACATAATCGGAATCGGCAATTACGATGATAATTCCGAGGAGAGAATAGAATACGTCCTAAGTGAAAGATGGAAAGATAAGTGCACACCAGTCCGCTTCATACGGAAGGCACGTTCTGATTTTATAATTACTAGCATTGTTTTGAATGTGTACACCAATCACATAATCGGAATCGGCAATTACGATGATAATTCCGAATTGAGAATAGAATACGTCCTAAGTAAAAGATGTAAAGATAAGTGCACACCAGTCCGCTTCATAAGGAAGGCACGTTCAGATTTTGTAATGACTAGCATTGTTTTGAATGTGCACACCAATCACATAATCGGAATCGGCAATTACGATAATAATTCCGAAGAGAGAATAGAATACGTCCTAAGTGAAAGATGGAAAGATAAGTGCACACCAGTCCGCTTCATACGGATGGCACGTTCAGATTTTATAATTACTAGCATTGTTTTGAATGTGCACACCAATCACATAATCGGAATCGGCAATTACGAGGATAATTCCAAAGAGAGAATAGAATACGTCCTAAGTGAAAGATGGAAAGATAAGTGCACACCAGTCCGCTTCATACGGATGGCACGTTCAGATTTTATAATTACTAGCATTGTTTTGAATGTGCACACCAATCACATAATCCGAATCGGCAATTACGAGGATAATTCCAAAGAGAGAATAGAATACGTCCTAAGTGAAAGATGGAAAGATAAGTGCAAACCAGTCCGCTTCATACGGATGTCACGTTCAGATTTTATAATTACTAGCATTGTTTTGAATGTGCACACCAATCACATAATCGGAATCGGCAATTACGAGGATAATTCCAAAGAGAGAATAGAATGCGTCCTAAGTGAAAGATGGAAAGATAAGTGCACACCAGTCCGCTTCATACGGAAGGCACGTTCAGATTTTATAATGACTCGCATTGTTTTGAATGTGCACACCAATCACATAATCGGAATCGGCAATTACGATGATAATTCCGAAGAGATAATAGAATACGTCCTAAGTGAAAGATGTAAAGATAAGTGCACACCAGTCCGCTACATAAGGAAGGCACGTTCAGATTTTGTAATGACTAGCATTGTTTTGAATGTGCACACCAATCACATAATCGGAATCGGCAATTACGATGATAATTCCGAAGAGAGAATAGAATACGTCCTAATTTAAAGATGGAAAGATAAGTGCACACCAGTCCGCTTCATACGGAAGGCACGTTCAGATTTTATAATTACTAGCATTGTTTTGAATGTGCACACCAATCACATAATCCGAATCGGCAATTACGAGGATAATTCCAAAGAGAGAATAGAATACGTCCTAAGTGAAAGATGGAAACATAAGTGCAAACCAGTCCGCTTCATACGGATGTCACGTTCAGATTTTATAATTACTAGCATTGTTTTGAATGTGCACACCAATCACATAATCGGAATCGGCAATTACGATGATAATTCCGAGGAGATAATAGAATACGTCCTAAGTGAAAGATGGAAAGATAAGTGCACACCAGTCCGCTTCATACGGAAGGCACGTTCTGATTTTATAATTACTAGCATTGTTTTGAATGTGTACACCAATCACATAATCGGAATCGGCAATTACGATGATAATTCCGAATTGAGAATAGAATACGTCCTAAGTAAAAGATGTAAAGATAAGTGCACACCAGTCCGCTTCATAAGGAAGGCACGTTCAGATTTTGTAATGACTAGCATTGTTTTGAATGTGCACACCAATCACATAATCGGAATCGGCAATTACGATGATAATTCCGAAGAGAGAATAGAATACGTCCTAAGTAAAAGATGTAAAGATAAGTGCACACCAGTCCGCTTCATAAGGAAGGCACGTTCAGATTTTGTAATGACTAGCATTGTTTTGAATGTGCACACCAATCACATAATCGGAATCGGCAATTACGATAATAATTCCGAAGAGAGAATAGAATACGTCCTAAGTGAAAGATGGAAAGATAAGTGCACACCAGTCCGCTTCATACGGATGGCACGTTCAGATTTTATAATTACTAGCATTGTTTTGAATGTGCACACCAATCACATAATCGGAATCGGCAATTACGAGGATAATTCCAAAGAGAGAATAGAATACGTCCTAAGTGAAAGATGGAAAGATAAGTGCACACCAGTCCGCTTCATACGGATGGCACGTTCAGATTTTATAATTACTAGCATTGTTTTGAATGTGCACACCAATCACATAATCCGAATCGGCAATTACGAGGATAATTCCAAAGAGAGAATAGAATACGTCCTAAGTGAAAGATGGAAAGATAAGTGCAAACCAGTCCGCTTCATACGGATGTCACGTTCAGATTTTATAATTACTAGCATTGTTTTGAATGTGCACACCAATCACATAATCGGAATCGGCAATTACGATGATAATTCCGAAGAGAGAATAGAATACGTCCTAAGTGAAAGATGGAAAGATAAGTGCACACCAGTCCGCTTCATACGGAAGGCACGTTCAGATTTTATAATTACTAGCATTGTTTTGAATGTGCACACCAATCACATAATCGGAATCGGCAATTACGATGATAATTCCGAAGAGAGAATAGAATACGTCCTAAGTGAAAGATGGAAAGATAAGTGCACACCAGTCCGCTTCATACGGATGGCACGTTCAGATTTTATAATTACTAGCATTGTTTTGAATGTGCACACCAATCACATAATCGGAATCGGCAATTACGAGGATAATTCCAAAGAGAGAATAGAATGCGTCCTAAGTGAAAGATGGAAAGATAAGTGCACACCAGTCCGCTTCATACGGAAGGCACGTTCAGATTTTATAATTACTAGCATTGTTTTGAATGTGCACACCAATCACATAATCGGAATCGCCAATTACGATGATAATTCCGAATTGAGAATAGAATACGTCCTAAGTAAAAGATGTAAAGATAAGTGCACACCAGTCCGCTTCATAAGGAAGGCACGTTCAGTTTTGTAATGACTAGCATTGTTTTGAATGCGCACACCAATCACATAATCGGAATCGGCAATTACGAGGATAATTCCAAAGAGAGAATAGAATACGTCCTAAGTGAAAGATGGAAAGATAAGTGCACACCAGTCCACTTCATACGGAAGGCACGTTCAGATTTTATAATGACTCGCATTGTTTTGAATGTGCACACCAATCACATAATCGGAATCGGCAATTACGATGATAATTCCGAGGAGAGAATAGAATACGTCCTAAGTGAAAGATGGAAAGATAAGTGCACACCAGTCCGCTTCATACGGAAGGCACGTTCTGATTTTATAATTACTAGCATTGTTTTGAATGTGTACACCAATCACATAATCGGAATCGGCAATTACGATGATAATTCCGAATTGAGAATAGAATACGTCCTAAGTAAAAGATGTAAAGATAAGTGCACACCAGTCCGCTTCATAAGGAAGGCACGTTCAGATTTTGTAATGACTAGCATTGTTTTGAATGTGCACACCAATCACATAATCGGAATCGGCAATTACGATAATAATTCCGAAGAGAGAATAGAATACGTCCTAAGTGAAAGATGGAAAGATAAGTGCACACCAGTCCGCTTCATACGGATGGCACGTTCAGATTTTATAATTACTAGCATTGTTTTGAATGTGCACACCAATCACATAATCGGAATCGGCAATTACGAGGATAATTCCAAAGAGAGAATAGAATACGTCCTAAGTGAAAGATGGAAAGATAAGTGCACACCAGTCCGCTTCATACGGATGGCACGTTCAGATTTTATAATTACTAGCATTGTTTTGAATGTGCACACCAATCAAATAATCCGAATCGGCAATTACGAGGATAATTCCAAAGAGAGAATAGAATACGTCCTAAGTGAAAGATGGAAAGATAAGTGCAAACCAGTCCGCTTCATACGGATGTCACGTTCAGATTTTATAATTACTAGCATTGTTTTGAATGTGCACACCAATCACATAATCGGAATCGGCAATTACGAGGATAATTCCAAAGAGAGAATAGAATGCGTCCTAAGTGAAAGATGGAAAGATAAGTGCACACCAGTCCGCTTCATACGGAAGGCACGTTCAGATTTTATAATGACTCGCATTGTTTTGAATGTGCACACCAATCACATAATCGGAATCGGCAATTACGATGATAATTCCGAAGAGATAATAGAATACGTCCTAAGTGAAAGATGTAAAGATAAGTGCACACCAGTCCGCTACATAAGGAAGGCACGTTCAGATTTTGTAATGACTAGCATTGTTTTGAATGTGCACACCAATCACATAATCGGAATCGGCAATTACGATGATAATTCCGAAGAGAGAATAGAATACGTCCTAATTTAAAGATGGAAAGATAAGTGCACACCAGTCCGCTTCATACGGAAGGCACGTTCAGATTTTATAATTACTAGCATTGTTTTGAATGTGCACACCAATCACATAATCGGAATCGGCAATTACGATGATAATTCCGAAGAGAGAATAGAATACGTCCTAAGTGAAAGATGGAAAGATAAGTGCACACCAGTCCGCTTCATACGGATGGCACGTTCAGATTTTATAATTACTAGCATTGTTTTGAATGTGCACACCAATCACATAATCGGAATCGGCAATTACGAGGATAATTCCAAAGAGAGAATAGAATGCGTCCTAAGTGAAAGATGGAAAGATAAGTGCACACCAGTCCGCTTCATACGGAAGGCACGTTCAGATTTTATAATTACTATCATTGTTTTGAATGTGCACACCAATCACATAATCGGAATCGGCAATTACGATGATTATTCCGAATTGAGAATAGAATACGTCCTAAGTAAAAGATGTAAAGATAAGTGCACACCAGTCCGCTTCATAAGGAAAGCACGTTCAGATTTTGTAATGACTAGCATTGTTTTGAATGTGCACACCAATCACATAATCGGAATCGGCAATTACGATGATAATTCCGAAGAGAGAATAGAATACGTCCTAAGTGAAAGATGGAAAGATAAGTGCACACCAGTCCGCTTCATACGGATGGCACGTTCAGATTTTATAATTACTAGCATTGTTTTGAATGTGCACACCAATCACATAATCCGAATCGGCAATTACGAGGATAATTCCAAAGAGAGAATAGAATACGTCCTAAGTGAAAGATGGAAACATAAGTGCAAACCAGTCCGCTTCATACGGATGTCACGTTCAGATTTTATAATTACTAGCATTGTTTTGAATGTGCACACCAATCACATAATCGGAATCGGCAATTACGATGATAATTCCGAGGAGATAATAGAATACGTCCTAAGTGAAAGATGGAAAGATAAGTGCACACCAGTCCGCTTCATACGGAAGGCACGTTCTGATTTTATAATTACTAGCATTGTTTTGAATGTGTACACCAATCACATAATCGGAATCGGCAATTACGATGATAATTCCGAATTGAGAATAGAATACGTCCTAAGTAAAAGATGTAAAGATAAGTGCACACCAGTCCGCTTCATAAGGAAGGCACGTTCAGATTTTGTAATGACTAGCATTGTTTTGAATGTGCACACCAATCACATAATCGGAATCGGCAATTACGATGATAATTCCGAAGAGAGAATAGAATACGTCCTAAGTAAAAGATGTAAAGATAAGTGCACACCAGTCCGCTTCATAAGGAAGGCACGTTCAGATTTTGTAATGACTAGCATTGTTTTGAATGTGCACACCAATCACATAATCGGAATCGGCAATTACGATAATAATTCCGAAGAGAGAATAGAATACGTCCTAAGTGAAAGATGGAAAGATAAGTGCACACCAGTCCGCTTCATTCGGATGGCACGTTCAGATTTTATAATTACTAGCATTGTTTTGAATGTGCACACCAATCACATAATCGGAATCGGCAATTACGAGGATAATTCCAAAGAGAGAATAGAATACGTCCTAAGTGAAAGATGGAAAGATAAGTGCACACCAGTCCGCTTCATACGGATGGCACGTTCAGATTTTATAATTACTAGCATTGTTTTGAATGTGCACACCAATCACATAATCCGAATCGGCAATTACGAGGATAATTCCAAAGAGAGAATAGAATACGTCCTAAGTGAAAGATGGAAAGATAAGTGCAAACCAGTCCGCTTCATACGGATGTCACGTTCAGATTTTATAATTACTAGCATTGTTTTGAATGTGCACACCAATCACATAATCGGAATCGGCAATTACGAGGATAATTCCAAAGAGAGAATAGAATGCGTCCTAAGTGAAAGATGGAAAGATAAGTGCACACCAGTCCGCTTCATACGGAAGGCACGTTCAGATTTTATAATGACTCGCATTGTTTTGAATGTGCACACCAATCACATAATCGGAATCGGCAATTACGATGATAATTCCGAAGAGATAATAGAATACGTCCTAAGTGAAAGATGTAAAGATAAGTGCACACCAGTCCGCTACATAAGGAAGGCACGTTCAGATTTTGTAATGACTAGCATTGTTTTGAATGTGCACACCAATCACATAATCGGAATCGGCAATTACGATGATAATTCCGAAGAGAGAATAGAATACGTCCTAATTTAAAGATGGAAAGATAAGTGCACACCAGTCCGCTTCATACGGAAGGCACGTTCAGATTTTATAATTACTAGCATTGTTTTGAATGTGCACACCAATCACATAATCGGAATCGGCAATTACGATGATAATTCCGAAGAGAGAATAGAATACGTCCTAAGTGAAAGATGGAAAGATAAGTGCACACCAGTCCGCTTCATACGGATGGCACGTTCAGATTTTATAATTACTAGCATTGTTTTGAATGTGCACACCAATCACATAATCGGAATCGGCAATTACGAGGATAATTCCAAAGAGAGAATAGAATGCGTCCTAAGTGAAAGATGGAAAGATAAGTGCACACCAGTCCGCTTCATACGGAAGGCACGTTCAGATTTTATAATTACTAGCATTGTTTTGAATGTGCACACCAATCACATAATCGGAATCGGCAATTACGATGATTATTCCGAATTGAGAATAGAATACGTCCT
The DNA here is from genome assembly GCA_947359465.1 of Metellina segmentata. NCBI lineage: Eukaryota > Metazoa > Arthropoda > Arachnida > Araneae > Tetragnathidae > Metellina > Metellina segmentata. The sequence continues at coordinate 2,681,724 of OX375884.1, forward strand.
AAGTAAAAGATGTAAAGATAAGTGCACACCAGTCCGCTTCATAAGGAAAGCACGTTCAGATTTTGTAATGACTAGCATTGTTTTGAATGTGCACACCAATCACATAATCGGAATCGGCAATTACGATGATAATTCCGAAGAGAGAATAGAATACGTCCTAAGTGAAAGATGGAAAGATAAGTGCACACCAGTCCGCTTCATACGGATGGCACGTTCAGATTTTATAATTACTAGCATTGTTTTGAATGTGCACACCAATCACATAATCCGAATCGGCAATTACGAGGATAATTCCAAAGAGAGAATAGAATACGTCCTAAGTGAAAGATGGAAACATAAGTGCAAACCAGTCCGCTTCATACGGATGTCACGTTCAGATTTTATAATTACTAGCATTGTTTTGAATGTGCACACCAATCACATAATCGGAATCGGCAATTACGATGATAATTCCGAGGAGATAATAGAATACGTCCTAAGTGAAAGATGGAAAGATAAGTGCACACCAGTCCGCTTCATACGGAAGGCACGTTCTGATTTTATAATTACTAGCATTGTTTTGAATGTGTACACCAATCACATAATCGGAATCGGCAATTACGATGATAATTCCGAATTGAGAATAGAATACGTCCTAAGTAAAAGATGTAAAGATAAGTGCACACCAGTCCGCTTCATAAGGAAGGCACGTTCAGATTTTGTAATGACTAGCATTGTTTTGAATGTGCACACCAATCACATAATCGGAATCGGCAATTACGATGATAATTCCGAAGAGAGAATAGAATACGTCCTAAGTGAAAGATGGAAAGATAAGTGCACACCAGTCCGCTTCATACGGATGGCACTTTCAGATTTTATAATTACTAGCATTGTTTTGAATGTGCACACCAATCACATAATCCGAATCGGCAATTACGAGGATAATTCCAAAGAGAGAATAGAATACGTCCTAAGTGAAAGATGGAAAGATAAGTGCAAACCAGTCCGCTTCATACGGATGTCACGTTCAGATTTTATAATTACTAGCATTGTTTTGAATGTGCACACCAATCACATAATCGGAATCGGCAATTACGAGGATAATTCCAAAGAGAGAATAGAATGCGTCCTAAGTGAAAGATGGAAAGATAAGTGCACACCAGTCCGCTTCATACGGAAGGCACGTTCAGATTTTATAATGACTCGCATTGTTTTGAATGTGCACACCAATCACATAATCGGAATCGGCAATTACGATGATAATTCCGAAGAGATAATAGAATACGTCCTAAGTGAAAGATGTAAAGATAAGTGCACACCAGTCCGCTACATAAGGAAGGCACGTTCAGATTTTGTAATGACTAGCATTGTTTTGAATGTGCACACCAATCATATAATCGGAATCGGCAATTACGATGATAATTCCGAAGAGAGAATAGAATACGTCCTAAGTGAAAGATGGAAAGATAAGTGCACACCAGTCCGCTTCATACGGAAGGCACGTTCAGATTTTATAATTACTAGCATTGTTTTGAATGTGCACACCAATCACATAATCGGAATCGGCAATTACGATGATAATTCCGAAGAGAGAATAGAATACGTCCTAAGTGAAAGATGGAAAGATAAGTGCACACCAGTCCGCTTCATACGGAAGGCACGTTCAGATTTTATAATTACTAGCATTGTTTTGAATGTGCACACCAATCACATAATCGGAATCGCCAATTACGATGATAATTCCGAATTGAGAATAGAATACGTCCTAAGTAAAAGATGTAAAGATAAGTGCACACCAGTCCGCTTCATAAGGAAGGCACGTTCAGTTTTGTAATGACTAGCATTGTTTTGAATGTGCACACCAATCACATAATCGGAATCGGCAATTACGATGATAATTCCGAAGAGAGAATAGAATACGTCCTAAGTGAAAGATGGAAAGATAAGTGCACACCAGTCCGCTTCATACGGATGGCACGTTCAGATTTTATAATTACTAGCATTGTTTTGAATGTGCACACCAATCACATAATCCGAATCGGCAATTACGAGGATAATTCCAAAGAGAGAATAGAATACGTCCTAAGTGAAAGATGGAAACATAAGTGCAAACCAGTCCGCTTCATACGGATGTCACGTTCAGATTTTATAATTACTAGCATTGTTTTGAATGTGCACACCAATCACATAATCGGAATCGGCAATTACGATGATAATTCCGAGGAGATAATAGAATACGTCCTAAGTGAAAGATGTAAAGATAAGTGCACACCAGTCCGCTTCATACGGAAGGCACGTTCTGATTTTATAATTACTAGCATTGTTTTGAATGTGCACACCAATCATATAATCGGAATCGGCAATTACGATGATAATTCCGAATTGAGAATAGAATACGTCCTAAGTAAAAGATGTAAAGATAAGTGCACACCAGTCCGCTTCATAAGGAAGGCACGTTCAGTTTTGTAATGACTAGCATTGTTTTGAATGTGCACACCAATCACATAATCGGAATCGGCAATTACGATGATAATTCCGAAGAGAGAATAGAATACGTCCTAAGTGAAAGATGGAAAGATAAGTGCACACCAGTCCGCTTCATACGGATGGCACGTTCAGATTTTATAATTACTAGCATTGTTTTGAATGTGCACACCAATCACATAATCCGAATCGGCAATTACGAGGATAATTCCAAAGAGAGAATAGAATACGTCCTAAGTGAAAGATGGAAACATAAGTGCAAACCAGTCCGCTTCATACGGATGTCACGTTCAGATTTTATAATTACTAGCATTGTTTTGAATGTGCACACCAATCACATAATCGGAATCGGCAATTACGATGATAATTCCGAGGAGATAATAGAATACGTCCTAAGTGAAAGATGTAAAGATAAGTGCACACCAGTCCGCTACATAAGGAAGGCACGTTCAGATTTTGTAATGACTAGCATTGTTTTGAATGTGCACACCAATCATATAATCGGAATCGGCAATTACGATGATAATTCCGAAGAGAGAATAGAATACGTCCTAAGTGAAAGATGGAAAGATAAGTGCACACCAGTCCGCTTCATACGGAAGGCACGTTCAGATTTTATAATTACTAGCATTGTTTTGAATGTGCACACCAATCACATAATCGGAATCGGCAATTACGATGATAATTCCGAAGAGAGAATAGAATACGTCCTAAGTGAAAGATGGAAAGATAAGTGCACACCAGTCCGCTTCATACGGAAGGCACGTTCAGATTTTATAATTACTAGCATTGTTTTGAATGTGCACACCAATCACATAATCGGAATCGCCAATTACGATGATAATTCCGAATTGAGAATAGAATACGTCCTAAGTAAAAGATGTAAAGATAAGTGCACACCAGTCCGCTTCATAAGGAAGGCACGTTCAGTTTTGTAATGACTAGCATTGTTTTGAATGTGCACACCAATCACATAATCGGAATCGGCAATTACGATGATAATTCCGAAGAGAGAATAGAATACGTCCTAAGTGAAAGATGGAAAGATAAGTGCACACCAGTCCGCTTCATACGGATGGCACGTTCAGATTTTATAATTACTAGCATTGTTTTGAATGTGCACACCAATCACATAATCCGAATCGGCAATTACGAGGATAATTCCAAAGAGAGAATAGAATACGTCCTAAGTGAAAGATGGAAACATAAGTGCAAACCAGTCCGCTTCATACGGATGTCACGTTCAGATTTTATAATTACTAGCATTGTTTTGAATGTGCACACCAATCACATAATCGGAATCGGCAATTACGATGATAATTCCGAGGAGATAATAGAATACGTCCTAAGTGAAAGATGGAAAGATAAGTGCACACCAGTCCGCTTCATACGGAAGGCACGTTCTGATTTTATAATTACTAGCATTGTTTTGAATGTGTACACCAATCACATAATCGGAATCGGCAATTACGATGATAATTCCGAATTGAGAATAGAATACGTCCTAAGTAAAAGATGTAAAGATAAGTGCACACCAGTCCGCTTCATAAGGAAGGCACGTTCAGATTTTGTAATGACTAGCATTGTTTTGAATGTGCACACCAATCACATAATCGGAATCGGCAATTACGATGATAATTCCGAAGAGAGAATAGAATACGTCCTAAGTGAAAGATGGAAAGATAAGTGCACACCAGTCCGCTTCATACGGATGGCACTTTCAGATTTTATAATTACTAGCATTGTTTTGAATGTGCACACCAATCACATAATCCGAATCGGCAATTACGAGGATAATTCCAAAGAGAGAATAGAATACGTCCTAAGTGAAAGATGGAAAGATAAGTGCAAACCAGTCCGCTTCATACGGATGTCACGTTCAGATTTTATAATTACTAGCATTGTTTTGAATGTGCACACCAATCACATAATCGGAATCGGCAATTACGAGGATAATTCCAAAGAGAGAATAGAATGCGTCCTAAGTGAAAGATGGAAAGATAAGTGCACACCAGTCCGCTTCATACGGAAGGCACGTTCAGATTTTATAATGACTCGCATTGTTTTGAATGTGCACACCAATCACATAATCGGAATCGGCAATTACGATGATAATTCCGAAGAGATAATAGAATACGTCCTAAGTGAAAGATGTAAAGATAAGTGCACACCAGTCCGCTACATAAGGAAGGCACGTTCAGATTTTGTAATGACTAGCATTGTTTTGAATGTGCACACCAATCATATAATCGGAATCGGCAATTACGATGATAATTCCGAAGAGAGAATAGAATACGTCCTAAGTGAAAGATGGAAAGATAAGTGCACACCAGTCCGCTTCATACGGGAGGCACGTTCAGATTTTATAATTACTAGCATTGTTTTGAATGTGCACACCAATCACATAATCGGAATCGGCAATTACGATGATAATTCCGAAGAGAGAATAGAATACGTCCTAAGTGAAAGATGGAAAGATAAGTGCACACCAGTCCGCTTCATACGGAAGGCACGTTCAGATTTTATAATCACTAGCATTGTTTTGAATGTGCACACCAATCACATAATCGGAATCGCCAATTACGATGATAATTCCGAATTGAGAATAGAATACGTCCTAAGTAAAAGATGTAAAGATAAGTGCACACCAGTCCGCTTCATAAGGAAGGCACGTTCAGTTTTGTAATGACTAGCATTGTTTTGAATGTGCACACCAATCACATAATCGGAATCGGCAATTACGATGATAATTCCGAAGAGAGAATAGAATACGTCCTAAGTGAAAGATGGAAAGATAAGTGCACACCAGTCCGCTAAATACGGAAGGCACGTTCAGATTTTATAATTACTAGCATTGTTTTGAATGTGCACACCAATCACATAATCGGAATCGGCAATTACGAGGATAATTCCAAAGAGAGAATAGAATACTTCCTAAGTGAAAGATGGAAAGATAAGTGCATACCAGTCCGCTTCATACGGATGGCACGTTCATATTTTATAATGACTAGCATTGTTTTGAATGTGCACACCAATCACATAATCGGAATCGGCAATTACGAGGATAATTCCAAAGAGAGAATAGAATACGTCCTAAGTGAAAGATGGAAAGATAAGTGCATACCAGTCCGCTTCATACGGATGGCACGTTCAGATTTTATAATGACTAGCATTGTTTTGAATGTGCACACCAATCACATAATCGGAATCGGCAATTTCGAGGATAATTCCAAAGAGAGAATAGAATACGTCCTAAGTGAAAGATGGAAAGATAAGTGCACACCAGTCCGCTTCATACGGATGGCACGTTCAGATTTTATAATTACTAGCATTGTTTTGAATGTGCACACCAATCACATAATCGGAATCGGCAATTACGAGGATAATTCCAAAGAGAGAATAGAATGCGTCCTAAGTGAAAGATGGAAAGATAAGTGCACACCAGTCCACTTCATACGGAAGGCACGTTCAGATTTTATAATGACTCGCATTGTTTTGAATGTGCACACCAATCACATAATCGGAATCGGCAATTACGATGATAATTCCGAAGAGATAATAGAATACGTCCTAAGTGAAAGATGTAAAGATAAGTGCACACCAGTCCGCTACATAAGGAAGGCACGTACAGATTTTGTAATGACTAGCATTGTTTTGAATGTGCACACCAATCACATAATCGGAATCGGCAATTACGAGGATAATTCCAAAGAGAGAATACAATGCGTCCTAAGTGAAAGATGGAAAGATAAGTGCACACCAGTCCACTTCATACGGAAGGCACGTTCAGATTTTATAATGACTCGCATTGTTTTGAATGTGCACACCAATCACATAATCGGAATCGGCAATTACGATGATAATTCCGAAGAGATAATAGAATACGTCCTAAGTGAAAGATGTAAAGATAAGTGCACACCAGTCCACTACATAAGGAAGGCACGTTCAGATTTTGTAATGACTAGCATTGTTTTGAATGTGCACACCAATCATATAATCGGAATCGGCAATTACGATGATAATTCCGAAGAGAGAATAGAATACGTCCTAAGTGAAAGATGGAAAGATAAGTGCACACCAGTCCGCTTCATACGGAAGGCACGTTCAGATTTTATAATTACTAGCATTGTTTTGAATGTGCACACCAATCACATAATCGGAATCGGCAATTACGATAATAATTCCGAAGAGAGAATAGAATACGTCCTAAGTGAAAGATGGAAAGATAAGTGCACACCAGTCCGCTTCATACGGATGGCACGTTCAGATTTTATAATTACTAGCATTGTTTTGAATGTGCACACCAATCACATAATCGGAATCGGCAATTACGAGGATAATTCCAAAGAGAGAATAGAATACGTCCTAAGTGAAAGATGGAAAGATAAGTGCACACCAGTCCGCTTCATACGGATGGCACGTTCAGATTTTATAATTACTAGCATTGTTTTGAATGTGCACACCAATCACATAATCCGAATCGGCAATTACAAGGATAATTCCAAAGAGAGAATAGAATACGTCCTAAGTGAAAGATGGAAAGATAAGTGCAAACCAGTCCGCTTCATACGGATGTCACGTTCAGATTTTATAATTACTAGCATTGTTTTGAATGTGCACACCAATCACATAATCGGAATCGGCAATTACGAGGATAATTCCAAAGAGAGAATAGAATGCGTCCTAAGTGAAAGATGGAAAGATAAGTGCACACCAGTCCGCTTCATACGGAAGGCACGTTCAGATTTTATAATGACTCGCATTGTTTTGAATGTGCACACCAATCACATAATCGGAATCGGCAATTACGATGATAATTCCGAAGAGATAATAGAATACGTCCTAAGTGAAAGATGTAAAGATAAGTGCACACCAGTCCGCTACATAAGGAAGGCACGTTCAGATTTTGTAATGACTAGCATTGTTTTGAATGTGCACACCAATCACATAATCGGAATCGGCAATTACGATGATAATTCCGAAGAGAGAATAGAATACGTCCTAAGTGAAAGATGGAAAGATAAGTGCACACCAGTCCGCTTCATACGGATGGCACGTTCAGATTTTATAATTACTAGCATTGTTTTGAATGTGCACACCAATCACATAATCGGAATCGGCAATTACGAGGATAATTCCAAAGAGAGAATAGAATGCGTCCTAAGTGAAAGATGGAAAGATAAGTGCACACCAGTCCGCTTCATACGGAAGGCACGTTCAGATTTTATAATTACTATCATTGTTTTGAATGTGCACACCAATCACATAATCGGAATCGGCAATTACGATGATTATTCCGAATTGAGAATAGAATACGTCCTAAGTAAAAGATGTAAAGATAAGTGCACACCAGTCCGCTTCATAAGGAAAGCACGTTCAGATTTTGTAATGACTAGCATTGTTTTGAATGTGCACACCAATCACATAATCGGAATCGGCAATTACGATGATAATTCCGAAGAGAGAATAGAATACGTCCTAAGTGAAAGATGGAAAGATAAGTGCACACCAGTCCGCTTCATACGGATGGCACGTTCAGATTTTATAATTACTAGCATTGTTTTGAATGTGCACACCAATCACATAATCCGAATCGGCAATTACGAGGATAATTCCAAAGAGAGAATAGAATACGTCCTAAGTGAAAGATGGAAACATAAGTGCAAACCAGTCCGCTTCATACGGATGTCACGTTCAGATTTTATAATTACTAGCATTGTTTTGAATGTGCACACCAATCACATAATCGGAATCGGCAATTACGAGGATAATTCCAAAGAGAGAATAGAATGCGTCCTAAGTGAAAGATGGAAAGATAAGTGCACACCAGTCCGCTTCATACGGAAGGCACGTTCAGATTTTATAATGACTCGCATTGTTTTGAATGTGCACACCAATCACATAATCGGAATCGGCAATTACGATGATAATTCCGAAGAGATAATAGAATACGTCCTAAGTGAAAGATGTAAAGATAAGTGCACACCAGTCCGCTTCATAAGGAAGGCACGTTCAGATTTTGTAATGACTAGCATTGTTTTGAATGTGCACACCAATCACATAATCGGAATCGGCAATTACGATGATAATTCCGAAGAGAGAATAGAATACGTCCTAAGTGAAAGATGGAAAGATAAGTGCACACCAGTCCGCTTCATACGGAAGCCACGTTCAGATTTTATAATTACTAGCATTGTTTTGAATGTGCACACCAATCACATAATCGGAATCGGCAATTACAATGATAATTCCGAAGAGAGAATAGAATACGTCCTAAGTGAAAGATGGAAAGATAAGTGCACACCAGTCCGCTTCATACGGATGGCACGTTCAGATTTTATAATTACTAGCATTGTTTTGAATGTGCACACCAATCACATAATCGGAATCGGCAATTACGAGGATAATTCCAAAGAGAGAATAGAATGCGTCCTAAGTGAAAGATGGAAAGATAAGTGCACACCAGTCCGCTTCATACGGAAGGCACGTTCAGATTTTATAATTACTTTCATTGTTTTGAATGTGCACACCAATCACATAATCGGAATCGGCAATTACGATGATTATTCCGAATTGAGAATAGAATACGTCCTAAGTAAAAGATGTAAAGATAAGTGCACACCAGTCCGCTTCATAAGGAAGGCACGTTCAGATTTTGTAATGACTAGCATTGTTTTGAATGTGCACACCAATCACATAATCGGAATCGGCAATTACGATGATAATTCCGAAGAGAGAATAGAATCCGTCCTAAGTGAAAGATGGAAAGATAAGTGCACCCCAGTCCGCTTCATACGGATGGCACGTTCAGATTTTATAATTACTAGCATTGTTTTGAATGTGCACACCAATCACATAATCGGAATCGGCAATTACGAGGATAATTCCAAAGAGAGAATAGAATGCGTCCTAAGTGAAAGATGGAAAGATAAGTGCACACCAGTCCGCTTCATACGGAAGGCACGTTCAGATTTTATAATTACTATCATTGTTTTGAATGTGCACACCAATCACATAATCGGAATCGGCAATTACGATGATAATTCCGAATTGAGAATAGAATACGTCCTAAGTAAAAGATGTAAAGATAAGTGCACACCAGTCCGCTTCATAAGGAAGGCACGTTCAGATTTTGTAATGACTAGCATTGTTTTGAATGTGCACACCAATCACATAATCGGAATCGGCAATTACGATGATAATTCCGAAGAGAGAATAGAATACGTCCTAAGTGAAAGATGGAAAGATAAGTGCACACCAGTCCGCTTCATACGGATGGCACGTTCAGATTTTATAATTACTATCATTGTTTTGAATGTGCACACCAATCACATAATCGGAATCGGCAATTACGAGGATAAATCCAAAGAGAGAATAGAATACGTCCTAAGTGAAAGATGGAAAGATAAGTGCACACCAGTCCGCTTCATACGGATGGCACGTTCAGATTTTATAATTACTGGCATTGTTTTGAATGTGCACACCAATCACATAATCGGAATCGGCAATTACGAGGATAATTCCAAAGAGAGAATAGAATACGTCCTAAGTGAAAGATGGAAATATAAGTGCAAACCAGTCCGCTTCATACGGATGTCACGTTCAGATTTTATAATTACTAGAATTGTTTTGAATGTGCACACCAATCACATAATCGGAATCGGCAATTACGAGGATAATTCCAAAGAGAGAATAGAATACGTTCTAAGTGAAAGATGGAAAGATAAGTGCACACCAGTCCGCTTCATACGGAAGGCACGTTCAGATTTTATAATTACTATCATTGTTTTGAATGTGCACACCAATCACATAATCGGAATCGGCAATTACGATGATTATTCCGAATTGAGAATAGAATACGTCCTAAGTAAAAGATGTAAAGATAAGTGCACACCAGTCCGCTTCATAAGGAAAGCACGTTCAGATTTTGTAATGACTAGCATTGTTTTGAATGTGCACACCAATCACATAATCGGAATCGGCAATTACGATGATAATTCCGAAGAGAGAATAGAATACGTCCTAAGTGAAAGATGGAAAGATAAGTGCACACCAGTCCGCTTCATACGGATGGCACGTTCAGATTTTATAATTACTAGCATTGTTTTGAATGTGCACACCAATCACATAATCGGAATCGGCAATTACGAGGATAAATCCAAAGAGAGAATAGAATTCGTCCTAAGTGAAAGATGGAAAGATAAGTGCACACCAGTCCGCTTCATACGGATGGCACGTTCAGATTTTATAATTACTGGCATTGTTTTGAATGTGCACACCAATCACATAATCGGAATCGGCAATTACGAGGATAATTCCAAAGAGAGAATAGAATACGTCCTAAGTGAAAGATGGAAAGATAAGTGCAAACCAGTCCGCTTCATACGGATGTCACGTTCAGATTTTATAATTACTAGCATTGTTTTGAATGTGCACACCAATCACATAATCGGAATCGGCAATTACGAGGATAATTCCAAAGAGAGAATAGAATACGTTCTAAGTGAAAGATGGAAAGATAAGTGCACACCAGTCCGCTTCATACGGAAGGCACGTTCAGATTTTATAATTACTATCATTGTTTTGAATGTGCACACCAATCACATAATCGGAATCGGCAATTACGATGATTATTCCGAATTGAGAATAGAATACGTCCTAAGTAAAAGATGTAAAGATAAGTGCACACCAGTCCGCTTCATAAGGAAAGCACGTTCAGATTTTGTAATGACTAGCATTGTTTTGAATGTGCACACCAATCACATAATCGGAATCGGCAATTACGATGATAATTCCGAAGAGAGAATAGAATACGTCCTAAGTGAAAGATGGAAAGATAAGTGCACACCAGTCCGCTTCATACGGATGGCACGTTCAGATTTTATAATTACTAGCATTGTTTTGAATGTGCACACCAATCACATAATCCGAATCGGCAATTACGAGGATAATTCCAAAGAGAGAATAGAATACGTCCTAAGTGAAAGATGGAAAGATAAGTGCAAACCAGTCCGCTTCATACGGATGTCACGTTCAGATTTTATAATTACTAGCATTGTTTTGAATGTGCACACCAATCACATAATCGGAATCGGCAATTACGAGGATAATTCCAAAGAGAGAATAGAATGCGTCCTAAGTGAAAGATGGAAAGATAAGTGCACACCAGTCCGCTTCATACGGAAGGCACGTTCAGATTTTATAATGACTCGCATTGTTTTGAATGTGCACACCAATCACATAATCGGAATCGGCAATTACGATGATAATTCCGAAGAGATAATAGAATACGTCCTAAGTGAAAGATGTAAAGATAAGTGCACACCAGTCCGCTTCATAAGGAAGGCACGTTCAGATTTTGTAATGACTAGCATTGTTTTGAATGTGCACACCAATCACATAATCGGAATCGGCAATTACGATGATAATTCCGAAGAGAGAATAGAATACGTCCTAAGTGAAAGATGGAAAGATAAGTGCACACCAGTCCGCTTCATACGGAAGGCACGTTCAGATTTTATAATTACTAGCATTGTTTTGAATGTGCACACCAATCACATAATCGGAATCGGCAATTACGATGATAATTCCGAAGAGAGAATAGAATACGTCCTAAGTGAAAGATGGAAAGATAAGTGCACACCAGTCCGCTTCATACGGATGGCACGTTCAGATTTTATAATTACTAGCATTGTTTTGAATGTGCACACCAATCACATAATCGGAATCGGCAATTACGAGGATAATTCCAAAGAGAGAATAGAATGCGTCCTAAGTGAAAGATGGAAAGATAAGTGCACACCAGTCCGCTTCATACGGAAGGCACGTTCAGATTTTATAATTACTTTCATTGTTTTGAATGTGCACACCAATCACATAATCGGAATCGGCAATTACGATGATTATTCCGAATTGAGAATAGAATACGTCCTAAGTAAAAGATGTAAAGATAAGTGCACACCAGTCCGCTTCATACGGATGGCACGTTCAGTTTTTATAATGACTAGCATTGTTTTGAATGTGCACACCAATCACATAATCGGAATCGGCAATTTCGAGGATAATTCCAAAGAGAGAATAGAATACGTCCTAAGTGAAAGATGGAAAGATAAGTGCACACCAGTCCGCTTCATACGGATGGCACGTTCAGATTTTATAATTACTAGCATTGTTTTGAATGTGCACACCAATCACATAATCGGAATCGGCAAGTACGAGGATAATTCCAAAGAGAGAATAGAATACGTCCTAAGTGAAAGATGGAAAGATAAGTGCACACCAGTCCACTTCATACGGAAGGCACGTTCAGATTTTATAATGACTCGCATTGTTTTGAATGTGCACACCAATCACATAATCGGAATCGGCAATTACGATGATAATTCCGAGGAGATAATAGAATACGTCCTAAGTGAAAGATGGAAAGATAAGTGCACACCAGTCCGCTTCATACGGAAGGCACGTTCTGATTTTATAATTACTAGCATTGTTTTGAATGTGTACACCAATCACATAATCGGAATCGGCAATTACGATGATAATTCCGAATTGAGAATAGAATACGTCCTAAGTAAAAGATGTAAAGATAAGTGCACACCAGTCCGCTTCATAAGGAAGGCACGTTCAGATTTTGTAATGACTAGCATTGTTTTGAATGTGCACACCAATCACATAATCGGAATCGGCAATTACGATAATAATTCCGAAGAGAGAATAGAATACGTCCTAAGTGAAAGATGGAAAGATAAGTGCACACCAGTCCGCTTCATACGGATGGCACGTTCAGATTTTATAATTACTAGCATTGTTTTGAATGTGCACACCAATCACATAATCGGAATCGGCAATTACGAGGATAATTCCAAAGAGATAATAGAATACGTCCTAAGTGAAAAATGGAAAGATAAGTGCACACCAGTCCGCTTCATACGGATGGCACGTTCAGATTTTATAATTACTAGCATTGTTTTGAATGTGCACACCAATCACATAATCCGAATCGGCAATTACGAGGATAATTCCAAAGAGAGAATAGAATACGTCCTAAGTGAAAGATGGAAAGATAAGTGCAAACCAGTCCGCTTCATACGGATGTCACGTTCAGATTTTATAATTACTAGCATTGTTTTGAATGTGCACACCAATCACATAATCGGAATCGGCAATTACGAGGATAATTCCAAAGAGAGAATAGAATGCGTCCTAAGTGAAAGATGGAAAGATAAGTGCACACCAGTCCGCTTCATACGGAAGGCACGTTCAGATTTTATAATGACTCGCATTGTTTTGAATGTGCACACCAATCACATAATCGGAATCGGCAATTACGATGATAATTCCGAAGAGATAATAGAATACGTCCTAAGTGAAAGATGTAAAGATAAGTGCACACCAGTCCGCTACATAAGGAAGGCACGTTCAGATTTTGTAATGACTAGCATTGTTTTGAATGTGCACACCAATCACATAATCGGAATCGGCAATTACGATGATAATTCCGAAGAGAGAATAGAATACGTCCTAATTTAAAGATTGAAAGATAAGTGCACACCAGTCCGCTTCATACGGAAGGCACGTTCAGATTTTATAATTACTAGCATTGTTTTGAATGTGCACACCAATCACATAATCGGAATCGGCAATTACGATGATAATTCCGAAGAGAGAATAGAATACGTCCTAAGTGAAAGATGGAAAGATAAGTGCACACCAGTCCGCTTCATACGGATGGCACGTTCAGATTTTATAATTACTAGCATTGTTTTGAATGTGCACACCAATCACATAATCGGAATCGGCAATTACGAGGATAATTCCAAAGAGAGAATAGAATGCGTCCTAAGTGAAAGATGGAAAGATAAGTGCACACCAGTCCGCTTCATACGGAAGGCACGTTCAGATTTTATAATTACTATCATTGTTTTGAATGTGCACACCAATCACATAATCGGAATCGGCAATTACGATGATTATTCCGAATTGAGAATAGAATACGTCCTAAGTAAAAGATGTAAAGATAAGTGCACACCAGTCCGCTTCATAAGGAAGGCACGTTCAGTTTTGTAATGACTAGCATTGTTTTGAATGTGCACACCAATCACATAATCGGAATCGGCAATTACGAGGATAATTCCAAAGAGAGAATAGAATACGTTCTAAGTGAAAGATGGAAAGATAAGTGCACACCAGTCCGCTTCATACGGAAGGCACGTTCAGATTTTATAATTACTATCATTGTTTTGAATGTGCACACCAATCACATAATCGGAATCGGCAATTACGATGATTATTCCGAATTGAGAATAGAATACGTCCTAAGTAAAAGATGTAAAGATAAGTGCACACCAGTCCGCTTCATAAGGAAAGCACGTTCAGATTTTGTAATGACTAGCATTGTTTTGAATGTGCACACCAATCACATAATCGGAATCGGCAATTACGATGATAATTCCGAAGAGAGAATAGAATACGTCCTAAGTGAAAGATGGAAAGATAAGTGCACACCAGTCCGCTTCATACGGATGGCACGTTCAGATTTTATAATTACTAGCATTGTTTTGAATGTGCACACCAATCACATAATCCGAATCGGCAATTACGAGGATAATTCCAAAGAGAGAATAGAATGCGTCCTAAGTGAAAGATGGAAAGATAAGTGCACACCAGTCCGCTTCATACGGAAGGCACGTTCAGATTTTATAATGACTCGCATTGTTTTGAATGTGCACACCAATCACATAATCGGAATCGGCAATTACGATGATAATTCCGAAGAGATAATAGAATACGTCCTAAGTGAAAGATGTAAAGATAAGTGCACACCAGTCCGCTTCATAAGGAAGGCACGTTCAGATTTTATAATTACTTTCATTGTTTTGAATGTGCACACCAATCACATAATCGGAATCGGCAATTACGATGATTATTCCGAATTGAGAATAGAATACGTCCTAAGTAAAAGATGTAAAGATAAGTGCACACCAGCCCGCTTCATAAGGAAGGCACGTTCAGATTTTGTAATGACTAGCATTGTTTTGAATGTGCACACCAATCACATAATCGGAATCGGCAATTACGATGATAATTCCGAAGAGAGAATAGAATACGTCCTAAGTGAAAGATGGAAAGATAAGTGCACACCAGTCCGCTTCATACGGATGGCACGTTCAGATTTTATAATTACTATCATTGTTTTGAATGTGCACACCAATCACATAATCGGAATCGGCAATTACGAGGATAAATCCAAAGAGAGAATAGAATACGTCCTAAGTGAAAGATGGAAAGATAAGTGCACACCAGTCCGCTTCATACGGAAGGCACGTTCATATTTTATAATTACTAGCATTGTTTTGAATGTGCACACCAATCACATAATCGGAATCGGCAATTACGATGATAATTCCGAAGAGAGAATAGAATACGTCCTAAGTGAAAGATGGAAAGATAAGTGCACACCAGTCCGCTTCATACGGAAGGCACGTTCAGATTTTATAATTACTAGCATTGTTTTGAATGTGCACACCAATCACATAATCGGAATCGGCAACTACGAGGATAATTCCAAAGAGAGAATAGAATACGTCCTATGTGAAAGATGGAAAGATAAGTGCACACCAGTCCGCTTCATACGGATGGCACGTTCAGATTTTGTAATGACTAGCATTGTTTTGAATGTGTACACCAATCACATAATCGGAATCGGCAATTACGATGATTATTCCAAAGAGAGAATAGAATACGTCCTAAGTGAAAGATGGAAAGATAAGTGCAAACCAGTCAGCTTCATACGGATGTCACGTTCAGATTTTAAAATTACTAGAATTGTTTTGAATGTGCACACCAATCACATAATCGGAATCGGCAATTACGAGGATATTTCCAAAGAGAGAATAGAATACGTTCTAAGTGAAAGATGGAAAGATAAGTGCACACCAGTCCGCTTCATACGGAAGGCACGTTCAGATTTTATAATTACTATCATTGTTTTGAATGTGCACACCAATCACATAATCGGAATCGGCAATTACGATGATTATTCCGAATTGAGAATAGAATACGTCCTAAGTAAAAGATGTAAAGATAAGTGCACACCAGTCCGCTTCATAAGGAAAGCACGTTCAGATTTTGTAATGACTAGCATTGTTTTGAATGTGCACACCAATCACATAATCGGAATCGGCAATTACGATGATAATTCCGAAGAGAGAATAGAATACGTCCTAAGTGAAAGATGGAAAGATAAGTGCACACCAGTCCGCTTCATACGGATGGCACGTTCAGATTTTATAATTACTAGCATTGTTTTGAATGTGCACACCAATCACATAATCGGAATCGGCAATTACGAGGATAAATCCAAAGAGAGAATAGAATTCCTCCTAAGTGAAAGATGGAAAGATAAGTGCACACCAGTCCGCTTCATACGGATGGCACGTTCAGATTTTATAATTACTGGCATTGTTTTGAATGTGCACACCAATCACATAATCGGAATCGGCAATTACGAGGATAATTCCAAAGAGAGAATAGAATACGTCCTAAGTGAAAGATGGAAAGATAAGTGCAAACCAGTCCGCTTCATACGGATGTCACGTTCAGATTTTATAATTACTAGCATTGTTTTGAATGTGCACACCAATCACATAATCGGAATCGGCAATTACGAGGATAATTCCAAAGAGAGAATAGAATACGTTCTAAGTGAAAGATGGAAAGATAAGTGCACACCAGTCCGCTTCATACGGAAGGCACGTTCAGATTTTATAATTACTATCATTGTTTTGAATGTGCACACCAATCACATAATCGGAATCGGCAATTACGATGATTATTCCGAATTGAGAATAGAATACGTCCTAAGTAAAAGATGTAAAGATAAGTGCACACCAGTCCGCTTCATAAGGAAAGCACGTTCAGATTTTGTAATGACTAGCATTGTTTTGAATGTGCACACCAATCACATAATCGGAATCGGCAATTACGATGATAATTCCGAAGAGAGAATAGAATACGTCCTAAGTGAAAGATGGAAAGATAAGTGCACACCAGTCCGCTTCATACGGATGGCACGTTCAGATTTTATAATTACTAGCATTGTTTTGAATGTGCACACCAATCACATAATCCGAATCGGCAATTACGAGGATAATTCCAAAGAGAGAATAGAATACGTCCTAAGTGAAAGATGGAAAGATAAGTGCAAACCAGTCCGCTTCATACGGATGTCACGTTCAGATTTTATAATTACTAGCATTGTTTTGAATGTACACACCAATCACATAATCGGAATCGGCAATTACGAGGATAATTCCAAAGAGAGAATAGAATGCGTCCTAAGTGAAAGATGGAAAGATAAGTGCACACCAGTCCGCTTCATACGGAAGGCACGTTCAGATTTTATAATGACTCGCATTGTTTTGAATGTGCACACCAATCACATAATCGGAATCGGCAATTACGATGATAATTCCGAAGAGATAATAGAATACGTCCTAAGTGAAAGATGTAAAGATAAGTGCACACCAGTCCGCTTCATAAGGAAGGCACGTTCAGATTTTGTAATGACTAGCATTGTTTTGAATGTGCACACCAATCACATAATCGGAATCGGCAATTACGATGATAATTCCGAAGAGAGAATAGAATACGTCCTAAGTGAAAGATGGAAAGATAAGTGCACACCAGTCCGCTTCATACGGAAGGCACGTTCAGATTTTATAATTACTAGCATTGTTTTGAATGTGCACACCAATCACATAATCGGAATCGGCAATTACGATGATAATTCCGAAGAGAGAATAGAATACGTCCTAAGTGAAAGATGGAAAGATAAGTGCACACCAGTCCGCTTCATACGGATGGCACGTTCAGATTTTATAATTACTAGCATTGTTTTGAATGTGCACACCAATCACATAATCGGAATCGGCAATTACGAGGATAATTCCAAAGAGAGAATAGAATACGTTCTAAGTGAAAGATGGAAAGATAAGTGCACACCAGTCCGCTTCATACGGAAGGCACGTTCAGATTTTATAATTACTATCATTGTTTTGAATGTGCACACCAATCACATAATCGGAATCGGCAATTACGATGATTATTCCGAATTGAGAATAGAATACGTCCTAAGTAAAAGATGTAAAGATAAGTGCACACCAGTCCGCTTCATAAGGAAAGCACGTTCAGATTTTGTAATGACTAGCATTGTTTTGAATGTGCACACCAATCACATAATCGGAATCGGCAATTACGATGATAATTCCGAAGAGAGAATAGAATACGTCCTAAGTGAAAGATGGAAAGATAAGTGCACACCAGTCCGCTTCATACGGATGGCACGTTCAGATTTTATAATTACTAGCATTGTTTTGAATGTGCACACCAATCACATAATCGGAATCGGCAATTACGAGGATAAATCCAAAGAGAGAATAGAATTCCTCCTAAGTGAAAGATGGAAAGATAAGTGCACACCAGTCCGCTTCATACGGATGGCACGTTCAGATTTTATAATTACTGGCATTGTTTTGAATGTGCACACCAATCACATAATCGGAA
This sequence comes from Metellina segmentata, assembly GCA_947359465.1. Classification (NCBI taxonomy): domain Eukaryota; kingdom Metazoa; phylum Arthropoda; class Arachnida; order Araneae; family Tetragnathidae; genus Metellina; species Metellina segmentata. Next base: position 2,700,753 of record OX375884.1, read on the forward strand.
TCGGCAATTACGAGGATAATTCCAAAGAGAGAATAGAATACGTCCTAAGTGAAAGATGGAAAGATAAGTGCAAACCAGTCCGCTTCATACGGATGTCACGTTCAGATTTTATAATTACTAGCATTGTTTTGAATGTGCACACCAATCACATAATCGGAATCGGCAATTACGAGGATAATTCCAAAGAGAGAATAGAATACGTTCTAAGTGAAAGATGGAAAGATAAGTGCACACCAGTCCGCTTCATACGGAAGGCACGTTCAGATTTTATAATTACTATCATTGTTTTGAATGTGCACACCAATCACATAATCGGAATCGGCAATTACGATGATTATTCCGAATTGAGAATAGAATACGTCCTAAGTAAAAGATGTAAAGATAAGTGCACACCAGTCCGCTTCATAAGGAAAGCACGTTCAGATTTTGTAATGACTAGCATTGTTTTGAATGTGCACACCAATCACATAATCGGAATCGGCAATTACGATGATAATTCCGAAGAGAGAATAGAATACGTCCTAAGTGAAAGATGGAAAGATAAGTGCACACCAGTCCGCTTCATACGGATGGCACGTTCAGATTTTATAATTACTAGCATTGTTTTGAATGTGCACACCAATCACATAATCCGAATCGGCAATTACGAGGATAATTCCAAAGAGAGAATAGAATACGTCCTAAGTGAAAGATGGAAAGATAAGTGCAAACCAGTCCGCTTCATACGGATGTCACGTTCAGATTTTATAATTACTAGCATTGTTTTGAATGTGCACACCAATCACATAATCGGAATCGGCAATTACGAGGATAATTCCAAAGAGAGAATAGAATGCGTCCTAAGTGAAAGATGGAAAGATAAGTGCACACCAGTCCGCTTCATACGGAAGGCACGTTCAGATTTTATAATGACTCGCATTGTTTTGAATGTGCACACCAATCACATAATCGGAATCGGCAATTACGATGATAATTCCGAAGAGATAATAGAATACGTCCGAAGTGAAAGATGTAAAGATAAGTGCACACCAGTCCGCTTCATAAGGAAGGCACGTTCAGATTTTGTAATGACTAGCATTGTTTTGAATGTGCACACCAATCACATAATCGGAATCGGCAATTACGATGATAATTCCGAAGAGAGAATAGAATACGTCCTAAGTGAAAGATGGAAAGATAAGTGCACACCAGTCCGCTTCATACGGAAGGCACGTTCAGATTTTATAATTACTAGCATTGTTTTGAATGTGCACACCAATCACATAATCGGAATCGGCAATTACGATGATAATTCCGAAGAGAGAATAGAATACGTCCTAAGTGAAAGATGGAAAGATAAGTGCACACCAGTCCGCTTCATACGGATGGCACGTTCAGATTTTATAATTACTAGCATTGTTTTGAATGTGCACACCAATCACATAATCGGAATCGGCAATTACGAGGATAATTCCAAAGAGAGAATAGAATGCGTCCTAAGTGAAAGATGGAAAGATAAGTGCACACCAGTCCGCTTCATACGGAAGGCACGTTCAGATTTTATAATTACTTTCATTGTTTTGAATGTGCACACCAATCACATAATCGGAATCGGCAATTACGATGATTATTCCGAATTGAGAATAGAATACGTCCTAAGTAAAAGATGTAAAGATAAGTGCACACCAGCCCGCTTCATAAGGAAGGCACGTTCAGATTTTGTAATGACTAGCATTGTTTTGAATGTGCACACCAATCACATAATCGGAATCGGCAATTACGATGATAATTCCGAAGAGAGAATAGAATACGTCCTAAGTGAAAGATGGAAAGATAAGTGCACACCAGTCCGCTTCATACGGATGGCACATTCAGATTTTATAATTACTATCATTGTTTTGAATGTGCACACCAATCACATAATCGGAATCGGCAATTACGAGGATAAATCCAAAGAGAGAATAGAATACGTCCTAAGTGAAAGATGGAAAGATAAGTGCACACCAGTCCGCTTCATACGGAAGGCACGTTCAGATTTTATAATTACTAGCATTGTTTTGAATGTGCACACCAATCACATAATCGGAATCGGCAATTACGATGATAATTCCGAAGAGAGAATAGAATACGTCCGAAGTGAAAGATGGAAAGATAAGTGCACACCAGTCCGCTTCATACGGAAGGCACGTTCAGATTTTATAATTACTATCATTGTTTTGAATGTGCACACCAATCACATAATCGGAATCGGCAATTACGATGATAATTCCGAATTGAGAATAGAATACGTCCTAAGTAAAAGATGTAAAGATAAGTGCACACCAGTCCGCTTCATAAGGAAGGCACGTTCAGATTTTGTAATGACTAGCATTGTTTTGAATGTGCACACCAATCACATAATCGGAATCTGCAATTACGATGATAATTCCGAAGAGAGAATAGAATACGTCCTAAGTGAAAGATGGAAAGATAAGTTCACACCAGTCCGCTTCATACGAATGGCACGTTCAGATTTTATAATTACTGGCATTGTTTTGAATGTGCACACCAATCACATAATGGGAATCGGCAATTACGAGGATAATTCCAAAGAGAGAATAGAATACGTCCTAAGTGAAAGATGGAAAGATAAGTGCAAACCAGTCCGCTTCATACGGATGTCACGTTCAGATTTTATAATTACTAGCATTGTTTTGAATGTGCACACCAATCACATAATCGGAATCGGCAATTACGAGGATAATTCCAAAGAGAGAATAGAATACGTTCTAAGTGAAAGATGGAAAGATAAGTGCACACCAGTCCGCTTAATAAGGAAGGCACGTTCAGATTTTGTAATGACTAGCATTGTTTTGAATGTGCACACCAATCACATAATCGGAATCGGCAATTACGATGATAATTCCAAAGAGAGAATAGAATACGTCCTAAGTGAAAGATGGAAAGATAAGTGCACACCAGTCCGCTTCATACGGATGGCACGTTCAGATTTTATAATTACTATCATTGTTTTGAATGTGCACACCAATCACATTATCGGAATCGGCAATTACGAGGATAAATCCAAAGAGAGAATAGAATACGTCCTAAGTGAAAGATGGAAAGATAAGTGCACACCAGTCCGCTTCATACGGAAGGCACGTTCAGATTTTATAATTACTAGCATTGTTTTGAATGTGCACACCAATCACATAATCGGAATCGGCAATTACGATGATAATTCCGAAGAGAGAATAGAATACGTCCTAAGTGAAAGATGGAAAGATAAGTGCACACCAGTCCGCTTCATACGGAAGGCACGTTCAGATTTTATAATTACTAGCATTGTTTTGAATGTGCACACCAATCACATAATCGGAATCGGCAACTACGAGGATAATTCCAAAGAGAGAATAGAATGCGTCCTAAGTGAAAGATGGAAAGATAAGTGCACACCAGTCCGCTTCATACGGAAGGCACGTTCAGATTTTATAATTACTATCATTGTTTTGAATGTGCACACCAATCACATAATCGGAATCGGCAATTACGATGATAATTCCGAATTGAGAATAGAATACGTCCTAAGTGAAAGATGGAAAGATAAGTGCACACCAGTCCGCTTCATACGGATGGCACGTTCAGATTTTATAATTACTATCATTGTTTTGAATGTGCACACCAATCACATAATCGGAATCGGCAATTACGAGGATAAATCCAAAGAGAGAATAGAATACGTCCTAAGTGAAAGATGGAAAGATAAGTTCACACCAGTCCGCTTCATACGAATGGCACGTTCAGATTTTATAATTACTGGCATTGTTTTGAATGTGCACACCAATCACATAATCGGAATCGGCAATTACGAGGATAATTCCAAAGAGAGAATAGAATACGTCCTAAGTGAAAGATGGAAAGATAAGTGCAAACCAGTCCGCTTCATACGGATGTCACGTTCAGATTTTATAATTACTAGCATTGTTTTGAATGTGCACACCAATCACATAATCGGAATCGGCAATTACGAGGATAATTCCAAAGAGAGAATAGAATACGTTCTAAGTGAAAGATGGAAAGATAAGTGCACACCAGTCCGCTTAATAAGGAAGGCACGTTCAGATTTTGTAATGACTAGCATTGTTTTGAATGTGCACACCAATCACATAATCGGAATCGGCAATTACGATGATAATTCCGAAGAGAGAATAGAATACGTCCTAAGTGAAAGATGGAAAGATAAGTGCACACCAGTCCGCTTCATACGGATGGCACGTTCAGATTTTATAATTACTATCATTGTTTTGAATGTGCACACCAATCACATTATCGGAATCGGCAATTACGAGGATAAATCCAAAGAGAGAATAGAATACGTCCTAAGTGAAAGATGGAAAGATAAGTGCACACCAGTCCGCTTCATACGGATGGCACGTTCAGATTTTATAATTACTAGCATTGTTTTGAATGTGCACACCAATCACATAATCGGAATCGGCAATTACGAGGACAATTCCAAAGAGAGAATAGAATACGTCCTAAGTGAAAGATGGAAAGATAAGTGCAAACCAGTCCGCTTCGTACGGATGTCACGTTCAGATTTTATAATTACTAGCATTGTTTTGAATGTGCACACCAATCACATAATCGGAATCGGCAATTACGAGGATAATTCCAAAGAGAGAATAGAATACGTCCTAAGTGAAAGATGGAAAGATAAGTGCACACCAGTCCGCTTCATACGGATGGCACGTTCAGATTTTATAAATACTAGCGTTGTTTTGAATGTGCACACCAATCACATAATCGGAATCGGCAATTACGAGGATAATTCCAAAGAGAGAATAGAATGCGTCCTAAGTGAAAGATGGAAAGATAAGTGCACACCAGTCCGCTTCATACGGAAGGCACGTTCAGATTTTATAATGACTCGCATTGTTTTGAATGTGCACACCAATCACATAACCGGAATCGGCAATTACGATGATAATTCCGAAGAGAGAATAGAATACGTCCTAAGTGAAAGATGGAAAGATAAGTGCACACCAGTCCGCTTCATACGGATGGCACGTTCAGATTTTATAATTACTAGCATTGTTTTGAATGTGCACACCAATCACATAATCAAAATCGGTAATTGCGAGGATAATTCCAAAGAGAGAATAAAATCCGTCCGTAGAATACGGATGACTCAACCGAAATTTCCTAGTAGTGTGGTCACCGGATGTTGACGATGTATATTAAATTGTGTTTTTTATTCCACTAATCCGATAGTGCAGGATGGAATGAAAACTTCAACGGATTTGAAATTTGCATATTATATTTCATCAAATCGATAGCAAAAACATGATTTTCTTTAAAGAATTGTTATTTTTTCAACAGTCGTAACTAATCTTTTTGCCACACAGATATTCCTTTTATACAAAACAAAACAGGAAATAGTGACATCAAAGGAATTTAAACGTGACTTTAAACGTCATTTTACCTCAGTTCCTAAGTGAAATGTTGATGCTCCGAATACAGTATGCGCAGTGCATTAATTGAATCCGTGCGATTTGTGTCGTTCGTTCGATGAGGAATAGTGTCACATTCTGACTTGTCTTTTTGAGCGATCATCAATCACTCTTTACGGAATCAATCACTGTCCGGAAACAAGCGAGGATATCATTCATAAAGAATACAATTCTCACAGTTAAACTTTATTTTGGAATTTGAAAATTTTCCCAACTTTATAGAAATCTATTGAGTTTTAAACTGCTGAAAAAACACTTCAGCTCTGGACTTTAAGTTTAATACGACTTTCACTCTTAACCGTTTGGCCGGCTAAAATAAATCACGATTTCTTTGATATCTCTCTATATTAAAAAAAGTTACTGCAGCCGCCGCCGCAAGATTGAAACTCGCTTTTTTTGCTCGATTCTTAGACAGTTTCCCGAGAAAGTACTTATCAGAAAATTACAAAATTGACATGGTTTGTTCAAAATTATACAAGGAACACGACGACTAAAATTTTTTTTCTGATGCGGCTATTTGTTTAGGGTTTATTAAGGGTCAAAGTTGAAGGAACGAAATTTCCAATGTTTACGAGCGTCAGCGAGCAAGAGGTGAAGCCCTCGCTGTGACGCCATGGAACGGAAAATAAAATCAGGATCATACGAATTATTAAGAGAGTTTCGCCGTCACAAGAGATTGACTCTGCAAAAGTAGTGTTGGTTTGCGAAGCAAACCGAATGGGACCAGCGAAAGGAGTGTCGGTTTGCAAATCAAACCAAATGGGATTGCGTAGCAATCCCCAGGGGTGGGGGAGCAGATTATATATATCAAAGAAGCTGGTGGTGGTGGTGGATATTCTGCTCATGGGGAACGATTTCAAGAATCAACAACAGACGATTCTTTAACTGATTGAAAATCCTTGGATAAGATCATAACACCAACTTCAGACATTACTCTCTAATTGCGGCTTGGGAATACGGACACTTGTGAAGGGTTTCGTTAGACGTAGAAAGGAATAATACTGTATATATCAAAGAAGCTGATGGTGATGGTGGATATTCTACTGATGTTTACGAAGAAGAGCAACATGATCAAGCAGATAACATTTTTCTTGTTCACCATTTTGGAGATTGATTTCAAGAACCAACAACAGTATCAACAATCTTCGAATCTTTAACTGTTTTAAAATCCTTGGATAACATCATAACACCAACTTCAGAAATTACTAACAGCGGAATGGGAATACGACAACTTGTGAAGTGTTTCCCTAGATGTGGAATGGGAGATAATGACTCTGTATATATGACAGAAGCTAATGGTGATGTTTGGTATTCTACTCATGGGGAACAATTTCAAGAACCAACAACAGTATCAACAACCGACGATTGTTTAACTGGTTGAGATTCCTTAGGTATGTGTGTGTGTGTGTGTGTAACATTATTACACCAACTTCAGACATTACAAACAACGGTATGGGAATACGATCCCCTGTGAAAGGTTTCCCTAGACGTGAAGGGTAAAATATGACAATCTGCAAGCAGCTGCAATTCTTTAGCAAACTCTGTTAACAACTTGCTTTGAAAGTTAGTTCCAAGGTCAGTGAGAATAGAATGGGGAATGCCAAAAATTTGGATAATCTCTATTAGTTTTGAAGCAATTATTTTTGCAGTAATATCAGACAAAGCAAAAAGCATACTATACTTGCTAAAATGATCAATGGCCCCAAGAATATAACGATTGCCATTTTCTGACATGGGTAAGGGTCCTAATATATCTAAGCTAAGTAATTCCATAGGTTGTGAGGAGTTTGTAAATTCTGTAAATGAGATTTGGTAAGTTGAAATCCTTTCTTTTCAATGCATTTCTTACATGAAGAAGAAAAATTTCGAATGTCCTTGTACATATTTTCCCAGTAGTATTTCTCTTGTATAGAGCGATAACTCTTAAAAAATGCGTAGTGCACTGTTTCAGATCGCTCTAAAACATATGGTATAAGGCAGTGCTCCCCAACCTTTTTATCGCGGCGGACCGGATCAACGTTTGATAATTTTAACGCGGCACGCTGAGGTGGGGGGGGGGGACGTTGATTGTTTATATTTTAGACTGTTTATATTTAAATTTTTAATTTGATTGCATTTAAACATGCCTTCAAAATAAAATACAGTTACACCAAAAAATGAATATAAAGTGATTTAACATTTTAACTTACTAGAACGCTAAATCAAGGAGAACCCTGAGCTTGTTTCTTTGCAACCAGACGGTTTCATCTGGGGTTGATAGGAGACAATGACACCCGAAGTGTGTTGCTTAGGTCCCGTTTATACCGTTGTTTTGTTTTGGTTGTTGTCATTGCAGAAATCCCCGCTTCAGATAGGTTGTCGGAAATGGCAATAGGGATTTAAGTGCTGTGGTGGCAATCTCAAGATATTCCGCCATGACTTTAATCCAGAACACCAGCAGAGTTGTTGTCTGGAACGTAATTTTAAGACCGCCTTCGTTTGCAATCTCCAGCTCTGTTGATCTTCTTGCACATACATGCTAGATTCACCAGATTTGGTGACAAATATATCGCGGATTCATTCCTTACTAGTCCGTGGGTCTTTTGTGGTTGGGTCTGTTGTGCTTTTTTAAAAGCAAAAACAGGTGATCGTGCACCAACTGGGAGAATGAATGTTTAGGCTCAGTCTTGCCTAAAATCCCCAACTAATGTCTGAAGCATGTCCAAAATGCCTCTGCTCACGTGCCGTCCCCACATCTTCAGTTTTGCTTTAAATGCAGCTACTTTGTCTGCCAACTTGAAAACAGTTGTCACATTTGTCAAAATTGGAAAATAGAGACATACAAAATTTTGTATGTCTAATTGAAGCTCGAGTAACAGAACAGATTTCAAGTTTTGATTTACCGCCTTCTAATTTGAGTGGTCATTTCATAGATAAGAACCACACAAACCCGAGAGAAATACACCACAGTAAATAAAATGGAAATCATTTAATGTTCCTTGGGCGGCCCGGTACCATTTGATCCACGGACCGGTACCGGTCCGCGGCCCGGGGGTTGGGGACCACTGGTATAAGGAAAGTAGGGACAACTATTTGTTCCAAATAGTCTTCGCGAGCCGAACGTTTCTGTCTGTACGAAATTCTTTTCATTAATTCCTTATCCATGAAATAATTTTCAGCCCTAATATTAGAATTTTCTTATTTATTTTCCAAATAATCGATTATCCCTCTTAAGTTTGGGTCTTTGCGCTGTTGTTGTATGAACACGTCTATGTTGGGGATATCAGTAGTAACTGTGTTGATAGTGTCGATGATATCTCTAGATAAAAGATCACAAAGGAAATTGTCAGAACCTTTAGTGCGTTCGAAAGTAAAATCGTAATTTGACAGTTCTAGGAGCTAGCGAGAAAGTCGGTTAGCGGGGTTTAACCAGATAGTCAACCGATTTACAGTCTGATAAGATTATGAATTTTCGCCCATACAAGTATGTTTCATAATGTCTAACTGATAAAAGGATTGCATACATTTCAAGTTCAGGTTTTCGGGAAAAATAGTTAATAGACCTAAGTCAACCGCTTTTATCCCTTTGAAGTAGGGCTCCGTCCACTGCTGTTTTGGAATCGTCTATATTTAGGAAGAAAGGTTCGTCAAAGTTGGGATGCTTAAACCGTACATCAGAGAGGAGTTTTGATTTAATTAATTCGAACGCCCTTTAAATTTAGTTAAATTTTGATTTCTTTTTTGTCAATTCTGTTAGTGGGTATATGATGTGGGGAAAATGTTCGATGAAGTCGTGACTCAGATGAATCTTCTTAATCTTTTCAAAGTGTTTGGAACAGGAAAGTGTTCAATAGTATTTAAATTATCCGGTATCGGTCTTAAGGAATCTTTATCAACTATGTGCCCGAGATACTGGATCTGAGATTGTAGGAAGTGGCACTTCTTTGGGTTTAAAGTCACTTTATACTGGAGAAAACGTTCAAATACTAATCTTAACTTACGAAGAGAGTCGTCTATTGAATTAGATCGAACAATAACGTCATCAATGTAAGCCGAGGTATTTTCGGACTGCAAACTATTTAACATAGTATCGGCTATTTGCTGAAAAATTTGAGGCGAGTTTTTCATGCCAAAAGTAAGATGCATGTTCTGGAAAATGCCGTAAGGACTAGTAAAGGCTGTCAAATGTCGGTCTTGTTCACTTAGCTTAATCTGATGAAAACTTGAGCTCATATCTAAAGTATTAAAGAAGTTAACTCCTCATAATGAATTCAAATATCAGAAATTAATAGAAGTTTATAAGTAGACGAGATTGTAATCAAATTAAATTTCCTTTAATCTATAACTAATCTAAATTCTCCCTGAGTTTTTTTCCGGACTAAAATTAAAGGGAAAGCATATTGGCTATTAGATCTCTCCAAACTTCCAGCATTCTGTAGTTGTTCGATCTGGCTACGAACGTTATCTCTTAGTGCAACTGGGATAGGAAACGGTCTACTTTGAATTGGAGTCCAGTCTGTTATCTCAATTGGAGGGGCTTCTATTGTACATTCTCCGATTGTTTGTAGAGAAACACTAAAAATATCATTGTATTCGAAGATTAAATCTAAAAGACTATGTTTTGCCTCTAATGGAACACCCGTTAAGTCAAAGTGTTCTGCCTTAAGTTCTTACCTACGTCTTTTCCGTTTTTCTTCCCTTAGATCTATGTCAGAGTCTACTCGAACGATTTTAGAATGTTTGTTTAAGTGCATGTTAAATTTGCGAAACGTTATTTATCACTAAGGATATATACTGATGTTTGTAAAAACTGCAACACCACGAAGGAGTCATCAGAACTAAATGAAATTAATTACACAAACGGCTTGTATTAGTACAAATAAATGAATAAATTTTCAAAGCAAAAAAACAATATTAAGTGTCCGAAATCAGTATTGGGTGTAGCCACCACGCGCTGCAATAAGTGCTGCTGTACGACGTGGCATGTAGTGAAACATATGTTGAATGTCTGCTTGTGGAATAGAATTCCATATTGTTTGTATGCGCACCCAAAGTTTGTCTTTTGAAGCTGTAGGATGCGGATCACGAGCGAGACATCAACCAACCAAATCCCACACATGCTCAATAGGCGACACATCCGGCGAATAAACAGGCCAAGGAAGAAGTTGCACGTGTTGGGCTGAAAAAAAGTCTCGAACATTCCTTGCAACATGTGGGCGTGCATTATCCTGTTGAAAGATAACTCCAGGGATGCCTTGAAGGAAGGGAACGACTTCGGGATCTAGCACTTCACGGACGTACCTGTTGCTATTCAGATTACCCTCAATTCGTATCAGCTGAGATCGTCCATGATACGAAATTGCACCCCAGACCATAACTCCGGGTGTTCGGCCACTATGACGTTCAATAACGCTCTCTGGAAGGCAGCGTTCACCGGCATAGCGTCTAACACGAATGCGGCCATCATGGTTCCACAAATTAAAGCGGGATTCGTCAGAAAAGACAACTTGTTGCCAATCAGCCCGCCAGGCTCTGTGCTCATGAGCCCATTGCAGACTCAGCCGTCGATGGTTAGGCGTGAGGGGGATCCTGTATAAAGGAATCCTTGCACGCAGTCCACGGTGCAGCAGACGTCGGAGAATTGACGAAGCCGACATTAATACACCTGAAGCAGTATACCAAAGTGCTGCCAACTGCCTGGAGGAAGCTGTACGGTCATTCACCGCCATGTGGACCAGGTGTCTATCATCACCCGCTGACGTCACTTTCCGTCGTCCCCTCTCAGTTTTTCGAGTTGTCCGGTGCTCGTCGGTCCACTGCTTCCAAACTCGCATCACTGTGGAACTGTTCCGCTGCACACGAGCCGCTATTGCCCGATAGGAAATTCCTCCTTCACGAATGCCGATGATTCTCCCCCGTTCAAACTCAGTAAGTTGTTGAAATTTCACCCTATTTTGGCGTGGAGGCATACTTAGGTCTCACTAAACATTCGCCACTAAAAAATAATCATGCACTATTATCAACGTCCCCCTACAGCCTTCTTATTACGCTTTTTTTTTTATTTATGCACTTATTTATACGATTTTAGCATCAGTTCAGAGGGCGCTTCTCACACCACGCATGCGTGGTGGCTCTGAAACTTTACTACTTTGCATAACATCCTATAATTGACATTTGCTACAAATTTCATATCATTCGGATGATTCCTTCATGGTGTTGTATTTTTTACAAACAGCAGTGTAGATCCATTGTTATTAACTGTGCAAACAGAATTATGGATTTCGATATTGTGCTTGCTCACTAGAGTTTCTACCAAAACTTCTGACCCTGGTATAACACGATTATTTAATTTGACATCTACCACTGAGGATTGACCGGGGAATAATTTCAGCTTTTTTGTTAATTTCCCAAAATTATCCACATAAACAACTTTTATTTTCCCATAGTCGTACCTATTTATTGGCGTATTTCTTTCACCTCTGATTAAAACTGACCGTGTTGCGAAATTTATTTGACATTGAAAACATTTTAGAAAATGAAAACCCAAGATTATATCATAATCGTTGCCAAATGTTGTATCTGTTAACAAGATAGGGTGTATTAGTTGTTTTGACCCGATTGAAAACTTAATGTTAAGTGATCTGGAAATGTTAATCTCATCACCTAATACCGATGAAACTCTAATGTTGGGGTTTGTGTTGAATTAAGCGCGGGGCATGTACACAGAGACAACGATGCGCCGCTATCCATGAGCGCTTGAATTCCATCCATGTGGAGAGTCACCCCCATAATATGATAAGGGAATATGATAAGGTTTTCGATATCGTTTCCTTCAATTCGGATTGTTCATTTCGATTTAAGATAACTTGGTGAGTTAACAGTGTTTGCAGTGCGATAAGCATTTGTTACTGCTGAAGTTACTGGGATTGCTTCTTAAGCAATAACAATTAGCGTAAATATGATTATTTCGCCCGCAATGGATACAAGTTCTGGGGCGGACGGGATTAGCAGAGGTAACGTGTTGACCTTGAATTTGTAGTGACCGTATTTGTTCAGTCAATGTTTCTATGAGTTTGTTGGATTTCTCCGCTTGCTGTTGCATTACATTTGTTAGTTTATTTTCGAGATTAGTTTGTTGTGGTTGAGAATAAGCTGTATTGACTGATTCAAGGCTTTCCGTCATTTGACAGTTTAATTCGTCGAGTATAGATTTTTCGCCGGCATCTTCAAACATGGAAAGATGTCGAGTAATAGCCAAGCGGCGGAGAGGAGCGTTTAATCCTTCCAAAAAGTTTGCGAGTTTAGTTTGGCCTACTATAAGGGTTGCATCCGGTTTTTGCACATTTTCCTGACCAAAATACACAGTCCAGTCACATTAATGTGACCACCTGTCAAAAAGCAGAATAACCACCTTTGGCAGAGCGGACCGCTGCGAGACGTGCAGGAAGAGAGTCAATTAGGTTTCTGATGATGAGTACACCCAGTGAATGCTAGGAAAACATTCCCCAAACCATAATGCTCCCTCCTCCAGCCTGGATCCTTCCGGTAATTGTTGCAGGGTGTTTGCTTTCAGACGTTTCACGCCGTATACGCCAACGTCCATCTGTCCGATGGAGCATAAAACGTGATTCATCGGAAAAAGCCACCTGTCGCCACTCTGTGGACGTCCAGTTGCGGTACTGGCGTGCAAATTCCAGCCTTCGTCGCCGATGAACAGCAGTCAGCATAGGTGCATTAACCAGGCGTCTGCTGCGGAGGCCCATGCGCAGCAACGTTCGCTGAACCGTTGTTCAGGATACACTCTTGGTAGCCCCTTGGTTCATCTGGGCGGTCAGTAGCTCAACAGTTGCACGTCTATTCGCCCGAACGCATCTCCGTAGCCTTCGTTTGCCTCTGTCATCTATAGCCCGTGGTGCACCACATGTGCCAAGCCGCTGATTTTGGATAGTGCCATTTTGCCATGCACGGTATACTGTTACCACGGCGGCACGCCAACAGTTCACAAAATTAGCCGTTTCCGAAATGCTTCCACCCTTGGCCCGAAAGCCAATAATCATGCCCTTTTGGACGTCGGATAAATTGCTACGTTTATGCATCACGCCAACGATTGAAATGCTTTCCGATGCCCTTGGATATCCTTTATATACACTGCATTGCAATTTGCTGCCACCTGCCTTTTGTGATTGGTTATTTCACGTTGACGTCGAAAGTAGGTGGTGGTCACATTAATGTGACTGGACTGTGTAAATGATAGTTAAGTTTGATACTCCGGAAGCAAACTTACGCACATATTCTCCGGGAAATTGTTTGCATGTGGTGAACATTTGTTGTCTGTGACAAAGGGTAGTTTCAAAAACAAAGTAATTTACGAATTTTTCCTTAATTTTTGAAAATGTGGTCTCTACAGTGAGTTCGGGATCAGCAACAAAGAACTGGAGTGCGGGACCCTTTTATTTACTTTTAAAGACTGCAATTAATTCTTGGTATTCCCATTTTGCGATTGTAGCAATGTCTTCAAGACTTTTCAAAAAATAAGTTACATTACTAAATATCTCATCGTCAAAATTTGGAACTAAAGTTTGGTAACCCGCTATGTTATTCGGGTTAGGGATCGTGTCCTCACCATTTGCCATGTTTATTTGAATTAAATATCAAATACGATGATTGCACACTTATGGATATATAAGGCCAAATAAAAATTTTTTATACAACATAACTAGAAACTATGAACAGAACGGCACCAGATGTCACAATTTTAGCGCTCTCTATTCTTTAAAGATACCATGGTCTAATGGATTAATGATGCCATTTCTCAATTTGATTAGCCATACTATTTGAGGGAAAGTAGACACGCCTGGTCACTCATAACATTGCTTTATTTTAAGATATCGATGCATAACGTTAACAGTTGTACAAATATGGAAACCAAAGTAATATATGGCAAAGGCAGCTTTCCCATAGTAGGACCTCACCACAGTAGGTGTTGTAGAGAGGACAACTGCTTCCGAATTCTTCTATTTTTGCTCCTAGCGCCCTGTGTTCTTAAAAGGCCCGAAATAATGTTTCTAGGGTTCTAAAAGGTACCAACTCGTGATCCCTAATCTGATTTTGAGGTCATATGATGCTTAATTAACAGTCACGCTCTGATAGAACCTTTCAAAGGTCAAAGGGTAACATGTAATGACCACATGTACAAGCCGGAATAAACAATTAAAAGGTTAATCTAATCTACGGGCGATATGCTTGCCTTTTCTCAGGGCAGTCACGTACTCAAAGGGTGAATGTACTTGGTAAAGATTTAGGATTTAGGTTTAAAAGATAACATACCCATGACTGTGTTGAAAACATTGAATCGTTTATTATTAATGTGACACGTGAAATTTTCATTTGAATATTATATCACCTGAATAATCTTTTGCACTTGGTTCTTTTTTCATGACTTTTTCAGTAATGATTGATGTTAAATTCCACAGTTAATTTAAATATAGCAATATAGTAATGTTTGTAGTTCAATACCTGAATCAGTATGTTTTTAAAAGATACTTCATTTTACAAAGTGAAAAACACTTTTTAAAAACATGACGTTTTGCCTAAATAACATTGTTGGCTTTACACTTTTTATTCCATTTTTAGAAAAGATCAATTGAAAGCACATTATTTTATGCCATAAAAAGCTTTTTCTACTAGAACTCAACAACAAATTCTATAAAAGTCTAAATTCCGCAATAATTTCAAAAAACGACCTCTATGGAAGTATGCAAATACCTTAAGCCTCGTTTGTCGTTAAAACATAATTAGAAAATGGGCTATTCCATGCAAAATGAGCAAATCGGCTGTGACTGACATTCACCGATTTTAATAAAAATCCGTTTTTAAATAAGTCACATACAGTAATGAGCAACTGCAAAATATTAGGTTTCAGAAATCTAAATTTTATTAATTATTAATGTTCAAGGTCACATAGATTTAGATTTTGTAGCACTAAAAGTGGCATGTTTGCTACCATATATTTCAAAACGTTATTCACGCTGTTAAATACGATTCCTTCAGAGGAAAGGAATGACACAGTCCATGTGGATCGCAAAAGGGAAAGAGAGTATTTATTGAAGACACACACAACACATATATGTATATACAGATTGGAGGGGATTGCAGAACTAACCAATAGGATTTATGTATATTGAACGGTCGTACAGAAAGATACTGAATATTCACACATGCTACCTGGAATCAATGACTTAGCCCTAGTAGCACAAAGAAAGATACAAAGAGTTCTATGGGCGATTTTATTATTCAACACCCGCCCTTAATCGCACATTACTAAAGAAAACAAACATTACATATTTCACATTCATGTCTGCAAAATACACACATTACCTCTTCAAATTACACAATGACAAAAGTTCATTACATTTCACTCTAGGCAATGCTTTAGTTAACATATCAGCAATTTGGTGATCAGACGCGGAACATATTCAACTCTGATATTACTCTTGCAAATTACATTACGATAGTATTTTAATTTATTATCAATATATTTCAATCTACCATGATTATTTTCATTCGTTATACATTTGATACAAGATTGAGTATCTGCAAACACAATAAGATCTGAAACATCGGCAATTTCCGATGCAATACTTTTCAACCACAAAAATTACCTGAATACCTTTACTTAATGCTATTACTTCAGCTTCAGTTTATGAGAGAGCGATACATTTTTGTTTATTACAAGCCCAGAAGGTTGGAGAATTACAAAACATTATCATATAACCAGAAATTGATTTTCTATCATTTAGATTAGAACCCCAGTCAGCATCAACATACATAGACATTTAAAAATCATATTTGAATCTTTACAGTACTCTATTTTTAAGTTAGCAGTACCTTTTAAATACTTTAAGATTTTATTCAAAGCACAACATCCAGCATCAGTTGAATATAATTCACAGCATACAAAATATCAGATAAAATATCAGGAATAACACTAGGTTTACAATCTATAATGCTAAGCTTTTACAGTAATTTTACAACATACAATTCCTGATTCATTAGCAATTTATAAAAATTAAAAGTCCAAACGAATTCCTAAAAATTCGGATGCACTTTCAGATTTGGACCAATTTTAAATTCCTTATATAACAAAGGAATCACAATATTAGTTTCTGTAACATCTGAACCTGCTATTAATAAATCCTCTACATAAAGTGTTATAATAATTTTATTTTCTTTTTTATATCGTACAAAAATATATGGCTCATTTACAAGTTGTAAAAAATTAAGTTTTATCACAAATTCCAAGAACTTTTTAAACCAATGACGAGGTGCTTGTTTTAACCCATATAAACTCCTTTTAAGTTAACATTTCTTCTCACTATTATCATCATACCCCTTGGATTGTTCCATATAAATTATTTCACTTAATTCACAGTTCAAAAATGCAGTTTTTACATAAAGTACAGAAACACATATTTTCTTTCACAATTAGTACAAGTATTAATCTTAAAGCAGGCATACTGATTATAGGTGAAAAAGTTTCAGTGTAATCAAGTCCTTCTTTTTGCCAAAAAATCCTCTAGCTATTAAACGAGCATTAGACTTGCCATTTCTCTTCTTGTTGAAGACCCACTTGCACGAAATAGATTGCTTATCTGGTGTGTGGTAGGGTTTCAAGATCCCAGACATCGTTGGACCTTATGCTCTCCATTTCCTCATTCATGGCAATCCTCCACAGGAGTTGCTCGTCATTGGGCAGAGATGCGATGTCGTCAAAAGTCAAAGATTCATCGGCGAACATTGTATTATACACTTCAGTAGTTCGTCTCGGTTCAATCGGATCTAGATCGTTGTTCTCACTTTCACCTTTATCGAACTCGTTAACTGACTGATCTACTTCATCAGCGATGAACCTGTTGAAGCTTGTCGTTAAGCTTACGTTCATCAAACTTAATATCTTTAGATACACAAATTCTATGAGTATCAGTTTCCATTAGTCTAAAACCCAAAGAGGAGTATCCCACAAAAAGCATCCTATTGCTTTTAGGATCAAGTCTTTTCCTTTGAGAAATAGTCACAAGCATAAATGCATCGAAACCAAATACATGAATATTCTTTAGATCAGGCTCTTTGCCAAACTTTAGAAAGTACGTTGAAGAGTTATCAACAGTACTGGGCAACCTATTTTTAATGTATGCGGCAGTAAGAATCGCTAAACCGCAGAAACTTTTGGGTAAAGCGGACTCAAAAATCATTGTCCGCCCTTTTTCCATAAGAGATCTATTAGCTCGTTCAGCCACACCGTTCAAATACTGGATCGTAAGGTGGGGATGTATCAATGACCATACCGGCACATGTACACATTTTAAAATTTCACCAGTCATGTATTCTTTAGCATTATCACACCTTAAAATACGAATGGAAGGATTTGACTTAAAGAAAAGTGTTAGTTCTTCAATTACATCGCTTTTTCGTTTAAATAATCTCATTTCCGTAAAACGCGAAAAATCATCAAAAATAGTCATAAAGTAGCCCTCACCTGCATAGATTTCTGGATCAATTGGCCAAAATATATCCGTGTGAATTTTGCTTAAAGGCTTCTTCTCCCTCTTTCTAGTACCTTTTCCCAACGGTGAGGCACTTTGCTTTGCATGAGAGCAAACTTCACAAAATGAAGTCGGAGTCAGAAGACCTCATTTCAAAAGCACATGATCACAATCCCAAGATAGGTCAGCCCTTTTTCCATAAGAGATCTAATAGCTCGTTCTATAAGGTTTGCCAACCCTCGGTGATTGTTATGTAATCCCAGTTGGATTGCTTAGCAAACCAACAATCCCAGCAAGCGTTTTGGTGATGTTCAGGTGCGAATCTGTTTTTTAGCTTCACAAACCAACACACCAAATAAAGTTGTGTTTGCTGCTCAAGTTCTAATTCTAAGGAATCACCCAACATGACACGGGTATGTCGCCTCATTCTTTCCCTAAGGAGAAATTTTTTTTTAAGGAATCAGTCAGGAATTAATTAAGAATCATTAAAGAATCAGCATGTTGCCTCATTCCTTTCCTAAAAGAGAAGAAAGAAATTATTTAAGGAATCAGTCCACCACCAACCAACATGACACAGGTTGGACAGGCATATTTCCCGGCTTTTGAATCTTGCACATAATAATTTGTTATTCCTGATTGGACTTACTCCGAGTTTCAACGGCCAAAAATATATTCCTTACTACGGCTACGGCGATAAATTTTATGTCTGGCAAACCGTTAGAAATGTAACCTTTTCATCTACGCGAAGAAAAACTTATATTCTGTCGCGAAGTTTTAAAATTATACTTTTCATCACATCGAATTTATTTATAAAGCAATTTTAAAAATAATTATACCATAGGAAATATTAAATTTTAAGCTTTCGCGTGGTATTTTCAAATTTTAAAACAAATAATATTAAGCTATGGATATGAGTTTTAACAAAAAATAACGAATATTTCCCGATTTTTTCGAATTTCAAAAAATATTGCCAGGAACCAAATTGAAATTTCTAATAAAACTTGACTTGCTGCAAAAATTCACGTTTAGAGGTACTCTAGAATAAACTCACTGCTGAAAACTGAACATTTGTTTTTGTTTTGCTCACTTGCAAAAGAAATTTTGCTTTTTTTAATTTGACATATGCACCCTAAACTAATAGCCGCATCGGAAAAAAGCTTCTCCATCTTGTTCCCTGTACAATTTTGAACAAACCATGTTAATTTTGCGATTTTCTGATGCGTACTTTCTAAGGAAAACGTCTGAGAATCATGCGAAAAAAGCGACTTTTCAATCCTGCAGCAGTTTTACTTTTTTTTTAATATATACAGATATATATTTGTGACGGCAAATGTTGTATGGAATTGAAAAGACGAGGTTAGAAGTAATCGATTCGAATGAAATAGATGCTCTCATAAGTGATGAATCGATCATTAAGGTATCCGAACACATTAAAAATGTCCTTTCTGACCAAAAGTTCCAAAAAACAGTTTTTGATCTTATTTGATAAAATATTCATTTGACTTTCCAAAATATATTTGATTTTTTCCCCTATGTTAATTAGTTACAGAGATATTAAGATTTTAAAAAAGGGGGAAAAAATCAGAAGTAGGTATGGAAGATACCGGAAGTGGCGGTTAAAAGACCAAAAACCTGTCAATATTTAAATTTAAAGCTTACTTTTTTTTGCAAATATTATTTTAGAAAGGTTTCTCAAATGTTTAAATGTTTTCACTATGGGAAATATTGTGAACATTTTTAAAGAGAAGTGAAGAACAAAATTGTTTACACAAACAGTAAAAGCAAGAGTGAGCAAACGATACATTTCAAACATATTTTTAATCTAAATTTATTTTTAGACATTATTTCCTCACTTTAAATGTTATAACACAAAAAGTTATAGATGGATTCTCGTAAAACTTTAGAACTTGTTCTTTATAATGTTGTCTAGGGAATGAACTAGAATAATTATGCTGAGTTGAAAATGTTTTTAATTATGGCCGTTTATTTAAGAAATAAGACAGTAAAACTATTAAAAATCGTGTATTCATTTTTCGATGGCTTGTAAAATTTTTTGTTCTTTAATATCCTTTTGATTCTAGTTCGTACCCTAGAAAAATGCATGTAGTTTATTTTGGTAGAAAAAGGGGTTGAACAGATTTTCATCTAGTTCATTTGAAGTTTTTGACAAATTTCTTTAAAATTTCATACATAATCATCATTTTGTCAAAACTATTAACATATATTTTAAATATTTATGGCCCAATGCTATTTTTTAATAACACTAAACATAAAAATATCATTAAATGTTTCTATACAACATTTTTAACATTTTCAAAAGGGTCTCTAATTTGTACGGATAGTTTAAGTAATTAATTTGCCTATGTTAAGATTCATGTTTTTTCCCACAACCACAGATCAAGCAAAAGAACTAACATGAAGCTACGGTCATATGATTCGTCTATTACGTTAGAAGATGGATGGATCATCGAAGACGATTGAATACACCGGTTCAAAAGTTTTCTTATCAAAACTTTTGATCTTTTCAAACATATATCATCTCGTTCTTGACGTTATAGAAGACCCGCCATCAAAAATGATTTAATTGTCAATCAAAAATTAAAACATTTTCTACTGAAAATATTACCTTCTCTGACTAAAGTAGCAAATTTCCATGACCTCATAGACCACTACTAACTAGAAATTCAGAAGTAGAAAAACATTTTTTTCTTTTTAAAATAGTCTCTTTTATATTAACGCAGATGTGAGAAACTTCCATGACGTCACAGAAGTGACAAAATCATGGGATGATAAAAAACAATTTAAGGTCCATATATAATAGAAAGTATTTCTTTTCCATCTGAAAACTGACTCCTCTCTATCAAAAATTATTTCTTCCGTAGCCTCATAGCAGATCAAGGGATGTTCAAAAACGATTTAATGTTCAAAATGAGTATTAAATATTTATTTTCCTTTTGAAAACTATCCCCTCTCAAAACAAGAATATTACTCCGTGACCTTATAGAGGGGACACCATCAAGGAACGATCCAAAACGATTTAGTGCTCATATTTAGTAGAAAATGTTTTCTTCCCTCTGAAAACTGCCTTCTCTCAAAAACAAGTCATATATTCCTAGGCCGCGTAGCGGGGACACCAACAAGGGATGTTCAGAAACGATTTAATACTCCTATTGAGTAGAAAATATTTCATTTGAAAACTATCCCTTCGCAACATAATAATATTACTCCGTGGCCTCATAGAAGGGACACAATCAAGGGATGATCCAAAACGATTTAATGCTCAAATTGAGTAGAAAATATTTATTTTCCCTCTGAAAACTCTTCTTTCCAATTCATTTCTGTCATGACCTCACAACGGGGATTCCATCAAGGGATGATCGAAAACGATTTATTATCGGCTCAAAAGTAGAAAATGTTCTATTTTTCTTCTGACAACGGAACTTTGTCTTCTGTTTGGTTCAGTTTGGTGAGATTGGTACATAAAACTCAACCAACAAATCTTCTGGAAGTGTTCATGCGGGCTCTTACACAAGTTTCATCGCATAGGTATATGGTTAGGTACTCAATAGTCATGTATTTTACAAGTAGAGGCTGAATTACTTTTTGTCGTGTAATGTAAGCTGACGGATTTAGTATTTGCACAGTAAATGAAATATTCTATTTCTGTTACTAACCAACAACATTTAATCGTCGTAGCTCAATGAACTAAATTTAAAAAGCCAGAATAACTTCACCCTTTGATTTGACACAGTTTTTTTTTACCTAAAATTATATAAAATACTAAAAATGTGGAGAAATGTCCTAAAATTCAATTTATATCCTTTCTGTCAGCAAAATATTTTACATTCAGTACAAATTTACAAATAAAAAATTTAAGCGCCTTGAAACTTGTGTCTAAGCATTGTTGCAAAATGGTTTAATTCCTTTTTACCATCAGGACCTGAATCATTTGTAGTGATTAATGTATTTTCCCGATGCAATTCCATTGAAATAATTTTTGGTAGATCAGAATTTGTGTACCTATGAATAGGCAGTTTGAGAGACACCACTTTAAATTATTTATATTTTGGAGTTATTAAAGATTTGAATTAACAACTCGATTTCAAATGAAATGTAATATTTCATCTGTCCAAACTAAGTTCGTCTTCCTCACTCTTCCCAATGTAATTCAACTATCAATATAAAAGTGTACAAAATGTTTCGTTGGTTGTACGTTTATTTGTAGATCACGGATATTTTTTTTTTGCACGAATACTGCAGTTGAGTCATTTGTAATGTATCGTAAAAAGTAGAAACGGAATCATGGATGAAAGAAGGGTATGTTTCGTGAACAATTTGACTAAAAACACAGGATAAAACTAAAATTTAGGCTATAAGTTTGAAAAAAAGACCAAAATTGCCTTAAAAATCACAACAAATGACCCAAAACCCTTAAATTTAAAATATGACTTGAAAAACGTTTTATTCAGGAGATAATTTTTTATATATACGGGCATGTCTGTGCAAACAAGATGATCAATATCTGGACTTTGATTATAACTATCACTCAAGTGACCAGAAAATAATTGTAATACTTTGTTTACACTATTTTGGAAATTTACTTCGGACCCAAATACGCTATATTCCTTCATTTTATCAATTACTATTATAAATTTCATCAGCATGTTCTGATATTGTTGAAGATAATCTCCCTACTAGTCACAGAAAACATATTATTGGGAATGTTAACTTTAATAAGTGTTAAAATCGTGGATTTCATTTTCAGTTTCCAGTTGTCTTGTTTTACTACGTTGTCTTTCGTCGACCTCTGACGTAATTTATTCTTAACCAATGACACATTTATTTGATGCGATATCATTATAATAGTGTGAGCTCAAACAATGGCAGCGAAATTCAGAAGATACAAATATATTGAAGAAAAAAAATAAGTTTTCGATGTTTCGAGAAAAAATATTTTTCTTTTCTTTTGAATAGGGGTGTATTTCACTAACGAAACGAGAATCATTCAAAAGATATGATCCATCTACCGACACTTCAAGACCGCTAAAAATTATCAAGACATACTTCCAGGGGGAAACAGTTGAGCGGACGTAGTGTTTCGTTATTTTCATGGCCGAGTAATGTATTATTATTTTTGGCTGAACGCGCGCAATCTCAAAGTAGACAGCATGATACAATCGACATCCTACTCTTTCTGGATTGACACGTTTTCAAGTTATCCATTTGTTGGAGGAGAAAATGTGTGATGATTTAAGGATTCAAGTATCAATCGTTAAGATGGTAACGCAACACACGATCCTACCCGAAAAGCGGAGAACTGCAGGTGAGAGGAATCAATAAGTCACGTGACGCTGGGTTGCCACACATAATCTCGCCAAGAAGAGACTGGCAGGGCATTTGGCAACGTCAGTCATTGAGAACTGGCTCGGATTTATGATAGCACGATTACACAATTCTGTATTCGAATGAATTAGAAATGTTTATAGCTCCGGAGAAATATTTCTCGAGGGTTTTCTGACAACAACACCATTACAATGCAACTTCATACAAATCAAGTGTTTCAAAATATAATTCAAATATCTGTCATCTCTGATGATGTACTTAACTGACAAAACATTGCTGAGTCATTTTGACGGTTACTTTATTCTTAATGATACTTTTATGTTATTTCAGTTAAAAAACAAAACTGCCAATGTGTGGAATTCATTATTTTCTCTCTGAGATTGAATCTGAAGAAATGAGATCTGAAATTTCACTTTGTATGATTTTTTTAGATGTTGAATGAAGTTAACCACAATCGGGGTTCTCTGATTTGTTACCCGCTGAACGACGTTATCTGTTGCAAGGTAAAAGTAATTTTATGTTTATGTGCGTTGTTTTATTTATCATGTTTTCCGTTCAATTTGGCTCATTTTATATGGTCCTGGTTAGAAGATTATTTTTCGTGTCTGTGTTTTGTACATACACTCCTATTTTTTTTAATACCAAAACAAACAGCAAAACAATTTATTATTTCTATGTTGATGGTCATGTAAAGCATTTGAAATTTTCAGTGGATTCTAGAACAGAATTCATCTAATTAACTAATTTTAGCTAAATATACTTGAGCCGGCCAACCGGTCTGGTGGTTAAGATGTTAGCCTCTAAATCTGAAGGTTCCAGGTTCAAATCCGGGTCAGTTCATGGATGCTTGTAAGCGTATGGTTTAGGCTGGTGCACCTTAAATCTGTCGTAGCCGAAAGTCCTCAAGTTGGGTTGGTGTGGAAGCTTGGAGAGGTTCAAAATTACGTGGTGTTGCCTTCGAATCTTTCCTTTGGGAAATTGATCCCGGACCGTCGTCCATAGTCCATTGTGTTGCTCTAGTACGACGTTAATTACCCAAAAAAAAACTAAATATTCTTGAATCAAGAACGTATTTCAGAAATACTTCATTTCACGTTTCACAAACATGTATCGAAAAAATCTCTTGTATTTTGCAACAAATGTTTCGAATACTCCAAGGGTCCAAATCAGGTGCAATCCAGACTCATAATAGGGGTAACAAGACAAAGATTTTTTTGTTTGGATTGTTATGAACTGTCTGTTTTCTGAGTCTAAAATATAGATATAGTACATGTTCATTGTGAAAACAAAAGAGAAGGTAGAGAATTTGTTTTATAAGATAAGTAAAGAATTGAGACGACGTATTTTGACCTGTGCATTATCGAATCGATTCCGTTGCGAGGTGTCAGATTCAGTATGGGGTTAGAACACAGGTATGTAGGATTCGGTGGGTTTTTTTTCCTTTAACCATAGGAGCAACGTATAAGTAATGTAAGGTTTCTAAATTTTTAAACCTAGCAAGCACACACACAAACTAGCTTTACACAACAACAATAATGGACCGGACAGCAAGGTGTAATGGTATAATAGGGTCCCCTGCAATGACACTGCCAACCCTTCTAGGCATACTTTCAACAAGGTTTTCATACACAGCTATGGGTATTTGTGTCCATTCCAGCTACAAGAATGTAGATTTCGGAATGCTTCATCAGATTAGAATTCAGAATGTAGATTCAAGCTGGAGATTTAGGACGTGGTTCCCTGGCCCGTAAGCGTCGCTCTAACGCGTCCCACGAATGTTTTATGGGGTTTCCGATAACTGCCGATAACTTTTGAAGTTAAATATTACGTCATTGTAGGGAGGTTGCTAGAAAAAAAGGAGTGTCAAGGAGCGCTCTTTGCACTGTAGAACACATCGTAAAGTATCTCTATATTAAAAAAAAGTTTCGGCCGCTGTCGCAGGATTGAAAACTGGGTTTTTACGCTCGATTCTAAGACGGTTTCCCGAGAAAGCAGGGATCTGAAAATTACGAAATTAACATGGTTTGTTCTTCATCGTGTTCCCTGAACAGTTTTTTTTTCCGATGCGGCGAAACCCTCACTGTGACGTCATGGACCGGAAAGTCAAATCAGGATTATACGAATTGTTAAGGTAGTTTCACCGTCGCAGGAGATTGACTCTGCGAAAGTCGTGTTGGTTTGTGAAGCAAACTAAACGGGATTGCGTAGCAATCCCAGGGGGTTGGTGAGCGTAGGCGAGCAGGGGGCGGAGTCTCCTAGTAGTTAAAAAAATCGGCCAACATTTTGTTAAAATTAAGGAAAAATTGTTCTGCAGGGACTTTTTTCTTAAGTTTTAATCACTTTCTGCACCCAAAGAAGCCCACTACCGTGTCAACTTGGACTGAATTAAAAGCGAACTAGAGTTGGTCACAAGGAGTTGTTAAGATAGTTGAGAATTTGGGACTTTCAGAATGGTTAGTATGGTTGTGTGATGACATCGAATTGTTGCGATGCAGTAAAGGAAGTTAAAAAAATTGTTGTAAATGCAATCCACTGTCCATGTTTCAGCCACCGACTGAATTTGACTCGATCCAAATCCGTTTCAAGCGTGCGTAAATTCTGTTGGCATCATCAAACAAGTTGTGAGTTTTTTCAGCGGAAAGAAATAGCGCTTTGAAAAAACATTGGGGAACTACTTTCTGGACTTTTCGAAGCTCGGTGGGTCGAAAGACACTATGGTGCTATAAAATTCAAAGCAGATCTCATTAAGATCGTGGATGCGTTAGAGGATATATCAACTTGTGGCACGACCCAAATTCTGCACCCAAAGCAAAAACTAATTTATTCATTATGCACTTATTGTAGGGTAGTGTATTTTTAACCTCCAGGAAAAGATTATTTAAATCACTGGGGTAGTGCAATTTCTGCAATAAAATGTAGTAATCCTGAAAATGAAAAAAATATTCACAAATTTATAGCTATGCAAGGAATTGGCCTTTTCAGGACTATCAATACTTTTGCAATACACATGCAATACTTTTTGATTCCCAGCTGTATTCCGCAGAGCAGACTGACTTTGACGGAACAATGAGCTTTGTTTCTATTTTGAAGATATCCAAAATCTTATGCTGAGTAATGGAAGCGCTCTCTCCGCATGTTTTATTTTTAAACCATTCATTTTGATTTCATTAAGATAAAGTTTATCAATGGTCCTTTTGAGCTATACTAAAGTTTCAATGCAACTCATCGGTATAAAACTTCTGAATCAATTCATTTTTGGCATGTTCTTTTCTCTGTTATGTGTCACCGAATAACACGCCAGTTATGGTTCGTGGAGCATAGTGTGAAACCGCTTTATAGTGATGGGGTCAGATTGAAATTTTTTTACCTCAAACATTAATTAAACAGTTTCATTTTCACACTGCCTTTGGTTACTTTCAAGAAATGATACAAGTTCAAACTGTCATTCAATTTTTTTTCCTCATTTGTGTTTCAATACAGTGAATATTATGCAAATATTCTTGTAAATTATGGTTTTTGTTTTATTGAGCTGAATAACTCGGCGTTGCTCGGGTTTCAAATATGACCGAGACATTTCCCTGTATAAACTCATACACAAACCCTGTAGAACGTGTTTCCTTATGCTCTGAATGGATAGTTACTACTTAACAAATTACAATACTGAATAATAAAATCAAACCTCTTAAAATTGTGTATACGCATTTCGTAGATTAATATTAATATACAAATTTGAAATGGGGTGCAATACTTGTAATTTTATTTTGAATCTGATTCAATGATTGTTCTTTTCAGCACTCAGCTAAAAGAAAGCTATGAGAAGAAACTTTTCAGTTCTCCAAAGGTTCTAGCGTCCATACTTCGATGACGTCAAAAGAGTTGATAATCAAAATTTTTGGATCCTAACATTTTTGGGAGTGAAACAGGATTAGTCAATGGATGTCGTGCTTCAAAATAAATGGGAAAAAAAATCATTCAGTCTTCGAGGTAGTAACCTTTTCACAATCCCTCCTTTCTCACTTCTTTAGTTTCAAATAAGTGACTTATTTTTTCAACTCTTTGCGCCAAATATTACCAAAAAAACACCTTTTTGGTAATATAAATCCCCAAAACTGGCCCAAATCACCCCTATTTTTTAATAACTGTTCACATAGTATATTATGAAAACGTTTTAAGTCTACTGAATCAACTCTACTCACATAATGAAAAACGTTTTTGAAAAATCAACCAGGAAGTCCAAGATTTTTTAGGCTGTTTTTTTACTTTTCTTATTTACATAGT
This sequence comes from Metellina segmentata, assembly GCA_947359465.1. Lineage (NCBI taxonomy): Eukaryota > Metazoa > Arthropoda > Arachnida > Araneae > Tetragnathidae > Metellina > Metellina segmentata. Next base: position 2,728,366 of record OX375884.1, read on the forward strand.
AATACTTATTTACATCGACCCTCTTTCGAAAGCAGACATCCCAATGAACCGAAAAACAACTTGATTGAACTTGAAATTAAATCAACTTGATTGAACTTGAAATTAAATCAACTTGATTGAACTTGAAATGATGAAATCTACTTTGACTGGAGATCTCGCCCCCCCCCCCCCCAACTGTAGTATTCCACAACTGGTGGGATGAGCGGGTCAAGTGTTTCACTGTGCGTCACTTCCAGAATAATTACATTTATAGAAAACTAGCCACTGCGTGGCTAGCCTGGCGTTGCCCGTGCCCGTGGTGTATGTTATTAATGTGGTGTAAAATTTTCCGCAGATTTCAAATCCGTTGAAATTTATAATCTATATTTAGCGATTTCAATTTTACGAAAAAGAATTAACAATCCTAGTCAAAATGTTTTTTATTGTTTGCTCTCATTCCCTGAAATGAAATAGGACAGGAAATGTAATCTGTTCCTTTTTTTTTAACGGCGAAGGGCAGAAGATGCAATTTTTTTCACGTGACGTCACAATCTCTTGCTGAAATATAAAAGACATATCCAATTTAAAAATTATTTATTTAAAGAAAATCATATTTTTAGGTAACGATCTAGAGGGAAATTTTCCGAAGATTTCAAATCCGTTGAAATTTTTACTCTATCTTTAACGGTCTAGGAGATAGGAAAAAGAACTAAGTGACTCCAGTCAAAGATTATTAGTTTTTATCGTCTTGTCGTCTTGTGTTGGAAAATCTATCCTCCGAGCAAAATCAAAACTGAAACGAAAACAATAACTTTCTCCGCGATGAAAAAAACTTGGCATAGTCCAAAGGCTGACGTCAAGGTCACGTGGGTAGAAAAGTCTAGATTCTAATGTTTCTTCTTTCGCGGAAGAAAGGCGTTGAAAAACCCGATGGAGAATAAAACTATTAAATTCGTTTAAAAATCTTCTAGATTGAATTTTTAAATTCGCCGCGACCCAAAAAATTGCAAAAAATTCGGACTACTTGTGTGCCAAGTCTCATTACTGTAAGTGCCATAGAATCGTCAGGATTTTGCGGCCGCGAAAAAAAAAACAGATAGACAAACATTTCCTTTTATAATATTAGAGACAAGATTGGAATACTTCTGAAACTCTATTGTAGTGTATTCGTCAAGATGTAATTTCGAATGTTAAAAATTTCGAATTTTCTAGAATTGAATCCGTAAACGAGATTTTGAAATTTCTACCAGAATATTAATTCAAATTCTGATGTAAATATTCCCCGGAAAAAGGAAGATCTGTTTGAATAAGTGTCACATAACATTTAATCAAATATTTTAATGCGATGTTCTAGATTTTATACACCATATTTTAATTTAGCAAAAACGTTATTAAAATTCCTTTGCTTAAATACACTCATGTCCATAAATTAAGGATAATTCAGAATCACACTGAAATCGAACTCTAAAGTAAAAATTTCATCCGTAGAATTATCACACACGTCTTCAAGAATAATATCCAAATTTCAAGAAGCCATCAGATGACGCCGATAGTACGTCACAATGACGAGAGTGTAAGAGAGGTGTACATAAGGAATGGTAGCAAAGAAGTAAAATTGTTCACAAGCGTTCTGTAAGCCGCTCAATGCCACAGCCGAATAGTTATGGCACAGAGGACGCATGTCTATGATTTTTTACGTGGTAGAATTATCGGCCGGCTGGAATGTGGGCGTACTCAGACGGAAGTTTCAGTGGAACTTGGAATCGCCCAAAGTGTCATCTCAAGGCTTTGGCAAGGATTCCAAAATGATGGAAATGTCAGTATACGTTACAGTACAGGTCAACTCCGAGTTACAACGCCGAATGACGACCGATATTTGGCAGTAACTGCAAAAAGAAGAAGACGGAGCAAAGCATCCTACCTTTTTCATCAGCTATCTTCAGCCACGGTTCAGTTTCAAGGCAAATCGTTTACAGACGTTTGGGACATGTTGGTCTATATGCTCGCAGGCCTGTCAGATGTGTTCCGCTCACGGCAACTCACTGTCGCCAGCGGTTAGCCTGGAGTAGAGAACATGCAATGTGGACATCGCCACAGTGGACTTGTGTGATGTTTTCCGACGAGCCAGGTTTAGCTTCTTGTAGTCTTATTCACGGCGGGCGTTCATATGGAGAACGCCAGGTATCCGCTACCACCAAGACAACAGCATTGAACGACAACGTTACGGTGGTGCAGGATTGCTCGTTTGGGGCGGAATTATACTGGGCTCCAGAACAGATCTACATGTTCAAATCGGACCCAGGAGAGGCCAAATTTTTCGGGACATCATTCTGAAACAACATGTACGTTTATTTAGGGGTGCCATGGACGCAGAATTTGTGTTTATGGATGACAACGCCCGTCCTCACCGAGTAAACATTGTAAACGAATGCCTTGAATCTGATGTTATCACCTATGTCTATATTTTCATGAAACTTTGCAACTGTGAGTACTTATATTAATTTAGTGACTGAATCTAGGTGCATTAGTTCATCTTCTCATTCTATGTCTGTTTTACTATATGTGTGTTTGTATAGGTATCACATAAATTTTATTATATATATTTGAATATAATGTTCTCTATTTCATACATCATACTATTTATGTTTACTAAATTCAATTTTAAACTTTTCTCTCTCTCTCTCTCTCTCTCTCTCTCTATATATATATATATATATATATATATATATATATATATATATATATATATATATATATATATATATATATATATATATATATATATATATATATATATATATATATATATATATATATACAGTGATCTCTCACTTATACACGCTCGCTTTTATGCGCGTTTTTCAGTTATACGCGTTTTTTTCGCGGTCCCGGCCATGAATATAGGAAAACAATGATAACTCTTATTCATTTATACGCCACAAAAAAAAAACCAGCTCTCACTTATGCGCGTCGCAAAAAAATTTCAGTTCAAAAAGTAGGTTCCTCAAGTCAGGTGTTGCTTATCGCAAGAACTTTTCCTTTTTTGTTCTGCTTCTAGGAATGCATTCCCTCGCCCTTCCCCTGTCGTTTGGATTCCCAGAACATATTCATCTACTATATGCACGGGTGTACCGGAGGGGTCTTGTGACTGATGCCAGTAAAAGTAGCTATACAGCAGCCAATTCGAGTGGTTTGGTTAGTACGGTACGTACCACGTGGAATTGATCGCTAACGAAAGAACCTTTTTTGGAGATTGGGTTAGATGGTTGCATTTTAAAATGGCAAAACGAACAAAATTGTCGCTTTTGAATGCGAGTGTCAACGAAGGAAACGTAGAACAATGGATGTTATAAAAAAATCGAAGAAAATACTTGCAACTCGAAAAAAGCTTTAGCGGAGCATTTTAATGTTCCAGAATCGACATTGAGAGGGATTTTAAAAAATCGGGAGGTGATTATAGTCGCTCATCGAGAATGTGGAATTCAGTCGAAGAAAAGAAGCATAATTCAAGGTGGAAAGTTCGAAGAATTTGAGAAGGTTTTGTTGCTATGGTTTAAAGAAGCTCGTGCCTCGAACATTCCTGTAACGTTGAGCTTCATTTTTCTGTCCATTTTTCTGTAGTACTATATGCATAGTATTAATTAACAATACACTGTGTACACTGTATTGATTTTTCACTTTTAAGCTCCCTTTTGTGGTTTTTATATATATATATATATATTGTAGGATTGGTTTACGCCTAAACCTCTCTCGTCCAATAGGAGTTCCCTCCTAAAGCGCCCTCTATACATCAGTTACTTCCTCATAGATAGCTGCTAAGATGTCACGCTGATAAGATGTGCTAATATGTTTCTCGCTAAGATGTAACTCGGATGTTATTTAATGTTTTCCTTTACTTTAAATGTTTGTCCCAACCGTGTAACTGTCCTCAATGTAATAATAAACGTTTATGAATATCTAATATAATGTTCTGCTTGAACATTTCTACAATATATATATATATATATAGAAAATTGCTTCGAGATTGGCTGGCGCCTCCGAGTATTTTTTCACTTGTCTTTTACAGCTCATTGCATCAGAAATAATTAATTATTGCAAGCTATGCTAAATTCATCTTCCCACGCCGTGATCAATCTGTTCCCGTCTATTTACTATAAGATGTCCCATCAAATAATACCATATAAGGCAATGAAATCTGTCTGAGTATTGCTGATCAAGGAATAATTAATTTGTTGATACGCAACATGTAACTTGTTGCGCCATCTCTTGTAGCACTCGAATCATGACTGTGGTCTAATAAAGACGTCTTTTTCATTGCTCTCTGTATATGTAAAGATATATTCATCCGGATTCATGCACCAAGAGAAATTAATAAGATTTTGTTTACAAAATTTCGTATTTTGTGTTTTTATCTCGCAAGTATCTCGAGATGGAGCAATAAATAAATGCGTGATCACGCAGGAGAATTGATTGTATTTCGTATTTGCAAGTTGAAAAGTGAATGAAGAATATAAGGATGAGTAGATTTGTTTATTTGTACTTAATACTTGAAGGAAGTGAAATGTGAATTAGAAATAAATAGACGCAGAGAATAGTAAGGGTTATATTCTATGTAGAAATAATTGGAAGGAATTTGTGAAATTGTATTTTGTTTATTATGAGGAAAAATAACTAAAAAGGTCTTTGAGAATTTGTTGATGCATCCTAAATCCTGAATTATAGTAGCGCTACTTACTTATGACTTGTATATAATTAAATTACAGTAATAATCATGTTGTGATTTAAGAGAAATTTTGTACTTTCATGTTGGGTTTTAACTTGTTAGCGACTGTAGCTAAATGAAGAGATTAGGGTAAGCCCCTGGGTCCCTGATATTCTGAAGTTCGTACTGGTTACACAAGTTAATGTATTATAGTTGGAAATATTTTTATTATTATTGGTTTTTATTATACAATTACTATAATATGCTGTTTATAGTATTATGTGGTATTTGCTCATTGATAATTCTATTATGTGGTATTGATGCTCATTGATAATTCTATTATGTGGTATTGATGCTCATTGATAATTCTATTATGTGGTATTGATGCTCATTGATAATTCTATTATGATATTCACTTATTGTGTTTAATTTTATTTTTACGGATCCTATATTCTAATTGTTTATTGTGTTTATACTCTTTACCATGACTGAGATAAAGAGTCATTAATGTTAAAAGTGTTTTTATGTTAGCTTGTATGTCAATAGATGGATAGCAAGTGGGTAGATAGAAGTTTTGGGTTTCTAGCTTATTCCAAATTCAGGGTTTCATTAACAGCTTCTTCTTAGATGTCCTATACCCTGTGGACGCATAGGATGTAGTCTTCTTGGGAAGGGGGATGTAACATTAAAAAATGATTCGTGAGAAAATTGCTTCGAGATTGGCTGGCGCCTCCGAGTATTTTTTCACGTGTCTTTTACAGTTTCGCAGCCCATTGCATCAGAAATAATTAATTTTTGCAAGCTATGCTAAATTCATCTTCCCACGCCGTGATCCATCTGTTCCTGTCTATTTACTATAAGATGTCTCATCAAATGATACCATATAAGGCAATGAAATCTGTCTGAGTATTGCTGATCAAGGAATAATTAATTTGTTGATACGCAACATGTAACTTGTTGCGCCATCTCTTGTAGCACTCGAATCATGACTGTGGTCTAATAAAGACGTCTTTTTCATTGCTCTCTGTACTGCTCGTATTTTATGAGAACTATGTAGTGAGACTTGTAGAAAGTCGTCATATATATATATATATATATATATATATATATATATATATATATATATATATATATATATATATATATATATATATATATATATATATATATATATATATATATATATATATAGAAGGGCACTGAATCTGGTATTTTGGAATGAGTCCACGTGTTGTCAACCACGATATTTATTAAAAAAATAGAAGATGGTACACATTTACGTCCACAAAGGACTAATCGCCTGTAAATGTTCTGAAACAATACTAAAATTACAGTGACATCCACAGAGGATATTACACCGTTGATTCAGGAAACTCGCTATTTAGTCCACAGAGGACACATATGAGCCACAGAGGTCTCAAAAGATTCGCATGAAAAAGTACGGAAGAGTGGCCACACAGGTCTCAACTCTCTCCTGTCACAGAAAAAATTGAAGACCCTCCGCCGCGGACAGGGATCAAGCCTTTTCCATTTAGCGTTCTTGGTGATTCGTCTCCTCGATGAAATAGTCCCTTTCTCCTTTCGGTAGTAGGTGGGGAGACGAAAGGATTCGGTTATATATATATATATATATATATATATATATATATATATATATATATATATATATATATATATATATATATATATATATATAAAATATATATATATATATATATATATATATATATATATATATATAAGCATCTGACTAAGTACAGTGAAACCCCGATTAAACGTATTTCAAGGGACCGGAAAGAAATAACGTTATATGCGGGAAAACGTTAAATCGGAGTAGGAGAAAAACAAAACATAAAGCATAAAATTAACACTAATTTAAGTTACATACCTATTATTTCTTCCTTTACATTAGTTTATTGCAGGACTCGAAATAGATTTTTTAATGCAGGTGCACCTTGTGCACCTAAGTTTTTAAATTAGGTGCACGGTTTAAATTTTAGGCGCACATTAAAAGAAACGTAATATAAGGGCATTAATGTAGGGTAAACTACTTTATTATTTAGGTATGTTTATATAGGTCAGTATTAGATAAACGTTAGTAAAAAACGTTAGATAGTAAATAAAAATATTTAAACATCTAAATTCTGCGGCACACGGCTGTCGCGTCAGTCGCTTCAACAGAGCCATCTAGCAAATGTTTCGATCATCGCAAAGTTCTGGTTTCAGTGGCACAAGTAAACCTTCCTCCTGTATAAACCCGTTACGGCCCAGCGATTTTGTTTTCACATAGTGTGTATTTAGGAATTTTAATTACGTTCCTTTAGAGCGATAGACGTTTTGTTCAAACATCAAAGTAACATAACACGTTTCACCCCCCTTTTTATTAACGTTAGGTGCACTGCGTGCATGTAGCGAGGAAAATTAGGTGCACAATTTTATTTTCATGTACACAGTGCACCTGTGCACCCGGGTATTTCGAGCCCTTTTTACAGAAATATGTTATTTTTGTTTGCGTTTTGCTTTTACTAACTAAATTATTAACATCCTTTGCCACAGATATAGATTTTACATGTTTTTTAGTATATCTAATTTGCAATTGACGCATTTGACAAAGGTATTCATTACGAACACCAAAAAGGACTATTTGAGGTTTTCTATCTTCGCGATCCTTAAAGATAGTAAAAATTTCAATGGATTTGAAATCTGCACAAAATTGTACACCATATAGATAATTTTACACCAGATGAGACTTTGAGACATGCCCGTGTCATGTCGGGTGTAGGTAGGACTCATTCTTAAAATTATTGTTCTTTTTTTTTTCTTTTTAATGTTTTTAGTATCAGTAAGGACACGAAAGGAACTGTCTGTTATTTTAAAATCTGACTATTTTAAGAAACTCGCTTTGAGTTCTCCACGCTGAAAAAACGTTAAATGCGGCAGTTATAAGTAAAAAAAACATTTTTTGTATTATACAAGTAAAATATATTGTTTGGTATTATACAACTAAAAAATATTTCGTTGTTGTCTATGAGTGCCAGAGCATTCCAAAAATATTCGTCATTTTTATGAATTGATTTGAGCAATTTTGCATGAAAAGAACTTAAGAAAGGGAAGTCCATATCGCCCTCAATATCGTCTTTTGAAGTAGGTATTAATCTTAGTATCACCGTTCGTCATTTTGTAGCTTTGTCATACAGCAAGTTTACGATGTATTTGAAATGTCTTACATGGATGGATATGCATGTATAGGATTTGTGTCCGAAGTAAGTTGTAGAAATTACAAAGATGTCGAAAAGGTGTTATAATGTTTTATTCTACGAAAAACAAAAGTGATAATATATTCTGATAATTTCTTAAATCTAGAGTTAACCAGTTCAACCCGAGTAAGGTCGGGTAATTTTGATAGTTATATAGGGTAATTTGATAGTTATATTATATATATATATACATACCTCACGTTGACGTGGTGTGGAGGTTTGTTGAGTGGGGATGCAGCTCAGGTGCTGACATCGTCCATATGACCTTGGTTCAAAATTTCTATGTTTTGTTTTCTGATCTTTCTCTTCTGGATTGACCCCGAATAGCCCGTTTTATTTCTCTAGTATAATTTTAAGTCAACTATCTACCTGCTCTAACTATCTACCTAAGGATTGTGAAGGGGTTCTTATGGTTTCATATAAAAACTCTAATAAATTTTCATGTATATCCAAATATCATTCATACTAAAAGGACGATACATTCGATAAATGAGGTAAACCTCTGCGAGTCATGTGCAAGAACAGCTGATATGGGAGTAAATAAGTTGTGTCGATCGTTAGAAGACCGTCACTATTTAAGTACAGTAGGAGACATAATATCAACGGATTTAGGGCCCCAGAGATATAGAGAAAATTAAGCTTGATTCACTTGGTGGGTGGGAATAACCGACTGTCTTTATTGACTTTTTTCGATTTTTATTATGTTTATTCTTTGCCTAAAATGACGTAAAAGAAAGTTATGATAAACGCTTATACATTTGTATTTAAAACTGAATTGATCAGACCTTTTAATAGCATTGTCAAATTTATAATATTTTTCCTCTCATAAAAAGTTATCAATTCATGATTTGTTCAACCAATGGAAAAATTCACCAATTCAAAAGTTCACTCAAAACAATAGTTCAATTCGTAGCATGCAATTGGGGAAAGTACTTTTTTTTTATTAAGATTACTATTCTTGCTCACAATTTCCAATGAAAGGACAAAAGATAATATTGTCAATTTGTAAATATCGTCACCAACTCCGCCGGGGCAAAATAAAAAGCCATTGAAAAAAATTGTTCCAGATGCTCTTAGATGCGCCAAATGGGCGATAAAAAGCAGCCGTAGCTAGCAGTGTGGACGGAAAAAACCGCCCTCTTCCATGCTCTTACCAAAACAAACGGATTAGTAGCCGGTCTTCGAAGCCTTTCTATGGTGAGTTCCTTCAAATGTCAATCTATATATTATGTTGAAATCATAAGCTTAGTCTTGAATCTATTGCTCTAGAATTTCACAGAGGCCTATGCTCATTAGCCATTCACAACTCATCGTGTTTCGAATTGCAGAATCGTGTATGGAATTGATTGTTCGCTACTAATTCTTAATATGATTAGAAAGCAAAACTGCACCTAGCTGCTGCAAGCATTGTTAATTGGTATTATTTATTTCTCTCAATGCATTTCACTCTTTTTAAACTAGGATGAAATACATCAAAGCTACCTTCAATTTTTCTCTGTTCATTTTCTTTGAAGTGTTTGCTTAGAAACAGTTGCGATAAAATCTAAGACAAGATAAAATCACGATGTATGGAATGATAAAGCTTTATTTAACCTAGATAAGAATCTATTCCACAATATTATACTAGCGTTGAAAATTCTTCTTTCACACATCAACTGCGAAATGTACAAATTATCAATATATTTGTGCACTTAAAAGCAAAAATATTTTTTAAATTATGTGTATTATTGATGAGAAAAAACAGTTGATTAAATTTTATATTTTACATTCCATTTCCAATATTACTTGCTATACAATATATCTCATGTTCTTTTTATTGGGGGCACCCCATAAAAACATTTGGTGGGGATCCCTAGGACTCGCTGCTTCGGGAAACACTTGCATACCATCTGAAATCCACGGAAATATTTTTGAACTAAAAAGGATGAGATGGTGAATAATACGAAACTCTAGGCAGACTATTATAACTCTGAGGTAGTACTTTATTTGTTTTCATACCGATATATTTGACGACATATTTTATGCGATATTACATTTAGAACATAGTAAATAAAATACAGAAAATGAAGAAAGTAAAAATATAAATCTTGTTTAACTTTTAGAATCATGTTGGATTATATGTTCAGCTACAGGTGTTCCGAACATTTCGCAAGTTGAGGACAAAATGCTCTAAACTTATTGCAGGGCAAAATATTTTAAAATAAACTTGAATGAGCAGCGTTCAAGGGGTGAAAGTAAATTTATCATTTAAACACTTTTAAACTAATATAAATTCGTATCGGAAATTCGTAAGTTGATAAAGTTTGTCGATTTTTTTATTTTATGTAATTTTGTTATAGAAAAGGCAAATGGGAACTAGTATACCAAAATGTAATATCTTATATTCTGTGTTGAAAACTATAAACATAAAAATTACTGTCGGTAACACTCTAAATATTCGGTTATTTATCATAAGTAATCATTAGTAACACCAATTTTAAATATTGTTTAAAGTAATTTAAATATGATAGACTATATGTAAATGCTATAATTTTATAAATAAAATATTTCTTATATTGTGAAAATGTGAGCATGTTTCTAAAATCTTACATTTGGCTTAGCATTTTCCATGTGTTGAGAAGCAATATTTTTAAGTCCTAATAAAAAAAAAGGTTTTGATATTTTGAGATGAATTTGTATGAAAAACATTTATGTTTAAAATGCATTCTATCTTGTTAATACGATTTATGTGATTAAAATACAGTATGAGAATGAGAGGAATACACATTCAAAATAAAAATCTTACTCTTAATATTAATTCAAAGTATACTATAATTTGAAGTAATACACAATAGTTTGAAATCGAAAGCAGAATACGAATTCGAGCAAATAGGATAATTCTAAAACGTTTTACAAAAAATTAAAGGCAATTTATTTCACCGTTGAATGCACACTTTTTTATTAATTTACATGTATACCTGAGAAACAATTTATATTTATGCGTAGTTAAAATCTAAATATTCCAAAATTTTAGTGGAAAAGACGTTTAAGAGTTGAGCCAATTTCATTTTCAGAACTTAATGTGTACAGTTTTTCAAGAAGTAGGGGGGTAGTTAAGTGTCTAATTGAATGCATTTGTAAAATAGCTCTCGGATGGTTCCATATCATGAGTCTTACACTTGAATCGAGAGTGATTCGAAATTCCTTTAAAGACAACAAGTCAACTAGAGAATATCTTTGAACTGTCAAGCCAAACATTTCACAGCATGATGTAAATGAAAGAATCATTGGACCCTATAAAGGGTAAACACACATATCACACAAGAGAACAGCGAGGAATAGCTTTTACAAATTTTAAACTAAAATTTCACACAAGAGGTCAACAAAGAGTAAGTTTTAGAATTTTTCAGCTAAAATGTGAAGCTGTAAATGCACATGTTGTTCTTAACTATTTTACTGTGAGGGAAGTAAGATAATTTTTTGTATGGTCTTTTCGGTCCCAGGAATTGAAATGAATCAATTGAAGATGATTGTATGACAAGAGCTGTGCAAGGGATGAGGGTTGGAAATTCGAAATAAACGGTCGTAGTGGAAGAAATTTCTTTGCTGGAGTTGACAGCTGGATGCGGACATTCTTCGGGATCACGAGAGTCTAAGTGACATTGAGATACGTTAGATACCCGTGAGCAGAATTCGTATAATGCTCTATCAATGCTCCGAAAAAAAATGCGAGAAAAAAGATTTAAAAACATTGCGTGCAGCATTTTTTGAAAAAGAAAATGCGTATTTTGATGCACCCTTTTAAGTTTGGTCAGAGAATTTCGAATCACAACAAAAATTAACTATGTAAAAAAGTACACATTTTTTTCTACAAAAGCTAGCAATATATATATGCTGTACAATTCTGGGCTCCATATATGAGAAAGGATATAGAATTAATTGAAAGGGTTCAGCACAGAGCCACAAAAATAATAAAGGGGATAGCAATTCTCGACTATAATGAACGTTTAAGTAAACTAAACATGTATACACTGGAAAGAAGAAAAAGGAGGGGGGATTTGATTCAGGTTTTCAAGTTTGTAAAACAAGGGGACACAGAGGGCTTAAATTTCAATAGAGATAACAGAACAAGGGGCCATGGGTATAAATTGAATAAGACACATTTTAATCGGGATTTAAGGAAAAACTACTACTTTAATAGGGTAATAGACAGTTGGAACGCGTTGCCATAAAATATAGTTAATTCAAAGGGAGTGTACGAATTTAAGACACAATTGGATAGTCAGTGGGAATTGGAGAATTCATAAACAAATGACCAGCCTTGTTGGGCATGAGCCTGTAGCTGGTCGTCAATATTTGTATTTGTATTTGATTAAAGTTGCGGTGCCTTGAACAGGGCCACCATTTTCAACGGGCTTGCTGACGAGAATCGAGAACTACGGTATCAGTTCTCACTCCCCTTAGTTTCACTTCTTAAATCGTTCCTATTGGTTACTTTTAGTTTCAGTTCCCATTGGTATATAACGCTTACTTATTTATATGCCAGTAGTGTGTCTCTCTGTCGATGTAACGTGTATGTGCATAATTCGTATGTGTGTAATGTTAGTAAAATAAAAAACCTTCTGATTATGTCCGCTTCAAAGTAATTGCTCTAAAGAGCGATAAGTAGAATAACATTTTTCTCGGTGGTAGGTAGGTATTTATTTAAAGTCACTATGGAGAAACTCAACGAGCTATTGGTCGAGGATTAAACCCGAAGGGGACTACACCACGTAATTTTGAACCACGGTCAAATGACTTCTACACCACGCCAACGTCAGGATATTTGAATAAGGACAGACGTTGCACCCTATGTATAATAAACCTCTGGTTGCTAATCTTCCAACCCTGCTACCTTTTTTTGGGTGGAAATCTCTTAAGTGGGAATATTTTTCTATTGAGTTGGAAGAACCTTCGAGTTGATTTCCATTTTCTATACAAAAATGGCCAAATGATTCTAAAAATTGAGTTTTACTTCACAGCAAAGTTCAAGCATTTAGTTCTTAGTTGAGCGTATGCAGCAGAAATTGACCGAATCAAGCTTATTTTGTCTCGTTGAAGATTCTAAAGAAATCAGTTGAATCACGTTAATAAAGTGTACTTTGTTACAAAATGAAAAATATACAATTCTGCTCATTTGGAGTGTTTTTTTTCTTCGTGACTATATTCTACTCTTAACGATTGTTTCCATTCAACCCGTATTTTAAGTGATAATCCTCATTCTTTATATTTCTCTCCTAAGAATTGACAAATTTTCATCAGTAAGTTTAACAGACGTTTTATTTTATTTTTCCTACGATTCATCGTTGATTAACTTACTTTTATTCATTTTTATCTCAATTTTTTTTTTTTTAAGTGCAAAAACTTGTACTGTTAATGGATTCTTGGGGAGTCATTCATTCCATACAAAGCGAACCAACCAACTATGGCAGACTTATCACCAAATTTTTTTCAAAATTATTTTTTAAATATTAGGTTAAGATATTAGGTTTTAGAAAAATGTATATTTTGTGATTCACTTACATCCAAAGTCATCAATGGAGAACACTAAAAGTAGCCATTCTGTGACCCGATATTTCAATGAGACACAAATGAAAATGTTTTCAATCGTTACATTCTTCAGAAAAAGGTCTCGAAGGAAATGTCAGAATAGAATTGAATAGATTTGCCAATTGCCTCTGGTACCTTTGGAAGACAATTTTAAAAATTATTTTTAATCGAGTTTTTTATAACAACTCTCCTGGTGCAATTTAGAGATTGTATTTCTAATTATTACTAATGAAAAACATTTTAAAAGCAAAATTATGGAAAACTACGATATTCCAATTTTTTAAAATATATATTTAACTGAGAGTGAAAACATCAAACATCAATATGTCTATTATATGTTCTAAAACTTTCTTTAATCTCTTTGCCCAGGAGCATTTTGTAACAAAATGGTAATTTGACATTTTTTATCGCTGATAATTAAAGTTAAACTTCGATAATATAGATATGTGATATAATTATTATTTTCACTCTGATTACAAAATTATAAAATATTGTTGTCTGTGTTAAATACTTATTTCGAAATTGATCTTCAAACATGCAACTCTATGAGATTTCACAACTGCTCCCCCTTCGAAGTCCTTAAAATACCTTCTGAAGTACACTCGAAGACAAAAAAAAGTTGCACCTAGAAGGAATTATCCGAATGCAATGAAATTGTTGTTAAAATGCTTATGAATGAGTAAATGATTAAAATTGCTGACTGAAATATGCAACCTTTATTGCGAAAAATTAAAAAAAGTGGAATCATTCAGTATTCCTAATGCAAGCGCCTGTGTAGTGAGTCTTATCTCATCCCATGCTGCTTGAATCCTGACACATAGTTCCAGTAGTTCCCATAGATTCTCGATCGGGGACAGGTAAGATATCGTTGTGTCGTAGACAAGCTCTAGAGATGGCAGCAATGTGGAATCGAACATTGTCTTGTTGCAGGTGAACCTGGAAGTTCAGAAATGGGAGTGGAACTGACTATACGTAAAACTGGCCTGTCGTAACGAATACCAATGGGATTTGGCATCATTCGCATCCCACACCATGACGTCTTCTGTGACAACAAACCGTGAATCTTGGCGGATTCAATTGTCGTCTCCACACAGACATTCGACATGTCCGTCTGGCACGACACCATTCCAGTTTTTGATGGCATGCTGTTAAAGGCAGTAACTGTCTACGTGAGCTTAGTCCGTGAAGCAAATGGTTCGATCACTTATTGGATGATCGAGAGTGGCTGTTGGATCAGTACGTCTTACAAGATCCTCTCTCAGTTCAACTTAGTCATTTTGTTTCTTAGTCACATGTCAAAACGTCTGGACAATTTTATGCCATTAACTTTCAATAGGTTTCATTAAATAATTTTAAATTTCAAAATTAGGACAATTTTTTCGGGATTATAAACTTTTAAACCACCTGTATCTCTTGAACTAATAGTCCGATCGAGCTCAAATCGAACTCATTTTATAGATAATGGTGTAACTTTTGAAATGGTATATTTTATAACGCTTAAAATGACTCATTTGATTTCACGATCCTTCAATTTGACCTCCGTGATACCTTTTATTTTTCATTTTTTTCCTTAAAAGTACACTATTTATCTTCAATACTTTTTGTGTCAATTTGACATCGATTGACTCAATTATAAATTGGCGTTTATCGTAAAAATGTAACTTTATTTTATTGTTGCATTAGGAAATTTGAAATACCTATAATGTTCTGATAAAAATATCAGAAATATTAATACTAATAATATACATGCTATCTTAATGTTTTTGTGAGATTCTTCGCTTAGTTGGAGTAATTTAACTTTTGATACTGGCATCATGTAACAAATGCGATCAACCAAACAAAGTTGCTAAATTCTTTATTTTTGCCTCCTACTTCTAATTATATTGTTTCTCTTCCATTTATGAATATTTTATGGACAGTTGCTTGGGCGTAATTTTAGGGACTGTTGTAACAGAGGGGGTATAGCGAAGTAGCTGAATGAGTCGTTTCACTGGCATTCATTCGAAATTTGGCTCTATCGATTTCAAAATACAGTAGAGTCCCGATTATCCGAGTTAATGTGGACCAACTCGGATAACCAAAAAACTCGGTTAAAGCAAAAATTGCAAATCAAATAAATCGTGTAGGTTTAAATGTATATTTTAACAAATACAAAAGTTATACACATACACCACATGCAATTCATATTGTTACGATAATTAAAGAGTTCTTCCTTAATTGTTTTTTGTTTACGTTACTTCGGCGTTTTTCTGCAGAAATGTTTCGTCATTTTTTTAAGGATAACAGGATTGCTGGTCTTGTTGTTCTATATATTCAATAGCACTTTCGATAGCTTTTAGTCCATCTGAATGGGAGATTTTCATAAGTCGAATTTCATCGTCACTGTCTTCATCATCATCGCTAAATTCATTTTCCTTATGGACGATCATTATTATCTGTAATCTTTTGTTGTTCGTTAGCGTTTATCCAGTCGCGGATTTCGTTTTTCTAAGTTTTTGTAAAATCAAGTTCAGAATTTTTTGGGGTTGTTTTAAAAAGGAAAAATTGAAAAAAAAAATAATAATAATAAAATAAATAAATAAATAAAAAATTCCTAGAAAAATTTTATAGCTCTTTTAAAGCGGAAACTCGGATAATCGGGGTTTTACTGTAGCTACAGAGCCGCGGTAGTTCAGTCAGTAGAGCGTCGGGCTCGCATCGGAAGGGTTGTGGGTTCTGTCCTCGGCGGAGCCTGCAATTCTGATGGTTGCGAGATCGGCGCTTAGACCTGGCTAAAGACCGTCGTGTTCGCTAATGGTGGCTGGGGCACGTTAAATAGGTCGTGGTCACAAAGTCCCCCATGTTCCCATACCAAATCAATACCTCTGGGGGTACTTGATCAGGGGGTTATCGACCTCTGATTGGGATATAAATTACGGTATGTGTGAGTGAAAGGGACCTTTCTGTAATACGGATGTGTCATGCATGAAGAAGTCCAACCCTCCGGGCAATGGCACCCCCAATTGGGCCATATATGGCCCGCACGACAACAACTGTAGCTACAAATCATTTTTAAGATAACTGACAATCGTTTATTAACATTTCATTAATTTTAATCATTCTAGTGGTTCATTCTTCAAGATTTGTTGCCCCACTTGTTGTCACTGTATATATTTTCTGTTGTATTCTTAATTTCAAATAATTTCATTCTAAAGATTCATTTTCTCTTGAACGGGTGCCAAACGGTTGAATAGCTTAACATTTTTGAATAGACTTATGAGAAGGTTTCTTCTTGATCTAATGAAATGGATGTCTGTATTTTAGGCTGTAGAAGAAGTGTTTTCAATCAGGTGATGGACGCCATCAGTGGAGATGTGAAATTCTGTAGCGGTGAGTAGAATGGAGCAATAACGAGAGTGGATCTACAATTAGTCAAAAATGTCACGCACTAGATACTTGGTGTTTAAAAGATTTAGTTTTTGCCATGGCAACCATTTCACTTCTGTTTTCCAATGAATTTCACGTCTGTTTCCCAATGTCTTTTAGTACGATCCATAACTTTCGATCTTTTATTGAAAGAATAAATTCTTTATTTTGCAATTGAAATATGAACTTTAGGTCGTGCCGTTATGAAACGAGATTTTGGTATTTTATCGGATCTTGGGAGCACGTTTGAAAAACATTTATTCCCATTTTTTGTAGAAAAGTGAAATGGCATAACTAATATGTTGTTTTAATTGCAAACATATTGTAGCTTTAGTTTGGGATTTGCTTTTTCAAATCTACCTAATGTTATATTTCAACATCTCTATTTTCTTTCAAAAATATTCTATAAAATCCAACTCCTTACAATACATAAAATGCTAGGGAAAATAAAGATCGTGTAACACATAGAGCTGTTTATCAACAAGTTTCTTTAATTCGACTTGTTTTCGGCATTTTGGATTGCTATTTCCAAACGTATTAAAAATACACAGAAAGATATATCGAAATTCTTCCTCGTTCTTATGAAACTAAATATAGGTAGGTTGACATAAATAAATGTCATATTTGTTTTCATTGTATTAGAGAAAATATAACATTTCTATTTATAGTTACACGACAGAGGATTCTATATTCAGATTTTTAAACGTTGAAGTAAAGATTATTGATTAAATATGTTTACCCATTTGGGACTTCCAAGTAGACCTGTACTTCTAAGCTCTAACAAATTCTGAACTAAGGAAATTAGAGAAATCTTGATGCTAAATCAGAGAATTTAGCATCAAGCAATTCTATGTTTTGAGAGTAAATGACAGCGAAAACTAAAACAACGAAACTGCTTCCTAGTTTTTCGGTTAATACAAATACTTTATTACATAGATAAAGAATTATCAGCATTAATTCTAAGACGATATTCATATTATTTAACAAAATTTTCATTAAAATATTTCGTAAGGTAAATTAACTGACGTATTTACTGTTCAAACGCATATTCCTTCTTCAAATCATTAAAAAGTAAGGAATAAAAAAAATTATGTATTTGAATGTGTAACTTTCACGAAAATTTATGTACTTTTTTTTAATTAGTACCAAAAGAAAGACATAAAATATCTCGTTAAAAATAAATTTTAACAAATTCGTTTAATTTGATTTCTGCTGTCTTACGCTATCAATTAACGCTAAACAACAAGCTTCCATCAATTGTAATAAATTGTTTGGTCGTATGAAACCCCTAATCTTTTGTTAGGGAATTTTTAAATAATTACTATTATTACTATTGTTATCTTTTTTAACTTTAAATGCCGGACGAATGTTTAGCCAATATTAAAATTTTACAAAAATCTTTATTATATAATCTACCATAATATAAATATATAAGTGCATGTTAAGCAATAAATTTATATAAAAGTACTGAATCTACTACTACACACTTCGACAGCAAAATTACATGTGTTGATTTTTAAAAAATCCAGTTTATTAAAGAGTTCATGTTTGTGTCAGTGTGTTACATTTATTAATTTATTATTTAGGTACACAATTGAGTATAAAAAGTTTCGATGGTAATATTTTTATTTTACAGGCACATTGCTTAAAGGATTTGTAAAACATACAATTTAAATTTGGAGGAAAAGAGTTATTTTAATTTTTTATTAAATCCAGTTTTTATTCTCTCTCAAATGATTTCTTGTTATCAATATTTGTAACGCTAAATGCGTGTAATACGACTCAGGTTCGATACTTATTGATTGAGCAATGAATTGGAATAAAAATTCACTGAAAAACAATTGAATTAGTGATACCTGTCTAGTAGCGCATAGCACTACCTTTAGTCTTGATGATGATTCGTCTTTACATGGACTCGACAAGACACTGGAAGCGATGGGAAGCCATACGTATTCACGACTCCTGAACAATCTCTCACAATTCACGAAGGTTAGATGGAAGGAGGTCTGAGGTTAGGACATCTGTCTCAATTGCATCCCAGATATACTTGATTGGATTGAGGTCAGGTGACTTTGATGGCCAGGAAATCACGTGCAGGTCTTTGGAATGTTCATCCAACCATTCGGATACAATTCGGGAGTGATGGCACGGTGCATTGTCTTGCTGAAAGACAATCTCTGTCGAAAACGACAGCATACGAGAGCCGTCAAGAATATCCCGGTAGCGTTCACCTGTCAGAGACGATATCACAAGTACCGGGGGTCCCATGTCAGTCCATGTTAACAGTCCCCAGACGAGAATGCCACCTCCACCAGCTTTAAGATTTCCCTGCTGGCAGGAAGGATCCATCGCTTCATGTGGTTTACGCCGCACACGTGCTCTTCCATCGGCGTGTAACAAAAGTGAATCACTCCAGGACATATTTGAAACGTTGCGGATACGAATGCTGGTTTCCAGAAAAACGCATTTAAACTCGAAGTTCTTCCGCTCTTAATACATAGAAGAACTACTGGGGGTTAGAAAGAGCGAACTGAATGAAAAAGCTAATATCGTTATTCACTAATGTCTGACAAAGCAAAATATGGGCAAAACAATTTTTCGCCCAATGTTGAGTTCGCCCTTCGTATTTTTCCACATCTCGAAGATCCATTGGCGATGTTCCCGTGACCTGCTTACTTGCTTAAATTGCATAATCCCAGCTATCCCTAATTCCATTGCTCTTCAGTGTATTCTTTTACAAATAAAAAATAAAACGTTAGTTATTATTATAAGAAATTTAAAATAAATTCATGTAATTTCGTTTAGAGAATTTAATAAGTCAATATTTATGGGTAATAATAAATTTTCACTGGCTTTTTTCAGCAACTCTCAAAGGGAAATGAACATTCGTCGATTCGTCAGTCTCTGTATATTGCTGTTCGTCAACCTTGTCGTTGGGTTTCTTTACATACAGCCCTCCAGCATAAGAACCCTCATAAGCAATCCCAACAGTGAAAATGAGAGCACTTTGGTTGAAAAGGGAAACACGACCAATGAAACATTTATTCCAGACATCTCATTCCCCCTGAATTATAACTTTACGTTGAATCCCCGCGACCTGTGCGCCACAAGAACCAAAGGGAAACTATCTTTAGTGATTATGGTCTGCACAGCTGTTCCTAATTTCAAACAGAGACAAACTATCCGTGAGACGTGGGGATCTGCTGCAAGCAACAAGACAGGCTTCGTGAGGTTGGCTTTTCTTGTCGGATCAACAAATAATGCAACTCTTCAGCAGCAGCTGGAACACGAGTCTCTTCACTTTTCCGATGTCATCCAACAAAACTTTACAGACTCGTACCAAAACCTTACATTGAAATCCCTCATGCTTTTGAGATGGGTATCGGAAGTTTGTCCGAACGTGCAGTATGTTTTAAAAACAGACGATGACATGTATGTGAACGTGCCTAATTTAGAGCACACTCTTACAAGACTAGCAGTCAAATCGAATGTTATGTATGGCGTGTTGTTCAAGAAAGCCAAACCCAACAGGAATCCTAATGCTAAGTGGTACGTGCCAAAGAATCAATTTGATGGGGACATGTTTCCAGATTATTTATCTGGGACGGGGTATGTCATGAGTCGAGATGTCGTGCCTAAAATTCTAGAAGCAAGTAGTACACTTCCTTTCTTGGTAATGGAGGACGTATTCATCACAGGATTGTGCGCCAGTCAGAGCAATGTGAAGCGCTACAATGTGCGAGGATTTGCATACTGGCGGCGAAGTGCGACCGGCTGTGCTTTTAAAGATGTGATAACCGGACACCACGTGTCTATAAAAGATATGATCAAAATATGGAAAGAGCTTCACAAAAGACCTTTAACTTGTCGGCAGAAGAAGAAAGTCTAACATTTTATAAGTCAAATCAAAAAAATTGATGGTGAGCCTCTGCATTTTTTTAATTTTTTACTAAATTTGTATTACAGGAAAATATTCATCTACAATGTCAAAATTTGAGTGACACTTTTGAAACAATTTATAACGACTGTATTATAAACTATGAATTAAGATGATAGAGAAAAACCTATTTTAATTTGTGTTTTTAAAAAGGAATTCTTATTTCATTCGATTAGTAATCCTTTGATTTGAATTGATGCTGCAAGAAAACTTTTCCATGTTTCATTGAGTTGCTCACACAATTATTTAATCTTACATCTTGGAATAGCTGAAGTTGAGAAACAATTTACGTTTTGTTTGACTAGTTTTATAAAAAATGTTTTAGAAATAAAATTTACACCGTTGTAAAAAAGGGCTTCCATAAACATTCCCCTCCCTCATAATTTTCCGATCAGCTATATTCCAAAGCACAGGGCTCGAAATACCCGGGTGCACTGTGCACATGAAAATAAAATTGTGCACCTAATTTTTTCCCGCTAGGCGCACCTGTGCACCTAATTTAAAAGCTTAGGTGCACAAGGTGCACCTGTATTAAAAAATATATTTCGAGGCCTGCCATAGCAAATGTTTTAATTCACTCTTTTTGATATTTTGCATGTTAAACTCAATCATATTTTAACTGTATTGGAAAACATGTCTCCCAAATAAAGCTTCATACATTCTTTTTCCCAGTAGTGATTGCTAAGTAACTATGCGCGTAAAATTTTATCACCTTACAGTACGTAAGATTAAGAGAATCCGTTTTCTCAATATCATTTTATTTTAAATCGTATTCGAATGTTAAGAAAAATTATTCAAAATTGTAGTTTCCATTTTCAAAGACATTTATATTCAATCCTCGAAGAAGATATTCAATAAGTTATTTCATAATTAAGTAAGCTTTTAGTACATATGGAGTTATTATTATACAAGTTATTAAATTGAACAATATTAGATACTTTCAATTGATAAAAATTTTGAAATAGGACATGCAACAGCTAGTGCGTGACACACTTTACGGATCTGTTAGAATATGTGAATATGTGGTTCAGAATACTCTCACTATGGGGAAAAAGTAATGGACAAAGTTGTCTCCATTGGAAAGATATTCCACTTTAAGTATCCCAGTGGCTGAAAAATGGAGAGAAACTGTGCTGAAACTAAACTCTTGACCATATCAACCCTTTTCGGCAGCACGATTTTTTTTATTTCGCAATGTACTTTGTTCTTGTTGATGCTAATGATTAATAATGCATAAAATGTCATTTTAATAATTACCTTCTGAGGATATGGACCGTTCTTGTAATTGTGCTGATATTTGCATTGGTCTATTTGGGTTAGTCACTTTAGGATCCAGGTTGGGGAACGTGCTCCCGCTCAGGATCTCCGCTATGGCGACCCCCGCTGGTTGATTGGATCCAGACTCTTCGGGTGTCGGTCTCTTTTGACATGCCGTAAAACGGAGAAAACTGCAGATAATATGCAACCAATTTTGGAGTAGAGTCGAGTCGAGTCCTCCTTTTTGAAAGTCCCTGCAGTAGGAGTCTCAATTGATAAATTAAGCGGATTAACTCTAAATTTCATTGTGTGATCAGTACCACTGATATAGTACGAAATACCTGGACGAACGATGCTTATTTTGCATTACAAAAACGTCTTGTCTCTATTAACTGCCACTACACTTTTAAATTACAGTTCAAAAGTCTCAGTCTAAATACTCACTTAAGTTTCTATTAATACTAAAATTGTTCGAAGAAAGTTGCATCAAAGAAACTAAATCCAATTTTCACAGAAACAGAGCTGGAATTTAAGTATAGAACATTTTTATATAAATTTGCACAAAATACTCAAAATTATATCAAATTATCCAATGTATTTGCTACCATTCCACGAAAAACATTAACACAATTTCACTACAGTTAAAAATAACCACTTTAGCTTATATAATTCAAAACCAAAACTAAACTGAACTTAAGTTCAGCATAGCAAAAAACAAAACTAAAAGCAAAAAAATACAGACACAATACAATACATATTATTACTATGATCACCATTTTCTTTAAACAAAAAGAAATTCTGAATTGCTAGAAAAAAAAATACAAATATTTTTCTTTCTCTTTGTATAGTTCAAATATACACATATTTCTAGAAGTATTACATATAAATTTCGATTGATGAAAATGAATAGTAAAAATATTTTTCTAAAAAAACAAATATTCAAATTAAACCAAAGCAAAAAACTAAAGAATTCACTTTTTCAAACACTGAGAAAATTATACCAGTGCATGTCAAAAGAGACCGACACCCGAAGAGTCTGGATCCAATCAACCAGCGGGGGTCGCCATAGCGGAGATCCTGAGCGGGAGCACGTTTCCCAACCTGGATCCTAAAGTGACTAACCCAAATAGACCAATGCAAATATCAGCATTCGCATTTCCAGTCTTGCAGTTAGTAAATAAATTATTTCCTCAAAACAAAATCGGTACTTTCGCAAATATAAAATACAATCTGAAACTCCTATTTTTTCTTTCGTTTTTTCAAAACACTTATACACAACTTTCTCAAGAACAATTTTCTAGTTGAATATTAATTTTTACTGCAATTCAAACAAAATAATTGAACCTCTGTAAACTTGTAATTCAGATCAAATCTAAATAACGTTTTGAAATTAATTTCCAGTATTCATGATGAATATATTACAGCTTACAATTGCTCGGTTAGCAGAAACGTGCGGGGGTACTAAGGATTTTACATGAATTCACTTATCTGAAATTCTTTTTTTCGTCTAGCTCGGGTTGCACGTTTGGACTCGAAATGTGATCGTCGTTTTGTGTCATTTTGTGATCATGTGCAGAGAATCCCTTTGTGAATTACGAACACAATTACTCTACGCAACTAGTTAGATAACGTGGACAAACACTCATCTTTACATGTTTACAAAATAATCTCAAATACCCGACACCTCTCGCACCCATTCTCTAGCGAACTTGAACTGCTCGCGATAGATTGTAAAGGTCAACGATGTCAAAATTTGTTGATTGTTACAAGGATTAGGTATTATATGTAAAACTAGTCGCCAATAGAACAACACAGTTCTACTTAAACAAGCCATTAATTCGTGAGAAGAGACGTGTGTTTAAAATCATCAGTAGGCTTAATAGCTCTATTAGACACTATAATTCAAAGAAAAACTCATTAACTGACATTTAGAGTTTGTTTCGACACTAAATGCGTGTTTTCATGATGGTGAGAAATCCATTGTCATAAGAATCTGAACAAAAATATACGACCATCAGAATGCTTATTACTTTTGACCTATAAAAAAGTGTTTAAGACGTATACAACCCCCTAAATGGACATCTGTCATGGTAATATTCTGGCTCTATCATTTTATAACACTTCAGAATTTGATTAATTACAAACTACTCAACCATTATCAACGGATTAGTTCATTTGAATCAACCTTTTTTTTTAAATTCGTTCAGCATTGTTTGGTATTTTTTAATTAACGCCACACTGGAGCAACACAACGGGCTGAGTATTGTTTGGAATGTCGGTCATTAACTCATAACTAACTCACACACAAAAATACGGATACAGAAATGATATATATTTATTTTATTTCATCGTTTTATGTGTCATTTAAAAAGTTTATCATCGTCACTAAAAATCATCAGTCGTACAAAATTTGAATGTACCGAGTGGGTAGCGCAATATACTACTCATGAAATGTAACAAAATTTTTTACACTGCCTGTATTCTTTGGTCGGAAATAAGTTTTCGGCTCAACAAACTTACACTGTTATGATGTTAAAGAATATTTTCCTACGTAAAACTTTTAATCCTCTAAGTGGTTACGATATCTCGTCCATCAGGATCTGACCACATCAAAGGCATGCATCTGCAAAATTGACGTTTCTTCAAAAAATGCGTTCAAAATATTTGATGCTTGGGGGAAAATCGTGTTACGATTCAAAGGCTGTTTTCTCATGAAAATCGGTTCTTGCCACTAAGAATCGAAATGATTCGTGGCTGTGTCATAGAACATTAAACGGTGACTCGAGGTGAAAATCGACAAAAATGCAGATGCGTGCCTTTGGCGTGGTAATATCTTGTCAGTGTTTCTAATGAGACCTCGTCAATACAACCACTAGAAGATTTAATAGACCTCCTTTATATAATAACTTATATTTTCCCTGCTTTTTTTATTTTGGGGGATTGCTTCAAAAGTGATACTATTTGATAATTTACCATAATTCTAAATTAAGTTACTTGAATTATACGCTGAACATTATTTAATGGGTAGAAACCTTTTTAACTGTCTTTATGGACTGGAAACCATCAGGATCTAAATTGAACGTTCAACACTATTGGATCCCCAATTGTTCAACAGCTATCATAGTATACACCCATTTTGTAATGCACTTATTCAAATAATTGAGCGATATTTTTTGTAAATGTCTGTTTTTTACACTAATATTTGTGAAAAATGCAGCACTATGAAAGAATCATCAGAAATAAATATAATTTATTCCACGTATTACTTATAGTGGTTTAAATAAACGATCCAATTTCCAGAGCAATAAAACAAAATTAATGCCGAAAATCAATATCTTGTGCAGCCGCCACGCCCAGCGATGAGAACATGCACATGTCAGGGCATGGAATCATACAGATTCTGAATTTCATGCTGAGGAATGATGATCTATCTGATGCCAAAGTTCAAACGTCCTCACTGCCCGACGAACGATGTAATTCCTCAATGCGCAACGTTGGATGAAGCCATGGATGAACCGGAACCTGTCGTGCACTGAAGAACAACATGTGGTTACAATACGTTACAGGATGGAATTCTCTGATCCCGCTGATCAATTTGGAGTAGAGCCCATAACGTCCAGTATGACGCTGAATAAGACACTCCGGGAGAAGTGTCTGACGCGTCCATCGTTATAGTCCAATATGTTGCGGGACACATCTGGAAAGATGACTTGTTGCCAATCTGATGGTCATTGGCTGTGTTGGTGAGCCCATTGTAGCCGGAGGCGTCAGAGGTTCGGCGTCAAGTCAATTCTACGCAGAGGAATCGTAGCACGTAGCCCATGCCGCAACAGACGTCAACAAACCATGAGGAAGACAATGTTGAGCCAACGCACGAGAGGACGCTGTTCGGTCCGTCACCGCCATGTGGATGAGGTCTGTCGTTCTGCGGTGACGTCATATTGCGTGACCCACTGAATAGGTTTCGACTTGTCCGGTTCTCCATGGTCCATCCCTTCAACGACACATCATTGTTCTGGCATTGCGCCCCTTGCGAGTGGCGCAATGCAGTCCACCTTCACGTTCAAACTCCGTTAGTTGCTCGTATGGCACTCTGCGTTTTTGGCATATTGACTTCTAATCAAACATTTACAGCAGTCAAACTACGCCACACACATTTCAACGCACCTTTACAGTGCTTTTTATACAAGGCTCACTAGGAAGTTTAGAGGGTGTTTGTTAGCCCACACATGCGTGATCGATTTGTAATTCGAATCATTTGCATATCCTAACCTGTTTTGCATTTCTTGCAAGTTTCGTTTTATTTGCAGGATTCCTTCATGGTGTTGCAATTTTCTCAAGCTCTAGTGTACGATGATTTGTAGATAAGTAACGTAACTCAATTGGGTAATTCCTGGTTCTTTTAATGTAACATTCGAGTAATGTAAAGAATGCTTTCAAATTTTTTTGCGTTGAGTGTGATAGTATGAAACTTTATAGAACGCTATCAGAATTACATAACCTAAGAATCTGGGAATTGAAATGAGCAGCATCAATACCAAATCGAACTATGCTTCAGTCAAGCTTCGTGAACTTGATTGAACCCAAGAGGTTCATGTAAACAAAGAAAATTTAAATGAGATATTTTTTTGTGCAAGATTTTTTATTTTGCTATTCAAATAATTGACTCTTTCGATCTATATGCATAGTTTATATATCTTTACTTAAATTACTTTTCTTAAAAGAGAGCTACAATCCAACATATCTACATAATTTATAAAATTCAATTTTAGTTTTTTTTCACTTTGAGCTCTACATGCTATAACAAACAAGTGATCCAATTCCATGATTTCTATACACAGAGCATTAGTGAATATTGAAATTTCGCCCTCTGAGACTGTGATATTTCCTAAACTAAGAACAATGGTGCCGATTTGTAAGAACTGATCGCATCTCACTTTGAGTTTGAGATTATTTCATAAGATGATTGACATCAATCCACGGGGATTTCTGTTCATCTCATTTTTGTACTGTACCAAATGCTTTTATTACTCATGTTTTCAATTCAAATATCTATCACATTTCTATAATAATGTTCAATTATTCGGAATAATAAATGCCTTTCTAATGCAAGGAATAGTTTGACTTGATTTGTCTCCATATTTCTACGTCTAAACGACAGTGCTATTCTTTCGTTTATGTTTTGATGTTCAAATTGAAGATGGAGATTAGGGGGTAAAACTCATTTTTAAGACACTCAACATAATCGTTTCATACCTACGTAGTTACATTCACAAAAAAATGACTCGTTAATTGGTCATAATGAGTGTTGTCAAATCTAGTTTGTTCACTCTTAATTCCAACGCATAGTTCCAGCAAAACGCAATTCGGTTGCAATGCCATGAGGTTTCAAAAGATGCTTGGATTCAAAACACATTTCTTCGCCCTTTGCAAAGTTTGTTCAATTTTGATGGGCCGTTCTTACACGAATCCTTTGCTCAAAACCTATTAAAAATTACATAGGATTAGTGAGTTTTGTGATAACTTCAGTAAAAATGCATGCACATTCTTAAGTATTTTCTGTTGCAATTGAAAAGGAAAATCTCTAAGGATGGACTGTAAGAATACAAACTATTATCATTGCATAATTGTAAAAATAGTACATCACACATAGGACTATAACCTAGAAATTATTACTACCTTTCAAGTACGTATTTTTAAAAAAATGATAAATCGAATGCCAATAGTATATAAATATTATTAGCAATTATTTTCATAAAAAATGATGGTGGTCTAAATTAAAAACTGAACAAATCAAGTATCATTAGAAAGGTGATAAACGTAATGATAGAAATACCATAAAATTCAAGTGACCTAAATGCATAAGCATCGAACATTGGAAAGTAATTGAATACTATTGAAAATGAACCATAAATACCCATGTAAATGCTCCATAAAAATAGTCACCCAGATAAACTTTAGATTTAAATAAAAGGATAATATTTTTAACCACTCATCTCCTTATTCATGCATTGTTCGTAGTAGAGCAAATTCAAAGGTTCCAGTCAACAGGAGGAAAGCCTTTTCTATGTATTATGCATAAAGTCTGCTGAAGGGGTCGCTTTCATCTGAAATTACGTAAAAGCATCGTAACTCATTTTAATATCTAATATCAAGTTCCAATCATTTGATAAAGCCGTTTATGGACTATGAGTACAGTCAGTTACCAAAGTTCATTACTCATATCTTCTCACTTATTTTTATTACGTAATGTCTCTTTAAATTTATTTTTAGTAATGAAATGAACAATCTTCAGATGTTTGAATGAAAATAGAGTGAGATGTGCAAAAACTCGTGCTTTCCTTCGCTTAGTTATTCTTGTAGTTACAGTATGGCCTTGAAATGGTACTATGTGAAAATCCAAACTTCTTTACTTCCGAATCGAAGTTCGGTCCTGGAAGGAAGGGATTAGCAATAAGAGGATTGCGTAACTCGGTCCAACCAAAGACCGCCGTGAACACGGGGTGGTGCACGTAAAACCTAATGTCCTCACGATGGCATGGTGTGGAAGTTTGGGGATACCAGCTCAGGGGTTGACGTCCCGAAGGGAAAGATCCTAGGACAATTTCACGTAACTTTTAACCACGGTCAGAGAATGTCACATCTGAATTGCCAACCCGCTCTCCACACTTCCACAACACGCCAACGTTAGGACATCTGAGGCTCCGATAGCTTTAACGTGCACAACCCCCTGTACACGACGGTCTTTGGTTGGATTCGAACTCGCAACCCTCCTGTTGCTAATCCGTTCCACCCGGGCAACCGCAGGCCCGAAATTTATATTTAATGGTAATTTTTAGTTAACGTCGTACTAGAGGAACACAACGGGCTATTGACGACGGTCAGTCCCTTAAGGGAAAGATCCGAGGACAACACCTCGTCATTTTGAACCACTGTCAGATGACGAAACAACACCTGAGCTGGCACTCTCCAAACTTCCACACCAACCCAACGTGAGGACTTTCGGCCACGACAGATTTAAGGTGCACCAGTCGCCTCTACACCATACGCTTACCAACATCCATGCCTGGACCCGAACCAGGAACCTTCCGATCTAGAGGCTAACACCTTAACCACTATACCGGTTGGTCGGCCCGAAATTTATAGGATGTGTCTTTATTTGGGTGGAGCTTCATTGCGTTAATTAATAAAAAAGAAGAATGAATAAGAAGCACGGGCAACATCGAATTGGATCTTTTTGTCCAGCCCTATCGAAGAGAATAAAGATTGACGAAATAGGTTGATCGCATTTCTTTTAATAGCTTTGAAATAAATTTGAACGTCTTTGAAGCAATATTTTATGTCGCCCGAACAGGAATTTGGGCAAAACCGAAAGTGAATCGATTTGAACGATAGTGATACCTTCTGTTTATTTGTATGCTCAATATTAGAATGATTGATTTATTACCAAAATCGAAAGATTCACAATTTAAAATGATCAGTATTGAATTTTGCAAACCGAAAGTGGGCAATATGGAATTTGCGAAATCGAAACGTTCAGTTAGACGTCAACTTACTCGGTCATTCCACGTCAAATGAACAAAAATCAGAAAAAACCTGTGGCCGTATGGTAATGGATTTTCATAAATTTGGTACAGGAGTTTAAGTTTATGCATAAATAACGATAGCCAAAAACTTTGGTTCAAAGTTAAATATTTTCGAAGTTTGGGTCATTTTAAGGACTCATAACTTTGAAAAGCAGTTGTGAGATCGCTTAATGTTATATTTTTGAAGTTCTGTTTCACAAAAACTACTTAACGTAGACAAACATGTTTTACATCATTATAAATTGTACAAAATTTTCTTTTTTTGACTTTTGCCTCCCCCCTTCCAACAACAATTTTAAACATCATATTTATCTAAAATTTAGTTGCAAAAAATAGAAAATTGTCATTTTTGACAGAATTAAAAACATTTCTATGGGCTAATTGCAATTCATGCCAGTTACAGTTCTGGGTATGATAATATTACTGATAGAGTTTGGAAGTCGCATTTTAATTCTTTCATCTTCTAAATAGCTAACGAAAATAACAATACGACAATTTTCTACTCTAAATAGGCATAAGAAATGAAATGAAGGACAGCTCTGATAAAACCGACATTTCACAGGAATACATTTTAGTATGGTTATTACTTGTAAAAAAGTTCTGGATTGTAATATGAGTTCTAAAGCAACAATAACAAAATCAAAATCTCAACATTTGCTTCCCAGTCTATATATATTACGAGAACTTCAATGACAACAGAGAAATTAAATACCGATAATGAAACCCTAAATCAACAAAAAAATACCAAATCATTTTTAACTTAAAAAGTAAATTATAAAAGGAGAAAAAATCAGTGTCAAATAAGCTAAAAAATTTCAACTTAGTATCATAGATATTATGACTTTTAAATAATTACCTTTTCAAATTCACTATGTGGTAAAACTCCCATGTTAAATTTTGCATCTTCTATAATTGAAACGTGTTTTTTTTGCCGAATTCTTTTTAAATTCTTTACTTCTTGTGCTGGTGATTGTGATAAATATGAAACACGAATATGTAGCGTACAATTGGGAATGGGAATGTAGCAATGATAGCTGGGACATTATCAAAATGTGGGAACACTAAATGTTAACAATGAATAATTTTTAAAATTTTGAAATTTAAAATCAATACCTTTTTTTTTTTTGTTTATAGGCCTAGAATACAATATACAATCATTCAAAGACAGGAACTATTCTGCAAAATTACGAATTAAAACATTTAATTACAAGATCTGTAGGTTACAGATTTTTAGGACATTGTTGGCCTTAGGTTACACAACTTTGGCATTTCCCAAGTCTAAGGACTAATAATAAATTAGTTACAAACTGTCAATGCTTTAAATTAGAGTAGATTCGAATATTTTGAAATTAGAATTTTGTTTTTCCAGATTTTCAAATCATGGATTTGTTTAATTCTGTAGTTTTATTACTAATTCCAAAAATTTTGCGTTTGGTTGATTTTTGTGATTTTTAAATAATATATATTTACACATACAAAAGGAAAACATGATCATAAAATAAAAATAACTTTATCCTTGAAAACTCCTGGAAAAGTTATAATTCCTATAGAGAGTTAATCAGGAAAAAAAAATTTCTAAAAATCTAAGTTTCATCTTAAAAAAATTGTTCAACGGATCATTACAGCCATAAAGAAGAAAATAAAAAAGAAAGAAAAATATTATTTAAAAAAAAAAAACGAAATTCTTTACAATCTTATTGAGATTGGTGCTACATCACGTTCAAAATTGAGTAACGATCGAAAATTTGACGCCATTTGACATCGATCGTACACATTTACTGGACATTTGCCTAGTCATGGAATTAATATTGTATTTGCTAAATTCACTTTATTTTTCGATAAAAAAACTATTAATCTTATGAAAGGAGATTGTAATTAATATTTTGTCTCTGATCAAAACTAAAAACCCATTGAGAAAAAAAATTAGTTTTAAGAATTAAATTTATTTGCTGTCAAAGCTTAAAGTTATGAATTGTTCCAACCTTTTGAGAACTACCCAGTTACGTGTTCTCGTAATGGCTGCGTTCACTTTTGGATTGCCATAGAACATTCAACGGTGTTCGAAAGCTTTTGGTTTAGCAAACCACGTATATTTATAACCATAATTTATTTAATATTGTTGATTTATTCGGTTATCTGGCCTTGAATGTAATAATATTTCTTTCAAAGGCGGAAACGGATGTCTTACTGGCGTGTTCCTGTCTTTTTTTATTCATCACATCGATAAAATGAAACGATAATTTCCATCTAGTTAAAAATGTTCCTGGGACGAAAATAAAGAAATTACAATGAAGGAAATTTCAGAACAGATAATATACATCTTGACACATAAAATGCAAAAAAATTTGTGAGGTTTTCGGAGATGTCCTTCACAATAAAATTTGTATTTAAACAAATAGAAAAATCGCTGTTTTCAATTATTTTACTTTTTCATTATTTTTTTTTAAACTAAGAAATAGAAATACAATCACTAAATTATACCAAACTTTTAGATAGAAGAAGTGCTTTGTTAAGAATAGTTTTTGATACTGTCTTTCCCCATTTTTAGAGGTACTAGAGAAATTTGAAATATGTATCAAATAGGCAAAATCTCTAGCAGTAACGAATACAAAACTATATTCTGACATTTCCTAGAAGACCTTTTTAATAAAGAATATAACAATGTAACAATTTTTAATTTGTGTCAATAACTTATTGAAGTATAAGGTCTCAAACAGGCTACTATTAGTGCTAAAAAAATCGACATTTGTGTGACCTTGAACTCTAAAATTCAATAAAAATAAAATATACATTTTGGACATCTAATATTTGGCAATTCCTCTTTACTATATGTGATCTATTTAAAAATTAATTTTCATTAAAATCGCTGATGTGTCAGCCACAGCCGATTTACTCATTTTGTGTGGAATGACCCTACTACGAATTGAATCAATATAATTGAATGGATATTGTGACAAAACGGTGTTGAGGACAATTTGCATGAGTGTTATTAGAACTTTCGCTTAAAGAGGTGAACTTACTAAACAATGGAATTGAAGCATTAATTGTGGATATTAAGAGCATTGTAAAGGAAATAATCATAAGTAATGAGCAGTTAATTGCAGTTAGTTGTGAGTAAATCTATGAGTGTCTATAATGAGCATTTAATTGTGTGTAAAGTAAAAATAAAAAGAAAACTTGAGAATTTAAAAACAAGTTTCATATCTACTGGTACTGATCCAAATAATATGTCGCAAGGTACAATTGTTAGGTCTGTTTGAAGAATGCCAAAAAATTCAATAATTAAAATACCCACGTTCATTACTGAGAAATTTAACAATGATCCTGGTGATTGGCAATCACTTTTCGATCAATTTGAGTCGATTGTCAATTAATATAGCGATTTTGCAAATGTCGATAGATTTAACTACCTAAAATGGTGTTTAACCCAGGGCAGTAGCCCATGCAATTCAAGGTTTCTCTTTTACCAATGATAGTTATTAAGTTGTTCTCGATTCGTTAAGATGTACAGCCGTAAAAAAAACCGACTCACCCGATCGCAATTGTAGAATTTACATCACAGAACAAAACGGAAGTTAGCAATCGATGTAGGGATGAATTGTTTTCTGCAAATATCACTACTTAAAATTTATCTAAGGGGCCGTCTTCATATTGAACTGGATGCTTGCTCCGATAATTTCACTATAAACCTCTATCTTTTGTCACAAATTTGGATTCTACACAAAATTTCAGGTGGATTTGATGAAAAATAATGTAAAACGGCATAAAATTGACCGATAAAATCCATAAAAACCATTGAGGGAGCGTGTAAATGTTCGGAGTTCAATCACATTATACATATTAATAAAGACGTGTAGTAGCCGTCGCATTCAATGACTTTTTTACAGGCGCCTTGGTGTGGAGTCTATTAAGATGGTGACGAAGTCAGAATCCATTCTGATTGAATCCCAAAATCTGTTGGCAGAAATTGCTCTTTTCACTTTGCGAATAATCCCCAACAACGATAATAATCATCGAATTTTGCAAACAGTCTCACTGCGCTACTAATTATGCACGTAATGAGCTGGAATTTGGAATTCCGATGTTTCAGTAACAGTTGAACTACGTGGTGCCAAAATTTGCCCATGTTTCTATTCAGAATTTTTATGAATATTAAATTCATAATTGATAAAAAAAAATAGTACATTTAGTTTCATAATTAAAATGTCTATAGATTGTGTTTGGGTTTTTGGGTAGCAAAGGATGAAAAAACAACTTCCAAGAAAAATTAATGTTTTGTAGCAAATATAACAAAAGCGTGAAACACCAATTTGACATTAGGATATCTTATTTTCAAACACTTATAAATTGGTGAAAACTCCAATAAAATTGGTGAACTTTTTGTTATTTCCGCCTGAAATTGTGTGTGGAATCCAAATTTGTGATAAAAGATGGGAGTTCGTATTGAAATTATCGAATCAAGCACACAATTTAATATGAAGACGGCCCCTTTTTTAACTATTGATATTTGTAGAAATCCCCATAGATTGCTATCTTTCGTTTTGTTCTGCGATGTAAATTGGGCAATTGCGATCGGGTGAGGCGAATTTTTTTCTTTGACGGGTGTACTTATAAACTACAAGATTTTTTTTAAATTTTGACCTTAAAAATCTATTTTTTTTTTTACATAGATAATTGATATGGTCTAATGGTGAGTTAAAATCATTTCAGGGAGAAAAAAATCAGATTATGCAAACAATTAACTATCTAATTAAGATATAATTAGCAAATTAAATAGCATGTTTTTTGAAACGTGGTATCTCAAATTCTAATTTGTTCAAAAAGACAATTCTTATTGAAAATTATTTCTTATACTAGCCACTACGTGGACAGCCCGGCGTTGCCCGTGACAATTTCAAAAAGGTCGAAATCGTTGGTTCAAGGGAGGAAAAAAACTAATAAATCTCTCTATGTTAAAAACGAATTCCCATTTGGTTTGCTTCACAAACCAAATGGGAATTCGTTTTTAACATAAATCTTTGATATTTTATGCTGTTGCCATTCCAAAGAAAACAATAATAATTAAATAAAATTCATTTTAAAATGTTCTAGATTGAATTTTAAAATTCGGTGCAACAAAAAATTGTAAAAAATTCGGGCTACCTGCGTGCCAAATTCCATTATTGTAAGTTCCATAGATTCGTCAGGACTTTGATAACGAAAAACAGACATACAAACACTTCCTTTTATAATAGTTGAGATTACTCTTCATGTGTTGAACTTCCATCAAGTTGCTAGAAAACAAATAAAAAAAACTACTTAAAAAAACAAATAAAGTTTTATAACGGCTGTTATGTTCTTCTTTTTCTATCTCCTAGATCGTTAAACATAGAGTAAAAATTTCAACGGATTTGAAATCTGCGGAAATAGTTTATTTTTACAATTTTTTAATCAAGGAAGCGTAAAATATCAACATTTTTTCAGAAATTTCCACATTTAAAAATCAATTAAAAACCCATTTCTTGACTAAATACTCTGATTGAGATTCAAAACATTCACTGTATTATATAAATCATAATGATGCAAAAATAATTACAATAAGTGAATTCATTGTTTGAACGAATCATCCTATTGCAAAAACGCAGTTCTTCAGAAATTGAGTTCAAAGTTTAGGAAACATCTGTTCATGGTGACAGTACCTAACGAAACCCATTGGAAGTAAAAACATATTTCGAATATTTGCAAGATCTTGGCATTGTTCGAAAGCTAAGAAAGTGGACAATATTTTGAATAAATAAAAAATATATATTGATATTCGGGTCAATTTTCGAGATTTTTAGTGTATACATACATCTTAAAAGAACATTTTGGAAAGAAAACATTATTGATTAAATCATATTGAAATCAACTGTCATCTATACCACCAATGAAAAGAATTTCCGAAATTCACTCACTTAGAAAATGATGACACATGCATCCTGAAACAGGTGCGCAACCTCGTGTAGCTCGGTTTGTACTCTGAAAATTATAAAACCTTATTTTGCCCTGTTTTCGTCAAATTATTGCCAAAGAAATTGTAAATGAAATTGCTAAAAAAGTGTAACCAGGTGTGTAGCACATATAATATCCTCAGTTTACAAGTATCCCATGTAATACTCGTGTTTCTGAATTTTTTCTCATGAATGCATAAAGATTTGTGTAACTTGTAAAAATGAAATGCAATTTGAATATAATCCTTCAATTCTTAATTTTTGATTTGGTAGTAGATTAACCCTAAAGTATCACATGTGATACTT
This sequence comes from Metellina segmentata, assembly GCA_947359465.1. NCBI lineage: Eukaryota > Metazoa > Arthropoda > Arachnida > Araneae > Tetragnathidae > Metellina > Metellina segmentata. Next base: position 2,764,332 of record OX375884.1, read on the forward strand.
CAGGGTTAATATACTACAGGGTCCCCCCCCCCCTAACAAAAAAAAAATTTTAACTTACAATGATGGGAATAGTAGCTTATAAACCTTTCTGAGGAAAATCCGTTGTTATTTTTGAGTCGGGATTGAGGAAGTTATGTCTATTAAAGAGGAAAAGAATTTCCATCTGTACGAGGTTGTTGCTTAATTTCAATAAAGCCTCGACATCTCGCCCGAAATTGTAAACTTTATGTAAGATGTTCAGAGTGCCAGAAAAGACATATCTATACTTGCGCATAGAATATGTCAACAACGAAGATGTCCCCAAACAAAAAGAGAGTGATAAAACCCAAGCCTTAGCAAACAAACCTTGAAACCGAGATGTATTAATTCAGACATTAACCTTTACGCTGCGACAGATAGACAATTGTTAGCACTAAAATTTCGTGTACACCAGCGGCAGGTATAGATCTGTGTACTTTGGATGCCCATTTAAGTGAGCGATGGCATCGATAACCATTTGCGAGCTGTCCGCGACTGACCTTCTAGAGCAGGGGTTCCCAACCTTTTAATAACTGCGTACCACTTGAAATTTTTCGCGTACCACTCTAGTCTATTTTTTTTAGAAACATATATCTAATGTCAGAAAAGTTCCCAGTGGCTTGTTTTATTTTAATTAAAATACCAAGAAATCTTCATATTTTATGATTAATACACTTGTATTTCGTATTAATGATGTTTTAATAAAGGAAAAAATAAAACGATTATTGAAAGTTACAGTTTTATTTTTTACTCACAGGTCTAAAAACAAATAATTTTAAATAATAAGTACAAACTAAGCAAACAAAGATTAAGATAATTAAAAATCCATTTTTAGTGCGAAACTTGTTAGTTATCTTTTATTAAAATATCAATATCAGGAGCAATGAGCTTAACTTCACTCTTAAGTCCCTCGTAGAATATTTTGTAGAATATTTGGGTCGCTCGTATCATCCTTGCGTACCACCTGAAACGTTGCCGCGTATCATCAGTGGTACGCGTACCACCGGTTGGGAATCTAGAGAGTTCCTCCTAGAGGAAGTTCCTAGGGGGTTCCTCCTATTGAGGGAGTTCTAGAGGGTTCCTGTCGACCGTGAGATGTGAACGCTTTATGGAATGGCAGAAGGGTGATATCTGTCTCACGCCAAATGATACGCCACACAATACTATGAAAGGAAAGAGTCAGTCGTTAATGCTACTCAAGGCTTTAACGCTCTGGTTAGGTAATTAGATAAGGGGGGGGGTCAGAGATGCAGGCGAAAGAGCCGTTCTGTAAGACGATTGAAAAAAATCTAAGCGCCGCAGCGTAAAGGTTAGCGAAAATCTTTATAAATAATGATAAAGATATCCTTTTAAGATGTCTGTATGATTCTAGAAGTCAAAACTCTTAAACAGAATAGTTCGAGATACTTTTTATCAGTCTTTGGTATAACAAGAAATGACTCACAGTCTTTTCGGAGGTCGTAAAAAAATTGAATCCATAAGCGGTACAAAAAATAGTAAGCAATATTTCATAAACTTTTTCATGTAACTTTGAAGTGTTTTCGCAACAAAAAATATGAGCAGAGATCCGAAATGGATTAATGAAGCAGAACGCTATGGGATAGAGTTTTCAGATCATAGTACTAAAAGATTAATAGGTAACAATAAAATCCGCTTGCTAATTGGTGTAGATATTAGTGAAGCTTTTCACGGGAAATTTAAACTTTTATCAAGTGGCCTCGCTGAAATTAAGACCCCAGTAGGGTGGACTTTGATGGGTAAAGTTCCAAATTCTAGGGGAACTGGCAACACTTCTTTACTTACCATTTCTTTCTATGTTAAAAGTGAAAAATTGAAAGACCTTTGGGGACTAAGCGTACTTGTTAAAAGGGATCGCATCGGAAGAAAAAAATCAAAGATTTAAATCAAGAGGCTTTGGACTCATTTAATAAGACGGTAGATAGAGATTCAGATAGAAGGAATATTGTCTCACGACCTAGGATTAAAAATAATCCGACACTTTCAACTCATCGAGAACTAGCAGGGAAAAGACTTAAGTCCTTCAAGTCCTCTAAGAATTCAGATGAGTATCAAAAAGTTTTTGAAGAATGAGAAACTAAAGGAAAATCATTGAAACGATTCCTAACTCGGGTGCAAATGACAGTCACTATTTGACACATAGACTGTGATTCTTCAAAGTTATACTACTGATAAGATCCGTTTTTGATGGCTCTACTAAAGAGAAACACTTCTTTTCATTAAATGATTGCTCTGCCAAGGGTCCAAATTTTATAGAACTGATGCCCTTGATATTGCACAGGTTCAGAAAGGGGAAAATAGGCGTCAGGGCAGACATCAGAAAAGCATTCCTTCAGATTAGCTTAACAGACAAAACCTTTTTGAAATTTCTCTGGTACAAAGATGGTGAGTACAAACACCTGGCAAGTTTATAGGCATTGTCGAGTAGTTTTCGGAATCAATGCTAGTCTTTTCCTGCAAGCGGCGAACTTGTTTCATCTTTTAAACGATGTCGAAGAGCCTTTCAGATATACAGCTGAAAAGCTGAAGAATTCCTGCTACGTCGATAATTTGGTAAATAGTATGGATTTGGAAAAACTACAAGAATTTACTGCCAATTCAAGAAATATATCAGTTCTTCGCCTATATGGTTGGTAGTGTAATCTTCCTGTTAAAGATAACATAGCAGATAAAAGTATGAGACTCATGGAAGATCAAAATTCAGCTGAACCAATTTTTTGGGCTGCAGTGGCATATAGGATATGATAATCTTAGCTTGATGAGTTTTGAAGACAAAATTGATTCAAAGAAGAGCTCTGTAAGACTTAATCTTTCTAAGCTTTTGATCCTATAGGATTTACAGCTCCAGTTACTCTTCTGCCTAAGCTAATATTGTAAGAGTGCTGGAAGCTAAAGGCAAGACAATTACAAAATGGACGAAACGACTTGAAGTCTTGAAGAAAATAAGAATCCCGCAAAAGCTCACACTTTGACATCCAACCCCTGGGGAAGCAAGTCTCCATACCTTTTGTGACGCAAGTAAATCAGCGTATGCCACCTGCATCTTTCTTAGAATATCTAGAGTGCCTAGAATATCATGCAATGACGAGGTGTCTTGCCAACTAATACAAGCAAAGACGAGAGTATCTCCAATAAACGAAGCAACAGTTCCAAGATAGAGGGTTGGTGCACGTTGGGGCCTCAAATGTCCTCACGTTGGAGTGGTGTGGAAATTTGGGCAGTGCGGTACCAGCTCAGGTGTTACCTCGTCATTTGACCATGTCTCAATATGACGTGCATTGTTCTCGGAATTGTCGCTTTTGGATGGATCTTGGTAAGTAATTACTAAGTAAGTATTTTAATTACTGGAATATTACAACGGGCTATTGACAACGGTCCGTTATCAATCCACCAAGGGAAAGATTCGAGGACACCACCAAGTAATTTTGAACCACGGTCAGATGACGACGGAATGTATCTCGGATCGTCGTCAAAAGTCCGATGTTTAGATCTTGTGGGACGCATGGTAAGGTTAGGTAATTTTATTAACGTCGCTTAATTAACATTTAGGACTCTGATGAGATGAGAAAACGTGGGCAAAAATAGAATCCTTCAAGCAAATAAATGTGAAATAGACGTTTAGGTAGGTAATGGTAATGGTAATTTTAGTTAACGTCGTACCAGAGCAACACAACGGGCTATGACGTTTAGGTAGGTAGGTAGGTATTTTAATTAACGTTGTACTTGAGCAACCAACAGGCTATTGACGACGGTCGAACAATCCCCTTAGGGAGAGATCCGAGGAGAACTAAGGCACTCTAAGGAGAACAACACGTAAGTTTGAACCACGTTCAGATGACGTCGAAGGGACGCTATTTAATTACCATTATTAAACTTCTATATCACGTTAATGGTTGTAACGGTAACCGTGAAGATGTCACACGGTAGGTGGAGGAATGATGTCATTTATCGGTTCAATGATTGGCTTAAAGTGATGTCATGCTGTTTCTTCGACGAAGTACTTAAAGCAATTGTTCAACGTTGTGCAACATTTCTGATCCTGATTTGTGCTACTTGTGGTAACAGGTCTAGTATTTCGATTGGTGTTATTTGTATCCCATCCCATATTCCTAAACCGCAGCTGAACGTGGTTAGCATTATTCTTGAGCACAGGTAACTTTTCGAATATTTAATATAATTTTCTTCCAAGAAAAATTCATAAGTTTGAATTTTTGTTCGATGACGATCGAAATTGTTTTTAAAATGGATGTTTTATATCGAAAATAATGATACTTTTCATTGATCTTGCGTTATCCAGCTGTATTAATATAGAATGTAATTCAACTGGATTTAAAAATCTTGAATTTTTGGCCTTAAAATTTAAGTGAAACCAGGAAGTCATCAATCGATCAGTTTCGTAATCTACGTGATCTTTGCGTTGCGAACTTATAAAGATGAAAATTAAAAGTCGCTACACTTAAAAACATGTTTATGTGGTAGAACTTCCGATTTTACGTTTTTTTTCCTTCTGAGGACCTCAAAAAATAAAGTGTGGCACTGAAAAATGCAAAAAATGCGAACGAGCAACTTGCTTGTACAATCGTGATGGGTACAAAGTTTGCTCGAAAGCTTTCGAAATACCTTATCTGTCATGATTACCTCTGCTTTGATATTCAATATTGCTATTTCGTAGTGAAACTGCCAAAATCATTTTGCTGTTTCCTTACTTTTACTGTCGTTTGCACATTGAGTAAAGCTGTAGTATATCTATCTGTACCTATTGCCCGCATGCTGGACACGCATTACACACTTTTCGCAATAAAATAGTCATTCATATGTTCAGTCAAACCATCAAGGGTGAGTGGGGAAAATAAATCTATATAACACGATAATTAATTGATTTTAAATTGTAAAAAAAAAAGAGAACTCAATTAAATAAAAATATATGCAACTTGAAAAGATTAATGGGAAATATAATGTAAATCCAATGAATGTTAAACTAGCACAAAAATAAATGGTAAAAATGATTGCAATTAAAAGAATGCTGTTAAAATGGGAACAAATCATAACGAATAATTGAAATTTCATTGCCATGGTGTGAATCTAAACAAAATTTTATGTCGTAGGGTTGTCTTAAAGCTGCATCAAAACATAAGGGTTGCCATGTTTGATGATAAATCACTGTTGTCTCGGATATTACATCTCCACCATACAGGCATAATTCAAGGACAACACCTCATAATAAAGAAACAGAATTGTCAATGACTTGTAAAACTTGAACTGGCATGCCAGGACATTTGGGATCATGCCAAATTTAATGTATCCTGTGTGTATAAGTTTGGTTGGACCAAGTTTTAAACAAGCAACCCTCTGGTTGCTAATCCGTTACATCAACAACTGATCTTCCTCGCCCCTTGTCTAAAATCAACATATCCTAGATGCAAGTATCTAATGACAAGGTTGATAAATTACTGTTTTAGGCTAGCAAGGTTTAATAAGGGGGGAAATATTCTACTTGGTGTTTTTGTCTTTCATATCTTGCATCTCTTTCAACTTTACCATTTGTTTAATATTACCATTTGACCATTTTTTGACTTAATAAAAATCTACAAGGCATAAAATTTATATGCAACCTCACTGGTTATATATCGTGTTTTTAAATCTTTTTTATTAAAACTACCTTGATTTCTACTTTACATAAATTGCAATTCATATAATTTAATCTGAATAATAAATGTGGCTGCATAGAAGCATTCTTCAATATAAATGCAGTTCAAGTTTTTTTTCTTGTGCTTTCCAGTTTTTTCCTAATTTAGATTCAAGAAATTTCCATAATGTTTTTATTTATGATCAGACATGAAGTTTGTATGAAACCTGTATTGTATGTTTTGCAATATTTAAACATTTAAAATTTTGTTTCAGGTCCAAAGGTTGTGTGAACTTGTAGTCCTTTTAGGACAATTTCGTATTTTGAAGAAAAATTTGAATTAAAGGTAAAAATATCTCAAATTTGACTCGGTTCTTGAATTGCATTTACTAAGTCTTGAAAAGAATTTAACAATGGCAGATACATATATGGCACTTACAATTGTGTTATATGGGCATAGCGTTCAATGCCTAAATAATTGTTTTAATTTATACTGAAAGTGCTAAAAAAGATAACCGGTCCAGAATCCTCTGGACCTCGGCCATTCGGATTATTTGCATTTTTTGTCAAAAAAAACCTTAATCTATCCACGGTGAATTTCACGTTTGCAATAGTAAAATAGCAGGTATATAAATAAAAATAATTTTTAAAAAAACATTTTTTTATGCAATGCAACAAATTTTACTTGCAAATCTTCTTTCTATGTGGTAAGTACTCTGAACAAGTCCGTTATTTTGCATTGTTTCATCAAGTAAGTCCAGGTTTAACTCCTTATTCTTTAAAAATTATCAGAAGGTTGTAAAAAGCAAAAAAAATGCTGGTTAGCAAAACGTCCAGATTTGGGACTTTGTACTGTACAATGTTCCCTGAAGTTACGTGATATATGGGACATACAATAGGTCGAATTTGCGCAAGTTGGGTACAACTTCCATAGGTCGTAGATTTCGTGTGAAACTCGTCGAATGTGAATCATGGCAAGAGAAACTAAAGATTGCGAGCGACATCGTTGCCAAACAAAAAAAATTAAAGAACTGTGTAACGCTGAGTTCACGTAAGAGCCAGACATAATTCTGTTGAATTTCAAAAGGTGCAGGATTTTTATATTCCATTGAATTGTGGGGTGATCCAGATGTGTTCAATAACATTAAGGTCTGGTGACTTGGGTGTGAATGGCAGCTTCCAAACTCATTGGTTCCTTTAACCGTAATTTAGCATGTCTATATTGTATGCATTGTCCTATTGTAAGAGGCCAAACCCATCGGAATAAACAACACATGATTGGGTGTAACTTGTGAGAATGCATGTAGCATTCACCTGTCGGACATTTGTAGAATGTCTACTAATATAACCTCGTGTCGCGAGAGCCATCACCAGGCAATAATTCACATGTTGACATGAGGGATCAGTGTTTTCTTTGTGGATCCTTTCTTCTGTTGGAAACTCGACATGTCTGACCGGGCTAGTTGTTTCCAGTCAAGGGTCCAATGGTAGTGGGAGCTGTCGTGTCTTAGTATGCCTACTACACTAGCAACCTTAGAGTTGTAGGCGGTGCAGGTTCTATTCCTGTCGAATGTATTTCTCTCTTATGTATCAGTAAAACTTTCATTGTGTGTCTGTATTACTTGATATTGTTTGCCTTGTGTCTGGCACAGCATTGCCAAATATTGCCCATGCACCATAAAACCCCAAAATCTATCAATGGCAGTGTTCTTGTACCCATGTGAAGCTTGTAGCTGTGTATCATCATACCTGATGTTTGTCGCAGACCTGGCATTGATTTCCGATATTTGAAGCAGTGTTGCACACATATTATAAAACAATTCTTACTAGCTTTATTATTAGTTAAAAAAATTCAAAGCTGTCAATCAATTTTTTAATTTTGATTTCTCTAAAATGGGGCCATGTAACATTGAATAAACAACTTGTTGGCTATTTCCATGTGTGCTATAAAATGGAACATTTTCTTAAATACTTGTAGAAAACACATTACACCAGGGGTTCCCAAACTGTGCCGTGGCACCCTGGGCACCTATGTTTTCCTATTAAGTACAATTAAAGTATGAATTCTAAAAACGAGTTGTAGTAATTATGTGTTTATGTTCTTCTCTAATTTCTTCTTCAGTCATACAGATGTATAATATACCACAGATAGATATATGACAAGGGTGCCACGACTTAGATAAGTTTGGGAACCTCTGCATTACACAACCTCCCTGATGATTAGTTTTAGAATCAATCATGTCATTTCTAAATTGGTGCATGTTGCACATGAAATGTTTTATTTTAATGGGGGGGGGATGTTTAAAATCTTGCAGAAGAGGCGTCTAGAGTGAATATGTGTTGGGTGTTCTAAAAAATGCATTGCTAACATCCAAAATTTGAAAAAATGATTCAAATATATAAAAGTTTGTTTTTAAATAACTTTTCAATAGTTGTAGTATTTCAACCTAGGTTCTTTTAAGTACAGTAGATTTTTTTTTAAACAAAAATACTTTTATCTAGGATTCAAGATGCTGCAGTTTAGCCGAGCAAGGTGTGGATTTGCTAATGAAAAACAGCCTTGGTGTAAAGGATGTTCAATTAACTGGCAATTTGATTGGACCGGACAAAGAAATCATGTACAATCCTTTGGATTGGCTTTCCCAGGAAATGCCTGCGATGTCACTGAACATGTTTCAAGTGGACAGAGTTCAAAGCCAGGGTGATAACAGTAAGTTCTTTTAAAATGAAAGTATTTTAACTTAAGATTCTGGATATCATAACTTCTAAATTTGAGTTTTCCAAAAAGTATCAAACCAGTGCAATGAGTTGTATTGGGTCATCTGGAAAGTTCTACTTATTTTTTAAAATAAGTACCAACAAAGCAGTTCAAAAACCATAAGAAAATTTTATTGAATCACATTCGCACCATTTTGTTCTAAGACTTTTTGCCATCTTTCTTGCAGCTGGAGAATTCTTTTTTATAAAATCATTAGACTTGTTTGTAAAGAAGGTATAAGATGCTGTTCTCCGAAGAATTGAACTCTAGGCCGTTCAGAGAATTTTGAAGTTACCTGAAGCGGTAAAAATCTGAGGAGCAAGGTCCGGTGAATATTTGGGCTATACTAAATAAATCTTTGTCTGACATTCAGCGAAATATGGAGCCACGCATTGTCGTGCTGCAAGACAACGCCTCAACGATTGGTCAGTTCTGGACGCTTTGCTTCAATTTCTGCTTTTAATACTGCCAATTGAGAACAGTATTTTTCTGAATTCATTGTCTGATTTTTATGGCAGCAATTCATAATGAACAATTCCTTTGTAGGCCTACTATATGCACATCATTACTTTTAGGATGCAGCCCTTACCTCAATGTTACTTTGGGAAGTTTCATTTGACTTACCCCATGATCTTTTTCTTGTAACATTATTGTATGCTATCAACTTCTCATCTCTCCAGCATTGAGCCGTTTAAAAAAAAGAACTTCTTCATTTCGTTTCTGCAAAGAATCTCATTTGAGCAAGCATATTCTGTGTTAAAGTATGGGGTACCCATACACTGTAGCGACTTACATACCCAATCTTCAGATGATCGTGAACTGTACTTTTGGAATATTTAGTCTGTTCCTAAACTGTGTAACGTGGATTTTCAGCGATAATATCTTTTAATAGGTCCTCGTTTACAGAGGGTCATCCAGAGCGGGCATCGTCTTCGAGGCTGAATTTATCAAACCATCTTCAAACTGTATTATCAGAAACTGCACTGTGTCCATAAACAGCATACATTTTACGAGCATTTTTTTCATTTCTTAAAATAAAAGAGCATAATATGTCGAAAATGAACTTTATGGTTCTCCATTATTAGCACTGCAGTGAAACAAAAATATGCTATAATTATGCAATGTAAGCAGAAAAGACCAAATTTAACATCTGTTTCAATTTAGGTCACTCCTATCACCAGTAGCAAAAGAATAATAAAGCAGCTTCGATTTGAAAACACAGAACTTTCCGGATGACCTAATACATTGTAATTTGAATTATGATTATCTAATAATTTGAAATCTGGTGTAGATTTAGCGCCCTTGTATACCTTGGAATGCAATTTTTGTCATTTTATCTTGCTTGCTGATAACATATCAATAATCTAAAGATGTTACAATTTCTATAATTTAAAATTTTGACTATTTTTCAGGTATTCAAGCTAATAATTGCTCCATCACAACTGACACCAGTAATAGCCTGTATTCTTCAGTACTAGACTTGGATCTCAAATTTCTTGATTCCACAATCCTTGCAGGCGAGACTTGTAATACGGATAGACAAAACTTGAACATGGCATCAACTGTAGAATCGCTTAATTTGTCTTCACTTGTAGAGTTCAACTGTGACTTTTCATCTGATATGCCTATCCAAGAACAGTCCTATGACCTAAATTCTATATCGGACATACTGACGGATCAAAATTTTTTTGATGGTCTTGAAGTAAGTTGTTAACTGACATCTCCATTGTATCTTGCTTGAGCATGTGTTTGGCAGACGAGGTGTTGTCAAATGTTATGTTTCTATTTGGTGGTTCATATCCTTTTATGACATTTTAGGTGGTTCATAATATTTAATCATTTACTTTGAGATGGAAACTAATTTGCAGTGGCTGCACAAAAGTAGTTTCTGTTGTATGTTGTACTAAAAAGTTATCTACTAATTGTGCAGCCACAAAAGTGGGGTTTTTTTTAGTGAAGCCGGAACGCTGTTCCGGTACTGCTTATTCAGGGTGGTAACAGAACCTGGAAAACCGGGAAATCAGGGAATTCTCAGGGAACTTTTTATTTCTGGAAAAATCAGGGAAATCTCAGGGAAAATTTCCAAATTTTACAAAAAATCAGGGAAATTTTGACAATTTAAACTGTTACTATTATCTTTTGTCCTATTTTGAGATGCGCGATTTTGAGTGCTTTTGTGAATCGAATAAATCGTATTCGCTGAAATTGTAATTCGAAAAAAGAACCATAGTGTCGTAAATTTTGAACACTGCGGAAACCGCTGACGCCATTTTTTTTCGCGGCTGCAATGTTTTGTTGCCTTGAGGCTTGTGGGATACAATTTGAAATTTGTGCCACAAATGATATTTTTAGTGTATTAAATTAATTATTTTTGTTTTCAATTACATTTTTGTAGAATTATTTATATATATATATATATATATATATATATCTGCATTTGGTTTCGATGTATAGTATGACAATGTAGTTTCAGGTGTAAAAAGTTCCTTAATCAAAATATTTTTAATTTTTTCTCCAGTTTTTTGAATTGCAGTTTTAAGAGTTCCATTAAGGGTTCCAAACAATAACAATTAAAATATCTAGAAAAAAAACATAAAATATTTGTGGAGAATGATCTTTTTCCACCCTTTGACCCTAAATACTTAAAAATAGTGTTGTGTGGATACTGTATATCGATACCAATCGAGGATCATAACATTTCTTAAGGGAATTGTTAAATCAGGGAAATTTTTGTGAGACTATCCGGGAAATCATGGAAATATCAGGGAACTTTTTTTCAAGGATTTTGTTGCCACTCTGTTATTTTTTAGCGAGAAAAAAAAACAAAATTGTATAATATCCCTCCATTCTAAACCCTAACAATACCACCCATCCATGTCGGAGCATTCCGGCGCTGCTTAATTTATGACTGCCACTGATAAAATGTTCAGTATTTTGCCCTGTGAACCCAACCTCTATTTACCACTTAAATACACAATAGTGAAATATGCTACACTATAAATTTAATGAATGATAGTATTGATTTAGATCATGCATTATAATAAAATAAGTAAAAATTAGGCAAACCCAGGCAGAATTAGAGTCCCAGTTATATTTCAGTTTCAATAACTACTAAAATTTGTGGAAGAGATTAATACATTTATTCAATGGAAAAGTTCTCATTGCTGTTCAAAGTACTAATATAAGTCTTGCACAAAATTGTTATTGCCATTTGTCTGTTAAGTCCTTTTTCCTGTGCTGGAAGGTATTTTCCCTTCATTTATGTAGTGTAGAGAATTTTGTTAGATTAATGAGAAATCACAACAAAATAATAAATAGGAAAAGTATATTTTAAAACCCTTACTTTTTCTTTTGCTTCAAGAGTGGTAAAACCTGTAAATTGGTTTTTCTATGCTGTGTATGCCAATGCATAAGCATAAACATTTCTCAGTGAAACTGTTTTGCTTTTAGAATTTTTGCGTCTTGTTTCCTATTTTCTAGTATTTAAGCAGAAATTTATTTTTAGTGTAAACCTTTTGGATGTTGATAGTTTAGAACACATTTCATGGCTAAATTGGCAAATGTATTGATGGAAATATTCCAAGAAAACTTTATAGATCAATAAGGCTAGCTGTTTAGGGACCATGTTGACAAGCTTTTATTTTTTGCAAAATGATTTTTTCACGGAAATGAATAGCAATACAGAATATTCAATTCGCAAATCTTTATTATACTTGTTTTGCTTCTGTTCACAGCTCTTAAATGTGTTTGTACATTTAAGTAAAAAATTTCTGAGCAAAAAGTTTTTTTTTTTAATTTTTAACAATTTATGGAACTTTGCAGAAATGGGTCAAATTTTTTTTTCAGAAAAGCCATCGTTGAAATCTTTGTATAAGTTTATTGGAATATTGTTAATTTCCCTTATGTAGCTAATGCAGTTTATCAAAGGTTTATTTTGAACAACCTTCAAGCTAAAATATCCTCAGTTTCAACCTCTGACGTACACTCAAATTGGGGCCAAGGGCATTACTCTATTCAAGTACGCGAGAGTCCTCCCAGTTCGGATACCTTTTTCAATGCAAGATGATTACAATCAAAATTTTCAACAGTTTTATAATTTCAGTAAATATTTATAAAAAAGAGCAGCTAAAATGTTTAAAATTGTTAACTGTGGAAAAGCATTTTCAATGAATATTCCTTTGTGCTTTCCTTGCATTACAATTTTTACTTGGTCATTAAATACAACACCTGCAGCATAAAATTAGCAATATCACTCCAAAAGCTCGAGACTATTTGGAGGAAGATTATTTATACAGCAAAAGAGTAACCTTTGTCGAAAAAAGTTAGTCATATGCATTTACTCGTTACTTTGATTTGGGTACAAGTTTGAAGTGAAGAAAAATTTATGGATAGGGATGGTAGTTAATTCTGGGATTCTGTGTAATAATCTTAAACAAATCTATGTAGTAAGTAATGAAGCACTTTCAATAATTCAGAGTACACAAATTAATTTAATGTACTTTTGGAAATACACTTGAAATGTTGCTGTAATACTATGAACTGTTGTGCATTCATATCACAGTCGGCCTCTGATCATGCACAAAAAATTAAATCACCAAATTCTGTGACACAAGATTCACTTTTCAAGAATTGGAAAGGATTGAAAGTAAAAAGCGGGTTAAGCTAAGTGTTCACTTTTTTTAAAAACCTTTTTTATCAGCATAACTAATCGACTTTTGGCTATAGTTTTTTTATAAATTTCTAAGTAAAAGATAGCAAGTTTTTTCCTTTGTATGCAGTTTTTAAATATTTTAAGGATTTATAGGTGTATTTTGTGATGTTAGTATGTTTTGTAATACTATCCAAATGTTTTAATTTAGTTATGGGAATTTATTAATACAGGTATCATATAAAACATGTAGTTTACTCTTTACCTTTTTTTTATCAAAGCAACTACAGTGAATTTTTTTAAATTTCTTGGTAGCAAGGTAACAACAAAATTGATTTGTTTGTGAAAATCTGCATGGTTGCAATATTGTGCTTGGTAACTTTTCAAATTCTGTAAATTATTTTAGCCATAATATTCGGTTAATAGCAAGTAAGAAAGAATTTAAACAAATACAGAAAGCCTTTTTCTCGGTAGAAGTTGACGGGAAATCCCTATAAAATATTAAATGTTTCAAAAACCTTTATGTTTTACATGTGTTTAGGGATTTTGGCGTTATTTCATTATCTTGTGGCAGCATTGGATTTCTCGATCAGGGTCATTGTATAAAATATATTTTGGCTAACTATTTTAAAAGTGGTGCTACACTCGGATTGTATAATTATTTAGGAACTTCTGATTTGACTTTCCAGTACATGACATCACACTCCTTTTGCAAGCGATTTCGCTTTTATTTTTACTTTAACGCTTAATGCACCCTAAGCTAATAGCCACATAAGTATAAAAAAACCTTCAGCAAAACAAGTTATGATAAACTGTACCAAATTAAACGGTAACAAAAAAAGCGAAAAATCGAGTTCTCAATCCTGTGCAGCAAAACTATCTTAATAATTCTTATATTCAATATTATTGCATTCTTGGGGCCACATGACATTGCAGCGACAAAGACTTTTCATGTTTCCTCTGTGCAATCAACAATTTGTACACTTTCTCTCAATTATCGCAGCGAATTTATTTATGAACCAATTTCAAAAGTAATTGTACCATAAGATGGTACTTTCTAAGATTTCCTTCAATGTTTTTCAATTTAAAAACTAATAGCAATAAGATATATATATGACTGTTTTAAAAATGTAACGAAAGTGTCCCAATTTTTCCCGAATTATAAAAAATGTTAACTTTTTCCACTTTGACGCTTAATAAACCCTAAACTAATAACTGCATTGGGGAACTCTTCTACGTCTTGTTCCAGGTATGAGCCATGTTAATTTTGTAATTTTCTGATCTGTACTTTCTGGGGAAACCATCTAAGAATAAAGCGAAAAAGCGAGTTTTCAATGCAAAGTCTGCATTAACTTTTTACTATAGAGAACTCTTGATACAAAGGGCCCAAAATGTATTTGTGTGTAGATATTTAATGTGGAGTTGGTGAGGTTGCAGCCTTTCCTGGATTTGAATGGATTCATCCATAAAAAATCTTGTTTCTACTTTCAATAGCTGAGAATTTTTTTTCATTTGAGTGTAAACTGTCTGTTTATATTGCTGTGTGCTACCATTCTGATAAGTATTTTTACTTATAGAATTCTAGTTCTCTTGGAGGTGCCTCTGCCATGGAAACTTCAGAAGTTTATTTATCTGAAACTAAAGATATTAAAAATGAGAAGAGGATTGAAATGTCAACTCAGTTGGCTGGGAAGAAGTACATGGAAATGCGAAGAAAAAACAATATAGCATCTCAACGCTCGCGAAAAATTAGAAAACAAAAGGATTCAGAAATGGCAGATAAACTAAAAAAACTTGAAAAAGAAAATAAAGACTTGTTACTGCTTTCTCAAAAACTTGAAAAAGAGAGGGATATGCTTAAAAGTTATTTGTTGACAGTTATTGCTAAAAGATAATGTGCGAGTGTTGCTAAAATGCTTTGTATTAGGTCTTTAATTTATATAGTGTACATTTGTAGTTTCAATTTTTATTAAAAGTTTTTCATATAAAATTGTATATTAATGCTCGTTTTACTTTTCCTATATGCTGAAAAATCTCGTATATTTATACGGTTTCTTTTCACTTCTAAAATTTTCCTGTGCAACTCTAGATTCTGCATTTTAAACTAATGAACATATTAATAGAAATTAATGTTCACACACACACACATTTTTTTGTCATTTGCATAGTTATCCTAGCTTAGTGTGTTTTCTTAATTTTGAAGATTTATTCCTGAAAATACTTAGATGGACAAGATTATGTGGAAGGTTAATGTAGTCATGGGATAAAACAAACCCCTCATCATTTGAACAGAAAATTCAAAGATGTTGCATGACGGGAACTAACGTCTTCTATAAATTTGCATGAAGTGGCCACTTTCATATTAAATTGAACCCCAACTTCATATTCAAAATGGGGTTCCCATTAGAAATTATCAAAATTTAATTAAAAAATAATTTGAACAAAACTATTAACTTCCATAAAGTTTTTTTACACACGAATGTTATAATTTTTTATTAAAAAAATGGCATTTTAAAATTGATATTATTTATGTATTTCGGACATTTTAACTAATGTCTAATTTGCCTACTTCTGGAGAGTAAATTCTGATTGGTCACGTTTGCATGTTCCCTTCTACAATCATTTGACAGTTGAGTTTCACTTGATAAAATTGAAGCATGCATTTTAAACACACGATTCAAATTTTGAACTTTATCTTTTGGAAAAGCAATATATAAAAAAATTAGGCTACGGTTTCAATTTATATATATCTGCATTTATTTACAATTTCCCAGGGTTCTCAATGCGAGCATACATAAAAAAAATTGCTTTCAAAGCAAATCGCACAGTGCTAACAGATTTAAGCGATTTTTTTTTTTTTTTTAATACAATTCTTTCATTGGGGTGTTAACAGTTGTGATTAAGGCCAGACTTCTGTAAAAAGCACTAGAAATCAGGGTGTCAAGTTTTAAATCAACGATTAAAATCATGATTTTAATCAAATGATTTTTTTTTAATCACTGATTTAAATCGCAACTAATCTTACATTTTTATAACTAAGTAAATACACCATAGGAAAATCACAGAAGTGGTCAAATGCTTTAATTTTTCTGCACTCACGGTGATTTCAGCACTAATGGCTATACCCAGCTCAGAGGAAACTGGGTCAATTGCTGCATAATGTAACTTATTAGAATATACTGGAAACGGTAATGTAAACACATGACATAAATCTAAATGCCAGGAAGAGTAATGTATAAACATTCCGGATTAACAGCACTCGTAATGTAAATACTTAAAGGAAGTATACAATAATTTGGTTCAAAATTATATACTAAAGGGGTGAGACTGATTTTATGTTTCGAGGCAATTGTCAGTTAGCTCAGGGGTTCCCAAAGTGTGCCATGTAAAGAGATGAGAGGTGCTGCGATGCGCCTGTAACCTCCAATCTAAGCAACAAAAAAGGGTTCACTCCCAACCAAGAGCATGATGAAGGTAATTTTTTTTTGTTTTATTTATATTTTCACCAACCTATGCTTTCTTAAGTAAAATTAAAGTTTTTGTGTGAATTTTAAATACTTGGTTGTATTAATTATGGTTATGTTCTTACTTCTCTTAATTTCTTTTTAAAAGTGGTACTAATGTGAAATATGCATATATATGTAATATACCACGGATAAATATTACATGATGACGAGGGTACCGTAAGAAAATTATAATTCTCTTAAGGGTGCCACCACTTGGATACGTTTGGGAACCCCTGTGTTAGCTTATTCTTGTGGTGTGCAATAGAGATTAAAGTAGAAAAAATATATATATATATATATACATTTTCACACACAGCCATTAAAATGTCAGCACGAAAAAAGAAAGATCCAATATGAATTAAAACTAAGTGAAAAGCAATTTATTATTGATGCTCGGCAGTTTTATTATCAGAATTTACTATAGTCTGATTATATATTTCTGTCTATTCTACTTCTCAGACTATAGTTTAGGTCTGTCACTTACACTTGCTGATAAATTTGTTAACATGATGATGTAATTTTCTCACGAACAAATATGTAGGATGTCAACTTGTGTTTTAAAGTTAAACAAATGTTAAGTTAATATTGATTTACCATGTCGCAAATTCTGATTGTTTACTTAAAATAAATATTGGTTTACATGTCATGTCACAAACTCGATTTTTTATTTAACAAATTTATATATAATTATTAAAAATAATGTATAGGGCCTGCAGAAATTTAAATCAAAATAATCCGATTAATTTTTTTTTAAATCATGATTTTTTTTACACACTGCTAGAAATACATAAAAGCATTTAAAACACCAAAAAACTAAACATAAAACAAAAAATTGACATGCTACTTTTCACTTCCAAGAAAAATGAGGAATCCAAAAGTAACCTGTTGACTTTCTGTATCGACTCAAATTCTGATTTGTAAAATGAAAGGAAACGTAATTGAAGTGTTTGACTAATTTTGTAGAGAACAAAGAACTGTAATGGAAGACAGCATCCTTTAATGCAACTTATTAATATGGTACCGAATTTAAACTAACAAAATAACATGTTCACAAGGTATAGATTACAATCAACTTGTTTTAAATCGAAGTAATTTTTCTTTTATCTGAATTGAAGTTTAATATGAAAATCTTAATGGTTTATTTTATTCAAATAAGTTTTAAAATTTGCTGGCCTTAAGAATGAGTGAACAATAAATGGAAGTCTTGAATACCCTTATGAAAATAGAGTTCTCTTAAAACTATATAAATTGACATGGATATTTTTGTAGTATCTCCCTCGTACTAGAGGGGACCATAAAATTGTTAAGACCCATGGAGTACCGGTCTAGAACTTTACGTCCCTAGTAACTGATCTATTTAGAGATCGAATCACTGCATATTTGGTTTACCCTTATATTTAAGGATCCTTAAAAAATTTAAAGCTACTCGGGCTCTTAGGACATGCTTGGTTTATGTGGGTTTCTCATTGTAACAGGGTTCATACAAAATATTGAATATAAAAATTAAGGAGTATTTAAGTTCTTTATAAAGTTTAAAAGGAGTGTGAAAAATAAAAATGTTGAACTTAATACTATATTACTAAGAACTCAAAACAATTATACTTTGATCTTTCAACTCAACGCAGTTCATTTCCTCCCTACTCGCTGGAACTGTTTTATCTGGGATGCTACTTTAAACAGTCCTTTTAGTGAAATCTCAGTATAACGTTTCTCAGTTTAAAAAGTACATATTTGTCTCAAATTTCAGCTAAAACTCACAGTAATAGAAATCTAAGCGTATTTTTTTCACTATAAAGTATTTTTCAAAATAAAATATCAATTAAAAATTTTTAGGATGCAAGTTATACAGTAGTAAGTCCCAAATCCGGACGTTTTGCTAACCGGCGTTTTTTTTTTCTCACTTTTTTATACCTTTCTGATAATTTGTAGAGAATAAGAAGTTTTATATTTTAACTTCAAGTATGAAACAATCCACTTCGATTATAACAGATTGCGATGTTCAATACAATCTCAACGCTACTCTTACATCAAGATTCAATGTTGAATTACACTCATTTCCATAAATTAAGGAGATAGTCAGAATCACTCGGGAATCGAAATCTAAAGTAAAAATTTCACCTGTAGAATTATCGCACACATCTTCTAGAATAACATCCAAATTACAGGAAGCCATCAGATGACGCCGATAGTACGTCAAAATGACGAGAGTGTAAGAGAGGTGTATATAAGGAATGGTAGCAAAGAAGTAAAATTATTCGCAAGCGTTCTGGTAAGCCGCTCAGTGCCACAACCGAATAGTTATGGCACAGAGGACGCATGTCGATGATTTTTTTTACGTGGTAGAATTATCGGCCGCCTGGAATGTGGGCGTACTCAGACGGAAGTTTCAGTAGAACTTGGAATCGCCCAAAGTGTCATCTCTAGGCTTTGGCAACGATTCCAAAATAATGTAAAGGTCAGTAGACGTTACAGTACAGGTCCCTCCCTAGTTACAACGCCGAATGACGACCGGTATTTAGCAGTAACTGCAAAAAGAAGCAGACGGAGCACAGCATCCGACCTTTCTCGTCAGCTGTCTTCAGCCACGGGTACGACAGTTTCAAGGCAAACCGTTTACAGACGTTTGGGACATGTTGGTCTATATGCTCGCAGGCCTGTCAGATGTGTTCCGCTCACGGCAACTGACTGTCGTCATCGGTTAGCCTGGAGTAGAGAACATGCAATATGGACATCGCCACAGTGGGCATGTGTGATGTTTTCCGACGAGTCCAGGTTTAGCTTGCAGTCTGATTCACGGCGGACGTTCATATGGAGAACGCCAGGTACCCACTACCACCAAGACAACATTATTGAACGACACCGTTACGGTGGAGCATGATTTCTCGTTTGGGGCGGAATTATACTAGGCTCCAGTACAGATCTACATGTTCAAATCGGAACCATGAGAGGCCGAATTTATCAGGACATCATTCTGGAACATGTACGTTTTTTAGGGGTGCCATGGGCGCAGAATTTGTGTTTATGGATGACAACGCCCGTCCTCACCGTGCAAACATTGTAAACGAATGCCTTGAATCTGAGGATATCACCCGTATGGAATGGCCAGTATTCTCACCTGACTTGAATCCGATAGAGCATGTGTGGGACATGCTTGGCCGACTAGTTGCAGCCTGTCAACCACCTCCTACATATGTACCGGAACTTCGGAGAGCATTGCTTGCTGTGTGAAGTGATCTTCCCCAAGATCAGCTCGATAATTTGATCCTCAGCATGCCTAGGCGTTGTACGGACTGTATTTCATCGTCTGGGAACCATACAATGTATTAACCATCATACCAACCATGCCATGTTAAGTTTTGGTAAGGTCGATATTTTTTGTAATTGCTCCAGTGAGCAAAAATCGTAGTTTTTATGAATGGTATCATAAATACACCATCTTTTTTTGTTCTTTATCTTTTGTTTAGTAAATGGGCTTTATGAATAAGTCATGTTTGTTTTGTTTCTGAACCTTTATTTGCCGGAGCTGGCATTATCCTTAATTTATGGACATAAGTATAAATTAAAAATAAATTATATGCGATAATATTTTGTTAACTTAATAAGTAAACTATCGCTTTCACTAAAAAACTCAAGAATTTGTAATAATCAACTTCGATGATAACAGATTGTGATTTTCAATACGTCGCAACGCTCCTTCAATATTTAACCCTCTGGATACGGAGACGGCCGAAATTTTTACATTCTTTGGTTACGGAATCTTTTAGACCTCAAACTTCTGAAGAAACTGCTGAAGTCCATTGAAGACACCGCTGTCCTTTCAGTTTACCCGCGACGTATCTATACCTTCTAAACATAATTAGACCGAGGCCGTGCGCGAAGAGAGCGACTGTTCTTTTGCTCACGGCCTCGATCAGACCCACAATAGAAACGGCAACATATGTTGACAAAGATACTAAACACATTACCTCTTCCTCCTGGGGAAAGCCGTCCCCATTGTACCGGATGAAATGGTGTGGTGACAGAAATGAAATGGTAGCGTAAAGGAATAAGATCTTTGGTTTCACCACTACAACATTTATTACAGCTTAGCAGCTATGTACAGCAAGTTTACAGAAGTTTTTGGGACAAGAAGGGTGCGGCAAGTAAGCGAGCTTGTTCTCGCTATCAGGTCTCAGTAGTCTCTCTGGAAAATTGTAACGTTTTGCAGGACGCCTTTGAACGGAAAAAAACAGATGTCTATGGAATTTCGAGTGTTCTCAAGGGGCTTGAGATTGTAGCCCTCTTAGAGCTACAAGACAAGAGATGAAAACAAGCAATTCTTCCAAGTAATAATATTTATTACAGCATGCAAAGAACGAACATATTGACTACAACAGAACTACTGCTCAACTGCTTTTTTTTAAATCAGAATCATAAGCAGAACAACAATCTTTCGTTTGCAAGAATTTATATTCTTTTTTAATTGGTATTGCCAGGTTTTGATGTAGAGCCTTTAAGAAAAGAAAGATTATACTCAGCATTCATAAATGCTTCTAAGTTATATTGACCGCTACATCACTCCCTTCCCAGTAACTAAGTTACGATGAATAGAGGAGCAGGAATAAGATCAATTTACAGTTATATACAAATTATTAAAGTATCTAAAGAAAATCTTATTTTACAATAATCCAAAATCCTTTTTTAAAACATCTTGAAATATAACAATATATGTATATACAATATATGATATGGATAAAAGAAATAATAATATATAGTTAAAGTTAACAATAATTTGTACATTCAGTCTCTAAAACGAACAGGTCGTTGAATCTTTCTTCCAACATGGGAAAATTTTTGTTCTGGAGGTTTATCTTTGGTAACGTCCGGTGTATTTGCTTGCACAGGTACTGGTGGTTCTGGATGCTTTTCATCGGCGGCCAAAATGTAAGCAGGTTTAAGCCGGTCAATAGAAATGTTAACTTCTTTACCTTTTATACAGATTAGGAAGTATTTCTCAGTTTTCAGAATCACTTTGAAGGGTCCTTCATATGCAGGCTCAAATGGCTTCTTGACTCTGTCTGTTCTTATGAACACATGGGAACACGTTTTGAGATCCTTATGTATAAATGCTTTGAATTTATTTCTGTGCCTTGTAGTTTTAGGTTTGAAAGACTGCATCTGCTCTTGTAATTTGTGCAGAAACGTCTCTGGCGTCGTAGAAATAGTCGGTTCATCAAAAAATTCTCCAGGGAGTTTTAGGGTTTTTCCATAAACCATTTGTGAGATTGAATGTTCAAAATCCTCTTTTATAGCTGCTCTGAGGCCCAAAAGTATAGTTGGAATAGATTCTGTCCATCGAAGAGTATTGTGTGACCGTATAGCTGCTTTCAGTGTCCTATGAAGTCTTTCGATTTTGCCATTACACTGTGGATGATATGCAGTTGTATGTTTAAGTTTCATTCCACAAATAGCTGCCAAAGTTCTAAAAAGTTCGGATGTAAATTGCAAACCTCGGTCTGTAATGACTTCGTATGGTACTCCAAATCGGGTTATCCAACCTTCGTAAAATGATCTTGCCACGGTTTCGGAGGTTATATCACGTAAAGGGATAACCTCCATCCAACTAGTAAAGCGATCTATGCAAGT
This sequence comes from Metellina segmentata, assembly GCA_947359465.1. Lineage (NCBI taxonomy): Eukaryota > Metazoa > Arthropoda > Arachnida > Araneae > Tetragnathidae > Metellina > Metellina segmentata. The sequence goes on from OX375884.1 coordinate 2,786,531, forward strand.
TAAACAGTAAACAAAGTCATTAGATGGTGAGTAAGGTCCAATGATATCAATATGAACTGCTGAATCGTTCATCCGGTTCTTTGTAGGTTCCTAATGGTGAGTTAGTGTGCCTCGTAATTTTGTTTTTCTGGCAACCGATGCATGTTTGCGACCATTTTCTTACGTCTTTCCGAATGTTTGTCCAAATAAATCTTGATGTCATTTGTTTCACTGTTGCTTTGATACCTGGATGGGCTAAACCATGGATTTTATCAAACATAATCCTTCTAAATATTAGAGGTAAAAAGGGTCTAATGGTTGAAGTTGAGGTATCACACCAGAGAAGTTTTCCTGACGGAAGTGGATATTGCTTAAAAACGAATAAAGTATTATTGCGTAATTTGTCAAGCTCTTCACAGTCAATTTGTTTATCTGCAATTGCATCATAATCTAACCCGATTACGGATTCTATCCTAGACATCGAGTCTGAAACAACGTTTTCATGTCCACTGATGTGGCGTATTTCTGTTGAATACTGTGATATATATTGAAGATGTCTCAGTTGTCTAGGCGAAGCCTTTTCATTTTTCTGATTAAAAGCAAATATAATTGGCTTGTGATCGGTATATATAGTAAAATTCTGTCCTTCTAACATATGTTTAAACTGCTTAATTGAGAGGTAGATTCCTAAAAGTTCCCTATCGTATGTGTTGTACCGTGTTTGTGTTTCGTTGAGTTTTTTTGAAAAAAATGCGATCGGTTTCCAATTTCCTTCTTCAAACTGCTGCAAAACAGATCCTACAGCGAAATCTGAGGCATCTGTAAATAAAGCTAAAGGCAAATCAGGATTAGGAAATGTTAATAATGCGGCATTCGCTAAATCTTGTTTGCATTTTTCAAACATTTCTTTAGTTTCTTCGGTCCACGGAACTTTTCTCGCGTCTTTTTTTCTTGCTCCACGTAAATAATCGTTTAGTGGTGCTTGAGTATTAGCAGCGTCTTTTAAGTAACGACGATAAAAGTTAATCATGCCGAGAAAAGTGCGCAATTCATGAATTGTTTCAGGCAATTTATAATCTAAAATTGATTGAACTTTAGCGGGAAGTGGGCGTGAACCTTCTGGTGTAATTAAATACCCTAAAAATTCCAATTTCTTAACTCCTAACTCTGATTTAGAAATATTTATTCTTAAACCATATTTTTCCAAGCGATTAAAAACTGATTTCAAATTATCTTTATGTTCATCTATAGTTGAAGAGGCTATCAAAATATCATCTAAATAAGGAAATACGAAACTCAATCCACAGAAAACTTCATTAATAAAGCGTTGAAATGTGGAAGGCGCGTTTCGTAAACCAAAACTCATAACATTAAATTCATAAAGTCCGAAAGGTGTAATAATCGCAGTTTTTTGCTTATCTTCTTCAGCAATCGGTATCTGAAAATACGCTTTAAATAAATCAATTTTTGAGAAAATCTTCTTACCTTTTAAAATATGCTGGAAATCTTCAATTCTCGGTATAGGATAACGATCAGGAATAGTTTGTGCATTTAACCTTCTATAATCACCACACGGCCGTAATGTACCATCTCTTTTATGCACTAAATGCAGTGGACTAGCCCATGGCGATTTTGAAGGTCGAATTATGTTATTGTCTAGCATATATTTAAATTCCTGTTTCGCAATTTCTAATCTTTTGGTATCTAACTGTCGAGCTCTCGAATATACTGGCTGACCTTCAGTGGCAATATAATGTTTGACATTGTGCGGAGTATTATTTATCAACAGATTAGGTTTCATCAAATTTGGGTACAAGGAAATGATATCAGAAAAATTAGAAGACTGATTCATAACACTTAAATTATTTTCTGCCTCTATAGATGAAATTTCACCAGTTACAAAAAGGTTAGTTAGTCCATCAATAAGGCGTTTTTTGTTAATATCTACCAACAATTTGAACTTATTTAAGAAGTCAGCTCCAAGTATTCCTTTATCCACTTTCGCTATTATGAAAGGCCACTGGAAATCATGGCGAAGTCCCAAATTGAGTGTCAAAATTTTATGTCCGAAAGTTTGAATTTCGGAACCATTAGCTGGGCATAAAGTTTAAAAGAATTACATACTTTATGTTTTTCTGAAGCTGGAATGATTGATACATCCGCTCCACTATCAACTAGAAAGCGCAAGCCGGTGTTCTTGTCCCTCGCAAATAAACGGTAATTGCGGCAATCTTGAATATCATCAGCAGCAGAGCTCGCCGTTCCTTCTACTGCTGACTTATGTTTTCCGACGACTTCCAACTGCAAGGACCTTTGCATTTGTTTGGCTCACGTTGGGTTGGCGTGGAAGTTTGGAGAGTGGGGTGCCAGCTCAGGTGTTGCTTCGTCATCTGACCGTGGTTCAAAATTACGAGGTGTTGTCTTCGAATCTTTCCCTTAAGGGACTGATTCCGGACCGTCGTCAATAGCCCGTTGTGTTGCTCTAGAACGACGTTAACTAAAATTACCATTACCATTGCATTTGTTTGGATAACAATTAGCTCCGAACTTGAAATGGTAATAGCAATATTTGCCTCCTGGGTAGAATCGCTTTTTCGATCGACTTCCAATTCGCCTCATATTTGGAACACGAATGTCAGTTCTAGATTGTCTGTCAATGTTCAGAGCAGAGATTTGTTGTTCTAAAGAAGAAATTTTTTCGAGGATTTTGGTTGTTTCCGAGTTATCGGGAGTTGCAGAAAAAAGTTCCGTTTTCGGATTCATTTCCAAAATTTTATCAGCCATAACTGAAAGATTATCAAGGCTTTCTACGCTCACCAACAAAATGTTCTGAATGGATTCTGGTAATTTTTCGAGCCATAACGTGCGTAAAACCTTCTCGGAGATGTTCATTCCACCAAGCAATTTCATTTTACGTAGCAATTGACTAGGCTTTACATCACCTAGTGAAATTCCAGTAAGTAGACGCTTGATACTTTTTTCTTCGCTTTCTTGAAAAGTATTTAAAAGTCTTTCCTTTGCTGCAGAATACTTGTCACTTCGACCACTTCGGATTATGTCCCAGATGTTTTCAACCACTTTAGGTTCCATCTGTGCAACCAGGTAATTGAATTTCGTTTCCTCTGTCACAATATTCGCGATAGAAAACTGGGCTTCCACTTGATAAAACCAAATTTCAGGTTTTTCTTCCCAAAATGGAGGAATTTTGATGCTTACGCGATTTGTTTCCAGGTTCAAATCAGTTTTGTCAACTTTTGTCTCCATGCTTCCTTTTTGGGCGGGATCAGTATCAACCATTTTTGCTCGATTTTCTGATTCAGAAAATATTGTTATTCCGGGTCACCAGTTTTGTCCGGGTCACCAATTTGTAGCTCTCTTAGAGCTACAAGACAAGAGATGAAAACAAGCAATTCTTCCAAGTAATAATATTTATTACAGCATGCAAAGAACGAACATATTGACTACAACAGAACTACTGCTCAACTGCTTTTTTTAAAATCAGAATCATAAGCAGAACAACAATCTTTCGTTTGCAAGAATTTATATTCTTTTTTAATTGGTATTGCCAGGTTTTGATGTAGAGCCTTTAAGAAAAGAAAGATTATACTCAGCATTCATAAATGCTTCTAAGTTATATTGACCGCTACAAGATTGATGAGATCGGGATGTCAGTGTAACGTCAAATGAAGAGGGTTTATTTCAAGTGCTTAGAAATTTATGACCGATGTAATGTCAAACGGAGTGCTGGAATGCGTAATTCCATTCTGCGGTACTTTTTTGGCGCGTACGGGAATTTGGCGACACTTTGACTGAAGAGATAGATGTTGCAACCCAGATGAGTGCAATGTTTGCAGTAACCCATCAGAAAAGTACAGCAGGTCGTTCTGAACGTCGTGCTTCGGTGCGGAAATTCGTGGTGAGTATACATTAGAGTTTAATTTATTGTGATAAATTTGTAGATATTGTTTTACTGAAGTGCTTGTTGACGAATTTAAAACTCTCCTCATAGTGTTATTGAATCATTTGCAACATTTCGTTTATTGCTTTTACAAGAACTTATTTATGTAATGTTGTGAACTTTATACTCGTGTATGATGTTCCTAATGCCATTTCTTTATAAGCCATGAAATCCTCTAGATAGTTTGTTTTAATACCACTTTGCATGTTGTACGTGTTTAATTTTCATTTTAACCCCCAAATTCTTTACGGCACTGGTTGTGGTTTTGACTCCAAAGATTAGCCAGCTTTGGTGTAATAATTTAATCTATACCTGTTTAATTTAAATATCAAAAACTCATCCTTTTCTATTTTGTTAATTTGTGCATTTGACTTTGTAGAACCTCTTGGGTCTTCTATTAATTAGACTTGGACACAATATTCACGTGTTTCGTAGTGTTTTCGGAAAGTAGCAATGTTGAAATAAGACTATGATTTCCATATTAAGACTGGTAAATTTATGTTCCTTAAACTATTGTATCAAACTTAAAAACAATGATAACATTTTGTTAATTCGCTTCACTTAAATAACATTAATTAAAAAAATATTTCAGCATTCAAAACCATTAAGAAAGATTTGTGGGTGTTGAGTCGATCCCCACACACTGCCGAACCTAGAGTTTAGTGACTTCCCATTTTTCCCTGAACTATATTCACAAGATTCTGCAACTCTGCATAACACCTGTCTAAATGCTGCACTGGTTTTATGCTTCAATTATTGAATACTTTAGCATATGGTGAATTTATTCATCAACATACATAAATGATAGATACACTGATAGAAATGCAATAAAAAATAGAACTATATTTAAAGCATGTTATTTTTATTATGCAGTTTTTCACCTTAAAATTAAATTTTTATAAGAAAGTGCTTCAATTTTTACGACAGATTATTATTAAAAAATGTCGAGTAATGTATATTTTGATAAAAAAATATTTGTATATTCTTAATGCAACTATATTAAATGTTTATTTTAATATTTAGATCAAACTACAGTTTTTGACTACTTTAATTATGGGTTGACTCCAATGGCAGGCAAGTGGTTTCATGTAGATTTACTTTTAGCCAGTGACAACTTTGTGGAAGATTTCAAATTCAGCAAAAAATCTCACTCGACAGCAAATTTTACACTTTTATGAGTCATGGCGAGTAATCAATTTGGGTCCTTCAACAGACTCTTGAAAAAATTAAAACTGTATGAAGAAAAAAGTATTTACTAACTTTAAGAATATATTCAAAAGTAAATGATTTAGGATTCATTTTAAAATTGCTTACTTGAACTAATACACTGAAAACATTCTAGGGCTACTGTGGTTCGGACTCTTGATGGGACATGTGCTGTGCTTATAGTTATGGCTGTAATGAAAAGAGCACGCAAGCTTCAGTGTTCCTCAGAAATCATTTTTGTGGATTCTACTGCCGGCTGTGAAAGTACAGGTTCCTCACTCAATACTTTTGACAGCAACAAAAGTAGGAGCTGTTCCAATTGCTGTAGTTACCCATGAAAATCAAACAACCAAAGTTACTTTACTGCATTTTCTCTACTAAAAATATAATTTACTTTGTGAATTACTACTTGAAAATAGAGAGGTAAGATACATTTCCTTTTCTTTTTTTTTTCAATTAGAAACTTGTGTAAAAAATTACTTAAGCAGATAGGTTAAGTCTTAACACCCAAAGTTGATACATATTCAAGGCCAGCAGCATTGAATTAATGGGAATATCTATTTAAAGAAAATATTTATTACATTACTTGGAGTATTTAATTAAGGTAATGATTAATGATAGTCTTAAAAAACCTCAATATTCTCCTTTTCACAATGTTGGACTGCCTGCAAAGGCTTTGATAAAAACAAAATAAAGAACTGCATACAATCTTACCATAGCATGGTGAGTTTCCAATGGGTGGTTTGCAAACCCTTAGGAGTGCAAGGAATTATTTATGTTTCTCAATGTTACACAACCTTACCCAAGCATAGAAGTTATTACTCGAGTCCCCACCAGATGGAGAATAGCCACAAAGCTAACTCTAGAATATTAACTGCATCTTTTGTGAACATGGCAAAATCATTTAAAATAATCTATGTAATAGACATTTTTTTAATTTCTTTGTAAAATAATTTATCACAGGTTAGCAGTTACACTATCATTTAACATTACAAGAAGTTGTATAAACTATTATAAATGTAAACAAAACCTGTAAAGGGAGACATTCTCAAATCTAATTGTTAACATTAATTTGTACAGCTTTCTCAAGAAATGATCATTGTTGTATCATAAATATCAATGAAGCCATCTGAAGTTTAGAAAAGATACCTCAATCTAAATGTAAACAAAGACTAGAAACATTTTCTAGTGTGGACATTTAAATGTAGTTTTGATATCAAGATATAACATTACTTTAAACGTAATTTCATTTATTATATTGAAAAAGTACTTCAGAGGACTAAGAATTCACTGTCTAAATGTAAACAAAGCCTGAATGTAAACATTCTAAATTTTGAATGAAATCAGTTAAGTGTACATTAAGAACTTACACAACTTTTTATTAAAAATTAAATGTAAATATTTCACGACTAAAAAATTATGAATTAGTTAAACAAGTGATTTCTAAGATTCAACCCAGTTTGAAATTTTGTACAAATCTGAAACAGGAAATCTGAATTAATGAAGGGCAAATGGATGACTGGAAATGTATCTTTAAACAATAAAACACTTGTTATTAAGAAAATGGACACTTATAGTCTTGAAGATTTTATTTTTACAGTGTATGTGTTCCACCATTTATTTTTACTCAATACACTACATTCTTAATTGAAGGGACAAGTGGATAAAGGTGATACACTTGCCCCTTCAATTGTGCAATTAAATGCATCATATTTTAGCTTAGAATAGAATAAATGTATTAATATGAAATGGATGTCTAAATATGTATATTATTTTAGTATTTTTCCATAAATCAGAAAACTTGCTGATAAAGATGTAGATTGTTTGACCAGGAAATATATTGTTTGATTTTTACACTGATAATTGGATATTATTTATATTTGGTAAAATTGAAATTCATCAACTGTCTCCTTTTAATTTTCAGATGCCATCTCTTTATGACTGATGATTCAAAAACGGGAATAAAAGCCTTAGTAGAAATTTATCCCTCATCTGTGCTACTTCTCTGCCATTTCCACGTGGCACAAACAGATTGGAGATGGTTGCATAGCTGCAAGGCTATTAAAGCCTGTTTTTATGAAAATGTTGAACTATGTTATTATGGAAGAAAAACACCTCAATATAAAATGTATGCTCTGTGTTAGACTACTGGAAATGAGATATATTATTACTTGATAATAAAAAGTATTTTTTGCTTTACTACCTTATTTTATTAGTCGTGTATTTCTTTTAACAGCATGTTTAAATTGTCCCCCCTTGGGATTGATGCATGTGCTGTTAGTCACTAAATGCAACATTAAATTTTTTCCTTGTATATATTTGACTAAAATGCAGTCATGTTTATACCAAGTATCAGCATTATTCAGTGTGCAAATAAATCAGTTAAAATGGTTTAATTGTATGGCTAGTTAGGGTTATCTGACAAGCATAATGCATAAACAGAATGCCACAACTATATAATCTTCTGTAGAGTAAATAGTTAATGCAGAGCCGAGCTTTACTCATTGTAGCTCGAGTTAGATTTGGTACAGAATCTGAAAGTTCATATTCAAAAACAAACTCCAAAAATATTAAAGACCATTCCAGAGAATTTTTTGTTGAAACTTTGGCAGCTTGTAGAAGTTTTCTTACTCATGGAAGCTCTCTCAGGATATCTTTAGAAAGTTTATCATAATTTACGACTAAGATTTGTATTAACTGTGGCAGTCTGTTTTCTGAAGTTGTATAGTAGTAAAAGAATGCACTCTACAGATTAAGAGTCATTTGTACAAGGAACAAATGCTTTAGGATTAAGTTAAAAAATCCTCGCCTGGACACTTTCCTTTTAAAAGAGATGTTGTAGCAACCTTAGTTGTAACTTGATATAAAAAACGGTTAACCAATAACTGCTTATTTTCTGATTGTTGACACCTCTACTACAAACTTAAGAGGCTTCCCTTAGTCATACGATTCGTCGAATTCAATCGCATTTCGTTGACTGAACTAATAAGTTTTAATACGCATCATCACTTATTGAAGTTAATTGTCAGATGAAGTTATTAAACTTATTTTAATTAGAATATATTTTTTTAAATGTCGTTAAACACTCATTTTTTTTTTACAAATTTTTGTAACTTTGGGCAGCCCACACACCTTTCCTATGCCACTGGGCCTATGGTTGTATTTTTCAGTACATTAAATATTGAAACCATAAGTGCCAGAGTACTGCTGTTGCTCACAAAAACAATATAGAATTTGCGAATACAAGCGATTCAATATAGAATTTGAAATAATTTGCAACCAATGTTTCCACGTGAAATGCGAGAACGACTAAACTGTAGCCACACACAGAAAATTGTAAAGCACCTCGGCAAAAAATGAGTTCTTCAATTTAACCACGCCCCCTCCTCTATGCTGTCAAATTTTGACACTGACAACACTCAGTAAACTTCAAATATCTTTAAAACTAATTGGATATCATATCTAGAATATATATTTTGAGGCAAGCTTCCTAACTGTATAAGCCATCAAAAAATGCAAAAACATTTTTTCGATATTTTTATCATTTTTAGGGTACTGTGCCGCCTTAATAAAGATTATTTCTACAAATATATTCTTTATTTTTATAAAAATAACTAAATGCACTTCAGAATTATTGGCTAATAAATTTTGCATAGCTATTTAATAAGTTAAATTAAAGAAAATTAGGTTTTCCTAATTTTACCAACAAAATTCATTGAAATAATGGATTTGATGTTTTATTTCATGTAAATAATAAATAAATTTTGTGATTTGCCACATAATTTAGACTTTTTCTAAAACTTTAATTGTTGAAAGCATGCCTGAAATAATTTTGTTTATAAAAAATTGTTACATTTGCATAATAAAATAAAATTAATAAATTCATATTTTAATTATTTGTGCTGTCCTCCTTCATAATACATATGTTGGTTTTCCAACTAACAGCCAATCAAACTGAAATCATCTAGTCTAACTTATAATAAGAAGAAATAAATCAGAAGGTACTTAATGTTCATGATAAATGCTAGCAAATATAGGACTGAACTAAGTTATTAAACTGGTTTATAATCAATTTTGTAGGCAAAAAAAAATAAAACATGTTTTTCATGACTTTCAGTTTATTGAAAATTTTAAGTTTAATATAAAATTTTCTCTAAAATAATTTGATAGGACCATTGTCACTAAGGACTATGCTACGGGCAAAAGAGATTTTAACTCAAATCTATCTTTAAATCCACACAAATATTAGCAATTTTTTCAATGCAGAAGTTACAATGGAATTGTACAATTAAAGCTTTCTGATTTGTTTAAAATTTATTTTTTAAGTGGAAAGATATTTGATAAAGGCAATTACATCGTCAATATTTTATATTAAAAAAAGTTTCTGGCCATTTTATTGTTTTAAATTTATCAAATTTGGCAATACTAATGGCCATGGAGGGGTCTTGAGTACCTCTGTATGGGTGCCCATGACAAGGATTTGATGAAAAAAAGCATCTACAAATAAATTCAATACTTTTAAGAAGCATAATTATATTATTGAACCCTAAGTTTAAAAAAAATGGTAATTATAACTTACTGCATTTCACATTTTAAAAAATCTCGATTTAATGTATCAAATCATCCATGCGTCAATTAGTAAATAAATTTAAATGTCTTGTATTTACTAGAGGTGCTTTAGCATAGTCAGATAGGATTCTTTTTTCCTGATTGAATTCCAAAGAAATCAACCATGGCAATGCACAGTTAAATCGTTTAAAAATGTAAAATGTGTTGGATATCTGCATGGTACAAAAAGCAAAGGACATTTTCATACAACCAAAATAATGTGTTCCTGAATTCCATGGTATTCATTCATCTGATTACAACACAAGTCATTGAGATTTAAAATTAATCAGATAAAAATTTTATTTAAAAAAAAATACACAAAATTAACTCAAACTTTGTTTCAAATAAGAGTTCAGGGAAAAAAGTTGAGAACAATCGGTACAAGTAAAGCAAAATGAAAAATTTTCTCAATTTAAACATATAAAACCCTGTATTTCTATATGCTTAGATATTAAAAGATGCGAGATTCATCACAGTAAAAACAAATTGGTGTTTCAAATACATCGGTCTGTTTAAGAAGTTCCGAGATAATATACAATGCTTGTTACCAAATGGAAAGGAAAATAAGACAGTACGATCATGAAGCTATTGTATTGTTTACATGTGAATAAAGATGTTATTTTGCTGAATTTTCTAAGTTTTTAACATTGCTGATCGTTCTCTCTCCATCCGCTTGTGGTCAGTGGTCACGGTTGATTACATTCATTCGCATGACGTCAAGTTACAAGTTGGCATTGTACGCTAGCTGATTTTTTCGCCAAATTCCCGCACGCGCCAAAAAAGTACCGCAGAATGGAAATACGCTGCTGGAATAGTACTTCTAGGGTTAGTTATGGACAGTTGATCACTTGAAAAGAGTTTTATGATCTCCAGTTAGGGAATTCTGGAATACATCTGCTGGATCAAAGAAGCCGCGTTTAGAGCGGTACAACTGGCAGTATACCATGGACAGGAGGAGAGGCCGGTTCAGCCGTGTGTCAGTAAGCTGCTTCTTTCGTCCGTTTCTGTAAAGCCCCGTCCACACCTGAGAAACCGAACTGAATATGGATGATTGATTATTCCCGGCGACAGGTTTGATTAATCAATCTCTCTGGTTTTTATGGTTTGACAGCTCGGGCATAAAATGTTCCATGTGCTCGCGATCAATATGGTTGGTTGTGTGTTGAAATTAAACCACAAACTTATTACTTAAATGTCGCGTTCTTTATGTTACATAATATTGAATGTTTCGTTCAATTCGGCAAAACGTCCTATTAATATTACAGTGCGACAATTTTAAATTTTCTTCAATCGGGGGGGGGGCAAAAAATTCGAAATATATTTTTAATAGCCACCTCTCCTTTACCTTAAATTTAGAAGTACAAAGTTTCCCAATACTACTGTTAGTCTAAATACACATGAATGGCAAATCAATTTTGACATTAATATGAGCATATTCAGTGATGGTTTAAAAATTAAAAAATAATAGTATTAAGGCTATACATGTGACAGTTTTGTTGTTTCTTATCCTCCAAAATGATCTGACGAAGTCAGACTAGGTCCAAGAATCCGTTGACACAGAGAAAGTCGATCCCAAGAAGAGGAGATGAGTATATATCCTCCCTAGAGAGGTCCATGCAATCCAGGATGTGCGCAGCAGAAGCCTGGTATGCTTGGTACTTTGAGCATGTATCGTAGTTTCTTGCCGTCAAAAAATGAAAGAAATTTCAAGCGGCCGCTGGCAAGACGGGAGAGGCTGGTCTGGGACTGTCTATCGCACGAAAGGGCTAGAAACAACCCCGGCTTACCACTCATATACCAATGGTGGGAGGGAGGTACCAACCATTCCTTTGTTTTGGGATTTTTTCCGAGAAAAAAGTTCAAAATAGATGAGTTCAGAAGAGGAGGGGGTTGGATGACTGCATAACCGAAAAGATCCACGTGAGATGGAATCCAATGGATGTGGATGTCATGAAGCAGTGATGAGCCTCAACTTTTGCAGGATAGAGATGCTTACTTTGTCCCCTATGAAGGTTCAATTACTAAGGTGTTGAATCGAGCTGCGGCTGTCACTCAAGATCCAGAGAGCGCCAAAGTTCTTTTCACTTAGGATAGCCTGAAGTCCTATATTGATTGCAATTAATTCGCTTGTGACAGTTTTAATAAAATGTAACGAAAAGGTCCCAATATTCCGAAATTTGTATGATCAACTTTTGATTGCATCGAATTTATTTATTAACCAATTAAAAAAATATTTGCACTGTTGAAGAAACTACATTTCAAGGTTTCCTGTGATGTTTCCAAATTTAAAAAATAATAGTAATAAGATATAGAAATGAGTTTTAACAAAAAAAAGTAAGAAATGTCCCGATTTTTCAGGAATTTCAAAAAAATATTCTCAGGAACCAAGACTAAAAATGTGTACGTCTTTTGCTCACTCGCAACAATATTCACAACATTCCAAGAGAAAATCCCAGATGCTTAAACGGTCAAATTCTACGTTGTTCAACAAAACTAACGCCAAACACCATTTATTCCAAACTGGAGGGTAACATTGTGTTGCCCGTTCTTCAAAATAAGTTGGTTTACTTCACAAACCAAATGGAAATTCGTAGCCTATTGGAAAAATTAATCAATTGGTTTGCTTCGCAAACCAAATGATTAATTTTTTTGAACTCTGGTTTGCATCGCAAACACCACGGGCAACGCCGTGATGGCATCGTCGTTGTCAAATTCGAATTGCGAAGAGATCCAATCGACGTGACGTCACAATCTCTTGTGAAAATATAAATATTTAATTGAAAAATTATTTATTAAAAGAAAATCAAATGTAAGGTATATATCGGGTTAGAGATTTTCTATCTATCTTTAACGATCCCGATTTTCCAAAAAAATACTAAACAATGCCAGTCAAAATGTTTTTTTTTTTAAATTTGTTTTTCTTTGCTGTGGAATGGTTTGAGCGCAGGAAATGAAATCTGTGAGATCTCGAATCAAACGAAAGTCATTCTTCGCAGAAAGTGGCGTTCGTATTGGAAAAAACATAAATGTTTCAATTTAAAAATTATTTATTTATAGAAAATCATATTTTTAGGTATCGATCTAATGTGAAATTTCCCGCAGATTTCAAATCCGTTGAAAATTTTACTCTATTTTAACGATAAAGGAGATAGAAATAAGAACTGCATAATAAAGTTAAAACTTTATTTGTTTTTTTTTTAGTCTGCTGACAAATCGTTCCTCCGCAAAATGAAAACGGAAAAAATAAATTTAGAATCTGCCAACTCTTTATGCAGTTGCCATTCCAAAGAAAATTCGGGCTGGACACAAAAATTGCAAAAACTTCAGACTGCCTGTGTGATAAATTTCATTATTGTAATTACCATAGATTCATCAGGACATTGCGTAGTGGAGGTCGGACACTTCATTTTATAATAGAAGATTTGGAAGTTCCCTCCCAAGACCACTATTCGTATAAATACACATGGATGGACACATCAAATTTGACATTAATATGGGCATATTACATTTTCACAACTAAGTTTTAATCGTCAACGATGTTTACCAAAACAATGCTTACAAATAGACTACTTAAATAATAGTATCACTTTAAAATCCGAAGAAAAATAAATATTTCTGTGTTCCGAGCGCCGACCAGTTTCTTAACGATAGCCCCGGTGATTGATAATACGGCGAGCGAGTGAACCAAAAAACGGCGTCCAAATAGAGCGAGCACAAACACTCACTTTCCTTTGATGTACCGACAAGCGGATCATTTTGCTCGTGCTCAAACTGTTCAATTCACCGTCTACACTGAACGAGCAATCAATCATCCATGTTTAGCTCGGTTTCTCCGGTGTGGACGGGGCTTAACACAAAGGTAGAAAACGATATTCTGCCGCTCCGTATGCAGAGGGTTAACGTCGAGTTAAAATCTGCTTGATTCGTCCGGTCTCGACCTCTCCATTCTAGTCTTCGTATTCCAGAATCCGAAAATAAAACGGCCTGTTGAGACCGCCCTCAGATCTGTGTAAGGAGGGTGATATCCCCCTTTTAAGTAACCGCTGGCATCGATCACCATTTACGAGCTGCCAGCTTCTGACCTCCTAGAGGGTTCCCTCTTTTTGTTCGACCCTGTGTATCGGTAATATCTCTCTCGCGCCACACAATACTATGAAAGGAAAGCGTCAGTCGTAAATGCCACTCAAGGTAGGCAATTAGGCAAGAGGGGACGAAACGATACGTTTTTGTAGCGGGCATTTTGAAATTGAAAAAATAATATAAGGAGGTTTTTAAGATTAGCACATAAAAAATAGGTAATGGTAATTTTTAGTTAACGTCGTACTAGAGTAACACAACGGGCTATTGACGACGGTCCGGGATCAGTCCCTTAATGGAAAGATCAGAGGACAACACCTCGTAATTTTGAACCACGGTCAGATGACGAAGCAACACCTGAACTGGCACCCAACGCGAGGACTTTCGGCCACGACAGATTTAAGGTGCACCATCCGCTTACAAACATCCATGCCCGGACCAGGAACCTTCCGATCTAGAGGCTAACACCGTAACCACTATACCGGTTGATCGGCCCATAAAAAATAGGAGTTTTAAAGAGTGCTTAAAAACGGAAGTCCATTTTAATGAGTACTTAAAAGGCGTGCGAACACTGTGTAAATATTTACCCATCCCGATTGTGAGGATACTAGGGGTGAGAGCCCCTAGTTAGGATTACAGCTGCTTCAGACAAATGTTTCTTATTGTTCACTGATAACAGGCAGAGTTTTAAGGCCAATTCATACATTGCATGAAGCATTGGTTGATTTAGAGTATTCTCCATAGAAAGGTTGCTTAAACGTGAAACAATAACCCTTTCAAGCAGGAAATATATTTCTAATACAATAATCAGCACTGTTTAAAATTTGTTTCAAACATGTCAAGAGTGGCTGTGCCCCTCACTTCCTAACTTATTTAGTACACCCACTGTAAGTAAAAAAAAAGCACACATCTTAATATTCACAAAATATATTCATCTGCCTGTAATTTAAAAATTAAAGACCAAGCATGTAAGTCTTGATTTCATCTGCAAAAACAGATTCTACGATTTCTTTTGAATGGAGAAACTTGTTTAAATTGAAGTTTTGCAAGTCAAGGTATTCATAAAATTATCTTATATCTTACCACAGCTACTTCTGTATAAATAAATTTGGTTTAAAAAAGGCCAGAAAATTAAAATTTAACTTTTGTTTAAAATTAAATTTCAAATTACATTTTCTTTTTATTCAAAGGATTATTTTGTAATTAAAAATTTTCAGTATCATGGATTTGTATCATGAAATACAAAAAAATGTGACAAAGCCCAATGAATTTTGAAAAAAATTTTTTAGTTGGAGCATGCAAAGTAGCAAGAATGCTAGCTAAATGCATTTTTCCATTCCTAGTTTCAAAATCCAGTTTTCTACAATTCAGTGTTTAAAAGTATTAAAGTGGACTTTAGATTACACATTAGTCAAAAGTCCAGAACTATACCATTCAAATGAAATCAATCTTACACAATTTAAAATGTTTATCTATAAGGCAAACCAGTGCCTTTCTTGTGTCACAGTGATTGAATATACCTGCTTTAAAGAAATGCAAGAACCTCGAAGACAAAACTTTCAAGATTTTATTTTTGAAAGAAGCCATCTGAGGACAATGAATCAGTTAAGTACTATGCTGGCTATGACACATTTTCCTTGAAGATTTAAGTGTATCTGATAAAAATCTAAACTTAAAGAACATTTAAAATTGGAAAAAAATCTTCAGAAATAACCTGTCAAATGAAAGTGAATTTACATTAATCAGTCTGAAGATGAGAAAGTTAATTTACATTACAGAGAAGAAATATTTCAACTCCCATTGATTTAAACAAATTGTTCAGTAGATCCTTATATGAAGAATTAAAAGTAATTTTAAAGCAGTACAAAATGAAAGAAACATGTTTACTAATAGAAAATTAAAAGAGTGGGAGTGATAGTAAAGCTACAAAAATATTACAACTCTAATGCAATGCATTATTTATTCAATAGCTTTATGCTACTTTTATATAAAATTAAATGTTCAGCTACTGGGTACATTTTACTTAGCTAAGGGAACTTTATGCTTGCTATACATAAAAGATTCATGTAGTATATTTGTAAGTAAATGAAATAATACATGTTATGAAGTTTATTAAATGGAACAGCAAAATGACAGCAAGTGAATACAACAGCAGCATAGAACAAAAGTTTTGGGTCTTAAAATTGATATTCGAAAAATATTTGTTTTTAAATCAATCTTTTAAAGACAGAAATGAATGGAATAGGTTCAACAGAAGTACATTTTTAGTTAACTGATCACATAAGACAAGTACTCATATTATTTCAACCTTAAAATCAACATTTTGTTTCATTAACAACGATTTGAGACCATTAGAAAAGAAGAGCTCCAAATCCCAAATTTCTTCTCAAACTGTCCCAGTAAAATCTTTTCCATCCATTGCGAGTATTTTCTAACTCTTCTTTGGGTATTCCCGTGTGAGTTATAGTAATTTCAGTACAGTCATCCTTTTGATTTATATCCAAGCGTACTTCTGAATGATGGTTGTCAGGCCATGTGATGAACCGCCATTTCTGAATAATTAATTCATTTTCAATCTGGAAATAAATTTAAGTTAGACACATGATACTATGCGATTTTAGGACACCATATCCAAACAATGTATATCAGCACTCTTGTAACTGCAGGACTCACAGAAAAAAAAAAAACAGAATATGAAAAGTCAGAACCATTGCATGAATACAAATATTGTTTCAGTTACGATCTCTCTCCAACTTCCCCTCATAGGATTTTGTCTCTTAAGAAATGAAGATACTTTTCAAAAACTTCCACCATATTTAGAAAGGACAGTGCATACAACGACAAGATATATGAAGGAAGCTTTGCAAAGTGGCTGTACAATTTATATGCACTCTATTAGGCAAGCATTTGGGCAATATAATTCCCCAAAGCTAAAAGCAACAGAGGAGCAGGGGTTATAACAGGTTTTAAGGTGTAAAAAAAAGTGACTAATTAAACAAAAAAAGGTGACTAATTAACAATAATGCCAAATATGTTCAGGTATAAATATTTTCTTTCTTTGGAAGGATATTTATCTTCGTCATTTAAAAAGCATTATTTTGAAATGATACTAGCAAAAAAAAATTGTAATTATGATTTCTGGAAAGATGCAACCCTTAATTGATAGAGTTAGAGCAATATTAAGACAATTTGTGTATTTCCATATGCATGGTCAGGCAATGAAAGATGGTGACCGTAGACTCATGTATTGCCTTTAGCAGTTTGTTGAAATAAGGCTGAGAACAGCAATAAACAATGAAGCTATGATATGAATAGGAGCAGTGTCTATTATTAGTGCTTCAATCAGTTGTTGGAAGTGACTAGCATCACAATGACGATTCAACTAGTAATTGTGGATCATCCATCAAAGTGTGTGCAAAAGTACAGCATTAACCACCAGTGATTGATACCAGAATCATCACAGATGATTCTTCTGATGATAATAATGTATTAGTATAGTAGCTTTATACTATTTTTCAACTGCCATAATACAATCCTGATCTAATCATAGACAGATTCATTAAATGATAACATAGGCGCAGTGTTATGTCACAGATGCTGAAGAAAAGTAAATAATGCACATGTTAAGAGTGTGTATAGAACTGTTACATTTTTTTTATACTACCCTTTTATACCCAAATTTACACAAATATGCAAATGACAACCTAAGAATGAACAGGGTTGTTACTTTATGCAATTTCATGTTTACACAAAGAGATTGTAACAAGGAAATTCAGAGTTTTAACTGTAACTAATATTTGTGTAAATAATCCAACTTAAGAATAAATTGAATTTTACTCAATAGTTTATGACAATGAACAATTTTGCATGTATGCAATGGAAAAGCTGGATTCCAATTCAAATTTCAGAGAAATATGGAAAATAAGAATATGAACCAAATTAAATCTAATCTATAAAGCCATCGTCATGTATTGTAGAACAATTTAAAACACAATTCACTAGAAAGTTCCGATGGATTTAAGAGCACTTTGGGGGCTGCTAGCTTACGCTGGCCGACCCTCTTTTTCCAACTTTGACACTTAATAAACCCTAAACTATTAACCGCATCGGAAAAAGACTTCAGTTGTTCCGGGAACACAATGAAGAACAAAACCATGTTAATTTCGTATTTTTCTGATCCGTACTTTCTTGGGAAACCGTCTAAGAATCGAGGGAAAAAAGTGAGTTTTTAACCCTCTGGCGGCGGTAACATTTTTTTAATATAGAGAGATACATTTTTTTACAATAGTTCTCCAAACACATAACCCAAAAAACTTACTTGAGTTTATTATTACTTTCCTAATTTTAAATGCAAAAACTTTTCTTACCAAATGAGCAAAACATCCAGTCACATTCCCATCAAATAACACAAATCTTCCAAATTTACTTGCATCAAGATAACTTGCTCCTTGAGTGAACGATTGAACTAGCTATTGGAAGAAAAATTTTGTATATAGATTAAAATTAACAGAAGAAAAAAAGTTTTAAAATTGGGTTTCAAACTAGTCTTACCAACATGTTAAAAATTTAAAGAGAACGAAAAACTGTAACTGATTCTTATTTAATACTAGCAGGCCAGCACAATATTACCCATGACAAAAATAACAATTTTAAAAATGAGTCCCACATTCACACAATTAGATTATAAATATTAGCCAATTTCTAGATTCCATTTTAAAATTTGGGTTTCAAACAAAATTCGGACTACCTGAGGTATTGGATCTGGTGTAACATTTTACGCAGACTTCATATCAGATGAAAATTTGTACTCTTATCTTTAACGATTGTGAAGATAGAAAACCTCAAAGAGTTCTTTTTGCGTTCGTAATGAATATCTTTGTAAAATGCGGCCAAATTCGTATTAAAAAATATAAAAGTTACAGTTGAAAAATTATTTCTTAAAAGAAAATCACAATTAAAGTATTGATCTAGTGTAAAATTTTCCACAAATTTCAAATCCATTGAAATTTTCAGTCTGCCTTTAACAATAGCAAAGATAGAAACTTGAACTTTAGAATAAACGTCACTGAGGCCAAAGCTAAGGAACCCAGGTTTCCCTACTTCCAGGTTTTCCCTCAGTGGGAACCCAGTTAATTAATCTTTATATGTATAAACAATAATTATTGATAATGCCATACAAGCATTGAAATTTAATGCATAACAACTTTCCTTCCACAGTGCAATCATTTTGCATTTTATTTTTAGAAAACTTTTTTAATTAGGAAAATGCAGATTATCATCTTTTTTAAACAAAATACATTTACAAATTTAAGACCTACCTTAAAACACTAGCCTCAATCACATTTTCGTCAAGAATATTGCAAACAAAATACAGTTTGGGCTCCAGTTAGACCTGTGTAATTGTTTAGTAAGGTGTTGGATAACAATGTAGGCAAACAAGAACAAAAAGTTTCCATTATTTTGGAGCCAAGACATGTTATGACCTCATAATTCAAAATAGTAAAACAATTGGCATGTCTTCCTATTTTGTCCTAGTCACAACTAGCATGTTTATGATTGTTTATCAACTTGTCTTAGGCGTCTGTTCTAATTGAAATGTCTTTAACAATTTCATGTTTGACTATCAAAATGTTAATGATGTTATGAACATTTTTTTCACTTTTATTTTACCCATATTCATTGCAGTGACTATTATTCAATTTGTTTCCCTATAACACTCACTATTTCTTGCCAAAAAGCTTGTGAACTATTGCAATTTCAGACCTAGCCATAGCTACTTCTAATTTATCAAAACAATAACCCTATCCTAATAGCATCTTCTAATTAGACACATGTCAACTGTCATTATTATCAGACTATGTTAACAAGCTTTTTTGAGAGACCACGTGTTTTTAAAAAAAATTCCAATGTTGTTTAACCCTCTAACGTCCAAGACGCCCGAAACGGCTTCACATGCAAAAGCCCAGCACCCGCCCGAACCGGCTAAGTCATTAAAGCTACTGGCTATCCCCCTAACCCAGAGAAGGGCAATCCGTCATTCCCTCACTACAATGCTCCCTCCTTTCGCCTGAAGCAGTAGGGTAGTTTCCTTTAATGACAAACAACAAGTTAGGGATCGGCTTTTAACTGCGCCCTTTCACATACTTCTTCCAAGCTAGGCTTCGGATCGGACAGTTTTGTGCGGCTATTGAATAGAGAATTTGGTTTCTTCACTATCGAACTGGCTCGTTATAGGAAAACATAGTCGAAAGAAGAAATAGAAAGAATTCTTTTCAATGATACAGATGAGTCGGATGTAAATTCAAGCGACGAAGACGATCTAACAAAATATGATTTGGAGAATTCAATCCAAGAGGATAGTGTTTCCGATAATGACAGTGACGTAGATGAAGTCCCGGAAATTGAAAGAAACGATGTTATTTTATGAATGGGAATCGAACAATATACGGAACGATGATATATCCATTCAAAACTTTAATTCGCATGCCAGTCCTGTTCATGACTTGCCGCCTGGGTCTTCACCATTACACTATTTGAAACTCTTTCTGACGGATGCGAGAAATCACATATTTTCACGGTAATTAATATCACAGAGTTATTTTCAAACCTACAATTTGGAAATGTAATTTTCTTGTATAGCATGTTAATAATTTTACTTAAAAAATTAAGCATTTTAGGAACATAATTAAGTTAATGCTATTCTTTTAGCATAGGTTTCTCGGTCAAATTAATAATTCCTCTTTACGAACTGAGAATCTATATAAATAAGAATGGAGTGTTTGTTTGTACATTCAATATTTTCGACCTATTTCAAGTTTTCTATCCGTTTTAGACCCTTCTGATGCCGAATCCGCCTTTTTCTCGTTTGGTGTCTGTCTGTCTGTATGTATGTATGTATGTTGTGCCCTATACACGTCCACGCGGTTTAAGATATTTTCATGAAAATTTGCATACAGTGAGTACTTATCTTCATTTAGTGAGTGGAATTGGTTGCGAAAGTCTGTCTGTCCGTCTTTCTGTTCTATGCTCGATTTTGTGTTTGTGTGTTTGCGTAGACATCACATGAATTGTATTCCAGATATTTGATTGCATTGTATTTTATTTTATACATTATCTATTAGTTTAATGAATGCAATATTAAAAATTTCTTTATTGTTATATTTAGTTGAGTTTCATGCTAAAACACCTGAGTAAGTATACTTAAATCAACCATAATTTGGTAGTTTTGGAAAAATTGGAATGTCTATTGAATATTACGATTACTTCGATTGCTTTACCAGTACTGCTAAAAAAGTAATTATTCTTCAAATTTTTTTTTTTATGGAATTTAATCTCTGATACTTCATTTATTTCGAGTCTTATTTTTATTCTTTGCGCAATGAAAACGATTTAAGAATATTTGTTACAGACGATATTTTTCAATTAAACGTGAATGAACAAGATCGCGCGAGCAGTGATATTTTTTCTGGTTCTTTCGCTCTGAATTAATTTCAAATTTCTAAATTTTGTACACTTTTAGTTGTAAGTTGTGGCAACTGTGCGAGGTCAAGAGATAAAATTGAATCACAAATTAATATCTTTAGAACAATTTTTTGCGACATCTTTTATTTTGTTTTACTTTGCTGTTTCCTGTTTTAAATATTTATTATTTTAATAAATGTGTTTTCCTTCTCATCACACGCAACAGCACCACAAAGTATTAGACTTAAAAATGTTAGGTAAGTCAGTATAAATTTTCAGTAAATTTTAAGTGTAGTTATGCCGTTATTTAAAGAATAATGCCGTTATTGAAAGAATAATAATGTTTAAAAATCCAAACTAGAAGTTTTTCCAACATTAAAAAATTTGTTGTAATAATGACAGAAGATTGCAAAATTTCACAATGTCGCATACCGGAGGCAAGAGTGCCTAAAGTAAAAAAATATTGTTTTGTTGACTATGAGTGCGAGAACACTCGCCGTAAATGCTAATTTTAATTAATTGAGTTGAACATGAAAATAACTTAAGAAAGGGAATTCCAAATCTTCCTATAAATCGTCTTTTATAGTAGTAACCTTAGTATCACCTTTCGTCATTTTGTAGCTTTGTCATACAGCAATTGTGCGATGTATGTGAAATGTATTACATGAATGGATATGCATGTGTAGGATTTGTGTCCAAAGTAAGTTGTAGAAAATATAAAGATGGCGAAAGGTGTTAAAATCAATTTTTTTTCTACAAAAAACGTAAGTCATTATATATTTTGATTATCTCTTCAATCTAGAGTAAACCAATTCAAACCGAGTAAGGTCGGGTATTTTGCTAGTATCTTATAAAATGAGTATATTTATGAAACATAAAATAATCATTTTTGCCCCTTATAAAAAGTTCTTACTACGAGTTCCAATTTGGTTTGCTTCGCAAACCAACACCACGGCCACTGTGTGGCCAGCACGACTTTTCTTTTAGTGGGGTTTGGCCATCACGAGGTTGCCCGTGAGTTCTTTTAGTGGTGACGCATATCTGTTGCAAAAATATTAATATTTAATTGGAAAAATATTTATTAAAAAAAATCAACAACAATAATTCAATTCTAAACAAGAATAATTCAATTTTATTAAATTAATTTTAAAATGTTCTAGATTAAATTTTAAAATTCGGCTTCGTACAAAAATCGCAAAACATTCGGGCTTCCCTGTGTGCCAAATGTCATTCTTATAAGTGCCATAGATTCGTCAGGATAGTCCACGCACGCAGACAAACGTTTAATTTTATAATCGTAAAGATGAGTACTTTCAAATAAAATTTTACACACAAATATATAATAATTAATATGGCTACACTTGGTAGGAGAATTTTTAATAAAATTAATTTGATTTTTATACGAATAGCAAAATTATAATTATAACGCTAAATGTTCTACCGAAAAACATTTTTAATATACATAGGACTTAACATACTTGAAAACGCTTTTTAATCACATGCTTATATATTAGACAGTCGGAGATACAAGAGAATTTTAAGATATACGTTATGAATGAAGTAGCAGTCAAGTATTAGAAAATATATTAATTAATTTTTTTTTCTTTAAAAATGTGTTAGTCTAATCAAAGATTGAGGAATATATTATTTAGGAAAACCATATTTAAGTATAAAGTATTAACAAGTGATAAGAAATAAACTGTAGTCAATTATTTTTTGCTATATTTTCTTCACAACTAATAAAATGTGTGATAGATACATATAAGTAACTAATGTCCAACACCCAATGCGACTTACAAGTTGAAACAAGCACTTCATATACACCCCCTTACAAAGCACGGGACGTCCCGCGCACTAAGAAAGTACCAAGATGACCATAGATGATGTGTAAAGGGGGAAGAAATCATTCGATTTTCCTAATGGTTTCTCGGCCGTTCTGGGTTTTTGAAGACATCGTCTTGAGACCCGTGTGGCCGTTAGAGGGTTAAGATACAACATGTACACACAAAGAGTGAACTCTTTATGGAGCCCACAATTACTCTTCCAAATATATGGAACTGGAATGTCCTAAATGGAACATGTAAATTTTATAGCATCTAAAAATGCCTAGTTTGATACAAGACGCTAAAAATTCAAAATCCTTTAGTGCTTTTAGATCCTAAGATGGATTTAAAAATCCCTAAAAAGTTTCTTAATCTAATTTGACTTCAAATGCATATTCAAAATAATTTTCTCAATAAAAAAAATAAATGGTGTTAAGATACTGCATGTGAAAAACTACAAAACATACATGAGTGTATTTTAAAATTGAAAACTTCTGCATAGAAGAGGTGTTAGCAAGGTCTAACCATTTTCAACATCAGAAGGGGACATCCTATTTTATATTTGTCCAATACTTTTCTCATTCAGCAAAAAGGAAAACTTTAAATCAAAATATTTGGAAATATAAAATTTTAGAATCCTATGATATTTCAAAACCAATTTGAGATAGCAAAAAAAAAAAAAAAAAATGTATATATATATATATATTTTGTCTTTTTATAAAATATCTACCTCTTCATGGTGCACCTTGGATAACATCCTAGATAGCAAAATGATCTACAATTTTCATTAAAGTGATCTACAGGTATGTCTTGTAAGTCCTACATTTTGACAAATTTCAGAGGATCCACGGATTTTAAAAGGTTCTACAGTTTCCCAATTACGGCAAATCTATCTGAGTATTCCTTAAAAATCTTGGATATATAGTCTACCTCCTTCTTAAATATAGGAATTGGCAGTGTGATTCTGGTTGGAGTTAAAAATAATTTAACTAGAATTCTAAGTTATAAAAGCTATGGGGAGAGTATTGATAAGGAAATTACATATAGCATTATGGAAGAAGATAAATCTTTTCAGATGTACACATTTTACATACTTCCCACAAGTAAACTCAATTATTCAATTTTACCAATCTCTCAACAGGCAATTCAAATTGGGTATATGAATGCACACTAAAGTGTATTGGGCTACGAAGATACAAATGCTGCTGGTTTGGAATTTGAAGATGTCTTATAATCTTACGACTTAATGTTGGGGTGACTCCAAAGAGCGACTAATAGGCTATTGTACCGAGCCCCAGCTGATCCACTAAAGACCCATTGCCGAAATAAATTTCAGCATGTACCTGATTGGAATGTTTCCCAGTTTCCAGGGTTCAATACAATGGTATCCCAGTTATTCAAATCTTTGTACAGAGTAGAAATCACAATCACACATTACATGTTTAGGACTCACTTCTACCATCCGACAACCTCTACATAATGGGTCATCAATAACAACCATAAGGTTGAGGTGTCTATTCAGGGTACAGTGGGCAGTCAGAAGGCTAATAGGTACCCTGATTCGTCTTATAATCTACTAGCAGTACCCACACAGCATTACCCATGACAAAAAGTTATGCTCTTAAAAAGTCAACCTCACTGATTACGACAAAACCAAATTAGATGAGGAAGCAAAGAAAACGATTTTAAAGGTTTTCGACCAAATTTGGGAAACAAACATGGTTTCTACCTATATCACTAGCCACAATGAATGAAGACTGAAAAAACTTCAAGAGCTAAATATGGGATTCCTTTTCCTGATTTAAATCAAGTGATTTTTACTAAAAAATTATTGATTTAAATTAAAATTTCATTTTTCTTTCATTATTAAGTTTATAAATATTGAAAAAGAAATGACTATGAACAAGATGCATATCATTTTATTCAAATAAGATAATTTTATCAAATAAGTTAACTCGCGTTTAAATTTAGTCTGCATATGAAAATGACAAAGACAGTAAAAATATAAAGCAAGATCATAATTTAAAAAAAAAAGTAATCTGATTAAAAAAAATTTAAATATGATATTTTTATTTAAATTTCTGTAGGCCCTATACACTGTTTTTATAATAATCTACATTTTATAGTAATTCGTTACACAAAAAATTGAGTTTTTGACATGACATGTAAATTAATATTTAAGTAAACAATCATAATTTGTGACATAGTTTGTTACATGATAATACATTTAAAAAATGAATTTTCAAAATAAAAGCAAAAGGCAAAACATTTGTTTAACTTTAAAACACAAGTTGACATTCTACATAGTTGTTTTTTTTTGAGTAAATTAGATCATCATGCTAACAAATTTATCAGTAAGTGTAAGTGACAGACCTAAATTATAGTCTGAATAGATAAATATTTGTCATGGGTCACTACTCTTAAAGGTGACAGTTTCAGGGTGCAATTAGCAAAAATAAAGATGTTCAGTGTTTAAAATTTATTTCTTTCAAATAGAAAGCTCAGTTGTATCTTTAATTTAATACATTGTTAGTCACATTAATTGTGTTATTTTGTATTTGTCTCAATTAAAAAAAGTAGTTGAAAAATCACTATAGCTAAGTCATTGGCCACAGTTGATTAAAGGGATAACAAGTAGTTTAGGCCTACTAGTGGGGTCATGGACAATATAAAAAGCGAAAGACTTTTTTAAATATAACATGAATGTACAATATTTTCCCATGCTTCCCACACTTGAATGAATGCTTTATTGTTTGTAACATATTATAAAATTTTGCACGAACATTGTCAAAACTTTCAAATAGATGTCAACTTGTTTCTTGTTTTTTACTTTACTGTTTGGCAGAATCCTTGACTCAACAGATTACTTAGTCCATAGACACCAGATTATTTGCAAATGTCCAGTGCCAAACATTTTTTCAAAAGCTGATAAGTACTTGGTGTATCCATTAGTGCTGAAATCGCCACGAGTGCAGAAAGTTTAAAGCATTTGACGAGTTCTGTGATTTTCCTAGGGTGTATTTATACTTAGATATAAAAACATAAGATTGATTGTGATTTAACCCTTCTTTGCAGGATTTTTTCTTTATTGGTGAAATTAATCAAGATGATATAATTCATGTTCAAAATTAAAGGAAAAATGGTTAAAAAAATCTTAGTATATATTTATAGTATAACTTTAGCAAAAAACAATATGATGGTATCATGTGGTATTTTTTAAATTAAACGCAAACTTTTTCAGAAATTGCTCTAAAAATAACAGAAACACATGTTACTAACCTTTCTTCCACTCATTTTCTCTTTTTTAGCAATAGAAACTCAAATATAATATAACAAAATTAAAAACGAAATCATACGTTTATTGCAACTACAACAAACAGCGGAATGACAACTTCAAGATCGTTTTACTGATAGTGACACTTGCTTATTTTTGACAGCTATGTTTTTTTTTATGCAATGGACATTAAAAAGGTATCCAGACACGATCAACTTAAAGTGAACTTGTTCTTTTATATAATTTATGGGCATTCAATGTTATGATGTAAATTTCCACCATTATGCATGGAAGGGTTAAATCAATGATTTAAAAAATCATTTGATTAAAATCATGATTTTAATCTTGACATCCTGATTTGGATACTTTTTTGATCGATTGTACAAGAAAAATAATTCAGTTATATTTTTTTTAAATTATCATAATTTTCTGCATTTTACTAATTAATAAGTCTCTAAAAATTGAGAAAATTAAAGATGCAATTTATAATTTTCAGGGTGACTACAAAAATTGAAGTAAAAAGTTCCCTGAGTTTTTCCTGATTTCCAGAGTATTTTTCATGAAATTCCCTACTGAGTTTCTCTATCCATTCGCAGAACAATTCTCCAGTAATAATGATAAACTTGACACTTGATGAACTAAAAATCTAGACTTATAAATGTATAAAAATAAGATAGGTAAAAATATTTTTATTGTATACCATAATAGACCAGATAATATTAAGCTATAGATAGAATATTTAGTGGTCCGAATTTTTTGCAATTTTTCTATCGCGCCCAAATTTTAAAATTTAATCTAGAACATTTTGAAATTAATTTATTAGAATGTAATTATTATGGTTTTCCTTAGAATGGCAACAGTATAAGACATGACAGATTCTGAATTTATTTTTTTCGTTTGATTATCACAGCGGACGAACAAAACAAATAAAGTTTTAACTGGAGTTAGTAGTTCTTTTTTTCTATCTCCAAAATCGTTAAAGATAGAGTAAAAATTTCAACGGATTTCAAATCTGGGGAAAATTTTACTTAACATAGATACCCAAAACCACGATTTTCTTTAAAAAGATAATTTTTAAATTGTAACTTTTATTTTTTTCCAATGCCACAGGTGCAGCAAAGAATTTGGCCTTCGTGGTTACAGATCAGATTCATTCATTTTGATTTCCTGAGCAACGGATTCTTGCAAATAAAAAGTTATGACTTCGGTTCAGTGCTTTTTTTTTTTTTTTTTAAATCTCAGCGATTGGATTTGAAATCTGCAGAAAACTTTACACCTGATAGACCTTATACGTTTGAGTTTCTTATAATAAATAATTTTTCAATTAAATATATTTTCGCAAGAGATTGTGACGCCACGCCGATTGCATCTTTTCGCAATTTAAATTTGGCCACATTTGACAATGATGAGGCCATTATGGCATTGCCCGTGGTTGGTTTGGAAGCAAACCAAATGGGAATTTGCAGCAATCACCGGGGGTTAGCGAGCAGTTGTCACACCTGACCCCATGAAAAGAACTGTAATGGGCAATGCCGTGCTGATATTATTATGACAGCAGACTACCCTAGAAATCAATACAAACTCGTAAACTTTTCAGAATAAAGAACCTCAGAGTTCGAAAATTTTACATAATTTAACTGCTTACTAACTTAGCGGAAAAAAAATAAGAATTTCTAACACATATGTATTAAAAAACGTATGCAAAATCTAAATGGGTACTTTTCCGTTAGCCGGGAGCAACTTTGGATCAAAATTGTCAATCTATGTTCTTTTGAAATAAAATGATTTTTTGAAATGTTGTTACAGTTGATTAAATTGGAATCGGATGTTTAACTTTTACAGGTTTTTCCGGCAGTAAGTATTTTACAATGCCGCAGGCGCTATGCTCCTATTTTAGGGAACGCGGCACTGCGGTAGACTTCGGTTACAGGTTAAATAAAACAGCATACAATGTATACAACTCTTTCTTCTGGATGTTTACGTAAAAAATACACTTTTCATTTTCGGAATGAAAACAAAATTGCCGACATTTTTTATCTGGGTTCAAAGCGGCATGGACTTTTCCCCTGAGTTGCTTGTTTAAACAAAACTTGAGTTTTCCAGAAAATGATTCTTCACGGTTTGGTCGCCACCCTGGTTTTATTTAAAGGCAGTTACTTAATGCAATTTGGGCATGTCTGCCACTTGGGAGGCTCTAGATCACAAGAAATGTACAAATAGGAGGGGTATTAATTAACAAAAGTAGGAGGACTATTAATTTCATAACATCAAATATGCAATTGAATCCTAATTAATTTAAGCAATTTTGTGTGAGAAATGGACACTGACTATTAACATCCTCAGGTGAGGTAAAGTCTTTTTTTGTATGAATTGAAGCAAAATGCTCAAGTTTTTTTCTGACAGCAGATGCACAAAAAAGTAGTGGCTCTGTGGACTATCATAGCTAGTTGAATGAACTGAATAGAAGTCTGCAGGACATATAATACACATCTTTCACGGTTTATAATAAAACAAACACTTAGAAATTTTGTTGAAAAAAGAACTTAAGTTAAATTTTTCTGTCATGAGAGACAAAAAATAATCACAGCTTGAATGAAGACTTTACCTATATTTTCTTGATAATTTAGGCAGTAAGTTCTGTCTTTTCACTGCAGTGGAAACTCAAAATTTATTATTTCTTTTCGATAAAAGAAAAATTATTGAATTTTCATGCAATGAAATTCAAAATTCCATTTGTCAGAAACACATCTTCTATCAGTGACTTATTAAATTTGTAATTTTTTCAACCATGCATCTGTATAAGAGGTGAAACCATATTTACTCGGGTATATTAGAATGAACAGGGGTAGACAGTTAATGAAGTCTAGCAGATTAACTTCTCCCTTTGACAACTTGTGCTCCAGTTTCATGCTTTTTTCCCTTTAAACATTAATTCTTTTTGAAAATTGCAAGTATCACACCAGGGAAATGAAGTTTTATTTTCACCAATTTAGTCCTCATTCAGTAAACCCTTAATGTGTGATGTTAATCAGTCTTAAACCTTTTGGGTACATTTGACGACTGAGACAAGATTAAACATGTACATTCTTGTTCATGGCAAGAATGATCGGTGTCATGGGACTATTGGTGTTATTGTTATACAATCGTTCTCTACAAAATTACACTTTATTTAATATGACTCCATACATAGAAATATTTTTACCCCGCTGCGTTATCAGACATTCTTTTATGGAATGAACACAGGGATCAGAAGCTGTGTGATTTCTCTCATACAGTTGCCATTCTTATCAAGCGAAGTTATACGAAAATATAACAGAAACTAGTGTGCAAATGATAATATGTACTACTTTTTTTCAAATAAATCTGTACCCAAGGGGTTAATGAATACAAAAATTTCCAACTGTTTTCTTTGTTGAATCCATATATTTAGTAGGTCGGAAATGAAGCAAAAACATCAAAATCAGTGTTTGTCAAACCTCATAGCTATTGAATGATATGGACCTGTTTTTTAAAAGCACTTTGTCATTTAATTTTCTATATTTTATTATCCAATCAGTTAATTGACAAAATAAATTTACTAAAATAGTAAAATTTTAAATTATGAAATTGGAGTTTATGCTAGTAAATTGTAACGATGACAAGCTTTGTCTCAGACAATAGTTATTACAGACAAATTGCTTTTGACCTATTGTGACAAGTGCCGTCAGACTGCTTTCATGAGTAACATGCTGACTTAATTTTACTGTAAGTTGTCCCTTTGTGGTAATTTTTTGCTACTCAAAGATTATCTTACCATGAACTACCTGAAAAGAAAGTAATCACTAAGAACTTGCTCTGTATTTGATTAAATTCGTTATATACTTCAATGGCAGGCAGTTCTTCCACGAATCCCTAAAAACTTCACAATTTTATGCATATTCCAACTAAAACCTTTAAAGTCTTAGAATTTAAAAATCTACAAAAGCCTATACTAGAGCCACAAAATAAAACACCTAAATTAAGAATGTGAGAACTAACTGGTTTTGTATTTTTCTCGAAGTTGATAAGGGCCTGCAGCTAATTCTTTGAAAATATATCCTTTTATCACTCATTTTAAGACTATCATGATGAGATTGCAATCAAATTAGTATTACCCATTGGGAATTTTAGACCTACACATCTTTAATATGCAAGTGAAAATAACATCCTTTCCTTGAATCCTGAACAAAATCCTCCAGGGTTAAGGTTGGTTTATTAGCTTCAGTTTTGTGGCACTAAGTTCAATATACAAAAATTGTGTGACTCTCAAGGCCAAATAATAGCAGATAAAAATAAATAAATCATAAAGCTAACCCAAGAGTAAAAAGTAGGTTAACATGCAAGGTGAACAACATAAATATAATTAAAGCATCAAAAGTGAGAAAACATTAAATATAATATTATGTCAACAACATGTAATTAGTAAATAGGAGTCAAAATAAGAAAATTGAAATTGATTTTTAACAGAGGTGATATTGTTAGACCATATCTAAAAATAAAACCATTATCTACAATTTAAAAACTTAACCCTTTGCACTCCACTTAGAACTTTAAAATTAACTACTAAGTCACCAATAGTGATATCTGAGTGTAATGGGTTAATTTCATGCAACACCAGTGTTAAAGCATACTTGTCTAGACCCATTAAATTATAATACTATGTTTTAACAATACCGAGTACCTATCTTTGATTAAGTAAAACAGTATTAAGTAGATTAATAAAATAAATTACAACATAAGAATTAATAATACTTACATCTAGTACTGTCATTGCACGATAAAATTCTTCAGCAGTGCACTTGAACACTTCTGTGCTTTTATACTCAGTTAAATCCAATTTTGGCATACTATCTTCAAAGAATTTTTCATCGTACCGCTTCAGAAGAAGTAATGAATTTTATTAATACTTAATTAGACAGGGTGTTTCATCCATCATTTAAGTGAACAAGAATATATCATACATTGGCAGACCCATGCATCCAAAAAGAGTTGCATTGTATCAAAACTAGGAAAAGGATTTCACCTAGTTAGTTCTATTTAAATTCTCTATTCTTATCTAAGTTCCTAAAACGACTTTACTGCCCAAGAAGTTCCTAATATGACCTTAGAAGCGTACATAAAGCCTTTATCGATACAATTCAATCTCAAATGCATTGCGAGAATGATTCCGATTTAGGATAGTTTAAAACTATTATCATCAACTTAATCTTCCATTTACTTTTTCAATAACTGACAGAAATGGAAATCCCTGTGCCAATATCATGGGTTTTATTAATGCAAATGAAGATGTCATTACTAGGCCCCAAACTATTAGGTACTTACCTATTTTGTTCTATACTCTACTTCAAATCTGTTACACATTTGTGTGATTTGAGGTACCCAAATGAAATAATACAAATTTTATAGTACCTAACAATATATAATTCGAGGTTGGAACTAAAGAATCTAAAATTATCTTAAATCATCTATAACAACATTGGAACCTAAAAATCCTTTATGTAGTTATTTATTCTTTAGATGCATTTTGAGTATGTTTAATTCAAAATAGTGCAGAGTCCTTTTCAGTATCCCAAGTGTGATACTTTCTTGCTACAAAAACAATACAGCAACAACAAAATATCAGTCAATCATAGTTCATAATCTATTTGGGGGTTTTATAACATGCTATTTTTATTTTATCTAAATATTTGTCTTGGTGAACCTGAAATTCCTAATACTATCATTTTAAAGGTGCCGAAAGTTCAAAATCCATGAATCAATGCTAAAATTCTGAATTCAAGGAGACAGATTTTATTACGGACAGTATAATTATTTTTTGCCAGGCAAATGAGAAGGGGTAACTTACATTTTATAATTTAAAACCTTTAATATTTGGTTGCACTTTAATTATTGAAGAGACCTAATGGAAAGCTTGGAATATGCTTCCAGATCTTATCAATTACTAAAAATAGATGAACAAAAATTAAATGCTAAACATCGTACAGATTGCTATTTCTCTAGTGGTAAGCAGAAAAACAATGCTCAACTAAATAGTTTCCATTTTACAACACAGGTGTCCAAAATTATATTTACATGCATAGAAACATGGATTTCTCAGAAACTATGAACTATAATTTTATGAATTTGTGTGGAATGAGACAGCATCAAAATTATATATTCAAAATAGCTTTACTAGGAAAAAATTTAAGAACACTGCATCTCTACTATTATAAAAGGAAGTGTTTCTCTGTGTATCTGTACAAATGCAGTGTCCTGACGAATCTATGGCAAGTTCCCTTCACACACGATCAAACCTGCGCTACCTAAACGGCCACATTCCATAATGTTCGAAGAAAGATTTCGCATTCCCGACTCCCTCCAGATGTAAAAACGTTTAGAATCAGATGTTAAACTAAACCTTGACTCATTAGTAATTAGATCATAGGTCCATTGGTGTTGACTCCAGTTCTGATATTCTTTAAACCAATTAAAGCGATTTATCTTGTGTTGTGAAGTCAGTGAAACACATACCCTTGGCTATCTGGCATTAAGGTTTTTCCATTTAGCATTCTGTAAACAATTTGAGCCGATACAACAGTTCCTGTGGCAGCTGCAAACTCTGAACTTAACAGCCAAACAGTAGACTTCCTGTTATGACGGGCAGCTATTTCATATATCTATCTCGAGAAGCAGTTGTACCCTTATAATAGTTCTAGAATTCTGAAATTGTTCACATAGCACAGACACTGTCTGTCTTGAAATATACACACATCTGCTTGTTTCCATGATTGTCTGCCCTGCTTCTATATGGCCGATAATACACCACTTCAGTTTCTTTCAAATGATACTTTGGAGCCATAACAAACTATTTTTAGTCTTTCCACACTGAAATCAAGCATTGTATTACAAAAATTTACTCAAATATTATCTTTGTGCAAAATGCTTGATTCACCATAGGATGACGTAACGCCCTGAATAGCATATCAGAAACAGTTTTATCACTCTTGAATGGATAATGCTGATTAGAATTGTATTTCACACATTCCCTGCTAAAATCCCTTGCAAATCCTTCACACATCTCCTGCAAAAGCAATCTACAGTGGACAGCTATCAAAATTTCTCAAATTAAATTTGTCATACAATTGGTTAACTCACTAAATTTGACAAATTGCAAATTTTACTGTTATTTACAAAACTGAGTATGTAGTTTATAAAAATTGTTCCTATGTCAATGAAAAAAGGAGCTATAACAAAAAAAAATATATTACTGTTGGCACCTTGACGACCTTTTGATGCATGCGTCTTGGCGACCTCTTGATGTATCGAAACTGCGCATGCTTGTGTATCTGTGCGCTTCACTCTTCTGTAAACCGAAGTTTATACACATTTGGTATTGCAACTCTAGTTAAGTGTGTCCAATGACTCATCTGGATGAGTCATGGGACACATTCTTTTATTGGGAACTACATTCTGATTTATAAAGAAAGTCCATTTAATTAATTGACTTACTTTAGGCTATAACATATGGTCATATCGAGACGAAATCGGCGTTGTTTAACTTCTGGAATTGTATATTATTAAACTGTTGAAATGGTGTATCAATTAACAAAGCTGAATCGAGACAAAACAGCCTTAAAGGAAAAGGTGACTTGATTCGAATATTTTTCTCAAACTATGAAGAAAGTGAACGAGTTGTGTTGAAGTTGGAAGCCAATATGCTAATCAGAAACGTTAAGAGGAAATGCGAGCATACTTGTATGAACTGCCCAAAGAAAAGGGAATTACAGGATATCGAAGAATTTCTTGACGATATGGAATCGAGACTGGAAAATTTTTTGTAAGCCTCAATTATCTCATTAATAATAAATCAACTTACAGGACAGGGTATAGGTACAACATTGATGTTTGTGATTCCTCTACCCAAAAGCAAGTGTCAAATAAGTCTATGAAAGGGGAACAAAACTGTGAATGTTCTTGCAAATCCTAACAAATTAGTATGTGGCATTTGTAAAGAAAAAAAAATCGCACAATTAAGTACTTATGTAAAGAGTCATTTAGACAAATATAAGTATATAATGCAGGCCTCGAAATAGATTTGTTAATACAGGTGCACGTTGTGCACTTAAGTTTTCAAATTAGGTGCACAGGTTATATTTTAGGTGCACATTAAAAAAAACGTGATATAAGAGCATTAATGTAATGTTAACTACTTTATTAGTTTGTTATGTTTAGATAGATTAGTAGTAGATAGTAAGTAAAAACATTTAAGCACCTAAATTCCCCCTTCTCTCAGGCGCACTGCTGTCGCAACAGTCGTTACAACAGAGGCATCTGGAAAATGTTTCGATCATCGGTAAGTTCTGGTAGCAGTGAAACAAGTAAACCTTCCTAATGTATAAACCCGTTACGGCTCAGCGATTTTATTTTTGCATAGTGTGTATTCAGGAATTTTAATTACGTTCCTTTAGAGCGAGAGGTCGAAACTAATATTTTGTTTAAACATCAAGATAAGATAAACATGTCCCCCCCTTTTAACGTTAGGTGCACGCGCGGGAAAGAATTAGGTGCACAATTTTATTTTCATGTGCACAGTGCACCCGGGTATTTTGAGCCCTGATATAATGAATAATTCATGTTTCCAAATATTAATTTAAATGTAAATATAACTAAGGCGAATGGCCAAATGACATAACTTTTGATTACATTGCATTTTATAAAGTTGTATTAATTGAATTATCCCTTTTGTGAAGTTAAAAAGTCAGTTACAATTTCAATATCTTCATATGCTATTAATTTATACTCATGTCGAAAATTATCTTTACATACCCCAAAATAATTATATTCTATGCAATACCCAATCGATACAATCCATTTTTGCATGGAATGTGTTAAACGAAGTTTAGTTTAACATGATTCTAAGCGTTTTTTACATCACGAGGGAATCAGGAACACAAAATTTTCCAAACATTGTGGAATGATACCATTTTGGTAAGGCAGGTGTGATAGTGTGGGATGGAAAAATGATCGATGGTTGTACGCCCCTACACGTTTTCAACAGAGGATCTGTGACCAGCCACAGGTATCGGGATGAGGTTTTAAAATGTTATGCAAGACTTTTCAGAGGTGCATGTGGATCTGACTTTTTTATTTATGGGCGATAATGCTCCTCGCATTGAGCAAACCTCGTTGACAAATTCCTTGAAAATTAAGCCATTGAGCGAATACAACGTCCAGCAAAATCTGATCTGAACCCGATAGAGAACTTATGGGACTACCTTGAAAAAGCAGTTGCACTGAGATATCCTCCTCCTAGAGATATAAATGCCCTAAAGACCACATTGCTGGAGGAGTGGAACTTAATTCCCCAAACTGTGGTTAACAATATTACTGCCAGCAGGAAATTACGTTGTGATATGTGTGTACAAATCAGGGGCGATCACATTCCATATTAAATTCATAAGCCTTAATTCCCCCCTCCCCAGTTATTCATTTTTTTAAACAACTCTTCTTGTCACATATGTCCATTTTTATGGTTTCGTGCTGGTTTTATATCATATGCAGTGTTCTTAAATTTTTTCCTTTGTATTTATGTGTTATGTCTCATTCCAGACAAATTCATATAATTATAGTTCAGTTTCTGAGAAATCCGTGATTCTATGCATGTAATGATAATTCTGGACACCAGTGTATCTTTGAAATTTAATTTAAAAAAAAAAAAAAATTTTACTCGTTGACTGAAAAAATGTTTTCAACAACAATTTAAATAAATCTGGGTTAATTTATTGAATATTAAGAAATGTAGTTTTTTTTAAATATTTTTTACTTCAAGCAAGGTGTTAAAATGACCGCTCACTGTTGTTTGAAGTATACCAAAAACATTGTAATGCAAGTGTTAATCATGTAATTTCATTCTTCAAGGTATTATATAACATAAGTGTCAATAACATAAGTGTCAAATTTGAAGTCAAATTTCACAAAACTGGTCTAAGAATAAAAGTCCATTAAAAGACACATGCATATATAGATTTGCTGTGCAGGTGTAGAATTTAAATACATTTATCTCAAAACAGTTTTTTGTAAGTGATTGGCATATCTAAAAAACTATTGGATTGATACAGATGAAATTTTTAAAGCATGCCAATCGAGTGTCTTTTCAAAAAAGCAATATTACTTTTTATGTTTTTATAGCAAAAACTCTTAACCATTTTTTTTATAGCTAAATTGATAATTTTCATTTCCTTAAATATTTTTTTTTTGGTTCAAACGATAGCTACACGTGTATGAAGTAAAACGCTGTTCAATATTTTTAAAGTTCACTTGTAGTTGAGAAATCATGCCAACCAGCTACCCTGAAGCTACTTGCAGTATCAAGGTCAAAGGTTATCGGGTGATTCTTCATGAAATAGCAATCAACAAAAAGTACCAAATAAGTTTAGCTCAAAAACAGAAAATCCCCTGAATATTCATTTGTCCCCATTACCTCAAATTGTGATCACAATGTGTAATAAAGTCATAAAGCAGGAAACTTAAGAATTAAAGGATAAAACACAAAACATCAAGTTAATAGTTTAAGCAAATGATTTACGTATTTCTATGGTTGGGTATTAAAAATTTATTGTTGTGAAAAAATAAACAGGGTGGCAACAAAATCCTTGAAAAAAAGTTCCCTGATAGTCTCAAAGAAATTTCCCTGATTTTCCAATTCCCTTAAGAAATGTTGTGATCCGTGATTGATATCGATATTTAGTATCCACACAACACTATTTTAAATATTTAGTGTCAGAGGGTGTTAAAGGATCATTCTCCACAAATATTTTGTATTTTTTCTCATCAGATATTTTAATTGTTATTGTAAGGGTTGGAAACCTTAATGGAACTCTTATAATTGAAATTGAAAAAAACCTGGAGAAAAAATGCAAAATACTGTGATTGTGAACTTTTTACACCTGACCCTACATTGTCACACTACTCATCGAAAACAAATGCAAATATACTTAAAAAATTCTACAAAAATGTAAATTCAAACAAAAATAATTAATTTAATACACAAAAAACTTCATTTGTTACACAAATTTCAAATTGTATCCCACTAGTTGTACCGCTAACCTCATGGCAACCAAGAAGCTGCAGCCGCGATAAAAATGGCGGCAGCGGTTTTCGCAGTGTTAAAAAATTACGCCGCTAAGGTTCTTTATTCTAATTACAATTTCGCCGAATACGATTTATTCGATTCTCAAAAGTATTCGTAATCGCGCATCTCTAAATAGGACAAACTATAATGATAGACGTTTTAATTGTCAAAATTTCCCTGATTTTTAGTAAAAATTGGAAATTTTCCCAGATTTTTCCAGAAATAAAAAGTTCCCTGAGAATTCCCTGATTTCCCAGGTTCTGTTACCACCCTGATAAACAAACACTTTAAAAATTGACAAATTTGTAAACAAAAACATGCTTCAAGCGAAAAAATGTTCTAAAAAAGATTATGCAGAAGTTGGGAGATATGAGATGATAGTATAGGTTTAAAAATCTAAAAATAATTTTTTAATATTCATTCTTCATACCCTAAGCATATTGCCATAATTTGGACGTGGAGGAGGAGGAGGAGCAGGTTCTCTCTCTCTTGTCGGTAAAATAAGACCTCTTGAGAAATCTAAAAATAGTTAAGTTAAATAAAAGAAAATTATTATGTTCACAACACTTATTTTGCTTTTAAAGTTTTAAAAACTTATCCGAACTTGTATATAATCTTATACGATAGTTTTTGTAAATGATAATTGAGCCTTTAAGTGCCCCTCAACTTTTTTAAAGGTAGTGGGAGACTGAAATCCTATCATCCATGAATGGGTTGGAATTGTTAATTCTTAAAAACAGAAATGTGTTAATTTTTCATTCATGGGGACAAAGGTAAATGTATAAATGAACCAGCTACAGAAAACCTACTTTGCACCAGCAAATTTTTACAACAACTAAACAGTGTTAATGCTCAATAAAAGCCTTTTAAAAGACAAGAAAAATGTGAGAATACAGCTTTGACTTCCTGAGGGTTCCTCTGGCAAATTGAAAATTTTGTACTTGACTAAAAAACTTAATTGAAGGCCATCTTGAATTTTCCTGTCTATAAATGACCCTAACTTGAGAACAAATCGTTCAAAATTAATAATTATTGTGGCAGATGGAAGTAATTTTTTCAGAAGTGTAGATAATACATAACAATAATTTTAGATTTAAACAGTTCTTAATACATACAAGGGCTTCAGAAAAAAAAATTAACACTCAGTTTTATCTTTAAACACTTTGCAGAATTTTATACTTATATATGTACTTAACCTTTTGACTATGGTTATAGATATAACTGGCATGGTTTTTATAACTTTCAAGGTACAACTGCTGTACTGGCCATAGTCTAATATCTTTCTTGGCGAGATTTGTATACCTTTTAAGGTACAAATGCTATACTGGCCAAAGTCTAAATTACTTCTTGACAAGATCAAGGTACAACTGCTGTATCGGCCGTAGTCAACAGTTAAAGCTCTCAAAAATTCAGAGGTCAAATATTTGGTTTCTTAAAAAGCTTTTTGAATTATAGCATATGTATTTCAAAATAGTGGCCATTTTACAGTGCTAGTCAATATAGCCAAAGAACCAATAGTTAAAATTGAATTATATGAGGGACTAATCCAAAGTAGGCTCACTATTACTTGCTTAGATATTAAGGCTATCAAATTACGGACCTATGTAAGTTTTAGATCATCTTATCACATAATGACTGGAAATGGAGTAACCTTGGATCCTGAACTTCGCTTTACAAAGCACATTGAACAAACTGCAAATAGAGCTCATAGAAAACTAAATATACTTAGAAAACTATGTGGCACTACATGGGGCTCAAGACCTCAAACTCTAAAAAGCACCTTCTGCACCGTTATTAGACCAGTGCTTGAATATGCCGCCCCAATTTGGACTCCGGCCTCTTCTACTGTTAAACAAAAACTCAACTCCGTTCAACATAGAGCTTCCAAAATTATTATAGGTGCAGTCTCATCAACCAACAACAAAAAGGCCGAACAGGTATGTGGCCTGCCTCCCCTTGAAAGCAGGCGCAACCTCGCCACCACATGGTTCCCACACCTTTATCCAAAAAAAATTCAAGGACTTTTAAGGACTTTTCAAAACCAAAAAAATATTTTTCAAGGACCTAAAATTTTTTATAACGACCTAAAACAAAGCATACACAAAAGTTGTCAATTAAAAAGAAAAATATAAAAATAATAATAATAATAATTTTTTTATACAACTGTTAGTCAAAAAAGGGAAAGGTTATTGTCAATTTTGGGAACAATTTGGATTTTCTTTTCTCACAGAACCTGATTTTTTTTTGTTGCAGAGTGGGCTTCTTGTTTCAATGCTAACTTTCAGGCTACTTGCACACATATCGATTTCCGTCGTGTCGTACGATAAATTCTTTTGGTGGCACGAAGAAGAGTATGAGAAGCGGCCGTCTTAATGGAGATCAGAAGTGTCAACTTAGACGGATAGCCATACTGTGGAGATCTAGACCTAGTATTATAAGTATATCACATAGTGTCAAAGCGTGAAACACCGGTTTCATTCAGAATGAGGCTCAAATGGCACACATGCTGTGGAGGAAACTAGTCTGGACAATTTCCAATGCAAGACGAAATTACACAATTATGTACTTGTTAAAAAAAATCAAGTACTTTCAAGGACTTTTCACCAAGTTCCGTAATTTTCAAGGACTTTCAAGGGCCCCTAGTTAGGAAAAAAAAATTCAAGGACTTTTCAAGGACCGTGGGAACCCTGCACCATCAAGTTCACTAACAAACTTCGCTGTTACGGCACAGACCATATCTCTACTAGAGTTTTCAATAAATGGAAAGAAACTAACAGGCTTAAACGATCCTCGACTCTCCAGCTTGATAGAGACATCAGAAAACAAGTCAAATCGGAACATTCTTTGGATTTCCTTCAAGAGCCCCCCATTCCTAGAAAACCACCCGAGAATACCAAATTTGGTTTCAAATTGCTGCAACCATATTCTAAAAAAGAAGACCCTGTGGCTCTCAGACAAAAAGGACTTGAAACAATAGAAAAGCTCTCTCAGGGAAGCTATGCAATTGCCTACACTGATGGCTCCTCTGACAGATCCCTCAACAGTGGAGGTGCTGGAATTTACATCCTCTT
Source organism: Metellina segmentata (assembly GCA_947359465.1). NCBI lineage: Eukaryota > Metazoa > Arthropoda > Arachnida > Araneae > Tetragnathidae > Metellina > Metellina segmentata. The sequence continues at coordinate 2,827,116 of OX375884.1, forward strand.
TCCGGATGGCAGAAATTGCTAACACAAAATCAATACAGGATTAATAGCCTCTAACTTCACTAGTGAACTCTTAGCGATTAGAGAAGCCCTCACCTTATACCTGAATGACTCTCAAGCTATAGATTCTACAGAAGGAATAACAATATTTTCAGATTCTAAATCAGCTTTAGAAGCTATCAAAAACGGAGAGACCAACATCACATCTGAAATTATAGTCCTCCTTGAAAGGTTGCACAGCAAGGGAAAATCCTGTGTCCTACAATGGATACCAGCACATGTCAATATTGAGGGAAATGAATGTGTGGATTCTTTGGCCAAAGAAACTAGAGAACTTGATCAGAGGTGCACCACCATCACACATGCTGATGCTAAAGCAGTGGCCAGATATAGAATTATGACTCACACATATAAGAAACCCCTTTTAACAGAATTCGACTGTCCCAGAAATATCACATCCACTATTGCCAGGCTTAGAACTGAGCATTATAAGGGCATGAAGATCCATCCGGACAAAACAAGAACCTATGCCCATTGTAAAAACTGCCTTGAAGTCCAACTCACGCCCAAGCACATCTGGGAATGCCCAACTGTTGCGGTGAATCTTTTGAAGAATGGAATGGTTCCACTCAGGGACCCATTACGGGAGATCCTCTACTGCTGGGATGCACCAACATTGGCAGAGGCTGTGACCAATGCTTTTGATGGAATCTAGACCGCTTCCCCACTACAATATTGCTTGTACATGGACACACGAATAACAACAACAATGACTGGAAAAATGTATTTTACTATAGACAATTTCAAATATTTTATTTTTTAATTATTCCGTAAAATTATTGTTCTACATGTAATGACTCATATTTACTTAAAATATGTTTAAAATATTCACATTTATGCATTGAGTACATTATTGTCAGTAATACAATACACATTCAAAAAATCATTAACATAAAATTCTTGTTATATTTATCTTGTTGTTGTTATCGTCTTTTTTTCATGAATATATTTTCTTTTACATTCAAAGGTAAAATGTGATAAAGTTTTATCTTTACATTATTAGGTATTTCAATAAAATATTAGTCTTGTATCAAAAAGCAATGGGGCAGCTATCAAATAATTGTTTTTATTTTCTGGTGATAGCAAACAAACATTTAGTTATAACTAGATGTTAAGAAACCACAAAATTCAAGACATGTACCCACTGCAAAGTCTATAAAGGAAAAATTGTTGAAAATATTTTTAAATGCTTCATTTAAAGAGAGGGTCCAAATTCTTATATTACTGCCAGATATGTGGACATTCTAGCAAATACTTATTTAATACTACAGAACATTTTGTGAAATTAGCAAGAAAATTCAAAACTACTGAAGGTATATTATTCATTCCTAATTAAAGAAAACAGTATCATTATTAAAGGAGAGCAGGTAGTGCAATTGCCCTCAATTTATAATTTTTTAATAATTGAATACTAAATGTGATAACTGTACTTCTAATAGTAAAATATTCCACTTTAACAAACACTTGAGAAATTAAAGACAAGATTTGGTGGGGGTAAATGTGTTCTATTCAGAATGCACCAGAAAATTCAAAAGAGCACTTCACAAGCAATGATGTCACCCAGCAACAAAGAAGAATGTTACACTTTGCTACATAAGTGGTTTTAATATATCTCTCTATACTAAAAAAAAAGTTGCCGCAGCAGGATTGAAAACTGTACTGTTTAGCTCGATTCTTAGACGGTTTCCCAAGAAAGTTCGGATCAGAAAAATATGAAATTAACAATGTTTGCTCTTCATTGTGTTCCCTGGAGAACTGTAAAGATCTTTTTCCGATGTGGTTATTAGTTTAGGGTTTATTAAGTGGCAAAGTTTGAAAAGCGAAATTTCTTCCGCGAGTAAGCAAAACATACAAATTTTCAGTCTTAAGCCGCAAGTTTTTTTTATAAATTTCAATTTGGTTCTTGATAATATTTTTTTGAAATTCGGGAAAAATTGGGACATTTTCGTTATTTTTTTAATTGTCATATCTATATCTTATTACTATTAGTTTTTAATTTTAAAAATACCGCAGTATACCTATGAATGTACTCTTTCTTACGGTATAGCTATTTTTTAAATTGGTTAATGAATAAGTTCGATGCAATCAAGTTGGTCAGACAAAATTCGGAATTTTTGGATATTTTTGCTACTTTTTGTTAAAGGCGTTATATGTACAGCTTAATACCATTATTTTTTAAATTTGAGAACATCATTGAATACCTTACATTGTACTCTTTCTTATGGTATAATTATTTTTTATATTGGTTAATAAATAAAGTCGATGCAATTAAAAGTTGGTCATACAATTTTCGGAACTTTGAGATCGTAATTTCCGATACAAAACTAAAATTGTCATATCTATATATTATTACTATTAGTTTTAATTTTGAAAATATCGCAGTATACCTCAGAATGTACTCTTTCTTACGGTACAATTATTTTTACTCCATCAACTATTTGGACTTCAGCATGGAGCACATGTTCTATTTTCCCAATAAAAAAAAATTTCTAATTACTTTATTCATAAGTACAAACAATATTATGACGCATTGGAAATTGCCCCATTTTAATCAGTAAAAAATGAAAAAAAATATATATATATATATATTTTGAAAACTATCTAAACATTTATGAAAATTATAGAAAATGAAAAATCTTGTTGCGACTAGTTCCTACCAAATGAGCGCAGTGAGAAAAATAAAATTCAATTGAAAATATTACATTAATGTTATGGAGTTTTTCTGATTGAAAACTTATGCGTTATATAGTAAACTTTCGATCTAAGCTATACATGCTCGGCCTGATATAAGTGCTTACAAATACTAAAATGAAAATGCTCATGTTCTGTAGAATACTTACGGATTTTCCGAGTACAAACACAATTTTTTTAACAAAATTAGAAAGCTTCTACTTTTATTTGCACTTATTAACAAGAAATAATATAGGCGCATACAAATATTTAAGATTTCCAACTCTTAAGAGCGGGTGAAATTACTAATAATAAATTTAATTACATTTCTAATGTATACGATAGAGGTTCACAACCTGCGGCCCGCGAATCATCAATTTGCGGCCCACAAACTAATTTTGACTTTAAACTTCCAAGACAATTTAAGTTATGAAGCAAATTGACGGACAAACATTTTGAAACAGTCTTGATAGTTTCTACTAGCAGTATTGAACCTATCATACCTAAATTACTTAGTAAAACTCAATATCAGCCATCCCATTAGCAAACTGTAACATAATTATTGTTTATGCTATAGAAATTTTAATATTAAATATGTTTGATGTTGTAATTTTTATTTATAATTTTACTGATATCATTAAAATTTCTAATACTCATCTTTATTGCTAATTGTACTATTACTGTAATTAAATTTATGGCCTAAAATAATTTGCTGAAGTACATATGACGTTCTTGAGACACATTCTTAAAAGTAATTTTAAATGATTGATCATTGCAAATGTTAGTTAACTTCTATTTTTAAACTATTCACAATATCATTCATTTAGCTCTGTAACGAGCTCTTAGATTTGTTTAGAAAACATTTGCAAGTTTAAAAAAATTTATATATATTATTTTTTTACTATACATATTAAGTGTAATAACAGCTGTACATAATTGGGTAGTAGCACTTTCATTGTGTTTGCTGTAACTTCATTTGATGCCCCCCCCCATGTCTCAACCAACGATCAAACCCAAAAAGGTTGTGCACCCCTAGTATACGACCTTTAAAAAATTCCACTAGTTCATTGTAAATAATATTTTTTAAACTATGTTCATTATTTAAGATACTTGCATTATTATCTATTTTTGGTTATTGACAATTTTTCTTTATTTCTGGAGGTTGTATTAATTCCACACATAAAATAAGTTTTTTCTTCTGATTTTCTTTCATTGTACCTAACGTTTACGATGCATGCAGCACCACAAGACATTCACTATTTCATTGTTGGGCAAAAACTATTGTTTTCTTAACTTTTAAGTTTACCATGATTTAAAAAAAGTTTGTATGAACATATTTTGATAGATAATTAAACACAATTTACAGTGTACATTTCTTTCGTAGATTCTTTAACTTTCTTTCGTAAATGGGAAGTCGCCTCTCACAATAGCTAGAGTAGTCCCACGTATTCCAATTATCAGGGAAGTGGTTATTTACAAGGTCTCTTTTTTTTATTTGAAAAGGGGGAAGGAAACCAAAATGGATTTGGGCTGTCTGCTAAGTAATGAAAGGACAGGGATATCTCAGCCACTTGGCCTGTCTGCCATTACCAGAGGGTTAAAGAATAAATAAAGAGAAAAGGTAGGGAAAAAAATCACTGAGGAATCCCAGGACCCCAGTATTTACTAAAGACAGTAAAAATATCACCAGCATACTTTGGGTTCTTGAAGTCTATATACACCTAAAGAAAATGCACCCCTGAGAGCTTACTAAAGAACCAATCAAAAATGTTGAAAATAATCTCAGTGAAAATCAAACTCTAAGTGAAATATTTGCAGCTAAAAAGTAATAAAGAAATACACACCTTCCTTCAAAGATGTAACATATTGGCTTAATTGTCGCCGAATAACTTCTCCACCAGTAGCCCTCATCATGTCTTTTAAAATTTCTGATTCTGGCCCAGTTGATTCAATATGCACATTCACCTGTAATAAATAATGATCCAAAGATGAATCATTCGTTAGTTTCTGAAACCATTAAATTATGGATAACTAATTTAAACCAGCATCTACATGGATGTGCTAAAAAGTTGCACATCAGAATATGCTATTTAATCCTTCCATATACATTACCAAGGTCTAACTCAAAAACAAGTTTTAATGTAAATTATGTGATGTAATTAATTTAGTATCACAATATTCCATATTAACTATCCACTGACTGTACATTTGAGAAATCATATATGGTAAAATATTAACACAAAAATTAGTGACACAACCAAAAAGAAAAAACCATTTAATACCCAACAAAAACATTTCCATATTGATTTAAAACACACGTAATAACCCAGATTGGAATGAATTAAAAACATCTGCTACTATTTTTAAATTCAATTTTGTGAAAAGAAAGACCATACAAGGCTAAAAACATGAGGTGTCTATGATATAAAAACTGTTGTTAAAAGCTTTTGCAAATAATGCTGGCTTCCAACCTAGTTATGATAAAATGAAAATACAGGGTGTATTAAAAGTTCCCATACTGAGGATTCATGAATTTATTATATAAAATCAACAAACTTTAAAACAACTATTTTTATGCTAATGGTGGTGAAAAGCACTTTTAACCTAACATAGGAAAAAAATTTAGACTCAACATTTATAATAAATGTTCAAAATTCCTGCCCTTTTCTTGGAGGCAAAGCTGAAGTCGTTTGCGCATATTTTTAGAAACACGTTTCAAGATGCTGGGAGTGACTTCTTGTATCCTTTGAATAATGGCAATTTTCAGATTAACTATTGTTTGGTGATTATCTTCATAAACTTTGTTCTTTAAATATTCCCACAGAAAAACAGTCAGGGAACCAGGTAGCCAAAAGTTTCTTGAGATGAGTTGATAGCCAAAAAAAATCTTGAAGCATGCCCATGGTTTCATAACTTGTATGGCAGGTTGCAACGTCGTGTTGGAACCAAGAGCTTCGTTCATTCACTTCTGATATTGCAACAAATTGTTGAATAAGTTGATATAGCGTATCTTTACTCGGTATAGCATCATTTGGGTATTTATGTCGCCAAAATTCTTTAAAACTTTCATATGATTTACATTAAAAATAAGCCACACACATCACAATTCTCTAAAAGCATGATAAATTCATCTTGCAATGAAGAACAAAATGATGTGGAACTTTATTATCGTACAACTTGAGTGCGAAAAAAATCAAACGATAAAAATTAAAGAGTCGATAAAACTATAAGCAGAGGATAAAATTAAAAAATGCACTGGCAATACATTTTTTTTACAACAAATTTGCTACGATTTTTTGGAAGTTTATGATAGATTCATTAACAATTTTATAAAGAATTACAAGCCAGGTGAGAATATAATAATCAATCAACAATTATTATTATTAAGATAAAAACTAAGATTTTGTCTCTTATCTTTAATATAATGTTATTCTGTTTTATTTCCATTTTATAATATTAATATTTTGCTTAGCTGCATTTTTTTTATATATACAGGGTGTCCCATAAATATCAGTATGCCGCTAGGTGGTGCTGATCATGAGCGCTGGAGGGGAAACTGTTAGACTAGAAGTACCAAAGAAAAAGACCCATGCAAAAATAAACATGATTTTAAACGTAAAATAAGAAAATACATTCAAAAGACACCAAGATAATTCAATAAAAAACAGACTGAAAAAAAAAGGACAGCTCGTTCCATAAAATCCACATTCCGCATGCCGATTTGTCATTGGTTGAAGTTGTGCGACGTCAATCAACATGCAAATACAGAGATGACATCACACAATGATAATTTGCATGATTTACCCTTCCGGCTAACAGAAACATCTGCTTTTTTTTTGCAGTCATTTGAGCAGAAGTCGCCTTGAGAAGAGCATGCAACATTTAACAGACACAGTGAGCTGGCAGACATTCACTTCGTGTACGGATTGGCTGATGGCAATGCATGAGCGGCTCAAGGACTGCATCGAGAACGGTCCCCAAACAGAGATGTACCGGACCACTGATGTTTTCGAATGTGCATCACAACTTGTGTAAATATGGGCACTTAAAGAGGTAGTAGACATAGTAAGGACAGGCTACAAGTGACTCGTAGGCTCTCTATGAAATAGAATGTGTTGGATGCTGTAGAAATGAATCCGAGTACCAGTGTACGTGCCATCACTGCTGCCATATGAAAATCTCAGAATAGTGTACATTGTGTTTTGCAAGGCAAAGCCTTACACCCATATCATCTCCAAAGAGTACAGACACTGCTCCCCACAGATTATCCTGCACGTGTACGTTTTGCACAGTGGTATTTCTACCAATGTGACCAAGATTCTCATTTCCCCATCTGTTTTGTTTACGGATGAGGCATACTTCATGCGCGATGGTGAGTTCAACCAACACAACGTGCATTTATGGGCTCATGAGAACCCCCATGGAGTCAGACCGCATGCCACCCAACATCGCTTCTCAGTGAATGTTTGGGCTAGTTTGGTTGGCGAGTCAGGCCTTATCTGTTGCCATCACCTCTGAAATCAGCAATTATCTCATCTTTTTGGAACAGGTTCTACCATCTACCAGGCTTACTTCACCCTGTGCCACAAAATGCGAGACGCAACATGGGGTTTCAACACGAAGGGGTGCCTACCCATTATGGAAGATGTGCTTGGAGACATTTGAATGTATCATTTGGTCAACGATGGATTGGGCGTGGTGGTTAGGTTGCCTGGTCCCTACGCTCTCCTGATTTATGCAGCATAGATTTCTTTCTTTGGGGAGCACATAAAGCAGCTGTGTATGTAACACCTGTCAAGTTCGAAATGGATCTGGTTACAAGAAATGTTTGAGCTGCTGCGGATATTAAAGAAATCCCTGGTGTGTTTGACAGGGTCCATCGTATCTTACCTCCCCTTAAAGTTTGAACCAATATTTATGAGAAACCCTGTATAGGGTCATATTCTATGTAAATTTCATGAAATAATCTTACAAGTTAACTCAACTGAGTATTAGTCTTGGTAATATTTGGTTATTGCAATTATTTTATGAGATTTATTATCAGGTATCGAAATGACACTGGCGGACGTTTAAGGGTAATCAGAACTTCGGACATTCTAATGTTAAGTAATGTCACCTGTGATAAAAAAAATGTTTATTAAGCCGCCTATATAAATTCCTGGTATTTTATGAGTGTTTGTTGTACAATTGGAAATATTAATATTTTTGTACTTCGATAAAAATTTCTTTCATTCGTAATTTTGAAACAATGAACCCTAAGCATAAAAGTAATTTTTTACAGAAATATTGGGATTAAATATTGTAAAATGCATAACATTTTGAAAAGTATTTAAAAAATTTTTTAATAAATAAAAATATTTTTATACAGTGCTTCTTGAAAGTACTTTTTGAAAGACAGCCATGCTATAAAACAAATTTAAAATAGCCTAGGACAGTAATACGATACTGTATTGATACATAAACATGAAACAATGTGAGCTTGCCTTGAATTAGTACACAATAAAAATTCAAATTTGATCATTGTTTTGAAGTTATGGTCTGCATTGCAAGATGACTAAAAATTAGAAAAAATCCATGACTACAGAGTAACAACATGGGTGTTTTCACATGGAATGACCCAGGTGCAACACAGTGAGGTTCCATCAATATCAATGAGCTAAATCCCTAATAAAGTGTATTGGGAAAAGACAGGAAGCTATGAGAAATAATCTGTGTTTTTAATAAGCATGTGGGAGATAAAAGAAATAACAAATTTATAACAAAATAAGAATCAGTCAAAAGTGTCCAGCTCAGCAACAAAATTTAATAGCAAAACAGCTAAAAATATTGAAAGCAGAGAAAAAAAAAACGAATCTTAAAAGAGTGCAACTCCTTCCTATCTTAAAACCAAACTAAACTTTCATTAGATTTCTTTTAAGTGTTTACATTACTGTTTCCTGTCTATATATTCTTATCAGTTCATTTGTTGATGCAATCCTTTTCTTGATATGCTTAGGCTAAAATTAGGCCTTTCAAGAGTCAAATGTTTTAAAAATCTTTCTTAGTGTACCTCTACAGTATGATAAGGATCATCATGCAAAATTCCAGCTTCCTAGTCCGTGTTGTTCTTAAGATACAGGGATCAGTGAGTGGTATATGGATTTTAAATACATAGATTTAAAGTGAAAACTCTAAATGTTTCTTTGTCTAGTCTGTGATACATTATGTTATGAAATGGTCAAATAAAACTTAAATGTGTATGGACAATTTCATTTCCTGCACAACAAAAATGTTTAGTATCAACCCATCTGTAGAATAATGAGAATTGCAAATAAATAAAAGATGAAGTCTTAATTAAAATATTGTTAATGCATCTCAGACCATAAATATGAGAAACATGTTAACCATTTTCTTAAGATAACTTTTTGTGATTGCTATTTTGAGGTACATATATTATTTTACAAAAACTTAATATGAACAAAAAAAAAGAGAATACAGTTGAATATTGAAATAGCATAAAAAGAGGATACTGTCAAAACTGGATACTGTCCTTTTCGCCACACCTGATACTGCTTCTCATTAGTATAAATAATACAAATGTTAACAATAAATTATTTTCCAATTCCAAACGATAATTACTTCTCTTCCTCTCGTTTTTGTTATTTCGTGATACAATGTAAAAAATTAAATAGCTCTGAGCAATTTCTGAAAACATTTTTACTTGGATAGTTTTTTTCAATTTGAGAAATAAATGTGACAGAGAAGAAAAAAATGACAGCACATACAAAACACAGCGAAATAAAGTCCTGAAAAGAATAATACTTTTGTATCATTTTGGTAAAATGAGTGCTTTTTATTTCTACCTTCTAAATACATATTATCCAATCAATTTAAAACAATTAGTACAGAAGTACTAAAATACGCTCTTTTATTTAACGAATTTTCGTACATTGAGAAAACCTACTTTTTATAGTCTTGAATTTGAGATAACTTTGATTTTTAAATCAAAGTATTGCCTCTCGAATGACTCAAAATAATTGTGTTTATGAAATAATAAAAATTTTCATTTATCTGATAAGAGAGATCGTGTGATTGTTTAAAATCCTTCTCCATTCAGTTTGTTTGAATATACATAGCTTTTATTACATTCAAGTTATTAGATTTAAGATGAACAGAGATATTTGTCAGAAACAAAATTCAAAAGAGAACTGTTATGTTAAAATTTCTTCTGCATTTTAAGTGAAGAACTATTTCTGGTTTTAAGTATGTGATGTACTTAATTTGTGTGCTGAAGATTCATACATACAGATTGCTGGTCATATGTGTAACATAAATGTGATAATAAAGTTCATAAGAACTTGAAGTTTATTATTTGCGTTTTGCATTTGTAATGTCCTGGAATGAAAGTGGATACAAATTTAAAAAAACTACAGAACTGTTTCATTAAAATTTGGAAAGAAAAATTAACACTTTTGCTTTGATAAACATGTGTACATATAAAATCTGAAATTAAACAAATTTGCATACTTTCAAGTTTACTTATCATAAGGCTATATATGCATGTTAAATGAGTGCCCCTATTATTAGTTCTCACTATGTGGATAACTTTAACTAAGAAGCCCAATAGCTAAACTTTGAAGCTTTTCCAAATTTTCAGTATTTTTTAACTTTAGCTGTTGGGGTTTTCATGGTGCAAGAGTCATAATTCAGTTAAGCTGTGCCAAACACAAGACAGACACAATGACAGAGGAATAAAAAGCAAAAAATCAGAAGGGTAAAAATGAAAGAGCAGAAAAATCATTCAGGGTTGTGAATCAGGGTTCCCACTCTATTTCAGAAATAAAATTCCGACTTTTCCAGAAAAATTGTAACAAAATTCCAGGTCATACTTGAGCAATTCGAGACATTAAAAAAAAGAAAACCAAAGAAATAATTTAGCATTTAATAGCCGATCATAAAAATCAATTTTACAACAGATGGATGTCATGTTTTTTTTTCCGAGAAACAAAACAAATCAAAAGTTTTGACTGGTGTTAGAAACTTAAGACTAGAGAATAAAAAAAGCCCTATCTTCAGAGGTTACCATATATGTGATTTTCTTTAAATAAATAATTTTTCAATTGTAACCTTGATATTTTGGCAATACGAATTTGGCTTCATTTCTTAGGACACATGACAGGTTTCCAGTGACATTCTGACTGCTAACGGATTGTTTGATTTGAGTTACATGGTTGAACGTTATTTTCCTTTCATTCACTGAATCTGTATAAATGTTTTGCTTTTTAATTCTTAGTCCATGTTTCTATCTTCACAATCGTTTAAGATAGTAAAAATTTCAACGGATTCGAAATCTGCGGAAATTTTACAACAGATCGATACCTTGAATGTGATTTTCTTTAAATAAATAATTTAAGTTACCTACTTTTACATTTCAAATTTGGCTGCATTTGACAAAGATATTCATTACAAACACAAAAAGCACTACTCTAGCTTTTCTATCGTCACAATCATTAAGTGATAGTGAAAAATTTCAATGGATTTGAAATCTGTGGAAAATTTTACGCGATTGATATTATAGGTAGTTCGAATTTTATGCAAAGCCTGAATTCTGTCATGGGCAATGCTGTGCTGGCCTGCTTATATAAAATATCTTTCCCATTTCTAGTCTAAAAATGGAATTTCACCACACCAGAGTCATGTGCTTGAAGAACCTTCCTTCCTCGTTTTACGAAAACGGATAATTCCTTAATCTGAAACTGTAACTTTTCGTTTTAGTATGTATAACGTCAATTGTACAAATTTTTAATGATAATGTAAAAGTGATAAAGTAGGGTGACAAAATTATACAATTATATACTATTTTTAAAAAAATCAAGTAACTTCAAGGACTTTTCACCAAGTTCTGCAATTGTTAAGGAGCCCTAGTTCGGAAAAAAAAAATTCAAGGACTTTTAAAGGATTGTGGGAACCCTGACAAAGCACAAGTAATTTTACATTAAAATAACCTATTCAACTAATCCAACATATTGGACTTAAATCAATTTGTGATTTAATGTATCATAAGCATGAAATTCTTCAATTTAAGCCATTGGATGTAACAAAATTTTTTACCGGTTAAATATTAGTCATTTCTTTTCAAATTGGTTGTGTACGAATCTTACTGGCTACTTTTCTCCAAAGCGTCTGAGACGTCATGATCATTCATTTTCCAGGTCATTGAGACAATTTTCCAGGTTTTGGACAGAAATGCATAATTTTCCCTGAAGTTTTTGAACAAAATTAAATTCCCTGACAATTCCAGATTTTCCCTGACCTGTAGGAACCCTGTGTGATACCCATACACACTTAAAGATGTGCCCCGAGGGCATTTTATGCATCAAATTATGTACAAATGTTAACTGATACTGTCATTGACAAACATGTCATTTTTCAATATATTTCAACTTGTATATTCTCTATAGAATTTAAAATAAAAGTCAAGAGAATATTTGCTACTTAGTATACAAGGATATTTTAGATTGTTGCCCTTATACACTTTCTTAGAAAAGAAAATCTAAATTATATGAACTACTATTTTTGCAATGGATTTTAAAACCCAGTTTCATAATTTTATAAAAATTTTCATACAGTAATATTAAGCACACCTACAGTATAATAAACTGATTTTTTAAAGTTAAAGACAAATAACTGATCTTCAATGGTACAAAATATAATTTGAATGTAAATGTGTTCAATCAAACATACAAAATATATTCACTTGAATGCACATTCATATATTTACCATACAAGATATTATGTTGCAAAATGTGGCGATAAATTGATAAATAGGTCAATCAAGTAATTATTTCAGGGTAGTCATGTTACCACTAGTTAAAGCTCTTCTTATTTATGCTCAGTTTACATAAATTTAATGACTATAATATCACTAGAGTTCAATCTTCAGGAACCTCTCAATTTGTGACAGTACACAAATTCAGAAGTAGTAATCTTTAACAAATAGTTAGTTGCTTTAATGTGTTAACCAGGACACTTACGTTATCAATCCTTACATACAATATGAAAACTGAACTTACATCAACATCTTTCATGTCATGTTCTTCACTTAGATTTGGTATTTCAACTGTACCTTTGACTCTAGTATCACCATTTATTAAAGCACCTGTGAGAAAAAGTTAATAAATTTAGTAAAAAGATAATTTTTGCCCAATCAAGTTTTAATATAGCTTTATACTAGCTTAAATATTTTTATATTTAAGTGTTGCCGCCTAACTGGTAAAGTGGTCATTGCATTTGTCTACCACTCAGTAGGTCACTGGTTGGAATGCCAGTTTATAAGCTCATTGATGGTGATTATGTAATGATTGACTGTGACTCTTCTGTAATGTGATTAACTGTACCACTACTCATTTGTATGTAAACAACATGTCCTAACTCAACCACAATAAAGCTTATCGTATTTGCATATTGTTGTATCATTATTATGTTGGCCAGTCATTACATAGTGCCAGAACAAATAAAAATACTTAAGAGTATCAGAAAGTTGATTAGGACAAACGAAAAAACAAATCGAGGAGACCAACAGAAATATGACTGCAAGACCACCACTGTTAGGCTTAGCTGATGTATCCAAAGCCTGAAAAGACTGTTACCAGCAATTTGAGTATGCCATAGTAATTGGACTGAAGAGCATGCCGTAAAATGTAAACCGTTTATTTATGTCTGCAATTGGAACTGAAGCTGTAAGTGTTTTCAACACTTTTTCGGATGACCAGAAGAGCAGTATATTCAAAAGTTGGCTCAAGCCTTTCAAAGCTATTTTACACCAAAAGGGAACATTATTTAAATGGTGCAAGGGGAAACGGAGAAATTTGATGATTTCTTAACAGCTTTGCTAGCAAAAGTAAGTTATGCAAATTCGAATGCTACATGATAGCATAGTCACTAACTGAATAGTGATTGGCATAACTCTGAATAAAGCGGTGAAGATATGCAAAGCAAGTGAGCAAGTTAGAAGGCAAATGAGTTCCCTAAAAGATGAACAATTGAAAATAGCTGTGAATAGAAAATATCAAGAAAAAAGCAAGTTCAAGACGAAGGTAGCAAACACTAAACCATGCACACAATGTGGAACTGAACAAAAAAAAAAGCAGAGTATTTAGCATTTAAAAAGTAATGCTATATGTCATAAAGGACATTTTGCCTAATTTTGCAAATCCAAGCATGTAGCACCAGTGTGCGTGTGGGAAGAACACTAAAATACATTCCAGTACCAGAGGATGTAAAGAACAATAACTCAACGGAATTTTTAGTTAGTAGTATTGCTACTGAAAAAGCCAGATTAGTTTGAAACAGTAGAATTTTCAAATAAATATAAAGAAAAATTTAAACTAGACATAGAAGCACAGTGTAATATGTTAGCATGTACAATGGCACAAAAAGCAGAACTGAACATAAAAGCTTCAAGTGTGAAGACAGTTATCTTCTAATCATAAAATGAAAGTATTAGGAGAAGCGGTTTCAAAACTAAAGGTGAAAAATAAGACCTAGTGTGAATTCTTTATTGTTATAGACAAAAATGTGAAACTCATATTAGACTCGAGATTCTTGTGTATAAATGGATCTTGTGAAAAGAATCAATGCCATAGGCTTAACAGAGAATTTGATGAGTAAATCTACCTACTGAAAAGGAAATAGGTTGCTTGTAAAATTATAAATATGAAATTGACCTGGTGGACAATCCAAAGCTGCAAATTTTCCCAGGGAGAGTTCCACATTCAAAGAGACAAGGTGAAAGTGGAATTGGAGCGCACAAGTATAAACATATAAAATAATGCAAAGATTAAGATAATGAAATCATTTTTAATTTGTTAGTAGGTTTTACATGATGTGGAACAGTGATTTAACATTTTATAAAATTTATTCATGACTTACCTATACATACTTCCAGAAGAGAATTTTGCAAAAATCTATCAAACTTTTCAACATATAAATATATTTTCATAATTTGTAATACCAATTGAAATTGAGCTGGACCATGTTGTTTTAATTTATTTCTATTTTAACACAAATTTATACATTCATAATACTTAGCCCCCTGGCGGCTTGGCAAATCCATGTTGCATTGATGAAAATGTCACCCTCAAAAAGCGAGTTCCCTTTAAAAGTGTCAGGGTTTGAGCAAAGGGAGTGCTTACCCTTCTTCAGTCAATCGGTCTCAGCTGTAGGCTATATGGACTGGAACTAAAGAAGACCGATGAGTGATATATAGGAAAGCCACCGGCTACTTCCAGGTTCAAGGATACTATGAGATCAGATTCTACTGTTTGTGGAATACTTTCAAACATTGCGAAAATTCTGAGGATCAGGTACATTTGAGTGATGCACACAAATATTCATACATGTGTTTGATAAAACAAACATTTACTGTAAAAATGGGAATCTTGTAAATTTTAGCATTGATTTTCTTTCGCACAAGTTTACCTCCATTACACAGATTTACAGCATTGTTTTGTATAGATCAAGCGATAAATTATTTATTGCAGTTGAGTTAGACGTGTGAAACTTAATACAATGCAGAAACAAAATTGTTCAATACTTTGCTTCAATAATGTAACGTAGGTTAAAATATTCAATAGAAAATATTACCCCAAAGATTCCAGGTTTTGGGTGTTCACCTTTCAGTGAAGAATAGAGTAGACATAAAACCATTCACATAAGGTGAACTGTATTTGAGTTACTTATACCAATAACCTCTTAAAGGACATAAGTACGAGACGTTCTGATCACCATTTGGAATGACAGTGTCTAATAAAAATTTAATGGCCTAGTTATTTCAGACAAACCACCGAAATAATTTTATAAAATCGGCAGTAATAATAGTTTGATGTAGCCTCAAATAGCTTTATATAATGAAACCTAAATTTTGGAACATATTTTTGAAGTCTTCAGTGTTATTTAATTTGTCTTCTGAAAATGAAGTGGTTGCAGTCTGGTACTGTACCTAACATTAGTTATACCAGGTCGTAAGCCCAGAGATTTGTCATTATTTCTACCTTATGACTTTTTAATCTAAAATATTTTAAATTGGTAACATTCTGAGAATATCAGATGATCCAAGTATTTAAGTGGATTATGTGTTATTGAATGTCATTTTGTATCTTATGAAGTGTTTTATATGTAACTTATTTACTATACAAGTTAAAAAGGAGGATGTGATATGTTAACTGTAATCATTAACTGAAATGTGCTGTTCTATAGATATTTGTTGTGTTCTGTTTTTGATTTGTCCAAGAGAGCACGTTAGGGTAATTTCAATAAAGTTATATTTGTGAATTGTCGGCTATCATAATGCGATTATGGAACTCACAAATTAATTGACATATACAAAAGCAAATGAAACAAAGTAATAAGACAGTCTTGTGGTAAAGTGAAGTGAAACAGCACTAACTCAATCAGCTTCAAATCATCCATTTCAAGCTGAAATGGGCAAACTACAACAAAAAACACTTCCAATCGTGTTGTACCTTTCAAGCCATCTCACTGGAGTCACTACTGTCGCACAGCCATTGGCGCGGCTGTAGTCGTTTCAGTCTTCACATCTTTAGGTGTAAAATGTGAGTTTTTGTTGAAGATTACTCAGAGGAATTTCATCTTGTTGACTACAGAAATTTACGAGTTCCTGGTGCTGATTGTAGAGTCTGGATGTAGACCTCATTTCCTACAAAAATGAACACAGCAGCTCTTGCTTAAGGACAGTGTATGACCATTTTGGTCGCACTACTTAACCAAGTTAACAGTGGTCTGAAGTTGTTGTTGAATTAAGCATATATCTGATTCCTGGAAGGATATCTGCTAGTCATCAACATATAACATTCCATGAACAGACAGTTGAAGAGTATGGATGAAGCTACTAAAACGAAGGATAAAGAGGGAAACAATGCTTCCCTGAGGGACCTGTAGACATTTAAGTAGTTGTGGTAGAATGGTTATGTTTTTACATAACCTGTAGAAATAAACACAGCCTTTATTTATATTCCTCCTGTAATAACAAGCTAGGAAATGTGAGAAGTAGTGAAACATACTCATATTGGAAAGGGCATCCATTTCTTCGTTGAAAAAGCAAATTCCCTCTTGCAAGGGCATGTCTAAAAACCTGGTGCAATATATAAATATGCCTGTATGTGTGAAACGAGCTGTCTCTGCTGATAAACAAACTTATGAGTGACACCTGTTGTCAGTGATCTAATACAGTAATAATTAGTTTGTTGATTATCAACTTGATAAATATTGCTATCACTAATTTCCTTAAAATAGGGCAAATGATTTTCAGTAGAAGTTGGATCATTCTTTAAGTGTTATTGAATACAATCAAGGCCTTTCAACTAATTTGGATGAGATAACATGCATCAAATCTCGGATGAATTAATTTTTGTAATCATTAAATTTAAATCCAGTGAATTTAAATTAACATACTTCACACATTTATCATTCAGATATGTATAATTGTTACTACTTACCAATCCATTTCATTTCAATTGCCCATTCATAGAAAAAAATGAGTCTACCTTTTCTATTATTGACAACAGCATCTCCTTCACATTTTGTAATTTCTGTAATTTTGCACTTTGCTGGAAATAAAAATTTTTTTTAATTAGGCAAAGCTTATCACTTATTTTTTTTAAATAAAACAAATATACATGCTAGTTTATGGTACTGGAAACCTCAACCAATATTTGCCGTGAATTTTATCCCAACAGTGACCTGAAATGTGAACCATTATATTCACTATCAAATGAAGTTTTTTTTAAAACAAAGCAACAAAGGATGCTTATTATGATTTTTATATTACATAAAACAGTTAATGGTTGAATATGAAGACTATCAGAGTACAGTAAAATATGTATTGCTCCTGATGAAAGATTGCTTGACCCAAATACAGCCCTTGTACCATACAACCGAACTGGAAGACCTCCCTGAGGAGTTGCTTCACAGTTAAAAAAACCCTGGTTGGTTGGTTTGGGTTTTATGGTGCAAGGTCCAATAGTGTACAAGCTACATCAGACACAAGATGAAATTGAAAACCCATAGTATATGCTGGGTCATAACATATAAAATCGATTGCAGCTTTCTACCTCACTTTATCCAATTTTCTCTAAATTTGGCTCTACTTTCTCAGTCACAAGTTTGAAATCTGGAACCTTTGACATGCAGTAGTTTACTTATTTATACTAATTTTCATATTTGAAAATCCAACAAGTTTCATGATTAAATTCACTAAAATGTTTATATCTTTATACCCATAATACAATCATGTTCAAATAAAGCATGTGTAACCTTTCTTGATATTACATGACTGTTAATGACCTTTTTAATATTAGTCATTCAATTTGGCCTTGAATGTTGAAAATATTCGTGTTCAAATTTTATATCATTTGAATTTTACAAAAAAAGGAAATGTTTATAAAACATTTCAGCACAACATTTTATTTCCTGAAATGTTACAATTTGTACAAGCTTGCAACATAACTCCCGAAACATAATACAGCGATGGTCCAGGTATGATGTCACAGCGTGATATCAAGCACATGTGTTCGCGGCATATGCGCCCGGAGCGTAAAACGAATAAAAGCCGGGCATTGGAAGCATTAGAAGAAAGTCAACTACTGTATGTATGCGAAATCAATTATATTGGCCATATAAATTGATGTTACTCTCTCGTTTCGTTAATAATTTTGGGGAGGCTACAACCCTTCAGAAAACTGTATTATATTGCACCTTGATGCATCCAACTAAATTGCCCTATTTTTACTGTACTCCCAATTTTTACATTCTAGGGGCTTATTATGTCCAATTTGAGACCAAACTGAGGGTTAAAAGGAAACGAGAAATTCATCACAATTCCCAATTTTGAATTTTTGGCTTAAAATATTGCTTTAACGTTTTAAAACATATGGTTATTTTGCTACACTTT
Source organism: Metellina segmentata (assembly GCA_947359465.1). NCBI lineage: Eukaryota > Metazoa > Arthropoda > Arachnida > Araneae > Tetragnathidae > Metellina > Metellina segmentata. Next base: position 2,845,792 of record OX375884.1, read on the forward strand.
TAGAGAGGGTGATCATGAACTCCAACCATGATTTCAAGACATGCTTGCCTTTACCCCTTAGATTTTTAGTGACTCCTTTTCTACAAATTTTGTTAAATGTTTGGTATAAATATAGTATATACTCAAGGATGTTAACAGTTAGTGTATTCTCAAGAGCACTGTTATGGAGCAGTAATATAAGAAATTTGGAACAAGTTTAAAGAGTTTTTGATAGTATAATGTTCAATTTCAAGCAGATATACCTTTTCGGACAAGATTTAAGTTAAATTTTTAATGAGGTAAATGCAGTCAAACTGAAATAAAATATTTTGCACATTAGACAATTTAATGCTATAAACTCATCATTGAAATCCTATCTATATTTGAATTAACTCAACAACTATATTCATAGTACAAAATTTCTTTAGAAATCTAGAAAATCAGAAATAGGGAACTGAATAGTTTACATTTTACAAGTTTCTTGTACCAATGTATTGCTTTCTATGTACCTCGTATGAGAACATCTTACAGTTTAACCTTTGGACTACGGCTTTCAAATTTCATCACCTAGGTCTAAGAAATATACATCCCCTTTACAGATTTGGATGAAAGGAGCATGAATGACTTTTACACTGACCCCCTAGCAATTTATTTTCTGAGTTGTCGCAAAGCAGCTCAAAGAAAATTGGAGGATACAGGTGAACATTTTTGAATCACCACTAGGATTTGTTATTTTTCATTAAATGCACTCTTTTGAACCTCACTTGATACTTCAAACAAGGAACTTTAGTTTTGTTCCGTACCAACCTCAAGCGCTATTGCAGCAGTGCCACCTTATGAAAAAAGTGAGTTTGATATTTCAGTGTGAAAAGTAAGATCCCATCTGAAGAGACGTGTCATGCGGTGAATGTGGCCGCAGTAACTGGGTAATGGTCATTTACTGAGATATTAAATAAATTGTGTTATTATACAGTCCATGAGTACCTTGTGTGCATTTTCCTGAGCTTCAAAGGCAAGTTTCTTTGGATAAAAATTCATTTATGCAAGTCTGGATAATAACAAATGCATATTCTACATGTTTTGTTATATTTGTACTTCAATGGCTAATATTGATAAGGAAAGTCTTTTTTAATTAAATGCTAAATTTTGATAATTTTTAAAACTGTTGGTTGCCAAACTGAAGTAATTTTGTGTAATTGTTCTTATTAATCATTGTTAAATTGTAATATTGATATTACAGTGTGAAAAATATTTGATCGTATAAAGTGTTTATTACAAACCACTAAGCTGCATGAGATTTTTTTTATTTTCATATAAATAAGCACATAACGGAAAGTGTACACTAGACCGCATTGCAGACGGCATGCAACAGATTAATTTAGCGTACTGCGCACACTGCATTCAGAGCATCAGCATTTCCTAAAGTGGGGCACCTAGTTCATTCACCTCAGTTCATTGTGTAACTTTCACAGGTGAACATCAGTTATGACAAATTTTATTGAGCTCAAATGTTGTTATGGACAGTGAAGAAGTAGTTGTCAGTTGCTTGATAGCAGAGGAGGAACAAAAACAGAATTAGTGTGTGGGCATGCAATATGAAGAGGTTGGAGTACCATGCATTAATTCCGATTTAGTTGTTAATCAAGATTACATCACGTTTTAGTGCTTCTAGACATTCCAAGACCATATTCATGTAGAGAGAACACATTCAGGGAGTCAGTAGGACTTCAAGAAAGGCTTGCACTGTGTATAAGGTACAAATGAGTCACCCACCATTGTGTATATATATGTTGCATACTCAAAACCCCATCCGCCAAACCACCTGCACAGTGGCGACACGGAGCGCAGGTGCATAGGAGAGCATAGTAGTGAAGAGCAAGGTCGCCAACAGCGAAGCTTTCAGCGATGTTTCCGTTTTAATGTGTCTTTTAGTTAGGCTTAAGAGCCTAAAGTTGTATGCTAAACCTGAGAATATATAGTTATTGTTAGAACCTGACTTGTTCTTGTCTTCATACATCAACACCCTAGACAAACCGAACCAGAACATAGAACAGATTCTATTCTCCCTCAGAATCTTCATCAGGATTGTTGTTCAATATATACGATACAGACGAGTGAGCACAGTCGTATTTAAAACAATCTATATAATTCTAAAATCCAAAGCTGACTATTGTGCGCTTACCTTAAAAGGAGTACTTAAGTTTAGTTCTCCTTAGGGAGTACTATTTTCTGGCACATGGTAAAAATGTTACTATTTTAAGAATCTGTTAAAAAGGACCAATTCATGAAATGAATGTTTGTGCTTCTGTCTAAGAAAGAGTTGCTATAAAAAATATTAAGATTTGTTTTACTTTTTAACTGAATAGAATGGACAATCCTTATTTTGAAATCTATTGAAAACTGTATCTAGGGAAAGTAATTGGTTGTTATTCTAATAGTCTTAAGATTTTAATTCACTTTAAGAATCAGTTTTAAAATTTAATCACAGACAAGATAAGATATATCTGTAGTCAATGGGAATAACTGGAAAAGTCCAAATTTTCAAAAATGAGATACATCCAGTTGCTGAAGGATTTGTCTTGGAGCCTTATGTATTGAGGATAAGTAATGTGCATAAAAAAAAAGTAACAAAGAATACAGTCAAAATAAATTATTACAGAAACTTTCCAGGACAACATGACTGATGGTAGTCCCTCCTGTGTTGAAAACTGTCTCAGTGATGAACATTGAAGATCTTTCCTCATGTTCAAGATCTTCCACATTTTGATTTCCTTCCTAAAAGTTTTAAGCCAGCGAAAACCACTTGCCCTCGACATTGCTTCATTGTGGAGTCTTGCGTATCATGCTAAAAGTGTCCGATGCCGATTTTTGCAAACAAACACAAAATTTAATAGCATAACATTGTTTAAAGGCTCGGATGCTCTGCGAAACAAGCTTGCATTTAGTCACGTGACACTCTGGCACATCAGTTCGTATACACCATCTATCGACTTGTTTTGTTAGAACAGACCAGTAACATTTCTTAATTCCACAGAAATTAATATTGTGATGAGTAGTTTCACTACAGTAAAATTAGTCTTATTACTTATTGAACAAACTACATATTTAATGTAGTCACTATTATTATTTTTTTAATCCATCAAAAGTTTTCTTTTCATCTGTTTGGAATGGTAATTTTAGTTAACGTCGTACTAGAGCAACACAACGGGCTATTGACGACGGTCCGGGATCAGTCCCTTAAGGGAAAGGTCCGAGGACAACACCTCGTAATTTTGAACCACGGTCAGATGACGAAGCAACACCTGAACTGGCACCCCACTCTCCAAACTTCCACGCCAATCCAACGTGAGGACTTTCGGCCACGACAGATTTAAGGTGCACCAGCCGCCTCTACACCATACGTTTACAAACATCCATGCCCGGACCCGGATTCGAACCAGGAACCTTCCGATCCAGAGGCTAACACCTTAACCACTATACCGGTTGGTTGGCTCATCTGTTTGGAAGTAACAATCTTAAACAATGCATTTAAGCTAGAAAAAATTGTCGATTTTGATGAAATTAAAGAGGTTTCTATGGGCTAAAGGAATTTAAAGGCATTGTTGAAATCCATGCCAGTTATGACTTATGACTTGTAAAGGGGTGACTCCAAAGAGTGCCAGCACTGCGACTAATAGTCTATTGTACTGAAACCCATGCCAGTTACTGTACTAGGTATGATAAAGCTAACAGAAGTTTGGAAGTTGGCTTTTATTTTCACCTTCAAAATAGCAAAGAAAAATTATAAAATGAAGATTTTCCACATCAAGCAGGCAAACAAAATCAAATACAGGAAAGCTGATTAAAACTTTATTTTAAAGGAATATAGTTTAATATGACTATTGAAAAAGATTCAGGATTGGATATTGAGTCCTAAAGCAACAGTATCAAAATTAGTCACACAAAACCAGGTATTTCCCGTCGCAAAATTTACGACTTAGAGTTGTCGTCAAGTGCCTATTGAACAGGACTAAGATGAATTAATCACAAAATAACTGCCCAACTGACAATATTTATGATCACCAATAATAACATTTCCTTCCCAGGCTATGCATATTTCATATGACAACGGTGAAATGAAAACAATAAAACCCCAAATAACTATGAAATACCAAATGATTTTTCAACTTAAAGGTAAATTATAAAATCAGAACACCAAATTACCTTCCATGTTGAAAAGTTACGATGTTTATGGAGTTTTCACTTTAGTTAAATATGATTTCAAAAGTTTTCAAATTGCATTTGTCCATTATTTTACTTTTTTAAATGTTTTTTTACAAAGGAATAGAAATACAATCACTATCATGTATTTGTTATAAAGCTCTTCATTAAAAAAAAAATTTTAATATTGTCTTTCCACATTTCTAGATACCAGGGCAATTTGAAATTCATAGCAAATAGGCAAAATTTTAATATTTGTCAATCATTCAGATTTAGCAGGTGGTGTAAATAAAAAATACATACGTTTTTAAGTTATCTGAGTCAAGTTAAAAATCTTAAATAATTTAAAATTAAAGAATTAATGCTTGAAACAAAAACTATAAAACATTTTCATATAATTTTTTATTTAAATATGGAATAAAATTTTCAAAAGAAAATTCAAGAAATGATTATGTACTAACTGATCTATTAATTATTCAATAATAGACGGTAATTCAAACCCATTTCGACTAAAGAGGTACTATTTGGATCTTACAAACTCTTCAGAAGTTACCTTAAAACTGTAAACAGCAAAGGATGCAAAATGCCTCTACATTCTTGACTCAGGTTTTTCAAAGAACTGTTTGGAACAGAAGTAAAAAAAGGCATTTGGCAGAAATTAGCATGAGTTATATTAAAATGTGAATTCATATATGCATGCCTCGTTGAAACGATCAGAATGTTACATTTTGCAATTTTTGATATCATTGCATTCGACTCTTCTATAAAATCTGAATAATTAAGTTTTTATGCAATAATATAGTCAAATCCTTTGAAAATCTGTCTTCAAGAAGAATAGAATAAAATTGGTTCCAGTTTGACCAAATACCAGGTGCAGATGATATTTAGACTTATTAAGACTGATTTTCATGTTTTAGTTTAACATTTGTACTTTTTGCAGAAGGTACTTTTTGAGAAGGGTTTTGCAGAAACACTTAAAAAGTATTATCCCAATACTTTGTGAGCTGGGATAATACTTTTTAAGTGTTTCAGGCAAAATTTAATAAACAATGTATATATATACATATATTATTTTATTTTAAGAGGCGTATTTAATGAAATCCATACAAAATCAGATAATACAACTAAAGATACTGTAAGAAAACTCACCAAAATCTGTCTCCACTTTAGTTCCAACAAGAATCGATTTAATTTTATCTTTAGACCAATTTGCAGCATTTTTTTCAGTCCTATAATATAAAAAGTGAAAATAACAAGCAATAAAAATTTAAATGCATAAAACAAATTTTGTTTAATGATTTTATTTGCACATCTTCAATATTACTGCGCCAGACACACGACAAAAAAGTCCAGACGAAATAAAAGATCAAGATTCAAAAGGACTTTGCGCGCAAGAAACAAACACTTCCTTCTATAATATTAGAGATTTTAAAGAACAAGGCATTCGACCTGGACCAAATTTATGAAACAATTCAAAATAACGGACATGTTTAGAGTAAATAACACACAATATTAGATTTGTAAATAAATATTGTTGTTGTAAAATTTTTTTTCTCTCCTTTTTTAAAAATTATTCCCATTTATCAGCAATTTTAGTATTGCAAGCGTGTTCCAGGTGTAAATAACACACGGGCAAATTCGCGGTGGGAGGGGGGGAATGGATTGATTAGGGTTAATTTTAAAAAAAACTGCAAATGATCCTAAATCCAGAATCTGGATTGGCTGGTCCAGAGGATTCCTAATTTGGGACATTGTATTGTATACGTATAAATCATTTTTGTGAGTTTATTATATAAATTCAATACACATCAATAGTTAAAATTTGATAAATAAGCATATTTGATTTCATTGTATGTATATTATCTTTGTGCGTTTTTTACTATCTACTTAAAAATCACATTTTTTCAGATAAGTTCTTTTTGCAACTAAATATTAATGAGATGAAAGTAAGAAAAGTTTCATGAATTTTGTTGCAAGTTCCTTTTTATTTTATTTTTTTTATTGGGGACCCATTTTTTCTCAAAAACAAGTTTTTAACCAATTATTAACTGAAAATTTTTTTATACATTTTATTCATAAAAAAAATGGAGTGTTTATACATGAAATATTTTCGACCCATTTCCAGTTTTTTTCTGGAAATTTTAGGTCTTAATACAATACCCGTTTCTTGCGTGTTTGTAGGTATATGTGTGCCCCTACTACATCCAAATGGTTGCATATATTTTTTTATAAAACTTTGCATACTGTGAGTACTTTCATTCAATTAGTGGCTGAACTTGGTTGCATTAAGTCTGCCTATCCATTTTCCCATTCTATGTGTCTGATTTTATGTCTGTGTATTGCACAAGTACCACATATACTTTATCCATATATTTTATAAATCATTCACTTTACTAAATCATACTTTATTTTAATAAATACATTACTTGAGTTCTCTTTGCTTGTGTATTTAAACAAGTTGCATGTTAAAACATCCGAGTAACTATACTTAGATAAACCATAATTTGGTATTTTGGGAGCTTTGATGTATATTAAATAAAACAATTAACTATTTTATTTTTAATATTTTTGATTGTAACTATTTTTTCAAAACTATTTTTACGGAATTTCTAATACTTCTTTATTTTCTGCCTTGTTGTCTATAACAAATATTTAAAAAATTCTGAATATTTGGGACCAGTGCTTTTGAAAATAAATAAGGAGCACAATACCTATCAAAATAGGACTGATAGCTAATACAGGCCTCATATGTGAAATATAGTCTCCTCAATTATACAAAATTTGGCACTATATTAGACATAGAAAGCTGCTGCAGGGCAACAACAAATGGAACTTTTACAAACAATTAAAATAAAATGCTAATATTTCATTAAAAAAAATACTTAACAAACTAAAATAAATAAAAACAATTAATTTCCTTATAAATAAATGTTAAGAAACATATACCGTAAAATTACATGACTGGATAGAATATATTCAATGACAGTATAGACTTCACAGAAGTTTCTCTGCACTTTTTGTGATCTATTGAACAAATAATAAACGTAATTACAGGTGATTAAAAAAAATTTACAGTGAAAAATGTTTTAAAAGTGTTTAGGATTTTTTGAAAGATGATCAATAAGGGTAGATTTTATTTTCTGAACACTGTTCAGTGTACTTGCTTTTCTTTCTTGCTCCCCCTCTTTTTGAAACATTTGTTCAGCTGCATCAAGCATTCCTTGAGCAATGTACATTTGAACTGGGTCTTGCTTTTTTTAAGTGGTCATTCCCTTCCTTTAATAACGAATCTGCTGAAGACAGCATATCCTTTTGCTCCTGCGAGATAGCTTTTATTCTAGATTCCATATTTGAAATTGTTTCTATTTTCTCGTGTAATTCTTTTTCTAACAAATTCTAGTTTTCTTCTTTCTCTCTACCTTCTTTTGTTTTCTGTTCCTTTAATTTATCTTGCTTCTACAAAAACTTGAAGTAGGATTTAGATGAAGTGTATGCTATAATACCCAAAAGCTTTTTAGCTATTGCATCTTCGAAACATTCTCAAATTTCAATCTGGCATTTAACATTTTTTCAGACATTGCCGACTTCTCTTCAGAGAGGACACATTATGAAATCGAGAATGACTGAGAGTAAGACAAGCTTTCTGAAGTGATGCTACATTTGGATATTTTTTTTTGACCAATTGCAATTTTTTCTTCGATTATGCTTTACAATATGTGGCCAATTCTAATGTGTTTTACATCTTTAGGAGGAACAAAGTCAGTTTGTAAAACAAGCCACTCATTACTTTTACTTCATCAATATCAAGAAATGATAGGGCTCTTGCAATATTGCATGCATACTTTACTCCTTTTTTCAGAAACTTTAACTGGTTGTAAACATTGCAAATTTGAGAGGAATTTTCCACTAAGCAATGAAGCTTTTTTTTTAAGGTAGTTAAATGCTGCAAATAGTGTGCCTACATTTTATGTTTACACATAATTTGATCAGAACTTTTGAGATCAACGATCAAGTCCCTGATCTTTTGCCCACAATTTACCTTTGCTATAGGCAACAATTGCTCAGTTATTCACATTTGTGTCCTTCTTACAAATTTTGCTGGCAAGTCTTTTCAATAATACCTTCAACTCTGTGTATAAAATAAGGATAAGTGATGCTGATGTTTGAAAAAAATTCAGAAAGGGTTTAAATAGCTCAGCACTTTCCGTAACAAATTGCAACTCAATTTTAATATCTGCATCTCTACTATTATAAAAGGAAGTGTCTATTTATGTGTACTCAAGTGTCCTGACAAATCTATGGCACTTACAATACAGGCATAAGAGTGGAAAAAGGACAAAAAGTCTGAAAATACGCGTAAACTCAAATTTTGCAAAAAAGTAAAAAGGAGCTTGAAACCATATTTCGCACAAAAAGAAAAAATATCTTGGCAACTCTGTAAATATGTAGTATAAAATAAGATACATGAAGTTAAAAATGTTATTTTTATGCATATCCAAATTATTCGAGAATTTTCAAAATCCAAATTCTCCAGGTTTACCATTAAACCAATGAGCTTTTCACAAAGGATTCTTTTCAAAGATGAATTTGCAAGACTTATATGCTTGGCAAAATTTAGGAGTGCAATGTTGGCGATATATGTCTCATTTGGCGCATTTTACGTTTATAAAAGACAAAAAAGGGCAAAGAATCAGAATTTTTTCTTAAAAATTGTTACAAATCGGTCATTTTCTCAAAAATTTAAGAAAAGTCGGAAATACCGACTAAAGTCGGAAGAATCTGATCCCTGATTAATGAGATTTGACACACAGGTGGTCCGAATTGTTTGCAATTTTTGTATGCAAAGAACATTTTTAAATGAATTTAATGACATATTTAATTATTATTGTTGTTTTCCTTAGAATAGCAACACCATAAAGAGATGACAGATTCAAAATTTATTTTTCCCGTTTGATTTTGCAGAGAAACGATTTCAGCCGACGAAAAAAAGAAATAAAGTTTTAACTAAAGTTGTGTAGCTCTTTTTTTCAAAAAAAAAAAAAAAAAAGTACAAATTTTAATGGATTTGAAATCTGCGGAAAATTTTACAATAGATCTAGACCTAAAAATGTGATTTTCTTTAAATGAATAATTTTTAAAAAGTAACTTATATTTTTTCCAATACGAATTTCACCTTTGTTGTCCAGAAATCAACAAATTTTCTGCGCTCAAACAATTCCAACGAAGGAAAGCAAAACAAATTTTTTTAAATTTGACTGGCATTGTTTTTTTTTTTTTTTGTAAAAACGGGATCGTTAAAGATAGATTGAAAATTTCGACGGATTTGATATCTGTGGAAAATTTTACACCATATAGATACCTTATAAGTTTGATTTTCTGTTAATAAATAATTTTCAATCGAATATTGATATTTTCGCAAGAGATTGTAACGTCCCTTGGCAATTCGAATTTGGCCGCATTTGACAATGACGAGGCCATAACGGCATTGCCCGTAACTGCATTGGTAGCTATTGGACTGAATTCCCAGGGAATCCATTCCAATAACCACCAATCAAACCAACACCACGGGCAACACAGTGATGGCTGTTATCCAATTAACTAATTCCCGTTTGGTTTGCGGGAATTGATAGCAATCGCCGGGGGCTAGCGAGTAGTGGCCAAACCTGACCCCATGAGAAGAACTTTCACGGGCAATGCCGTGCTGGCCACGCAGTGGCTAGTATATTACATATCTTGAAATTCTTTTGTATTTCTCAGACTGCATCAGTTTTGGCTGTTTAGATGGAATGAAGTCCCAAAAGTAATCAACAATTGCAAGCTATTGAGCTAATAGCCTTACGGCAGCTGGTCCCATAGTCAACCAAAATGTTGATGTATGTTTCACAAAGCGTTTGTTTTTGCATTTGGTTTTTCTTGTACTACTCTAAAATCTTCATATCTTGATGGGAATTTTTTGAAGAAAGTATACGTATCTACAATTCATTCTTTAGCTACTTCACCATACTCGTTTATAACCTCTAAAAAAGCATTGTGGACAACATGAATATTACAAGATAAAATATCTGAGACTTTTTGCCCTGTCCTCAAAAACTTCATCATTAATTATTCTCCATACAATATAAGGATACAATTATAAATTGATTGGCCGATAAATGTAGCATACAAATCGATTAATCGATACATGTAGCGCAAATATCGATTTTCAATGTTAATTTTCTGAAAAAAGTTGCCATAGGTGCCTTGCCTTAAAAATAGGCACTTTAGTGGCATTTTTAGTTGCCTCTAGGAGGCCTACTAATATGGCAGCATTGGTATTTTTAAAAATTATTTTCAGCATGCACAACTAAATTAGTTCGAAACAATCATAAATCATCTGTGTTTTTAAATTACTGTGTAATCAGTAGAGGTCGGATCGATATGCAAAAATGTGACCTAAAATATGCATTACAAAATCCCAAAATATGCGAAATTGCAACAAAAAAAATTATATTCTTACAAAAAGAGTAGTGAGGAGGATAAAGTAAAAATGAGCCACACTTTCATTAAATTAATACACAATTTTATTTATTAATCGCTGCACCCACTCTTCTGGCGATCATGGAGTGATTTGTTTTTCCAAACTCTTTACATAAATTAGGTATTGCCAGCAGGGGTAGTCGTTTTATCGACATCCAGATGGGGGAATCATATATATCATTTTGTATTATTTGTATCACCTTCTCGTACACTGGCGTAATGTGTTCTTTCTGAGTGTCGATTCATGAGGAATTTCTTTACCTGTGTACTTCTTCAAGAAGGCTCTAAAATGTTCATTCTCCAACTTATAAAGAGTTATATTGGATGTCAACATTGCCTTGATCTTGGTACATCTTGTTCTTCTCCAAAGATTGTGACACTGACTCAAACTTTTGAAACGATGAAAGGCTGTTGAAGATTCTTAACTTTTTGCGCCTTTTCCATTTTTTTTTTGTTTGCGAGTCGCAGTTGTTTTGAATTTGATTCCTTCCAAACGCACTAAGCAAAGTTCTTTGAAATAATTTTTTTTTTGCAAAAATTTTTCAAAACAGAAAAAATTGTCTAAACATGCACAAAGCATGCAAGAAACGTTAACATGCAAAATGGTCCCAAATATTCAAAATAGATTTGGGGTTTTTTGGTTGCAAATTGCTAAAAAACACTCAATATGGATTTCTATCAACATTAGAGACCAAAAAAAAAAAAATATATGCAAAATCCAAGCTCTAGTAATCAGTTAGCTTTACAGGAATTCTTTTTTGTTGTGAAAAAACAATTCCATTCATTACTTTTAGCTAGCTTTCTATTAACCTACATTTTAAGATGTATCTCTGGATTTTCAATTTAATGTTTTTCATTGAATTTCTGTAGTCAAAGGTAAGTAAATGGCTGATTTCTTAAAAAAGATTTTTTACTATTGTATGATACATTTGGGAAACGCTTGTATTAAAATGAGACGCAAGACATTATATGCACTCTCAAATATTCTATGCATTCTGGGTAACATTGGAACATTCTAGACTTCTTTACTAAAACTTTAAATTCTACAGAAATTTGAAATTTATTTACCTTTGTAAGTTTAAGAATCGTGTACCTTTATTAGAGTGGGGCAGTTGTTACACGAGATAAATAGGTACTACAATTTATTAATGAAAACAGGAATTAAGCAATTCAACCTGAGTATCACCAGGTAATTTTGCTCTTGGTAGCTTTGCTGGAATCCTCCAGACCTTGGCTATTCAAGAGTTTTTGCATTTTTTGACAAAAAAACCCTTTAATCTACCCACACACACGCGCGCGCAAATTTTGAGTTTGCAATATTAAAATAGCAGATATATAAATAGAAATAATTCTTAATAAAGGAAAAAAGTTATTTATACAATGCAACAAATTTTACTCGTAAATCTAATTTTTCTGAGTGGTATTTACTTTTAACATGTCCGTTACTTTGCATTTGCGTTGTTTCATCAATTAGGTCCAGGTTTAACTCCTTGTTCTTTAAAAATTGTTGGAAAGATGGAAAAAAGCGAGAAAAACAAAAAAACGAGCAAAACGTTAGGATTTTGAACGTCTGGATTAGGGATTTTGTACTGTACATGATAAATATATTATTCAAACAGATTCTGGAATTTATCGAATTCTGATTCACTTTACACAAAAATTTATAATATGGTTATAGTGGGATCCTAGCAACCTTATTTACCAAGGTTCAAACAATTTCATGCCACCTGTTATACGTTAAAACCAAACAAATCTAAACTGTGAAACTAGATACATGGGAAAACATTGCTTATGCCTGATATTTGTTGTGCTGTTCTATTTACCACATCTATCCGAAATTTTCTACTTCAATCACAATCAGCCTTGCTTTCAAGTACATTCAGAAAACTAATGTCAGTTGGATTATGATGCTGAATTGATTGTTTTTGATGAGAAAACAAATAATTACTGTAAAAAAACTTTCCTTGTCAAATGGCATATAAGATTTTTGTGGAGATGTAGTATCCGATACATTATAGTCACCAAATTAAGATGGCGGCCAATCTAAGCAAATACAAGATGGCCGCCAAATAGTAAAATCAATACCGTGAACTTTTGCATACAGTACATATAAATAGGAATAATTTTAAAAAAAAGGAAAAAGAAACATTTAATACAAAGCAACAAATTTCACTTGCAAATATTTTTATTTTTTTGTGTGGAATTGACACTGAACATGTTCGTTATTTCGTGTTTTATCAATTAAGTCCAGATTAAATTGTTTTTTTTTCTTCAAATTCTCGCAATGATGTACAGAATTGAAAAAGAAAAACACCGGTAAGCAAAAAAATTGGATCTGGGACTATGTACTGTACTACATGGAATTGAAAATAAGGATTTTTTTAAAAGATAAATTGGTCCTTTTCTATGATCTTGAAATTAACCATATATTTTTGGATGAGAGAAAAAAAAAACCAATGGAGTTGTTTTGTGAGTAAAATTTGTTCTATTGTATTAAAAGGGTTTTTCCTTTTTAAAAAATTATTCCTATTTATCTATCTAATATTTTACTTTACTTTTTAAAACGCTACTTGCAAACGCAAAATTCGAGAGGGGGTAAACCCTAATAAAAGTGCAACTTACTTGAAAGAATCCCAACAAACAAATACCATAATCAACATAAATCCAACAAACAAAGCATTGCAGAATTTTTTCTGAATAGAGTTGCCTTAAAATTGGATAAAAAGCGTGAAAACGTGCAAAAACTGAAAGGATAACACATTTAGCGATAAATTGCCAATAAGTTGTAACGTATTGGATACTAATTACCATCCAAGATTTCTATTTAAAAGTCCTACCAGTCTCATGCTAGCATCAGTCTTGTGAATTTCAAGTGTCTGTAGCCAAGTATGTGACACAAAGAGGCACATAGGTAGTCTCCTTCCATAAGAACACTTAAAGAAGCTTAAATGTAGGATAGCTACAATTGAGATCATATCATTCTTAGATTTTCTTTCTGTTTAAAGATTGAGGTAGGATACAACCTACACAAAAACACTTAGGATAATACCAAATGTTTTTAAATCTTTTTCATTTGAAGATTCAAAATTTCCATCACATAATTAAAATATCTTAAAAAGCTTGGAATCATCAGACACAAAAATATAACAAAATGTAAATAATGCAGTGCTACGACAAAAGTTCTAACTGAAAATTTATCCATTTCTGAACCAGTAAATCTAGAGCACTGCAATTAAAGATTTACTATGAAGGAAGGCATTGTGAACAATCTTTTGGTTCACCAATTCAAACAAAATATCAATGTTTACACAGTTGGAAGAACTTGATGTTAGACTTGAACTTTAGTTTAACGCTCTTCAATCATTCTGCTATAAGAACTAATAGACTAGGACATAATTTAGTAAACATGAGCCTGAATATTTAACAGCTGAGATTTTATATTTTAAATATACTCTAATCACATGTGATGTAGAGTGCAGTTATTTTCATGAAAAGTGGTTTTTTTTCGACTTGCTGCAGTAATTTAATGTAACAAACATAAAAAGTGTAGCATTATTTTGAATTTTAGATTACACTGGTATTATGAAAAATCTTTCCATTTAGTTGTTAGTAAATTGCACATAATTATTTTTTTAAAGCAGTGTCTTGTTAAAAATAGGCAACAAAATATTTTTTATTACAATTTTAAATGGAGCAAACTGAGTTAATCCCCCCCCATGACAGAACGACTCAAAAATTCACCACTAAAGGGATGCAGATGGCAAACAAAACAGAACCATAAATCACCTGCACAAAGTGCAATATGGTTCGTGCTGACAAATCAAAAGCGACGAAATTAGATCTTATTTAAAGGTACAAGACACCAAACAATCTGTACAAGTTCAATGTATGTCATATTTTTAAAACATACACAAAAAACAAATGCGAATCAAAGCACTGGGAGAAAACACAATAACATATTAATCAAACCTCTCTTTTGCATCAGGATTTTTAAATACATCGTAATGTCATGAATACAAAACATTTTAAACATGTGGATCAAAGAAGTATGTGTCATAATTTTAAAATCAAACTTTACCAGTGCCAATTGTTGACATTTGTTGCATCTGGACGCTCTTCAACTAACCATCGAGGATCGCCTTCTCCCCACTTTGCCATGCTAGTAGTATTATTTTAAAAATCTGCACTTTAACAAATAATCTAGTGACTTTTAAGGTGCAGCTAGTCAACTTCTGGTTTGTGAGCGCAGATCAAATGAGACAAAGAAACACCGGCTAAAGAAAAGTCTAGAACATAGATGGCGCACATAAACGGAGAATTGTAGAGCCACAAGAGATTGGAGAACGCTCACGACAGATGAAAAAAGAGAATGCACAAGAAGATTCCGGACTTCTGATCCAGGGGGCAGTAGAGTGCCTATTTAATAAGAGTGGCGACATACTGGAAACACTTTTTGATTGGCTTAGAGACCTTTTCTACCGCCCGAGGCGGTCTTTTCCTAGCTCCCATAGACTTAACATGGGAACTTTTTGTGTGTTCGAGAAAAACGTGTGTATATTAAATTTAAAAGAAAATATAGTTTTTTCATGTTCCATTTCGTGTTCTAGAATGTATATTTATTATTATTTTAGTGTTTTGTCAGTATAAATTTGAGGACTTTTTAAGGAAATAGCTTTTTTTGAACAACATGGTGTTTTCCGCAATCTAAGTTAGCGCGGTGTGCAATCCATCTCATCAATTACGCATGTAATTGAGCGTTTATATGATTCATTTTTCCGAATATATCCATATTATAACAATTATATGTTTTTTGTTCTCCCTGAAATGATATATTAATTAGCCCAGCAACCTTCTTTGAGACGATTCTGGTAGGAAAATGGCTGCCGCGCATGCGCATTGGGCCAAATTTGGTCCCTTGTCGCCACTCTTATTATACAGGCACTCTAGGGGAAGTGCTCTGAGCGCATGACCGGAAAACACCCACTCAAACATACAAGTTTGTTCTTTCCTTTTTTTTAGTTCGGAGAGTGGGGTGCCAGCTGAGAAAAGACGTTCAGGGCAGCTTGATCCATCGAGCCAAACTCATCTCATTGGTTGAAAAAGGTCAAGTGATTTTTCATCTATTTTTGGGTTCGAGGGTATATAAGTAAAATAAGGAAAGTTTCTTTTGGGTGCGAAAATGCAGCGCCTAGGGGCACACTAGGTTGCTATAGAATTTCGGAGGTTGCTATAGATTTTGCGGTTTTGGCTCAAAAACTTTTTTGGCATGGGAGCCAATTCGATTTAAGCCAATTTCGATTTTGGAATGCATTGTAGTGGAAAATCACGCCAGTCGCTCACGATGCTCGTCGCTCAGTGCCTGTCGGTGGATTTGATTACGCTCCTTGATATCGCGAAGCTTGCCTGGAATCGTTTATCCTTTTTTCACAAAATATTTCGTTATTTTAAAAGTTATTTTGTTTATGATATTAATTTTTGTGTAATCTGTATTTCTTGTATTTGTCAGTTCTCAAACATTGTTTACTTTTCGCTTTGTTGTGTTTTTGACTAGTTTCTGCCCTTCTCTTAATTGCTCTTTCTACCTGTAAATTGTCCAAAAATTATAGTGTAACTTAACTATGAAGGTTTTAATTACTGGTGTGGATTCGATGGTCAAATACGGAGTAATCAGAAATCATTACGGAAAAATCAGTATTTACCATCACAATGACATGGTAATGTAATATATATTCTAGCTTTTCCAGGAATCACCATTGAGGATGTAACGGAAAAGAAAGAATCGTGACTTGATTATGGGTCATGTAGGTACCAATAACACCTATGATTGCCTTGAGAAATGCTTCTCAAAATTTGAGGAACTGTTGCATAACATAATAAACTGTATTCAAGAGACGTGCATTGTGATTTCAGCTATATTATCTACCGATAACTACCTCTCTCTCTCCCTTGAAAAACAAGCTATGAGACCTTTTCTTCAGAAAGTGAACACAAAAAATTATCTAAACCACAGGCTGTTTTTCTGCTGCCAAAAGAAGCAAAATATTTTTTTTGTAGATCCCAGTCATTGGAAAGGTACACTTGAAAAGGTAGTATGGCACAAAAATTATCTTCTAAACCACAGGATGTTTTTCTACTGCCAAAAGAAGCAAAATATTTCTTTTTGTAGATCCCAGTCATTTGGAAAGGTAGTACGGCAAGGCCCAGTCATTTGGAAAGGTAGTATAGCAAATCCCAGTCACTTGGAAAGGTAGTATGGTAAGGCTGCCCAGTTTACATCTCAATTCTTCATCTGAGAGTTTAATTCAATCTGTGATCCACCTAAGCCCAAGGAAGGCTGTTGAACTGATTTCTACAATTGTTACAGACGGTTCTGTTCAATGCAGGTATTAATCTCTATAATATTGTACATAAAATATTATTAACTGTGTAACGTTATTTCCATATTCATTCTTTAGATGAGGCTTGGATATAACAAGTTCACTTTTTTTCACTAAACTTCCTAGTTTGCAATATAACAATATAGCCTTCCAACTTCCAGTAGAAAGAACCTTGGAGGTAGGATCACTGTTTTGTCAGAGCATTCCAGGGTTGAGGAGTCTCAAATTTTCCTGACAGTGTTATTGATGGATTTTTATGATTCTTTGTGGCACGAATTCCTCAGCTGCCAGGTGCTTAGAAACATATTATATCTACAAGACTAATGAAATATTATCTCAATTGGCTGGAGATCAATTTGCTCATAATGAATATTTATTTATACCTTTAAATGAAAATAATCTGGGTTCTATTGGTTGGAAAAGTTTCATTTTTATAAACCCTGCGGTACAACTTCTGCTCAAAATTACAAAGATTCCATTCAATTATAGAAAAATCATATATGTAAAAGCTTTAAATCTTCTGGGAGATTGATTAATTTCATGCCCTCCTCACTTTAACCAGATAGATAGAACTAAACTCTGTAGCTACTGATTGCCCATCTAGCAATAAATTAGTTTCATTAAATGTTGAGAAGACAAGACAGCGTTTTAAATGGGGAAATTCGAGATGTAGCTATTCAAGATATGCCCTTAAAATTAAGGTAGGTGAAAAGCATGGCAACTACTTGAGTGTAATTATTAAAAAAATCAGTGTGCAAAAAGAAACAATTCTTGTTTTTAGGATTATGTTGGAAAAGTTTGTATCATTGTATTTTTATGCAAAAGAGGATACATAATTAATTTTTCTCTTTCAGGATAAGGGTAAACAGAAGGAATTTTTCTTTTTCAGGATGCAACTCCAGAGCTTTGTATCATTGTATTTATGAATAATAAATTTCCTTTAGTTAAGATGGCTAGTAAAAGATTTTGCAAATTCAGGAGCAATTCACCTGAGCCTGTAAAGAATTTCCCTCATGATTATCAATTCACATTGTTGACTTTTTCATCAAAACAACTGTTATGTTTCCTGATAACTAAATGATGTTTGTTTTTGGTGATCATTTCATATGTCATCAATAATGAATTTCTTTTGGTTCAGATAATCATAATAGAAGTGCAACATTGATAAACATCTGATCATTTCACACATTACATACTACTAGGAATATTATTTCCTCATTTGATTAAGGGAGCAGACAGCTTGCTGATTATTATTAGTTGGTGGTATATTCAGTAGGTTTTATATTTTGCATGTAGCACCTTTTCAGAAATACAAAGGCAATAATGATTTTTCACATAATAGTGTGAAGCTTCAAATTGAATAAGTTATTTTAGAAAGTAAACTTAGAGCAGCTTTTGGCTATAGCCCCCCTAAATCTGCAACTGTATATAGCATGTGTTAAGCACAGTAGTCAAATAATGAGTGTTCCAAATTTGCTGTGAATTGGTCGAATTGTGATATATATTATTTATATATCTTTAATATTTTACTCCAATTTGGATCACAGAAATTGTTTTACCCCTCTCAAAACCTAAGAAAAATAGAACAGGGGTTAATATATAAGAGCCAATGTTTTCTACAGGATGAGGATTTCGAATTGTTTTTAAATCCCACTGAACACCTAGGTCAAATAGAACTGGGGTTAATATATTGCCTACGTCACCCCCAGAGTTATGAAGAATAAGTGTTTTCCAAATTTGGAGTGGACTGGTCAAACCGTGTAGATCTGTATAGAGGACAGACAGACGTCAACTCTGCTGTATCCCCTTGAGGCATTATGCGACAAATTTATCTTGAAACATATTTTGCTTCTTATTTGAAACTGAAAGGTTTATAATTAAATGGTAGTATATGGCAGAGATAAAATAAACTATACACTTTTGATTTGAGGAATTCAGATTTTAAAAAATTTAGTCACCTGCTAGCATGGTGTTAAAGAATTTTTAAAGACAGGTATGTAACGAATCAGCTTTTGGTTTAATCACTCCTTAACCCTCTGCATACGAAGCCTCGAAATATCAATTCAACCTTTCGTTACGAGAGGCGCCCGGACAAGCAGAATACGGAGAGCGCCCGAGATTAGTGCTTTCCACTAGGAGGCGTATCACCTTGTCACTCTACTTGATCATCTCCTTTGTATGGGCCATAGGGGGTCCAAAACTACTCAAGAAGTTGTCCTTTATCTTTCCGAAGCATGATGTTCCGCGACACAGAACCAGTTTATACGGATTCACGTGGGAATTTTTATGTGCACCATTGTATATGCAATTGTGTTCTTGACTTTTTCTCATGCTTTGTCCCATTTGAAACGTTTAGCTGCTGGCTGCTACCAACAGTCTGGACTGTGTTTTCACTCTGATCAGACGAGCTTTATCTTCACTCCCTGCTTTCAGGTTTTGCTTTGAATTCTGTTCTCGTTTAAAAAAGTCTTTTTCAAGACTCTTCCTATTTCGGAAAATATTATTAGCCTTAAATATTTTCAATTAATGGGCTTGACATAAATCCGGATTTGATTCGTTAGTATTATGTCTCGCAAAACCAAATCGCTGACCCAAGCGGAAATTGAAGCAATTTTGTTTCAAGATACTGATGAATCAGATTTTTTTTGAATCTGATGATGATGATTCTAAAAGTACTGAGAAAGTAAACTGTGTTTTAAATAGCAGTTTATATCAAGAAGATGATAAGAGGGAATGTGAAATTAATGTTGGTGAAAGCATTGATGAATCAATGCTTAATTTTAATGTTGACTGGTTAGAGGACGTTCGAAGTGAATGCATAGAGGAAACGAAATTTGTACATCACACAGGACCTGTGCATAATTTGCCAACGGATTCATCAGCACTGGATTTTTTAAAGTTGCTAATTTCGGATGAATTACTTGAAGTTGTTCAAGCAAACACAAATAAATATGCAATTTTCTGTGCAAAGAAAAGAGGTGAGGACAAACATTGGCAACCTATCGAAAAGATTGATGAAATGTGGAGATTTTTCGGAATTTTTCTTGTTATGAGTGTAGCACACACACACACATTTACCTAGGCTTTCTGACTATTGGTCGCAGAATCCAATATTAGGTAACATGATGATAAAAAAAACTGATGACCAGAGATAGATTTTTTAAATTTTTGCATTATTTTCATATCTCAGATAGAGAGAAGGAAGTTGGAAGAGAGAATGCCGAGTTTTCTTACGTACAGAAGGTTGAACCTCTGTATTCTACATTGAAAAGCAAATCTTCTCAGCATCTCAATGCTCCTAGAGAAGTTTGCGTTGACGAAGCCTTAATTAAATTTAAGGGCCGAGTGGGCATAGTTCAATATATGCCTTTAAAACCGGCCAAGCGAGGTCTGAAAATGTGGCTCCTTTGTTCATCAAAATCCGGCTATGTTTTAAATTTTGAACTGTATGCTGGAAAGATGGGTAACATTCCAAAGTCCTCGAAAGGACTTGGATACGATGTGGTCACTCATTTGATTAGTACTCTGAAGAATAAAGGCCATGATATATATTTTGACCGGTTTTTTTGCAGTGTTCCTTTGAT
Source organism: Metellina segmentata (assembly GCA_947359465.1). NCBI lineage: Eukaryota > Metazoa > Arthropoda > Arachnida > Araneae > Tetragnathidae > Metellina > Metellina segmentata. The sequence goes on from OX375884.1 coordinate 2,866,448, forward strand.
TATAGATTTAGTAAAAATAGGACATTATGCTTGCGGCACGCTGAACGTAAACAAAAAGTATTTGCCCAGTAACATCAAGGCCTTAAAACTTTCTGAGGAAAAAAATATAAAGGTTTTCCAAAGTAAAACTAATTTGAACTTACTTTGCACGGCGTGGATGGACAAAAAAAGTGTTTTTATGCTCTCCACAAACTCAAAAAACGAAACAGGTATTGTGCAAAGAAGGCAAAATTCTGTTAAAAAACATAAAGTTTGCCCTGTCGCTTTTCTCAAGTACAACAAGCATAAGGGTGGAGTGGATGTAGCTGATCAAAAAAGGAAATATTACACTACATCGAGAAAATCCTCAAAATGGTGGAAGTATTTATTTCACTTCCTTCTAGATACAGCTGTTAATAATGCGTATATTTTGCAAAATCTTACAAGCATGCCGGTCCCTAAGAAGTGCAAATCTCTTTACGATTTTAAATTAGAGTTAATCTCCGATATCCACAAAAAATATTCGAGTAAAAAAAGAAAAAACACATTTATTTCTTCTACCCCACACATACATAAGAGGAGAAAAATAGATGGTCGTAAAAGAAAGTGTGTTCTATGCCGTGAAAAAGAAATAAAAACGTCTTCTAACAGATATGTAGAGAGCACATGGGAGTGTGAAATTTGCCAGAAATGCTTCTGTAAAAGCTGTTTCGAAGAGAGTCTATAAAAAACGCACTAATCAACTCATAAAATTGCAAAAAAAAAAAAAAAAAAAACTTATTATTATATAAAACAAGTCAAAGGAAATATGCCTCCTGGGGAACCCGCCTTTGCGACTTATCAAAGGGGTAACGCTTCAATAAACTGTACCTCCTGGGTGATGTGGAAATCAGTTTAACACTTTCTGATCTGTAACTTATATGTTTAATCCTGGTTTCGAAATATTTTACAAATATTGTTTCCAAAACTTTGTAAGCAAAAAATAATTGGCCGAACTACGAGTTTCCTTGCGTAAAATATGTTAATTGATATCGAATTTACGAAGTCAGATCAAAAAGTATTTTAGCCAAAGTATTAAAAAAATACCACGCTCAAACATGACAGTTTTTGTTAACTAGCACTATTTGTCAATTAGCCGACCAACTGGTATAGTGGTTAAGGTGTTAGCCTCAAGATCGGAAGGTTCCTGGTTCGAATACAGGTCCGGGCATGGATGTTGGCGGCTGGTGCACCTTAAATCTGTCGTGGCCGAAAGTCCTCACGTTGGGTTGGTGTGGAAGTTTGGAGAGTGGGGTGCCAGCTCAGGTGTTGCTTCGTCATCTGACCGTGGTTCAAAATTACGAGGTGTTGTCCTCGAATCTTTCCCTTAAGGGACTGATCCCGGACCGTCGTCAATAGCCCGTTGTGTTGCTCTAGTACGACGTTAACTAAAATTATCCATTTGTCAATTATACGATTATTCTTAAAAGACACGACAATCAGGATGGAGCAATATTATAATTGGCTGATGTTCTATGAAGATACGTGTCCTAGTAGAAGGGTTTGTTTACAAAATATGATATTCCAAAAAAAAATATTTTTCAAACATAAATTTGGGCAACGGGCTATTGACGACGGTCCGGGATCAATCCCTTCAGGGAAAGATCCGAGGACAACACCTCGTAATTTTTAACCACGGTCAGATGACGAAGCAACACCTGAGCTGGCACCCCACTCTCCAAACTTCCACACCAACCCAACGTGAGGATTTTCGGCCACGACAGATTTAAGTTGCACCAGCCGCCTCTACACCATACGATTACAAACATCCATGCCCGGACCTGTATTCACTATACCGGCTGATCGGCGCGTGCCACGTAAGAGAATTATATATATAGAGAGAGAATTATGTCAACCAAGGGAAAAATTCAGTTCGTTAAAATTTGTCTCATCCAAAAACTTTTTTGGCTGAACTTAAGAGCAAATTTACTAACCACAATATAAAAAGCATTTCATAAAAAAAATAATAATTGTGACATTTCAAAACCAGTAATCCTTGTGATGATACTATTTCCCGTTCACAGAAATTAAATTTCACTAGTGGGGAAGCTGATCTTAATGTCAAATTTAAAATAACCACGTGCTTTTAGCGTAAGTATTTAAAAGTTATAGCCGAAGCAAATTTGCAAATTAAGAAATTCGTCAACGTTTATCCTTCGTTTTAAAACTAAAATTCACTATCTTCCATTTTCAATTTGGATGACACCAGTCTAAAAATTGGCACCATTGAGTATCGGTATCCCGCAGCTAGATGTGATCAACAGTGACCGCAAAACATGCCCTCTTCCTTGAAGGCCTGGAGAAGAAGGGGAAAGAAACGCTTAAGGGATTCAGGCGTCTTGTTGGGAATCCGACAACATTCTTTTTTCCTGTCCCCCGTAACGAAAGGAAATAGATTCTCGGGCGCTTTCGTATGCAGAGGGTTTAAAGGTCATTTGTATAAGTTTTTAGTATAAGACTGGTAAAAATGTTAACACTTTTAGGGTGGCGGAACGTCTCATTATCTTCAGTATTCTAAAGTATAAATGTGAAAAATTTGGTGTGAATTATAGTCAAACGAAGTAGATTTGTATGGAAAATATACACAAACACATCCTTTTTTTATATAAGTAGATTACAATCCCTTTTTTTTGCGTTTTGTGTTCAAACGGTACTACGAGCTAAGAAACGATACAATTATTTAATCAGACCAAATTCTTCATTTTCAGAAATAACGAGAAATCGCGAGTTTTATAAGAACGCTGATGTAAGTCCTCCATTAACTTATGCCTCACTATCGGACAGGTAAGTGTTTAATATTAAAAAAAAAAACCTACATGCTTTCTTGGGGGTATGAATATGTTTTGCATCCACTTAATTATTAAATGTTTTATTTCTATTTCTTGAAAAATTGCGAGAAAATAATCAGTTTTATTTTCTTTGATTTCAGGCCATTATTGAATCGCCAGAAAGGTAGCTAACATGAAATTAAATATAAAATTGATTCCAAAACACGTTCTGTTACTTCAGAAGGAACACCGCAACATGGAAGTAAAGCACATTCCACAAGTCTCAAATAGTTTTAAAAACAGCACTGGTGTTGTTTTTTAAACCAAAAACCGGAACATTTTTGCGTGAATGAAACAAGAATTGAAAAAATTACAAATGTTTATGTCTAGAGTTTTATGACGACAATTAATTTGACAATTCATACACCCGAGAGAGATTTCGACAATTTGTATATGATATATAAACCTAATATGAGGTTAATTAATGTCTCACTTCAGCAACGCACTATTGACGATGTTCCAGGATCAATCCCGAAGGGAAAGATTCTAGGACAACGCTTCGTCCTTTTGAACCACGGTCAGAAGACGAGAACAACACCTAAGCTGGTACCTCACTCTCCAAACTTCGACACCATACCAATGTGAGGACATCTGAGGCCACAGATTTAACATTTACCAGCCCCTACGTCTACTAGTCTTTAGTTGGGTAGAGATTTGAGTAAATTCCCAATCCCAATATTTGAACTCGCAACCCTCGGGTTGTTAATCCGCTTAGATCAAATCTGACCTGATGTTCTTACGTCAACAGCAGGGACGCCTACCCTAGGGACCCTACCCCTTTGCCTCACCAATATCTTTATGGATGGATAGGTGGGTAGTTAATTAACGTCGCTCTGAAGCAACTCAACGACCTATTGGCGACGGTCCGGCCGTTATCCCGAAGGAAAAGTCCAACGATAACGCCTTGTAATGATGACAACACTTGAGCTGGCACCCCACTCTCTAAACTTCCATACCAAGCCAGGACATTTCAGCCACGATAGATTTAACGTGTAGATGACGGTCTGAGACTGGACCAAGTTTCGAATTCGCAGCTCAAAGTTTGCTAATCCGTTGCTTATCCAACAGGGCTACCTTTCATTGATGGGATCGGCCTCATCAAATTAATTATGAAATAAATGAGTATTGCAAATATACGGGTAATATGAATAGCCAAACATAGAGATGACTTTACTCAATAGGTCGTAAAGCCATTGTATCCGGCGACAGCGGTACAAATTTAAGAGGTCCAAACTCCTTGCCCAATCCCAATATTTTTATAGTTTATGCAGAAAGGCATGGATAACATGGGTAGGGAGATGTACACACTCAACCCTTCTGGCGATTGCTCAATGAGGTACCTCGTTAGTAGCAAAACCGACTGACGGACGAAAAATTTCATCATTGTAAGAAAACTCTTCAGATCTTGATCTCCTATCCAAAAATACAGGTAATACAATATCTTGATTACAAGATAACTCGTTATTGGCAAAATTGGTCAGCTCTTAATGGAAGAGATATCTCGTCATTAGCAAAATTGATCAGCTCTTGATGGACGAGGTTTCTTGCCACTAGAAAAAGTGGTCAGCTGTTGAAGGCGTCATTTTCAAAATTTGTCAGTTCGTCAAATCTATCGTCATTGGCAAAATTAATTAACTATTGATGATGAACGAGATATCTGCTCGAAACCCCACCACACACACACTTGGAGGGTTAAACAAAAAATAACTACTATTGTCCCAGTAATTACTTAAAATGTTATATTGTACACACTCCCAGATCGTTTATTTGCACTGTTACTTGTTCAAATTTGTCATTGATAAAATTTGAATCCCATGCTTTTTCATGGGGTCGCCCTCAAGATGAGGCATCATAGGCTGTTTGCAATGAAATACTATTGTGAGTAGAGCAAGAGCGTATCATTTCATATATGCTTTTCTTTGGTCTGTGTCATTACCTTCAAATGTAAAATGTTAAATCTATAGGACCCCTTCAAACATTTTCAGCAGGTGTCAGGCCTTACTGCAATAATAGACATGTGTCATATTCAGTGGCCACACTTTCTACATAGCTTCACCTTACAAAATACATATATATATATTTGGGATTCCCTAATAATTTTCCCACGTTGGGACCATCCATCAACGTGTGCTACCCTTTAACTGTGACCTAAAGGTCAAGATAAAGGTATCTTGACTAGAAATAAACTAACTGCATCATTACTTCAAAATAAAAATCGAATTGATACTTATTTTCGATAACTCTCGAAGTTAAATATTCTGATTTCGATTTAATTTCTATTTATTCCATTGCTAATCCGATGTTCTTTCAGCTGTTCAAATGGAGAAGTTTACTTTTAACACTACTATGACGGCATCAAACATTTAAGTATTGCCGTTAAGGATTTGTTTTGATTTTTTAATACTTTTTCTGTGGACACTCTAAACAATGGCCATAAAGAAATGAAATCCAAAATAAACATCTTAGCTTGTCTAAGAAGCACTCCCCCCCAAACACTATAATTTTATACAAAAACAAATAGTGAAATCTGAGCGAGTGGGAGGGAAAATTTCCAATCACTGTCATTATATCTTCAAATATGCAACACTTTGATCCATTAATAATATTTCTGTAGAAATTTCTTAAATTATCGAAATACTTTTTATTTTAAAATTGAATTCGAAGAACCTATTAGAATTGAATTTGAACAAATATAGTTTTGATATTTCATCAGTTCTGACACAGATTTATTGTGCCTCTTTTGTGTGTTCTGTGCCTATAGACCTCCCTTCCCTTCCATAGCATTGGGTTGCACCGTGGCTTAGTAATTTACCCACTGTTCTTGTAAACTAGGAGTTGTAGGCGATGCTGGTTTGATTACTGTAACTTACTCCGGGAGTATTTCTTTCATCTGCATTTGTAAAAATTCACATGTACTTTCATTTATTTGATGTTGTCTGGACAAATATGATCCTTGCGTCTTAAAACCCTAACATCTAATCCAATCCTCGTCCATTCATAAGCCAAAATTAAATAAAACGAAATTTCATGCCCCATCTGTTTATATGTAACTGGTTTTATAATACAAAATTTTGTTAATTGATCACTACTATTGAAAACAATCATAAAAATTAACTGTCCATTTTAGAAATTAAAAATTGACAGTATTATTTTTATTCAGTACAGCCCAGTGTATAAACCATATGTATAATTATGTATAAAATTGATGTATATATATAACAATTTTATGTTTTTATCTAACCGTTAGTTACATACGCTTCAGTTCGCATCGTACGTAGTTGAAAACGAGCAAGCAACTATAATAACCAGTTAACCACCAACCTAAATTCTAATCTAGTCTAGACGAGAGATCCCGGTGCAAAGCAGCGAGCAAATGCAACTAGAGCTAACAAAGACAGGAATGCCGGGGTTGGGATCTTTATCTCTCCTAAGATCCGGACCCCTCACATAGGGGGGGGGGTCTCATTACAGGACACGAAATTTGGAACTTCTGTGCAGGAAGAATGAGCTATTGCCTACGGGGATGGATGTCCGCAGCTGTCTTGACAAAAGGCTGGACGGCTGACCTAAGTAGACACTTTTCTGAGAAATCTTCTGAAACCCCATTGGGAAAGATTCCAATTGTACATCCGGACGGTGCTACTGAGCCCTGAGGGGCAGAACGTGAAAAATCAGGGCATACTCTGAATCAATTTTGGAGAGGAAAAGGAATGAACAAACATCAATTTGATTTATTTAGAGTGGATCTCGTTTGTTGAACAACTTTTTTTTCTGCGGTAGTCGTATCTGGGATTTGGAGTATAGCTTCGTTATATTATGGTTGGAGAGTTTTGCGTAGAAATTGGTATTGAGTTTAATTATAAACTCTTTGATCTCGCGTACATGTTTAGTTATTCCCTAATTTTTATATTGCGGTAGAATAATGGGCTGTCTGTAGCTATTCGAAGGGTGATGTTTTGGAGTGATGCTGTTCTTTCACGTGAGTTTCAGCGCAGGAAATCCCCATACAGGACTAACGTAAGTGACCATTGGTAGCAACATGGAACTGCGAAATCGCGGTCACAAGGTAGAAACGAATGTCTCTGAGAAACTAATGCAAAGCACGTGCTAACAATGGAATGGATTTTTTTGTGTGTGCCCCACAACCGTCTGAGAAAATGTGCAAGAGCTTGATTTAAGTTTTGTTTCTCTCGCATTTATTATTTGGAGCTGCTTTAGTTAAGGGGTAGAGACATCGCAAATTAATGACGTTTTATAGTATTTTTAAAAAAAACTCTAAACTTACCGGAAGTAAGATTTTAAACAAATGTACAGAATCTTTAAGCAAAACTCAATGTGGAATAAAATCTCAAAACTAAATTTATAACTCAACGTCTGGGAAAATTACACAATTCTTTGTGAGTTTGCGTAATCAAGAACTGATCTAGTGTTGTCGAGTTCATGGGATGATGCCAAAACAAATTGTTTGTCTTCTCATTGGAAATGCGTAACACGGCTAACCATGCGACTACGAGAAGGTTTTTAAAAGTATTAGAAACACACACACAGTTTCTTTATCATAGCCCGCCTTGTAGGGGCCGCGGTAACCTTGTTTGATAAGAGTCGTGGATTAGCGAACGGAGGGTTGGGAATTCCAACTAACTAAAAGACCGTCGTGCAGGTGGGGACTCGTGCACGTTAAAACTGTCGTGGCCTCAAATTTTCGAATTTTGGTTAGGTGTAAAACTTTGGAGAGTGGGTACCAACTCAGGTGTTCACCTCGTCATCGGACCGTGGCTCAAAATTACCCAAGTATTGCCCTCGGATCTTTCCCTTTGCGATGGATCCCGGACCGTCGCCAATAACCCGTGTGTTTGTTGCTTCCAGTGCGAGGTAAATTCAACAACCAACCCCACACATTACAAAAAAATATTCCACGGCTTACAAAGCCTTGATTGTTTTAATTTAATAATATAAAAATAACAAACCAATACTAGAAGGAGACCCCCCGACTATACTGTAATATGCTGCCTTTCTGTATGATAAAAGAAACCTTGGCTCATAATTTAATAATTCACCTCCCCTCAGTCCCCTTTCCATAGAAATTTATGAATGGTTTAAACATGTCCATCCTAACCACAGGGTTAGTTTGTAAAGTTTCTCTCGCCTTTATTATTTGAAGTTGCTTTAGTTAATGGGTAGAGGCATCACAAACAACAATTAATGACGTTTTATAGAATTTTTTAAACAAACTAAACTTATCGGGTGTGAGATTTCAAACAAATGCACAGAATCTCTAAGCACTACTCAATATGGAATAATATCTCAAAACTAAACTTATTACTCAACGTCTGGAAAAATTACACAATTCTTTGTGGGTGTGCGTAAACGAGAACTGATCTAGTGTCGGCGAGTAATGAAGGATTAGCGTAACTGTATCGGAAATTGGAATAATCCCTTATCCACGCACGTCTTCTTGGTCCTTGGCTCGAATCCCGGTCTGGGAAGAGATGCTCGTAAGATTTCGGAAGAGGTGTTGAAACACAGAGTGTGAACACAAGAATTTTATTATTTCATAAACAAAATGGAGCTAGCTTTCTTATAAATTCTTCGTTGGAAAAAATGATAGTCCCAATGCCATATTTCGTGTAGTGTTTTGTTTTCACACTCTCTCTCACGTTCTTTTCAAGGGAATGCATGATAACTATGACACACCTTACTGTTCGCTCATTTGAATGTCCCCAAACAGGAGTTATTGTTGTATGCTGTTTAAAATAAAGCTCTCTTTCAAAATTTAATTTGCCTATTACATATACTTTTTACAAATGGTTTAACATGAATCTAATGAATAAAGAATATATTTTGAACATTATATATATCCATCATGTTCTTAGTGATACTAATTCAAATGAGAGAAATCAGAAAATTTTTACTTTCCATGCAATCCATTGCTTAGTCACAATTTTTCTTGCATGGAGCTTACTTCTCCCAGTGGCGGACCAAGTCAAGTGGGGGCCCCAAGCGGTAAAATTTTCGGGGGCTTCAAACACAAGGAAGAAAAAAGTTTCAAGAAAGCTCTCATTGAGTTATTAGCAAAAAGAAAATAAAAAATTCCATACCATAACACATCAAATCAATTTATTTAAAAAAAAATTTTACATGAATTTCGAATTTTTTTTTGCGAATTCGTCAATTATTTTGGTATTATAAATTCGGTTTTAAATTTTTTGCTCTATCTACAGAATGGCCATATCAATTAATCTTTCTTTTCCCATAGTACTCCTTAGTAAATTTTTGACAATCTTTAAAACAAAAAACGATCTTTCTTTTGACGCCCATAACAAAATGAACTGTTAAAAAAAATTTAAATAATGTTTCAACATTCGCAAATGTGCAAAACATTTCTTTGAAGGCTCGATAGATGTCTGGTGTAGGTTTTATGGTGTCCTCGCTTTCTTTTAGAAACATTAAAAAATTGTCAAATTCATCTTCATAAGTACAAACATTAATGCATTTTTGTAAATTATATATTTTTATAGTTTTTTATCCAACTTCCAGTTAAAGCCTCTTTTCTATGGGTGAAACGAAATTTTATAGCTAATACAGCATCTGCCCCTCTTGCTGATCATCTTGTATATTAGAAACTCTTTTCACTGCACTTAAAGAAGCACATTGTAAAGACGCTGTCACATCTTTCCTCGAACACTAATGAATAGACATTTTAAGACCTCGGGGGCCACTTCGTAATCCGGAGCCCTACGCGGATTTCCTTCTCCACAAAGGAAATAAATATAGTTTTGATATTTATTGTTTTAAAATTTTATTTATGGATTATTGGCGCGTATATTTTCTATGAATCGCTAAACAAGACTCCAAAAACTGAAGAATTCAACACACACACTTCAATGGAAACCTCTCGAAACTCTAGTACTCCTCGCAATATGTCTTGGCGATACTTTCGAAATAATAGATACAACCTGTGCTTCATTTCTATTCATCTCTTGAAATTGTTATCAAATTTGTTTTAACTAAAATACTTTCCACTACGCCACATTAGGTATTCTGTGGAAATTGTGATAAACCCTTTTAAACTTAAAGTTAATTGTAGAACATTTCCATTCACATCTAAGAACTCTTCCTGCGGTTTGGTTGCTCTAATTTGTAGTTTTTCATAAAAACTCTAGTTATGTTCCCCCCTTAGTACACGTACTCATGCACTTTTCAAACAACACTGTAGTTAATTATTTCCAATTTTGTATAGTTGTCCTTTTATATTTCACAATGGATCTGCATATGGTGAGTAAAGGTTAACAACTACGATGACCCTGATTTTTTTAAAAAGAATAAATCCTCTACGTAATCTGTAGTTGCAAACCGGTTATTTTAAAATAAAATAGGATGTTCTTAAAAGAGTGTTAATCGCGTTCAATGAATTGAATACATACTCAAATATGTGTAAACATAACTAAATAACATCTTTGTGCTACGCTAATTAAACACAAGAACTTAGCGCAAAGGAATTGTAATCTATTTATATGATGCACAAAAGATGCTATATTTTTTATTAAATACAGCAATAAAATCAAATAAAAAAGGCATGCTATGTTTTCAACGATTCTTATTTTCAAATCATATTAAATTTTATCGTGAAAAAACGAATACTACACTGTTGAATAGCGAACAATCGCCTTTCACGAAGCAAATCTATTGAGGATAGACAGATGCCTGGTAAAACCGCGAAACAGGGTTTGTGGCAAAACAGTAGTTATAGAAAACTATAATGTATAGCCACCAGCCAAAATCATAAAAAGGGTATGAAAACTTTTTCTGGACCCGAGACCTTTTATAGCCCATCGGTCAAAAAGGTAAGAAAAATTCTTTGACAAATTTTTGTCTTATCTGATCGGATATCAAAGGTCAAAAAAGGTTTTATTTTTTTCACGACGGGATATAAAAGGCCAAGCTTGACATGAATCTGGACACGGACCATCTGAGTCACCAATCGCTTGACATGGGGGAAAACAAAAGTAGAAAGTGCATCGGGGTTGGTGCACGTTAAATCTGTAGGTGTCAATTGAATGGGAAAGATACCGACCCATTTTGATGAAGCCAGTGGCCTCTAATTCAATTTCCGACCCAACCAATTAATCCTACAGACGGTGTTCAGATTCTGCGTTTGAAAAGGTTAACATAATGTTCTTCACACCAAGATTGCCTACGTTTTTATCAGCATCCCTTTTAGAAAACTAGAGTTTCACTGCATCAGTAACCCTTTGCAGCCATTCCCATATGTTCTTTTTAAACAATATTTGCTCAATGAGTGTATCAGAATTTGTTCAAAGCGTTGATAGACCATAGACTTAGAATAAGTGATAGACAGGAATGAAAAAGATACCGGCCTCGAAGTCGACCCACTAAATAATCCGATGAAGGGGTCTGCGATTGAAAATGAAATTTCAATTGGCTCATTCGATCGACATCCTGAAATTTTTAACAGAACGTTTTTCTCACGCCTCAAGCAAACTGAGGCACAGCATGATACCAAGTCTCTGAAAAGGAAGGCATGCCCTTTCCAAGTCGGCCATTTGCGATTGGTCGTCCGAAAACATTCAACACACAAAATTATGATGGTATTTTTTAATTAACGTCACAACTGGCTATTGGTGACGGTCCGGTATCAACTCCGAAGGAAAGAGAGGTCTGATGACAGCAAATTGTTAATTAGAACCATGGTCAGATGACGAGGATATACCTCAGCTGGCACTAGACTTTCTAAATTTCCACATTGTCATCTGACCGTGGTTCAGATTTACGTGGTGTTGTACTCGAATCTTTCCCGTCTGCATTGATCCTGGACCGTCGTCAATAGCCTGCTGTGTTGCTCCAGTGAGATGTTAATTAAAATACGTACCTTCCAAACTTCCATGCCAAAGTGAGGATATTTGAGACTACGACTGATTTAACCTGCACCCCCCCCCCCGGTACAGGTTGGGCCGACTAACAGGTATAGTAGTTAAGATGTTAGCCTCTGGATCGGAAGTTCCTGGTTTGAATCCGGGTCCGGGCATGGATGTTTGTAAGCGTATGGTTTAGAGGCGGCAGGTGCACCTTAAATCTGCCATGGCCGAAAGTCCTCACGTTGGGTTGATGTGGAAGTTTGGAGAGTGGGGTGCCAGCTCAGGTGTTGCCTCGTCATTGAACGTGGTTCAAAATTACGAGGTGTTGTCCTCGGATCTTTTATTTAAAGGATTAATCCCGGACCGTCGTCAATAGCCCGTTGTGTTGCTCTAGCACGACGTTAATTAAAATTACCTCATCTTACTTTGTACAAGATAGTTTTTGTTGGATTCGAACTCGCAACCTTAAAAAATTAAGTGTACCAAATTTATTGTAAATTGGTTAAATTGTGATAGAGATACTGAACGTTATTTCTATTTAGATCTCGTATCTTCCCCTTCGGTATTGATCCTGGATCGTCGTCAATAGCCCGTTGTGTTGCTCTAGTTCGACGTTACTTTAAATATGTAACTACTTACCTATTTGGATTACGAATCGTTTTTACCTCCCTCTCGTCCCAAGACAAACAGAACGAGGGTTCATACATAGCCTGTTTCTGGCAGGATTCTAAAGAATGAATGAATCAAATTTGGTCTGACATCGTAAAAATACTCAATATTATTAATATGGGGATTTCGTATTGTTTTTAGCGTCTCTGCACGCCCAAAAGAAATATAATGGGGGTTATTAAGTAGCCTATGTTACTCGCAGGTTTCTAAAGAGCAAGTATAGCAAATTTGGTGTGGATTGGTCAAACGGTATAGATTTGTATAGAGAACAGCGAAACGAGAATTGGTTTATGTATTTAATAGTTTTGTTACATAGATTATAGAGACAATTAAGAAGTGGTTTTATATATAGAACTAGTTTTAGATTATTAAAAAGTTAATCGATATTTTACTATTTGTAATTTGATTCAAGGTAAATTTATGGGTTCAGGTTTAATACATTTTAATTTCCTGATTATACATAACTTTTATTTTCGACTTCGAGGTTATGCATCGCATTTTTATAAAAATTTTCATTAATTATTTTGTTCAGTCTCATTTTGGAGAGTTGGTATCTGATCAGGACTCCATTGCCTCTCCTTGGTCAAGAATAGGTGCTTTTTATGAAGATAAGGATATAGATAAGGACTAGATAACTTATTTTTATGATAAAGGCAAATATTTAAATTATCAAAAAATATTGTTCGCTCAAGGTCACCTGAACATAAAGATATTTATTAATTTATACTATGTAAATATACACTGGAAACTGAATTGAATTTTACACTGGACATTCAATCTCGGAATTTGTGAAAACAATTTGAATAAATTTAAAGCGTCATAAAAAGTTAATTATCCGATCGCTTAGTCTATTTTTCAATCAATGGAGGTTTGACCATTTC